>CM029522.1:20063572-20663572 GCA_017140615.1 Eucalyptus cladocalyx
AAGACTCATGCACAGAAATCAGGTGTGACAACACCAGCGCGATCAATCTCACCAAAAATCCAATCCTTCATTCAAGAGCAAAGCATATTGAGATTCGACATCACTTCATTAGAGATCATATTCAAAATGGAGAAATCTCAATTCAATTTGTTGATTCAAAAAGTCAACTAGCGGATATATTCACAAAGCCTTTGAAGAAAAATCAATTCGACTTTATCCGTTCAAGACTCAACATTTTGAAGCTTGAAGAAGTTAAAGTCTAGAGACTCAACAACTCTCAGACTCTAATCTCAGACTCTAATTCCTCATACTCAGACATTCATGGCTATAGACTGTAAGTTGCTAGTTTATCTAAACTCGAAAAGGTACGATTTTTCGTTCAGTTATTTTATCTAAAATCGAAAGGGTACGATCTTTCGTTCAGTTATTTTATAATCCGTGTGAAATTCGAAAACTTGTCTTTTCAAAATGATTAATTTTGGCAGTTATTGATTTTGAAAAGAAGTATTCGTACACTTTCCTTGTGCCGATTGAACTTCCCTTTTCAAAACTGAGTTATATATATACAGTTTTTTTTTACCCAATCTTCAAAACCCTAAAAGGCACTCTCCTCCCGATCCTGTTTCTATTTCTTGTTCATCTTTGAGAAAGTGGTCCTCTTTTCTTGGGAAAGCAAGTGAAGGAATCTTCTAAACGACAAAGAAAGATGTCTTCTTCGAGGAAATCATCAAGAATCGCAAGCAGGGGACCACAAAGAATGGAGAAGGGACCGACTCACTTCGATCTCACCGAGGAAGAAGACTTATCAAGTCAGCGACAAAGTCCGATTCACTCTCATCCACGTCATTCAACGCCTTCTACCCCACAAGGTGCAAGTCAACATCTGGAGGAAGAGATAATCGAGGATGCCGACCCTGTAAGAGTCCAAAAACCCTCCTATATCTATAAGCTTTATCGTGCGTTGAAATGCACCGGTACTCCATTTAACTATATAGATGACTTCCTTAAGGACAAAAATTATGGGAATGAGTATCTTTTTCTGCGGAAAATGGAAGAATTAGGAGTTGCTCCGAAAGGAAAGGCAGAGGAGGCACTTGCGAACATTCCAAGTGACCCTCGTATGCCAGGACAAAATCTGATTGAAGGGAACGATGATGACAGAATGTTCCTTGAATTTCAACCTAGAATGGGTGTGGCAGCAAAGGTGAAAGGAAATCGGATGGATTTGTTCAAATCAAAGGATCAGGAGAATGTGTATTTCAGATCAAGAAAAGAGGGGTGATAAACCCTAGAAGTGTCGATTTTGACTTCTGGATGCTATCAACATGAACTTAAGAGAAAAGTTCAATTTGCTTCAGCTTGAGAAATTTTGCTCTGACACCACGGACGGTTATGCACAACTGACTGCATATTTCTATTCAAATCTCAGCTTTTTAGATGCGAATAGAATTCCATTCAGTGTACGCGACCAAGTCTACGTGGTAGATGTGGACATGTTAGCGGACATAATTGGAGTTGAACGAGGACATTATCATCCAATCAAAGTCTCAACTGCTCGTACTACTCTGGAACTTGTCAAAGATAGAAATACAGAGAAGAGAATTACCTACTCAAGGATGAATGCCATCAACATCGTGCTTCATAAAATTGTGATTAACTGTCTCAGACCAAAGTCTACATCAAAGACTGCAGTGTCAAATTCTGAAGCAAAATTGATGTTCGCAATCAACTCAGGACAGAAATTCTCTCTCCCTCACACCATTCTCTTCCACATGTACAGAGCAATGTCGAAAGAAAAGGGACAATTGCCTTATCCTGGTCTGGTGACCAAGATCTTCAGACACATGAATATTGAACCGCCACATACACTTTGTGTTCGACCGTGTGATAAGATGGTGGTAGGTTTGAAGATGTTAACGAAAATGCGTCTGCAAGAACTTTCCAAGGCAATGGAGAAATTCAGAGTGAAGTCTCCAGTTCCGTCTGCTTCAAAGAGAAAAGGAAAGGAGGCCATTGGTGCCCCATCGAAAAAGAAGAAAAGAACTCTCATCCTAGAAGATGAAGATGAAGAGGATGAAGATCCCACTATCCATGCATTAACAAGAACCAGACGTTCTATGCCTCAACCGACGTAACTTCGGGAGAGAGAAGAAGAGGAGCAAGCCAAGAACAGAGAAGAAGAAGAGCAGAGAGAGAAGGAGAAAGAAGCTGAAGAAGAAAGAGAATGAGAGAAAGAAAAGTCTGCAGCTGAATCTGGAGAGAAAGAGCATGATCATCACTCTTCCCCTTTCGATGTCCTAGAGACAGGGGGAGTTGGCGAGCAAGAAAGGTCCACACATCATGCTGCCGATAGTGAAGGTCTAAGACAATCTCCAGCAGACCCAGAAGAAGTTCAGGTCTCTTAATTGCCTGAAGAAGGACACGATACGTCGACTCCAAATCTGCATGATTATACAGAAGCTCCATCGTCTACATTCACTCCATCTGAGAAAGCTCATGCAAGTACACAGACGGACAACTCAGCAGATTTTCGTCGTATTCTTGATATTCTTATGGAAATGCGGGGACAAATATATGCTCTAGACTGTGAGGTTCAAACCATCAAGAATGCTGGACAAGCATCTTCGGTTACCCTGGAGGACAAAATGAAAGACCTCACTCTACAACTTCAAGCCAATGCCAAAGGAGAGGAGGTAGCTCAACTAAGGGAAGACTTGAAGAGGCTAGAAGGCATAGTCCAGTCTATGGGAGAATTCCAGATCGTACGCATTCCCAAGTAGACCTGACTCCTTTCTCGCACTTTTTAATGATGACAAAAAGGGGGAGAATCAATTTGAACCAACATCTTTTTAAACTTTGACTTTAAATTTATTTTTGTGGTTATGTTTGTTTTTGAGTGTGAATTGAGAACTTGGGTGTGAATTTAAATTCGACTGAATTGGCTGTGGATTTTGATGCTTGACTGGTTGCATTTATATCCAGTATTGTTATATGGTGTTACTCATGAAAGTCTAACCAATTTTTTGTGGATGTAGAGTCTGGTTGTTTTATTAATCTTTATGAGTTAGCCATATTGCTTGAGAAATGTTTTTGCAGGTCAAAGTTGTTCAAATCTACAAGAAAGTTTTGTCACCATCAAAAAATGGGAGATTGTTGGAGAAATCTTTCCAGAATATTTTGAAGCTAACAAAACGTTTCTATCAGTCTAGTCTGGATATTTGCAGACCGACAGTTTAAAGTCTGAAGACTTTGTAATCACCAGACTCAAGACTCAAGACTTAAGATTTAAGACTCAAGACTCAAGACTATTCTCACTAACAGTCTTTCTAATCCAGTGACGAAGGAAATCCAAAACCGAAGTATATGGTTGAGGATTCGATCCTATCCTCTGGAGAAGATCCCTTGGTTGGATAAATATTTCGGATTCTTTTATTCTTATCTAGATCGATTGAAGATCCGATGGTCGACGAAATATTCTTGGAATGTTCTATTCTTGGAAACCAAGATCCTGATTGTATGGGTGAAGAGGATTGATGGGCTATCATCAGGTTCCTTAAATAGCTCGGATGATCTTCTTAATTGATTCCGTCCAACGGGTAGATTGGAGGAATTCCTTTGGTAAGTACCAACGGCTATGATGGCATAAAGGAGTATAAAAGGAAGACGTTCTAGTTGTTTTAAGAACGTGAACGATAGAAAAATTCCAGAGTCTGAAGAACCTTGATTATTAGTCGATACGGTTCGAGCGAAATTGTATACACGAGAGTGTTTATATTTGGTGATACCTTGAGCGAGTGTGGTAGATCATCTACACCTAGAAATCAAGGAAGATCAACACTGTAACATCTCTTTGTTCATAGTGGAATCCAGCCAATTGGCTGTCAGTGCAGAAGAGTGGACGTAGGCTTGAATCAAGCCGAACCACTATAAACCACATGTTCAATTCTCTCTTTCCTTTACTCAGTCTTGCGATTGATTTTTTAATTGTTGCAAATCCTTCAACTGTCTAAGTATTGTGCAATCTTCAAGAAAATTTTTATATACCTATTCACCCCCCCTCTAGGTACTCGTACTAGCTATATCAAGTTCTAGCCTATTTTGATACAAATTATCAATTTAACTCGCAGATGCTCTCCCTATTCTGTATCTCCATCGATGTCTTGACAACGATGTATCGTTCATATGTTGTGCGGCCATCCTCGTTCGCTTGAATTTGATGATTTGGATAGAGGGGACTTTGGGTTTAAGATTCTAATGGGGATAGAGTCTCGTCCCTTTTCTTCAATGTGTAGGACTTGCAACATGAGCAAGATCGAAGTCAGGGAGAGTAAACTTCCTAAATGTTGTTATGGAATATTAACTGTAAATTCATAATCAAGAAGGATCTGTTAAAGAAAATGAAAAATAAAAAAGGAGCACCAGTTTGGGCCCAGCAAAACAGCTGGGCCAGTTTGTTTGGGCCGATTCGAAATATCTTTCAAAAGACTCAGCCTGTGCGACCCTACGTAAACTTTCACATATGCTACTTTTGGCTTGCAGTAGCGTCTAGCTGAATTAGGAATCCTCAGCTTTTCTTCACCGAACCATCTTCGCACTTAATCGCAAATTTCAACAAACTTGTGATTCGTCTGGTAGCAGTGACCAGCGATGACGTGTCCCATTAAAACAGCTTTTCCCTCAAATAGCCAAAAGAAGATAAAACAGACTACCATTTACCACGGTCGACGCAACCAGCAATTCTTGACCCGAACTCGACGTATTTTAAATGCGTCCAAAATAAGGAAAAATGTGTGTTTCGACAGAAATCTGATCATGATGCGTACTTATGATGGCACATTTCGAGGCGATTGCGAAATTCGAATACGAAAACTGCACTCGCTAACGCTAGAAGGAAGGGGGAAAAATCTCTGTGCACTCGTGGTGAAATTGTCCTCCTCTTTCTTTCCTTTTGTCCTGAAACTACTTATGGTGCCCTTTTCATATTAGCGGACGCCAAGGTTTGACCAAAAAAAGGTTGGCGCCTTACTTCTCGGTGTCTCGAAAAACTGCTCGTCCGGATAAACATCACGACGGGGACCATCCGAATAGGCACGATTAGGAAAATATAAAGTTGATTTAGATTGGATAAGAATCATATTTCACAGCAAACTTCATAGGTAAAACCAAGTATTCTTGAGCTTAATTTTTCATATGTGGGAGATCAAGGGCCCATCTGATTACACAAGGGCATTCCGTCAGAATTTAAAACATTATTGAGTAAATGAATCGATGCTTGAGTATCACAGCAGTCTTGTGAGATACAAAATATCCGAGCTACAAATTACAATTAAATTTAAAAAAGAAAGGTAATTCTAGATGTACCCTAAAGGGCCAGAGCTTTTTACTTAAAATAAAAAGAGGAGTACTGAAAATTCCATCGGTTCTGTTTCGAGAAAAGATGAAGGTGGACGACGAAAACAGGTGGTCCTACTGGAAACGGGGAGCACGCTTTCTTGGCTTCGTCAATGCCTTTCAAAAGGAATTTCCTTTTGTCAAGGAATCGATCCCCATCACTTCAGCTCCAATCCAGGATGGTCTTTCGGGATTATTACCTGCCAAAAAAATAATAATAATAACAACTAGAACTACACCCAACGTCTCATACTCGAAATCCCAATCTGATTTTGACCAAAAAAATAAAAAATAAAATACTAAGCTGGCTCCAGTACCTTCGACTTTTTAAAATGTCGCTGGAGCTCCCAAATTTGGACCAGTTCGATAGGAAAAAGAAAATACTAAATTTCCGTCTCTGATACATGCCAAACAAATCAGACACGCGGGATACCTTAACCCGTCTTGTTACTGAAGCAACATACTGCGACGAGAAATACATATCGAAACTGCATGGCACTTTCATGAAAACCCAAAGGTCTTTAAAGTAATCAAAAAGGCAACAGCACTCTAGCGTGGGATGTCATGAGAGTTTCGCATTGATCAAGTCCCAGAGGGACAAAAGAGAACCGAGAACTCCATACTTTTCAACGTCTGCATTGGGGCTTTTGCTGCTCGAAAACATCCCAGGCCACTTAGAAATCGAACTCAGGGTTTGAACGATAGGTATGATGGCGTGGTAGAAGAGAAGTGGGTACGAGAGCGTTTTGGATATTTCATCTGCACGAGCATTCAGAGTAGTACTGTCCGACTTTAGCACGGGATCTCATGGAGAGAGAAAGAGAGAGGGCAGAAGCACTTTTTTGGTGGATCCTAATGCGTTTTTTGTGTAAATTAAAATTTTATAGACAACTTTATATGTTTAAAATGAAGGTTTGGAACAATTCGTGCTAGTATTCCCTTTCCAAAAGCATGTCCTCGAAGGAAAACCAAAATGAGCATTACGAATTTTGAATGCCTAAATTATAAGATATGATATTAGATGCGTGCGTTAGAAATTCGTAGAGAGATGAAACTCTATTTCAATCATAGAAAAATATACGTACAGAGGGATTGCATAAAGAAGTGAGAGTTAGAAAATAAGGTTGCGTCCGTTTCACAGTAGACGAATGATTCAGAAGATATTTTCCCAAAAAAACCTTCAACTTCACCCAATGTCCCACGCTCCAAATCCTAATCTGACTTTGACCAGAAAAAAACATATATATATATAATCCTAATTTGACATTAAGGCGCGCAAGACAAAATTTTTGAAATAGAAATCAATTTTTGGCCAGAAATTGATTTCTCAATTTCTATTCCATGGACGAGTTTTTCAGCAAAGAAACACGTCTGATAACGATTCAGAATTTCTATTTCTAGAGTAAAAATTCGTTTGATAAGAGAATAAAATTTATATTTCTAGGAGTGGCAACAACCGGCATTTAGTGGCTAGAGTTTGACGTCCAATGATCGGCGTTCGGCATTCGACAATCGACGGTGGGTGGTCGAAGTCCAACATTTGGAGTCCGATGTCTGACGTCGGCTGGCAACTGGCGACTAGTGGCTAGTGGTGGATGGCCAACGGCCGGAGTTCAATGGCTAGTGGCGGGGGCCAACGGCCGACGGCGAGTGGCTAACGGTTGGAGCAGCGGCTGGCGATCAGCAGTTGGCCGCGGGTGGCCAACGGTCAAAGTCCAACGGTCAACATCCAATGGTCGATGGTGACCAACGAGCGGTCGGCATTGGGCCTCCGGTGTCCGATGATTGGTGATGAGCAACCAACAACCAACGAGCGTCCAACATCCAGCGGCTGGAGTCCGGTGGCGGACAATCGGTGTTCAATGGCCGGCGGTCAGTGGCAAGCGGATGATGGCCGGGACCGATGGTGGGCAAGCGGTGACCAGTGGCAGGCATTCCGCATCCCACGAGTAGCGAGTGGGCGATGAGTGATGACAAGAGTGAATGATGAAGAAAGTTTTGATTTATCATTTCTGTTCCAAACATAGAAAAACCAAAAGTTTTAACTTATAATTTTTATTTCAAATCTATTTCTGGAATAGAAATTTGTTCCAGAAATAGAAAAATGAAATTGCGTTACCAAACGGATTTCTGTTCCAAACATGTTCCGGGAAATAGAGAAACAAAGAAATAGATAAATAGAAACATTGTCATGCGCGCCCTAATACCTTTGACTTTCTAAAATGTCGCTAGACCTCCCAAATTTGGACAGGTTCGATAGAAAAAAAAAAAAATGCTAAATTTCCATCTCTGATTCCTTGACTTACGAAACAAATCGAACCTGTGTGATACCTTAACCCGTCATGTTATCGAAGTACAAATCGAAAGTGCATGCACTTTCACAAAAGCCCAAAGTTCTTGGAAGTAATAAAAAAGGCGACAGCATGCAAGCGGTGTATGGCATGAGAATTTCGCATAGATCAAAATCCGAGAGGGGAAAAAAGGACATGAGAACTCCATCTTTTTCAACGCCTGCGTCGTGGCTTTTGCTGCTTGAAAACGTTGGTATACTTCGCCTCTCTGCAAATGAGATGATCGAACTCGAAGCTTGAATGACAGGGAAATGGAAGGCGTGGAAGAAGAGAAGTGAGTTCCTAAGTGTTTTGGATATTTCATCTACCGTTCAACTTTAGCATAAGATCTCACGGAGAGAGAGATAGAGATAGAGAGAGAAGGGGAGGGAAGGAGGGAGGGAGGGAGAGGGCAAGAGCACTCTTTTCGTGGATCTTAGTATGATTTTCGTCCTGGGATCTACTAGTTCAAGTGCCTCGGATACGCCTGCTTTCCAAAATTAAATTAAAAATTTAGAGACGACACTAGTCACACTGCAAATTTGGATCAAAATTCAGGACCACATTAGGTACCAAAATGTTTTGAATATTCATCTGCATAAGCCTTCGAATAATATTGTTCGACTTTAACACGGGATCCTATTGGGGGGAGATTTTTTCATGGATACTAGTTTGCTTTCGTCATGAGACTTAGCGCACTTGCTTTCCAATAGTAAATTAAAATTTAAAAAGCGGCATTACACGTTTGGTCAAAATTTATGGATAATATTGTGTAAATTAAAAGTTTCGAGATGACTCTACAGATTTAGAATGAAGTTCACAGACAATTCGTGTGAGTATTCCCTTTCCAAAAGCATGTCCTCAAAGGAAAGCCAGAACAAGTGTTATGGATTATAAGGTCGGAAATCGGATGCAAGAGTTATAAATTCGTTCAAAAATGAAACTCTAACTCACGGGAGAATAACCAAAAAAGTCTTAAACCTATTGCAATTGTGCCAATTCAGTCCTAAACGTTTTTTTTTTTTTTTTGCCAATTTAGTCCTAAACATTTTACAATTATGTCAATTTAGTCAATTTAGCCAAAATCGGCTGGCCGACGTTGACGTGAATGCCGGCCGTCCGGTGAACGCTAACGTGGTTTTTTTTTTTTTTTTAAATCGAATTTTTAATATTTTTTTTCGAATTTTTAATTCTTTTTTTCTTTTTTTTTCCCATCATCTTCTTTGCCTCCTAGCCGGCCGGAGGCAAGGGCCGGCAAAGGCGAGGCCCCACCAGATCCGGCAAGGCCTCGCCCAGCCAAGGTAAGGGTCAACCTCGCTAGTGGCTGGCGAGGCGACCTCGCCCACCGTCCACAATGCAGCGGTGATTGAAAGCCACGGGCTCGCTCGCACTCTGGAGGCACAATCACAAGGCACGGATTGAGGCGGAGAGAGAGAACGGTTCCGAGCGAGCAGCGAGGCGACCTCCTCAATCGGAGAATCTTCGGGTGACTATCCCTCTCTCTCTCTCTCTCTCTCTCTCTCTCTCTCTCTCTCTCTCTCTCTCTCTCGTTTGAAGTGACTGAGCGGCGGCGACGTAGCGGACGGCGACGGGGCACATGGTGCAATTGCAGTAAGCGTGGAGTACGCTCAGCCAATCGTGACCAAGACATGGCGGCCGATAGGGTTTCGAGGGAAGACGACGGCGACGACACGTCGGGCGGCAGCTTGTCACCTATTCGTAGCAAGGGTATGGCATGGCGGCATTGCTGGTCGACGAGATGGCGTCAGCTGATGCGACAACGACAAATAGTAGCGATTTGTCTTCGGGACAGCGTCGGGGCTACGCTGAAGTAGATGCTGGCCGGCAACAGCGACGCGGCAGAGATCTGGTGCAACGATGGCATCGGGGGGTTCAAGCAGCGTCGACGGCACCTCCTTCCTACTTGGATCTGGCCCCCTTCTCTAGTTTCTTCCTCTCTCCGGCCCCCATTCGCAGATCTGGAACTCCGTTGCCCAGAACTCCTCCCCTCCAGCCAAATTTAAGATCTCCACCTCACCCTCGCCAGTGGCCGGCGAGGTTGACCTCGCCAGATCTGGCGGGGCCTCGCCCTCGCAAGTGGCCGGCAAGGTTCACCTCGCCAGTGGCCGGCCAGGTTGACCTCGCCGGCCCTCGCCTTCGGTCGGCGGGGGCGAGCCTCACCATTGGCGGCAAGGTTGACCTCACCGACCCTCGCCTCCGGCCGACACTGGCCGGCCAGGAAGTGAAGAAGATGATAAGGAAAAAAAAGAATTAAAAGTTTCAATTTAAAAAAATTCAAAAAAATTATTTTTTTTTAAAAAAGGCCACGTCAGCATTCGCTGAACGACCGGCATCGACGTTAGCGCCAGCCGGCCAATGTTAACTGGATGGACTGAATTGGCATAATTATAAAAGGTTTAGGACTAAATTGGCTCAAAGAAAAGTTTAAGACTGAATTGGCACAATTACAATAGGTTTATGACTTTTTTGGTAATTCTCCCCTAACTCACCGATGGACTTATTGCATATGAGTCATGGATAGAAAAATATAAGTACACGAGGCTCACATAATGAATAAAGAGTTAGAAAATGACGTTATGTCCGTTTTATGGAATATGAATGATTCGAAAGATATTTTCTTAAAAACAATCGTTCATATGACTTATAAAAATAAATGAACGAAAAATATTTCATCATCCATGAAAATGGTCATAAATAAATTATTATCGATAATGAAATTTATTGGCTAATTATATAAGACGACATAAAGGATTATCTTTTACGAAAATTATTTTCAAACAATTTTTTTAACAAAACATACTGAAAAAAAAATTATTTTTATAAGGAATCCAGTATTGTGCTTGATAAACATGACCCCCAAGCTGTAGGCCAAAAAGAAAAAAAAAAATCTACGTCGTCAACGTGAGACTCGCCATAACCCAAAAAAAAAAAAAAAAAAAAAAAAAAAAAAAAAAAAAAAAAAAAAAAAAACGTGGGACTCGCGATTTGGTGGGACTCACTCAAACATCTTCTCTAATATTACCTTCGCAGGACCCACTTATTTTGGATGTTGGTACCCAAACGGTAATTTTTATTTAATAATATAAAAAAATTCAAATTGATACATCAATTATAAACTTATTTCCGAACGGTATAACTGTGATAAATTTACTTTATGTTAAATTTACTATCAAATTGTTGAGCAAAATGGCATGTGACAGTGGATGGGTATACCGGTTTGAGATTTTACCCTCCGTTCAGTTTTTCATTTATTTATAATATTAATTTAATTAATGGAAACTAACTGAAGATGAATTTATCACAAATGTATTAAATTGTGACTTTTTAGTAGTCAAAAAATTAGTTTGAGGTAAATTTATTATAAGTATACAAGTTTAGATTTTTTTTTTTTTTTGTATTAACTCTTTTTCTTTTGTGGTACATTCATGGTTAGACATCTAACATGTTTAATTGAATATATCCATATATCTATTTAATAACAATATTCAAGTGAATCGTGGATTTTCTCTATTTCTATACATATAACATGTTTAGTCCTCATACACACGGTACTTTGTAGTTTTGTTGCGCAATTTACTTTTTAAAATGAAAATAGCAATTGGCCCAAAAGGAAAGAGGACAAAAAGGTAGGAGGAAAAATAAAAAATTAACTATCCACTTTGCACTTAAACCTCATTGAAAAATCCTAATATTCTTACTGTTTGCTCTAGCATGTGTCATAGCGAAGTAGAATCCCATATATTAAATATATAACATCTGTATCCAAATTGAAAAACCCAATTTGGGAAAGCTTACTCTAGATAGAAAACCACTACAATTAGGAATGGGGGTGTGCAACCGAATCGAGTATACCGGAAACCAAACCGACCACCCAGAAAATAGGGTCAAGAACCGGTTCCCGTTGAAACCGGTCTGAGAACAAGTTCCCAAAATTCGAAACCGGTTCGATTGATTACCCACCCAAGAACTGGTTCCCGGACTGATTTTGGAATCGATTTTGTAAGTATAGATCCAAAACTCTATTTTTTTCCTCTTATTTATATTCTTACTCCCACATTCACATAGTGTTTTTCCTCTTGGCTCTCTTAAACACGCGCAGCACTCCTACTTCATCGTTCCTCTTCCTCACTTGATTCCCTCCCTCATCAGCTCCCTCTCACATCGTCCGATGGATGGATGGTGTTCGTCGCCACTAAATTCTTGTGTACCACATGGATTAGCTTGCCTAATTTCTCTTTTGTACGAGAAGTTATGCTTGCATAAATGAGTAGCTTCATGTAGTAGTTGCGGGAATAAAATTAATATAAACCCATGTTTGTTGCTAATTCTTTGCCTTATGATTTTATTTATTATAATTAGCCCCATGGATCCTTAATTTTTTATTCAGTCAAAAAATTTATATATTTATTTATACAAGTGCTTAATATTTCGGTACAAATTAGGAGGATTAGGTTATTTTTTCGTGTATTAATATAAAATTCGAAGTTGTATAGGATATCGAGAGATTGCAAAACAGGTTCCAATGGAAACATGGTTGACCCTGGAACCGAACCGAAAAAATAGGGCGGGTCAGGTATATGGTCCAATACAAACAGGGTCGTGTACATTGTTCAAAAAAGGGGAACCGGTTATAACAGTGTCAGGTACAAGGTCCAAGTCTAAACCCTACCCACCCTGAACTTGATCACCCCTAATTGGGAAACTAGAGAACACTCAAATTAAGAAACTCACTCAAATTAGGATAGCTCGAATTAATAAACTAGCGTAGATGAGGTTTCCTTATGAATTCAAATTACAAAATATTCAAACTTGGAAACCCACTCAGACTATAAAAAATTTATTTGAATCAAGTTAAGGCCTTTAACATTTATAAGCGAGATCCTGATAACCCAAAAAAAGAATGATTGCTTGCAACATGTGAGATTTGAACGGGAGCTATCTAGTTTTCAAATGGAAAATTCTTGAATAGTTTATGCTCAATTTTGAGAGTCGTAAGTCGTCTACTGAACTGTCATGTTTTTTCCCTTCCTCGAACAAAGCAAAATACTCAATAGATTATCGCGCAAATCAAAGATAGAAAGACTATCCACGCGGAGTCTCGAATAAGATTATCATGCGGTCTCCCTCGGGATCGCGGTGAGGGAGGAGTGGGCCACGTGGAAGCAGAGGAAGGCACAGAAACCTACGACGGCGACCGTGGGAGTTGCCGATGATGACGCCTCCAGTCCTGCCCGTGATTTGGAAATTCATGCGACTGATCAGCGGAAGCAAGAAGAGCAAGAGGCTGCCAATCCGAATGACACTTCGTGTTGTACCGATGTGTTCAAGCCTCCCGAAAGAGGTGCGGACTACACGATCATGCAAACCCTCTTGAGCTCGGACATGATCACTCTCTTCGTGGCGACGTTCTGCGGCCTTGGATGCAGCCTGACTGCGGTCGACAACCTGGGCCAGATCGGCGAGTCCCTGGGCTACCCGCAGCACACGATCGGCACGTTTGTGTCCCTCGTGAGCGTGTGGAACTACTTCGGCTGGGTCTTCGCCGGGTTCATCTCGGAGATCATATACAACAAGTGGAAAGTGCCCCGCCCCGTCATCATGATGCTCTCGCTCGTCGTGTCGGGGGTCGGGGACCTCCTCATCGCGTTCCTGGCCCCCAGGTCGGTCTACGTCGCCTCCCTCCTCATCGGGTTTTCCTTCGGCGTGCAGCTCACGCTCCTCTTCATCATCATCTCCGAGCTCTTTGGGCTCAAGTACTACTCGACGCTGTTCAACTGCGGGCAGCTGGCTAGCCCGATCGGGTCGTACATCCTCAATGTGCTGGTCGTGGGCAGGCTTTACGACATGGAGGCGACGAGGCAGCTTGCGGCCAGGGGGCTGACACGATCGGCGGCAAAGGAGCTGACCTGCGTCGGGAGGCGGTGCTACCGGACGTCGTTCAGCATCCTGGCGGGCGTGAACGCGCTGGGGGCGCTCGTCTTGCTGGTTTTGGTCGTGAGGACTAGGGAGTACTACCAAGGGGATATCTACAAGAGGTATAGAGATCAAATGGCTGAGAATGAGAAGGGGATTGCGTCGAGCAATGCCGGCATTGACGAGCCCGTGAATGTAAAAGATATAAAGTGACAAGGATCGAGTGAAGTTACGAACCTATCTTCTTCTTTTTTCTCTTAAGTTTTTCATGCTTGCGATTTAGTGCAAACACGAGTTGCTTAATGTACACGAGTCTCCTCTTCCTGGTTCGTCTTATTGTTTTTTGCCCTCAAAGATTTCAATCAGCGGACGTTCTTGATCACGTTCTAAAGTTTCATTTAATCCGATGACTTTGACAAACTCAATAGTAGTCAATCGGATTAATTATTAAGATGATTAACTGCTATTGAATCTTGGCCGAAACAGGGTACATTTGAATAGGAAAACACTGTGGATAACTTATGAAATTTGAATCCCTTCGGCAGTTAAGTTAGATTAGATCATCCCACTCTTAATCTAATCACTAGAAAGTATTTTCAAGTTATTTTCTTATCGTCATTAGTCAGAGTAGGTAGAGTCAAATCTCATGCAAAGTGGCTCATGGGGCAGATCCAAATGGAGGTAAGGCCAAGACCCATCTGATTGACTCGAGGACCCGAATTGCCCCCAGTCCAGCCCAGCAGCATCTGTCGATTTCGTGATGCTCTTGGAGCGCCCAAGTTATTAAAATCACCTAATAGGGTCTTGAAATTCTGTTTTTTTTTTTTTTTTTTTTTTCGAGGAAAATAGTTTGACAATACTAGGGCTTTTCTCGGATGAATGATCAACGTGATGCTGCGAGAGCGTTCGATAATATATCGATCACATGCACAAAATCAAATGGAAAAAAGAAAAAAAGCATTCGAGCAATTTGGATATCCCTTGTGTGGATTTTCTTCCTCTGTCATAAAATAAAGAAAATGAGGTTCGTAGTTGATAATAATATTGATCTTTCTCGACTCAATATCTTCTTTTAATTGGTCCACAGGAATGGTGTGAAGGATTTTTAGCTCGGAATCACCCATTCGGATTTCACGACCTATGTGCAAACTACTTAATTCTAGGACAAAATCACTTGCATGGCAAGGATAATATATCGGCAAGGATAATATATCCGGAGACTTG
Source organism: Eucalyptus cladocalyx (assembly GCA_017140615.1). NCBI lineage: Eukaryota > Viridiplantae > Streptophyta > Magnoliopsida > Myrtales > Myrtaceae > Eucalyptus > Eucalyptus cladocalyx. Next base: position 20,078,452 of record CM029522.1, read on the forward strand.
AGTATGTGCTTAAACTGTTTCGTTTGAACTTTAAATTTGAGGATATTTCCTTCTACACAAGGGAGATAAATATATACCCAAAAATTAAGGGATTTTTCTCAGGTGGAGAGAGAAGACTACCATAACTCCTTCAGAAGTTGTTTGAGGAACTAATAGGTAAGCATAGTAACTGCCCATGTCGGCGAAGGTGGGAGAGAGAGGTGAAAGCTCACCTGTTAGGCAAACTTGTGCTTCGCATAATGAGTAGCTATAGTCTTCCACGTTAGGTTGCAGATCAGTGACATTCGACATAGGAGACCTATCAACAACGATTGAATGATGTGAGAAATGTCAATAACCTGCTTGATTAGGCAGAGAGAAAAAAGCAGGGCTGACACAGACCGATAGAACCTAGGATGGTCCCATTGCTATAATGGAACTGCGCCTTGCTGCAGTTGGCCCTAATTTTTAGTGTAAGCGCGTGCGATTGGTTCAATGATATACACTTCTCTTTCTGCTGTGTCTGTATCAGGCTAGCATCAATTTGACTGCATTTGAGTTTTGAGATGAGCATAGCAGTGAGGGAAGGTTCCTTCTCGGACGAGCATTTTTTAGGAAGACAATGCAGCCAAATTTCCAGTTCAGCTAGATTGTACCTTACTCCTACCACTTGGATCTTGCACTCCGCAATTTAAAAATGTCTTCTGTTGTTGTTCAGCTAGATTGAACCTTGTTCCTACCATCTTGTCCATCACCCTTTGTTTAATTCCTCTAGCCTGATGTCATACTTTGTCCTTTGATTACGATTTATTCAGCTCTTCTTTTGCGGTTTGTTCATTCACAGGGATAGCAGCGCCGGCATATCTAATCTGGGGTTTTCCTGGGGCGGGACCACCACAGCCACCACCACCAACAGTGGCGGAGGGAGTGGATCTGACGGAGGGGACGGGGACCCCTCTGGAATGATATTCGGGAGCGACGCACCACCGGCACATTCATCAGCTACCTCCATCCTTTTGTCTTTACTAATCATTTTGTTAAAAAAAAAAAAATGAAGGAATTTTTAGCGGTACCCAATGCGCTGATTGTGCTCATGATAACGTTTTAAAATCATAGATTTTCTCATCATATAAAACTTAACGAGCGTCTCAACTTTATTCTTGATCAAAATTCTTCGAACATACATAATAAGCAATTAAGTATTGAGAAATTGTGGTATATGCAGCTAGGGGTGAGTATGGTCCGGGTTGAGCCGGTCCACCCCCTAACCCTAGGATCAACCCACACAGTGTTGGTCCTCAATTTTGGGGACCGAGGACCGATCCTATTGAGCTTGGGACCGAGGACCGAACCGACCCAATGGGTTCGGTCCGATTTCAGGATCAACATGGGACCAATCGATAATTTTTTTTTTTGTACCCCTTAAAAGAGTGATTAATGACCGAATTAACCCAATGGGTTCGGTTCGGTTTCAAGGTCAACCTAGGACCAACCAATAATTTTTTATTTCATTTTTTGTACTCCTTAAAAAAACGATTAAGAATCAAACTGACCCAATGAGTTCAGTCTGATTTCAGGATCAACCTAGGATCAACCAATAATTTTTTTATTTTAACTTTTGTACTCCTTAAAAGGGCAACCGAGGACCATATCAACCCATAGGTTTGATGATGAGTGAGGTCAGCTAAGAAAGGCAAGTGGTGAGGGTCAAGTGGGGGTGAGTATCGACTATTGAGCGGGAAGCAACAAGCCAAACGAGCATCGAGCGGCAAGCGGCACGAGTGACCCAAATGAGCGAGGCGACTGTCAAGTGGTGAGCGGAGAAGTTGTATCTTTCAATTTTGGCAAATTGAAAACGTAAATAAGAGAGAAGATAATGAATACTAGAAGATGGTGCCCTAAGAAGCTATTTATGCCTTTTTGGATGCCGTGAGAACTCCTTAAGAAAACATTTTCCTCCTTTGTAAATTATGACTATTGACACCGTAAAAGACATTAAAAATCTAAGTTATTAAAGAATAATGTAAAATTACTTGAACTCCTCACTAAAAAGCTATTTAATATTGTTGATGCTGTTTATTTTAAGGTTTTCTCTATATAAAAAAATTATAAGTATATATTATATATATATATATATATATATATACATACATACATAGACATATACCATAAATGGGTTAGGATCGGAGTACTATATAAAAGAACAAGGAAGTATAAAGGGTAAACAAACAAATCTAAGAAAATATAAAGAAAGATCTAAACTTATTAAGTATGTAAAAGACTAAATAAAATCTTGAGAATTAAATATGATATATAAGGCAAAAGCAACATATAAAATGTATAATAAGAGTAACAAAAACCAACCATAAAGGTGGTATGAATTTGTATTATATGAAATGAAAATTACATGTATTGAAGGATGTAGAAACTAAAGCATTAAGTCATCCACTAGGGCGGTAATCCACACTCCAGGGAATGTTGATGTTTGTATTATAAGAAATGGCTAACCAACTATCATGTAAGTTGGTAACCTTGTATAAAACTATGTATTTGAAAAACTAACTTACTTTGAAACCAGGGGATACAAGGTAAGAAAGCTTGAGGTTTGAAAAGATGAGGGTTTACAAGAGGGTGAGGAGGAGGAAGAGAAGAGAGATTTGAAAATTTATAGGAGGTGCTACAGTAAAAGTGCTACAATACTGAACAGTGTAAAGTGAACAATACTGAGTGAATAATGTAAAGTGAATAGTGAATAGTGAACAATAAATTCCTATTTTGATATAGTGTATAGCCTTTGCACCGCTATAACAATGTTAGGCATGTGATATCTTGTCTTTAATCTCTATCTAAGTTGATCCCGTAGCAGTTATCTTTATTGGTGTTTCCATTGTGATGTGATTGAGAGGATCCGTCTGGATTGTCTTGTGATTTTGAGGATATACATTGTGATCCTTCCGCTTCTGAGAGCAGTGCTCCGAAATGTTGCAGTATTCTTCTCTGCTCTGGACTGCAGCCAATGCTACACTTGCAATGGATTTCTCCTATAAAAATGATGTATTTGATAGGGTTGTGATTATCTGAGTTTTCTAGCTATTTAGCCATGTTTTAATCGCAGCTTCAAACCCTTGCTCATGAATCTGAATCTATCCCACCATTTTGTTTTATATTTTTGGACAAGTACGGGTACTAATTTGGTGGATGTATTGTATTCAAACTCCCAAGCTGTTACCCATGAGATTTTGAATATTATGAAAAAAAAAATGCATAAGGCATGGGAACCTTAGATCATGTGGAGTTGGTACAAAGTGTTCACGAAATATTTGGTATCCCTGGTTAACTGTGGGGTGTAGTATAATGTCCATAGGACTAAAGAAATCCCACCAAGAGTCAAACCAGTTTAGTAGGCTTTGTCGTGGGAAGTTGTATTTGAAGAGTACTAGCCAAGTGTGTTGAAAATTTGTAATTTGTCTGTAGAAAACATTCTACCAAGCTTGTTGGTAGTCCCAGTAGGTATATGAGGAGGAGTATGGTATATTTTGGGTAAGTCTGGTTTGGAATTTTCTAGATGTATAAAGTGAATCTTCTCAATGTAAGGGGTTTATGACTTTACTGATGGATATAGTGGAGTATAGGATGTTTTCTGTATTGTTTTTGTTAGCAAAGTGAGTGAACCTTACCGGTTTTGTTTCCACTAGAATTTATTCATAATAAGCAAGGGTTTTGTTTGTATTGTGTGGTTTGAAAAGTCAATTTTTTTGGAAAGACGTTTTTTGCGAATTTGATTGGATCTTTATCGAAGAATTCATCTTCCATAGTCAGTATTTTTTGAAAATATGTTTTGGGGAAAATTTTTGATCTTTAAGAATGAGGAGTTGCCTATGACTTAATGACCACCTCATTCGAAATTCTTTTGTTTTCCGCTTGTTTTTTTGTAGCAAACGGGGAAGGATTGTTGCTTACCTCAATGGCACTAGATGGCTCTTTCTTTATTGTTTTTTCTTTTTGTAAAGATTAGGCTAGTAATTGTAGTGTTTCTTTGGGTAGTATGACAGCTAGTTGGTCAAAGGCTAGTATGGGTTCTTCTTTTGAAGGTGTATTTGGTATTGGGTGTTGTTGTAGAAATGACTGATTGTTTTCTGCCATCTGGAGCCATGACTTGATAGGTGTCAAGCCTGTTGGCTTTGGTAGTGTATTGGAAGTTTCGGCAATGGCTTTGACTTTGTCTTTTTTAGATCTTGGTATGATGGTATCCTCTGTAAAAATTCTCTTGTGAAAAAATCATGTAATGAATTTGAAGAACCATTTATCAATTCAATGTCAAAATCAAATACTGAAAGTATAGCTTGCCATCTGGCAAAAGTCTGTTTTGATGTAATGTTTAATACGTCTTTTTGTAAAATGTCTTTGGCTGATTTGCAATCAATTCTCAAGAGAAATTTTTGATTCAATAAATCTCCTTGGAATTTTGATATAGACAAAACTATAGCAAGTATTTCTTTTTTGATTGTCGGATAATTTTGTTGGGTGGAATTCCAGTGTTTTGAGATAAATTGGACAACTTGTTCTTTGTTGTTATTGACTTGTTTGAGAATGCCACCATATCCTAATTCTGAAGCATCTGTTTCTATTATTTTGAAAGCAAAAGGGTCAACTAGGTGTAAGCATGGTACTTTTTTTACATGAATCTTTATTTGTTTGACAATGTCAATATGGATTGAAGTCAATGGCGGATGATCCTTTCATAACCTTTGGTGTAAAGGTTTGCAAAGAATATTTATATTAGGAAAGAAATATATAATATAATTGAGGCTACCTAAAAACCTTTGTAATTGAGTTTTGTCTTTAATCTCATCTGGAAATTTATCAGTAAATAAGATTGATCTTTCTATGGGAGTTATGGTGCCTAAATGAATGTAATGAGCTAAAAATCTAATCCTAATCTCGAAAAGTGCAATCTTAGTGGGAGAGACTACTAAACCATTTTATATGATTATTTTTATGAAAGTAGAAAAATGTTTGAAATGCTATTCTATATTAGAGGAAAAAACTAGAACATCATCTATATAGACTATGATGTATTCTGAATAAGGATTGAAGATATCATTCATGATTCTTTGGAATTCTGAAGGGGTATTTTTGAGACCGAATGGCATAACATTCCATTCGTATTGACCAAAAGGGACAGTAAATGCTATTTTGTACTTATCTTTTTCACTAATTTGTATTTGTCAAAATCCTAACTTCATGTCAAATTTTGAAAATATTTTTCATATACATAATCTGTTTAGCAAATCTTTTTTTTTTTTTTGGTATTGGATATCTTATCCATCTAAGGGCTGTGTTTAGAGGTTTATAATTAATAACTAATCTGGGAACTCCTTTTTTTAGTTCAGCATTTTTATTGACATAAAAAGCATAACAGCTCCAAGGTGATTGGCTTTTTCTTATGAATTTTTTTATTTAAGAGATCTTGTATTTTTGTTTGGCAAAATTTTAGAACTTCTTAATTCATTTGTGTAGGGCGGGCTTTTGTAGGTATTTTGTTTTCAGAAAATTCTTGTTCATAAGGTAAGTCAACAATATGCTTATTTCTTTCCCAAAAAGCACTGGGTAAAGTAGAGCATACAGTCTTTTCTATGTGTTTTTGTAGAGAAGCTATAGTCTTTTCTATGGGTAAGAATTTTTCTTTCCAAAAAGGTTGATTGTAGTTGGGTCTAATAAGAACCCTTTGAAGGAAGAGTTCTTTGTATTCTCTAAATTTTCCAAGGATTTGTACCGCTTATTGAATAAGAGATTTTGGTTCCTATCTCTAATATGTGAAGGGTCTCCTATGAAGTGTTATGAAATGGAATAGATAAAAGTATTCACCGCATCTAGGATGAGATGTCCTTGATCATCATCCACGCATTGGCCAAAGTCATCGATTTTATAGGCAGTTAAAATTTGTATTATTTGTTCATCAGTCAAATATATATAGTTAGTTAGGGTTGGTCCGGGTTGGACCGACTCGGAACTCTCAGAATCGAGGATCAACCCGCACAGTGTTGGTCCAGGAATTCTAAGACCAAGGACCAACCCAATCTCCCTGGGAATCAGACCAGGATCAGCAAAGGACCAGTCCAAGGTCGGTCCAGGGTTGACCCTGAACCGATGCTCACCCCTATCTGCAGCTACAATATTGAAGCACCCTCTTATCAAATGACACTAGCCAATCTCCTAGAATTGTTGCTTAACAACATCGGCACAATTAGACAATATTTCCAAAGTGGGGGGACTGAAGGTTGTTTTGTTTTGGCATGCCAAGTTGAATTAAATCTAATGATGAAACTGTTTTGTGCCGCAATTGCAAGGACAAGGAGGTTCACCTAATCCCTCCACAAATAATTTTTGCATTAATCAATCATTAATTAATTCCCTAATCTTAATTACCATCTTTTAGGAATTTATTGGCACGGTCACATGTTTGCTCAAGAAGGCAAAATGGCCCAGGCGAAAGAGACTCCATTGTGGACTCTACATACGCAGCCCTCCACGACCCACGGGCTTTTTGACCATTGACGGGCTGACCCAACTAGATCCACCCGACCCTTCACGGGTCAAGAACTTCGAACCCGTCCATACCAAGAGACGGCGATCTTCCCATGATGACCACCACCGGTCGTGATGGTCGGAGATGATTCTGCAGCTTCATCCTCTAAATCCTCCGAGGGCAATGATCATGATGTTCGCGTCGTTCCTAATAATGGTGGGCGCCGACGCCACTCCTACCTCTTTAGCGTCTGCCCCAGGGACAACAGGTCCACCTCGGCTACAGCCGGTTGGCCCTCAACCTCCTCAGCTCTCAAAGGACCTCAATGCCCGAGTCGGCGTCCTCTCTGGCCTCATCGCCTAAGCTCCCACACGTGGCTTGTGTCACGCCTCGATCCTTAGACGCGCGCACATCCTTCTACTTGGTCGATTTTAGAATGCGATATCCCAGGACTATATATCGCCGACCCTTTCAATTTATTAAGCACATGCGGAAGCAGTTATAAATCCCCAGACAATAAAACAATGGGATAGGAAAGCAGGCCATATTTTTCATATTGAAATTCACAACCACACTTTCATTAACAGCGCAACTCATAGTATATTTACAATACTATTCACAACATACTTGTCTCACACCTATCTACTCTAAGACAGGGTTTACAAAAGGGATGGGATCTCAGTCCACATCCGGGTTATATTCAAGATCCCTCTCTAGATCATCTTCTTCTTCAAAAGTCCTTCTCCCCTTCAGGTTCCTCCTCCTTAGCTTCTCCTCAAGGTCCTGAAATGGTTATTCAATAACCAATGAGACCACGTCTCAGCGAGTCCTACCCCCTAAGACTCGATTAGTAAGCCAATACACTATAGGCTGCCTAAACACGGCATGAGTTGGAGGACTTACCTTGGCCTCAGATTCCATCTGCATATTAGTACAGTTCAATAGGTATTCAAACAATCACATCACCGATCGAAGCATCGATCGAATCGACCTAGTCGATTTCATGTCAGACAGACCATTTCTAGGTCATTCATCCTACACCAAGCAATTCCTTAAATTTAGTGGCTTTACGGTCCCACCCAACCCTCTCAAGATCTAGTGGCTTTACGGTCCCACCCGACCCTCTCAACATTTAGTGGCTTTACGGTCCCACCCGACCCTCTCAAGATCTAGTGGCTTTACGGTCCCACCCGACCCTCTCAACATTTAGTGGCTTTACGGTCCCACCCGACCCTCTCAAGATCTAGTGGCTTTACGGTCCCACCCGACCCTCTCCAGATTCAATTACGGAATAGATCTTAAATTCACTTCTAAATTGCTTTAGCACCAAATAAAGCTCAAATAAATAAACGGACTACACCACAACAATCAGCACGAAATTCCGGTCACCGGCCATCCCGGTTGAATTTCCGGAAAAATAAATAATTAAATAATTAATTTCGAAAATTAAATAATTAATTATGAAAAATCCAATTTAGGCTCATAATGCCGAATTGGACACCAAGACGAGCCCGGAGAATTACCGAGACTCGTTCCATAAATAACATGGCATGTCTACTTGCTAATGTCTATTTCTAACCACCTAACATGCATCATTAAGTCTCTAATTTAATTGACCTAAACTAATCTAACCACCTAATTGCATTTAATTAAATCTAACCAACCTTAAGTATAATTAGCAAACTAAGAAAGCATTAGTGAGTAAAACTCACTTGATTAAAAACGGGGATCGAATCACCGCAACGGCGACGCGACGGTGGCCGAAATCGGGCTTTCGACAACACCGGCGGCTTGGACCGGGCCTTGACCTTGGCCCAACAAACTCCAGCAAGGCTGGGCTTTACTGCTAGAATTGGGCTTCACAAAACTCTGCTGATGGGCTTTCTTCGCGGGCCGGTCTTAAATTGACTTGCTGAAATATTTTTGAGCTGGACTTCAAAGCTGAAGATGGGCCGAGCTTCGTAGGTCCACTTCGTGCGAGGCTTGCGGCTGTTGGGCCTCGGTGATGAAGGGCTGAAGACGCGGACGAGGGAAGCAGCAACTGCTTCGCTGGGATTCTGGGGTTTCTCCGATGGGATTTGCTAGCCGAAGATGGAGTAACGGAGGCAGACGCGTGGACGGCAGAGGCGTGGAGACTTCGGTCAACAAATTGCAAGGAAGAAGACCAGTTGAGGTGGCGAGCTGGCTTGCGAGTTGCTTCGTTTGGCCTCGCTTCGCTGGCTCAACTTGGCAGCAGCTCGGTCAACAAATTGAAGAGAAGAAGGCTTGGAGTTGACTGGCGTGAGTGGCCGACCAGCTCGGTGGAATCGTGGCTTCAAGTGGTCAACCAAGAACTTCATGCGGTGGGGAAATTGACCAAGACGTGGGCTGATGAAGACACAAAACACGGAGCAGCTCCAGTGAAGATCCCGTGAGCTAGCTTCTTGGTGGATCGGTCTTCAGTGCAGCTGGCGGACGAGTGGCTTCTTCGGTGGTGTTGCTCTGTCAACAAGTGCTTCGCTCGGTGGAAGTTGTTGACCGAAGATGGGCAGCTCGTGGACGAAGATGGAGTCTTCGCTGGCGCGGCTGTTTGCTCGAGTTGAAGACGCGGATGTGAGGAGCAGCTCCGGTTTCTCTCTTCCGCTGGCTGAGGTCGTCCAATGGGGCGGTAGAGGAGAGAGGGAGAGATGGATAAGAGTGAGGTGGGACCTTGGCTTGATATTATGCCAAAATATCCTCCAAAATCACTCTTGGCCAAGTAAAAACACTTGGCTATCACTAACCCATCCAAATGACTTCCATAACCTCTCAAGTAGTCCAATATTGCTAGGGTGAGGGGATGATACGAATTTTACCATTTAAACTTCAATTTCTCCAATAAATTCCCAAATTGAGGTCCAATTTCGACGTAGAAAAATCCCAAATGATTTTCTATAAATCCCCGATACACAACGGCTTAGCTTGAAAGTCCAATTTCCCCTTAATTTAGCCAATCTGAACTTCCGTCAAATTTCCGCGACGTCCGAAACGGTTTTCCGTAAAATTTCCCGAATCTCTGAAAATCTTCTGAGACTGAGTCAATGCTCTTAAAATTTATTGTGACATGGCCAAAACTTCAATTTCTGAAATCGGACTCGAATTGGCGGTTAATTTCAACTTGGCGCGTTTTTAGCGTGACCTAGACCATCGGGTAGTTTTCAGAACTTTTTAAGGCAAATGACCCGTGGTCGATTTTCTTCGAGCCACTATGAACCCACTCGACTCAATGGCGACTCTTGATTGTCGTGAAGATCTCGAGGATTCAATTACGGACACAGGGTACCAAAACAATAAGAAAATCAGTCTAGTGTCGGCCGACGAGAATTTTCTAATTCAGTGGTGTCACCCACGATTAGTCACATATCTCTATCGATCCAGTCTATCTCTGATTTCAAATCGATTTTTAACTGTGCCGTAATGACCTCTAAAGATGGACACGGTCAAGAAGCCGATTCCTAATCGAGTTCTCAAGTCTATTGCCTTAAAATTCCTTAATAATTTCCCCAGATAGTCTAGTTATCTCAAGAGTGATCGGCTCTGAGAATAACCCTATAGACGCGTCAACGAAATGCCCGATTTATTCAGTAGAAGACAGGGTCGAAGAATCTGGATGTCACAACTCTTCCCCTCTTATAAAAATTTCGTCCTCGAAATTTAAACCTTACAGGACTTGATAAAAAAGGTGGGGGTACAATTCTCTCATTGACTCCTCAGTCTCCCATGTCGCTCCTTCTGTACCGTGGTGTTGCCAGACCACTTTGACTAAGGGAATAGTCTTTGTACGCAGAACTTGCTCTTTGCGATCGACAATCTGGACCGGTCTTTCGACGTATGACACATGGTCATCCACGTCCAATTCCTCGAAATTGAGCACGTGGGTCGGGTCAGGCTCATACTTCCTCAACATCGACACGTGAAAGACATTATGCACTTGCGCCAATCTTGGCGGCAACGAAAGACGATACGCTAAGGTTCCGATTCTTTCAAGAATCTCAAACGGACCTACGTACCTCGGACTCAATTTGCCTTTCTTACCAAAGCGCGAAGTTCCCCTCATTGGTGACACTTTTAGAAAAACGTGATCACCAACTTGGAATTCCAAAGACCTCCGACGCTTATCTGCGTAACTTTTCTGTCTGCTCTGCGCTGTCTTTAATCTGTCTCCAATCACTGTCACGGCATCTACTGACTGTTGAACCAACTCTGAGCTTGTTATCTTCCTTTCCCCAACTTCATCCCAACACACTGGTGTTCTGCATGCTCTGCCATACAACGCTTCGAATGGGGCCATCTGAATACTCTGTTGATAACTGTTGTTGTAGGCGAATTCTACCAGATGAAGCTGATCTTCCCAACTTCCTTTGAAGTCTATTACACAAGCTCTCAGCATGTCTTCAAGGGTCAGAATTGTCCTCTCGGACTGGCCATCCGTCTGAGGATGATATGCTGTACGTACTATACTGAAGCTTTATACCAAGAGCACTCTGCAAGCTCTTCCAAAAAGCGGCTGTAAACCTCGGGTCTCGATCTGATGTTATCGTAACTGGCACTCCATGCATTCGAACCACCTGACGCACGTACAGGTCTGCGTGCCTATCTAAACTGAGGTCTTTTCGAACTGCGATAAAGTGAGCCGACTTTGTTAGCCTGTCGACTACTACCCAGATCGAATCATTCCCTCTCTGACTTCTTGGTAGTCCAGTCACGAAGTCCATCGTGATATGCTCCCATTTCCATTCTGGGATCGCGAGAGGTTGCAGAAGTCCTCCTGGCTTGCAATGCTGAGCTTTTACTTGTTGACATGTCAAACACTTGGCCACATGTTTGGCGATATCCGCCTTCATACCTGACCACCAATAGTGTTGACGCAGATTCTGATACATCTTAGTGCTTCCAGGATGAATGCTGTAACTGCTACGATGTGCTTCAGATAAAATCTCTTCTCTAAGCTCTACATCGTCAGGTACAACCAATCGTCCTTGGAATCTTAGTGTCCCGTCATCAGAAATTTGAAAATCAGCCTTTCTTTTCTCTGCGTCTTCCTGAAGAATTCTCTGTACATGTGGGTCTGTCGGTTGGAGTTGTTTGATTCTAACCTGGACATCTGGTTCAATTCTGAGGGTGGCCATAAAACTCGAGAGGTGGCCTACCTCAAACTTGAATACTGAATCCCGAGCTCTCTCGATTAAGTTCCACTCCCTAATCAGTATATGAGCCACTGAAGACTTTCGACTTAAAGCATCGGCGACCTTGTTCGCCTTCCCTGGGTGATATAAAATATCACAGTCATAGTCTTTCAGCAATTCCATCCATCTGCGCTGTCTCATGTTCAACTCCTTTTGAGAGAATAAATACTTGAGACTTTGATGGTCCGTGAAGATCTGAAACTTTTCTCCGCACAAGTAGTGTCTCCAAATCTTCAGGGCAAAGATAATGGCTGCGAGTTCTAAGTCATGCGTTGGATAGTTCTGTTCATGAGGTCTCAACTGGCGGGAAGCGTATGCAACAACCCTACCATGTTGCATCAGCACGAAACCCAACCCTCTAATCGACGCATCACTATAAATCTCGAATCCTCCAGGACCAAATGGAATCATCAACACGGGTGTGGTAGTCAGCTTTTCCTTCAACTCTTGAAAACTATGCTCGCACTTGTCTGTCCATATGAACTTCTCGTCTTTCTTCGTGAGCTTAGTTAGAGGCGATGCTAACGCTGAGAAACCTTCTACAAACCGTCTGTAATAACCTGCTAATCCCAGAAAGCTTCTAATCTCTGTCACTGATGTCGGTCTCTGCCAATTGATCACGGCTTCTATCTTGCTCGGGTCGACGGAGATTCCTTCTCTGGAAATCACATGACCTAAGAACGCGACACGAGTCAACCAAAACTCGCATTTGCTAAACTTAGCATACAACTTATGCATCCTTAAAGTCTGGAGCACTAATCTCAGATGATTCTCGTGCTCTTTGTCACTTCTCGAATAGACCAAGATATCATCAATGAACACGATCACGAACTGATCTAGATATTCCTTGAATATTCGGTTCATCATATCCATGAAGGCAGCTGGAGCATTCGTCAACCCGAATGGCATCACTGTAAACTCATAGTGACCATACCGAGTACGAAATGCTGACTTAGGAATATCCTCTTTCTTAATTCTCAGCTGATGATATCCCGTCCTCAAATCAATCTTCGAGAACATCGATGCTCCTTGTAACTGATCGAATAGATCATCAATCCTTGGGAGTGGGTACTTATTCTTAATGGTCACTTGGTTGAGTTGTCTATAATCGATGCACAAACGTAATGAACCATCTTTCTTCTTTACAAATAATACCGGCGCTCCCCAAGGTGATGCACTAGGACGAATAAATCCTTTGTCTAATAATTCCTGCATCTGTACTTTCAATTCTTTCAATTCTGTCAATGCCATTCTGTACGGTGCCTTTGAGATCGGCTCTATCCCCGGTGCTAGTTCAATCACAAATTCAATCTCTCTTTCTGGCGGTAGACCTGGCAATTCCTTTGGAAAGACATCTGGAAATTCTTGAACTACTGGAATGTCTTCCACTTTCAGTGTGGCATCCCAAAATTCAAGACATCCTCTAGAGAAATTAAAGCCTATAATTAGGTAATGAAATTACCTATGGTCTATGTGTTAGCCATTAGTTTTCTTAAGGCTAGGTGTTATTGTGCTTGTGTTTATAAATTTTGAATTTAGGACTATAGGATAAATTAATAATCTATGCTTGGCCATAAGATTTATAAATTAAATTTCAATGAACAAAAATGCCCAAAGACTTTGGCCAAGATGAAAATTGGAATTTAAAAATATTTATAGAAGGAATTCAAAAAAAAAAAAGAAGAGAAAAAGAGGGTTATTTTTGGAATGGGCCTTGGACCCATTGGCCTAAAGCTTGGTGGGCCAAGCTTGTCGGCCCATTAGAGCCCAAGAGGGAGCTCGACCAGCCCAAGGGAATGGCCGGATGGGCCTAAGCCCAAGCCCAATCAATTCAAAAATAAAAATGCCAAGTGGCAAAGGACAAAAGCATGCATTGGCCTAGACTAGGATGCCATGCATTGGTCCATTTAGGAGGCAAGCAATGATGAGAAGATGGGGATATAAAAGGAGTTAGGAGAGAGAAATGGCCGGCTACTTGCTTCATTTCGTCCAAAGAGAGGGTGAGAAAGAGAGAGAGTTTGAGAGAAAGGGAGAGAAACCGAGAGGGAAGGAGGCGGAGCCGGAGGGGTGTGCCGTTCGTTCGCCGTCCGATCGTCGCCGTTCTTCGTCGTTTGTTCACCTTTAAGGCAAGTGGAGTCCGTAACTTCTCTTGCATGTCTGTTTTGTTGGTTGCATGTTCGGTTTTAGGTGTGATTTGGGCGAAAAACCGAGGTAAGGGTTGGATGTGTTCAAGCTATGTGACTGTTTTCGTTTGGTTTGTGATAGTCAGTATCTTAGTCGAGCTTGCATGTGTACTTGGAGTGCGATTTTGGCTTCGGTGTCTTCATGAAAGTTGAAGCTAACATCTTGTAGTATGACATACTCGAATTTCATGGAAAGAAATGGTGATATGTGGGGTAAAAAGCTCTGTTATACGGAGACCTCAGATCTGCGAAATCTTCACTGACCTTTTGTTGATTTCTTGGTTGCATGTTGATTTCTGTTGGAGATCTCACTTTGTTGTCTTCTTGAAAGTTGTAGGAAACACCTTAAGCTACAACATACTCGAATATGAGGCAAAAATAACAAGTATAACTTGGTGAATCGGTTAGATCTTGGAGATGGTTGATTCTGATGAGGTGTACCGAGACACCCGAGACTTCATGGGTTAAAATGGTGACCATAATCTGGGTATTTGACCTAGATCCCTTCACAAAACTTGTAAAGGACACATTTTTACATAACATACTTAAATTTCAGAAGGAACGAAAGATATTTGATGGGTGAGATCTAAGAAATACGGAGAAGTGTGTTCTGGACGTCGCGGTAGTGATTCCAGAAGTTTCGTAGGGCTATAGAAATTAATATAAAAATAATTTGGCTTAAAGTTCTCAATTAAAAAGGTACGAAAATGTGTTGGCTATCACCCTGTATAATTTCGTAATTTTTGAAGACCGAATGGATATTATAATTGAATTTATTCGGAAACTGTGCAGTGGGTTTAAATCCGAGAATTTTAGGATGTTTTTGGAGGAAATTGCGAAATTATAAGAAATTCGATTTGGCCACGAATTTTATATAAAATTGTGATCCTATTAGTGATTTTTTTTATATTATGATTTTGGAAAATCATAAATATTAAATATTTATTTATGAAAATAAGTAAATATAATAAATATAATAAATATAATAAAATAATAATAAAATAATAAAATAAAATGGATTTTTATTTGGCCATGGATTCAATTCCATTTGTGTGGCACTTGTGTGATGAGGTCTTGGTACATGCATTGAATCAAAATGCTTATGTGATTAAGCTATGACATGTGCATGACATGTGAATTGAAATGCTTATGTGATTAAGCTATGACATGTGCATGACATGTGAATTGAAATGCAAGTGTGATATGTTTGATGCCATGCCAAATTGCCATGTTAAATTGAAATAAAAGATAAATGTGGATGAGAATGAGGTTGTGGTGGAGGATGTTGTCCGGTGGCCTGGTGGCATAATTCCAGAGATTCCCTGGGAGTTTCAGGATGCCCGGAATGTGGGGGGCCGGAAGTCCGGTTGTATCTTGGATACATGCCCGGAGATGCCTCGCGACACCAGGATTGGGGTGCGGGATGCCCGGCTAGAAGGGTAAAGGCCGGAAGTCTGGTTGTATCGCGGATACATGCCCGGAGGTTCCTCGTGATGCTAGATGAGATGCGAGATGCCCGAAATGTGGGGGGCCGGATGCCCGGTTGTATCTTGGATACATGCTCGGAGGTTTTTCTCGCATGGGATGCGAGTGTAAAATATGAGATGAAATTGATGAATCGAGGAAGGGTGATGTGGTGATCAAATTTAAAGATGATGATATGCATGATGATATGCATGATGTTGATGATGATATGTGATGTGATATGATGATCACCCATGGTATGATATGCATGATGATATGCATGATGATGATGATGATATGTGATGTGATATGATGATCACCCATGGTATGATATGCATGATGATATGCATGATGATGATGATGATGATATGTGATGTGATATGATGATCACCCATGGTATGATATGCATGATGATATGCATGATGATGGTGATGATATGTGATGTCATGATGTCATGATAAGGATGACATGTATGATATAATGATGCCATGATGATGATTATGATGATGACATACGATGATATGATATGCATGATGATAAGGCATGATGATGCATAATAGTATTGCGCATGGCTGCAAGGTAAGTTACGCTTGCAATGTATGTATGACTTGTATGATGCATTGAGTTGTTATTGGATTCCTTTACCTGCTGAGTGGTTGTACTCACCCCTTTTGGGGACAACATTTCAGATTAGTAGATGGTTTGAACGATTGGATATGACCGTGGGGAGGAGGATAGCAAGGGAAGGAGCTTTTGGACGCCGACACTGATCGATGGACTTTAAGTGTATGACTGTTGGAGGAGATGTCGGTCATCTTTTGAAGTATAGCCATGTATAGGAAACTATGGCATTTCGATGTACCGACTAAAGATGTCCATCTGCTTTATGTAAATAAAAGTGTACGGCTTTAACTTTTATAAGACGTTTAGTAGGTGTGCATCGTTTTCTGAATATAGGGAAGGGAGTTTGTTGGATGTGCTTCCGTATATGAATTGCGCAAGGGACCTATAAAAAAAAAAAAAAATGTAAACCCCCAGGTTATATGGACCCGCTGCAATTGATAATGGTATCAGAGTAATATGTTAATAAGGAAAGTGAATGGTAAGCGATGTGGCGACCCTAATCGGATCGGGGGCCGTCGAGGGGTGTCACATTCAGCTCCTCAACTGTCGTATCCATGACAGTTGCCAGGTAACCTTGACAACCCTCGTCTAACAGACGAGTTGCCTCTGGTGACGAGATTAAGGAAACCGTGGGTCCTCCTCGATTCCCAACAAACTCGAAACTCTTACCCCCTAATGGGTCAAACTGAATCGCTTTGTGATAGCAGTCCATTTTAGCTCTTTGCTTGGTGAGCCAGTCCATGCCAATTATTAAATCAAAGTCATACATGGCTAGGACTAAAAGATCTATTTTCCCCTCTCGCTCACCAATCACTAACTTGCACCCCGAACAACCCAAAGCAGTAATAACTTTATCTTTCAAGGGTGTAGATATGCACATTGTCAACTCCAATAATATAGGACTGACTCCTATCAACTTAACATACTGCTCGGCAATAAATGAGTGGGTTGCTCCTGGATCAAACAAAGCATAAGCAGGTTGGTCATTGAGCGAAACCATATCTGTTATCACGTTAGGCGCAGCTTCCGCCTGACCTTGTGTGATTGCATAAATCGTGCCTTGAGCTGGAGGTCTCTGCTGTCCTCCTTGCGGCACGTTCTGAGGGGCATACCCTCCGATCTGTCCTCGTGGCGGTGGCGGTGGTAGTTGCGGTTGTCCCCTTGGCCTCTTGGGACAATGTCTAGCTATGTGGCCCTGTTGGCCACATTCATAACACGCACCCATCCTAGTTGGACATGGTGCTGACCCATGTCGTCTCCCACAAAGGCGACACGGTCCCATTCTATCAATCATCGGCCTACCAAATCCACCATTCTTGTTAGGCGAACCTTGGAATCTGTTCCCTGACATCGGCCTCTTCCCTTGTTTGATTGCTTCTCGATTAGCACCAAATCTCGACCCCGACGAGGCAGCTTGATCATTCAATCCTTGTTCTATCATCTGGGCTCGACGATAAACCTCTCGATAATCTTTCAAGTCCCATGGTAGCAGAGGTTGTTTCAATTCAGTATGAAGACCACTTTTGAATTTCCGAGCTTTCTCTTCAGGGTCTTCTATCAATTTAGGGGCATACTGTGACAATTCTACGAACTTGACCCCATATTGGTCAACTGTCATGCTCCCTTGGCGGAGACGGTAGAACTCATCTATCTTTTGTTCCCGAGCAGTACTCGAAAAGTACTGATCATTAAAGGCTCTGAGGAAGGTGTCCCACACTTGAACCACACCTTCCGGGAATACTATATCCTTGGCAGATCTCCACCATATATTGGCGTTACCTTGAAGTTGGTACACAGCTAGTAACACCTTTTCTTCCTTATTGCACATCAGAAGTGCAAATGCCTTTTCCAAATCCTGTACTCACAGAGACGCAGCCTCAGGATCTCCGGTACCTATGAATTTTGGCGGATTCATCTTTAAGAACTGATCCACTAACTGGTGAACCGGCCTCCCAGTGGCCACGACTCCTGGTAGTATTTCAGCAGGGGCAACGGCACAACTGCGGGTGCGACAGCAGGTACGGCGGCAGCTGCAGCAGCTACGGCAGCATTGGCAGCGGCAATGGCGGCGGCTTCCACAGCGGCAGTAAAGGCGGCAGTCTGATCTCGAGCCTGTTGCCCCATCATCTCTCGCATAGCATCTAGAGCCTGGTTGATTCCGACAGTTGCTTGCTTACCCGGGGCTGCTACCCCCGCACCAACAGGAGGTGGTGCTACTCTAGCCTCTACAACTGGTGGAATCATTCCACTCGCGCTAGCCTGTGCTGGCGCTCGACCACGGCCTCCTCGGGTACCGACTCTAGTCGGCGCTCTTCCCCTAGTCACGGCCCTACTGGCCCTCTTTGTAGGAGTCCTCGGCTCCTGATCGCTCATAGTGTCACTTTAAAGAACTGACACATGTTCCCAATTCAACACCGAATTAGAAACAGAGCGATTCGAACAACAAACAATTTTAGCACTCAGCTAACACAGACATGCACAAGCATGAATTTAAAGGCCTTTCCTACTAACTACCCCATGACCAACGCTCCTTATCACTCCAATCTTGAACTTCGCTCTGATACCACAAAAAGAGGTTGTCACACCCCGATCCTCGGACGCGCGCACATCCTTCTACTTGGTCGATTTTAGAATGCGATATCCCAGGACTATGTATCGCCGACCCTTTCAATTTATTAAGCACATGCGAAAGCAGTTATAAATCCCCAGACAATTAAACAATGGGATAGGAAAGTAGGCCATATTTTTCATATTGAAATTCACAACCACACTTTCATTAACAGCGCAACTCATAGTATATTTACAATACTATTCACAACATACTTGTCTCACACCTATCTACGCTAAGACAGGGTTTACAAAAGGGATGGGATCTCAGTCCACATTCGGGTTATATTCAAGATCCCTCTCTGGATCATCTTCTTCTTCAAAAGTCCTTCTCCCCTTCAGGTTCCTCTT
The DNA here is from genome assembly GCA_017140615.1 of Eucalyptus cladocalyx. NCBI lineage: Eukaryota > Viridiplantae > Streptophyta > Magnoliopsida > Myrtales > Myrtaceae > Eucalyptus > Eucalyptus cladocalyx. The sequence continues at coordinate 20,097,393 of CM029522.1, forward strand.
CCTTAGCTTCTCCTCAAGGTCCTGAAATGGTTATTCAATAACCAATGAGACCACGTCTCAGCGAGTCCTACCCCCTAAGACTCGATTAGTAAGCCAATACACTATAGGCTGCCTAAACACGGCACGAGTTGGAGGACTTACATTGGCCTCAGATTCCATCTGCATATTAGTACAGTTCAATAGGTATTCAAACAATCACATCACCGATCGAAGCATCGATCGAATCGACCTAGTCGATTTCATATCAGACAGACCATTTCTAGGTCATTCATCCTACACCAAGAAATCCCTTAAATTTAGTGGCTTTACGGTCCCACCCGACCCTCTCAAGATCTAGTGGCTTTACGGTCCCACCCGACCCTCTCAACATTTAGTGGCTTTACGGTCCCACCCGACCCTCTCAAGATCTAGTGGCTTTACGGTCCCACCCGACCCTCTCAACATTTAGTGGCTTTACGGTCCCACCCGACCCTCTCAAGATCTAGTGGCTTTACGGTCCCACCCGACCCTCTCAAGATCTAGTGGCTTTACGGTCCCACCCGACCCTCTCCAGATTCAATTACGGAATAGATCTTAAATTCACTTCTAAATTGCTTTAGCACCAAATAAAGCTCAAATAAATAAACGGACTACACCACGACAATCAGCACGAAATTTCGGTCACCAGCCATCCCGGTTGAATTTCCGGAAAAATAAATAATTAAATAATTAATTTCGAAAATTAAATAATTAATTATGAAAAATCCAATTTAGGCTCATAATGCTGAATTGGACACCAAGACGAGCCCGGAGAATTACCGAGACTCGTTCCATAAATAACATGGCATGTCTACTTGCTAATGTCTATTTCTAACCACCTAACATGCATCATTAAGTCTCTAATGTAATTGACCTAAACTAATCTAACCACCTAATTGCATTTAATTAAATCTAACCAACCTTAAGTATAATTAGCAAACTAAGAGAGCATTAGTGAGTAAAACAAAGTTGTGACATGGCCAAAACTTCAATTTCTGAAATCGGACTCGAATTGGCGGTTAATTTCAACTTGGCGCGTTTTTAGCGTGACCTAGACCATCAGGTAGTTTTCAGAACTTTTTAAGGCAAATGACCCGTGGTCAATTTTCTTCGAGCCACTATGAACCCACTCGACTCAATGACGACTCTTGATTGTCGTGAAGATCTCGAGGATTCAATTACAGACACAGGATACCAAAACAATAAGAAAATCGTCTAGTGTCGGCCGACGAGAATTTTCTAATTCAAAGGTGTCACCCACGATTAGTCACATATCTCTATCGATCCAGTCTATCTCTGATTTCAAATCGATTTTTAACTGTGCCGTAATGACCTCTAAAGATGGACACGGTCAAGAAGCCGATTCCTGATCGAGTTCTCAAGTCTATTGCCTTAAAATTCCTTAATAATTTCCCCAGATAGTCTAGTTATCTCGAGAGTGATCGGCTCTGAGAATAACCCTATAAACGCGTCAACGAAATGCCCAATTTATTCAGTAGAAGACAGGGTCGAAGAATCTGGATGTCACAGCTTGTCCCCCTCATCGGCTCCGCCATGAACTTCGCCGGCTATTTCCTCATTTGGCTCGCCGTCACATGTCACATCCCCCGGCCGGCAGTCTGGCAGACGTGCGACTTGGGTGAAAAGCAGAAAACAAAAAAAGGGCTAAAATAGCGCAGGGGATATAAAGTCACGATATAGACACATGATATTAATTAATTATTCATCCACAACAGATAGTGGTGGCTGGGGACATATATAGCATGTGAATCAAGCTGTCCCACATATTTATTTCCTTTTCGACAAAGTATGAAGGACATGTGCCCAAGGATTATTACTAAGAAACAAATCAGGTCGAAACTATAATTAATTTCAAGTGAAGAACATCATGAAACATCTTCCACTTTTCTTCATTTCACACCCTTTGAAGTAATCTTTAAATTTGCTTTCCTACCTGAATCTCCTGTGCATTAAACCTTCTTCCTTTAAAAGACCCCAAGTCAACTCTTAAGTCCTCTCTCTCTCTCTCTCTCTCTCTCTCTCTCTCTCTCATAAATATGATTAAAAAAAATAAATTAAATTTCAAAATATAAATTATTACAAGTAAATAATATTATCACATGCTAAAAATAAATTGTTAATGTAATAGATGCAATTTTTACATTTATCCGGTATCATGACGCTTTCATAATTAGCATCTTCAGTTGCATTGTTCATCTTGTGTCTCGTTTGCATTACCACCATTATTTTCATTGGCACTTGAAATCTCTAGTGGCGTTCCTCGACTTAGTAGCTGAGATAGCTAGTATAAGCACCTAGAGGGGGGTGAATAGGTGCACAAACAATTTATCGAGATACGGAAGTGATTCTAGGCAACCGATAGAAAGGAGTTCACAAAATGAAGTACGATCAAAGTAAAGAGAGTAAGGAAGAGAAAATTGAACACAAGGTTTATAGTGGTTCGGCTTATTCCACGCCTACGTCCACTCTTCTACACTGACAGCCCACCGGCTGGATTTCACTATGAACAAAAGAGTAGTTATAGCACAGCTTTTCCTTGATTCCACAGTGTAGATGTTCTATCACACCTCCTCAAGGTTTCTCACAAATATAGACTCTCTTTTGTATACAAGGTTTCGCTCAAAGGAATTGTCTAAACAACAAGGAGCTTCAGACTTTGGAATTCTTCTATCGCGCACACCTCGAACAACTTAGAACGTCTTCCTTATATACTCCTTTATGCCATCATACCTGTTGACACTTAACAAAGGAATTCCTCCAATCTACCCGTTGGACGGAATCAATTAGGAAGATTATTCGAGCTATTAAAGGAACGTGTCGATAGCCCATCAATCCTGTCCGCCCATACAATCAGGATCTCGGTTTCCGTAAGTAGAACCTTCCAAGAATATTTAGGCAATCATTGGTTCCTTAATCTTCGAGTCAATCTCGATCAATCAAAGGATTTCGTTGTGTCTTTTCCAACCAAGAGATCTTCTCCGGTTGATAAGGTCATATCCTTAATGAAACATCAAGTTCTGGATAACATTTCTTCAACGGATTAGAGACTGTCAATGAGGATAGACTTTGAGTCTTGAGTCTGGCTGTCCGGAGGTCTTCAGACTTTAAATTGCAGAGTTTGCAAGCCTTCAGACTAGACTGATGAAAACGTTTTGTCAGCTTCAAAACATTTCAAGACGATTTCTCCAATAATCTCCCCCTTTTTTATGGTGACAAAACTTTCCTGCAAATTTGGACAACTTTGACCTGCAAAACATTTCTCAAACACATATGCATATCTTATAGAGATAAATGGCTAAATGAATAACACTAGAATCTGCAACCACAGAAAATAGGTTAGTCTAATATGCGATAAAGCCATCCATAAGATATCAATAGTAGTTAATAGAAGCAGTCAAGTCCAAGTCTAGTTCAGTTCTCATCCAGACACAAAAACAAAATCAAACAGATCAAAACAATCCAACAAAATCCAATAATAGTCCAACAACCATATGATTAAAAGTTAAATTGTTCAAATCTTGCATCTCTCCCCCTTTTTGTCAGCATTAAAAAGGTTGAGATGAAAATGAAATAAAGTCAAGATTGCTTGGGAACGCGAACAAGCTGAAAATCTCCCATAGACTGAACGATGCCTTCCAGCCTTTTCAAGTCTTCCTTCAGTTGTGCAATCTCCTCACCCTTGGTATTAGCCTGAATCTGAATAGTGAGGGCTTGGATTTTATCATTCAATGAACATGAAAAAACTTGACCCGCATTTTGCAAGTTTTGAACCTCACATCCCAAGGCATAAATTTGACCTCGCATCTCCAAGAGAATATCCATCATTCTGCGAAAATCTACTGCATTATCAGTCTGAGTACTTGCTTTGGCTCGATCTGATGGAGTAAATGCAGACGATGGTAGATCAGCATAATCTCGCAGGTTTGGCGATGAAACTTCATGACCTTCTTTTGGAAATTAAGAGGCATAAACGTCCTCTGGGTTTGCAGGTGAGCGACTGACTCCTTCACTTGCATCAGGATATGAGGACTTCCCTCCTTTCTCTTGATCTCCCCCGTTTCCATGCCTACGGTGGAGAAGAGTGTTCCTCGAGTTCTCCTCCTTCTCTTCTTTCTTCTCCTCCTTTCTCAACTCTTTCCTTCTCAGCTTGTCTTTCTTCTTCTTCCTTCTCCTCTGCTTCCTTCTCCTCTGTTTCTTTCGTCTATGCTTCTTTCGTCCCTTGTTCCGATTCTTTCTCTGGAACAGAACGACTCAGATTCTTCAAAGCCATTGCAGAAACAATGAGATTTTCATCATCATCTTCATCTTCAACAATAAGAGCTCTTCTTTTTAGTTTTGAAGCAACCAAGGGCTCCTTTCCTTTCCTTTTTGATGAAGAAGAGGGTTGATGAGCTTTGACTGGTCTTCTCCTTGAATTTCTCCAACGCCTTGTTCAATTCCTTCAGACGCATCTTGGTCACAATTTTCAGTCCTACCACCATATGATCGCACGATCGAACACAAAAGATTTGCGAAGGCTGAATATTCAGATGTCTGAATAACTTCGTCACAAGACTTGGGTAAGGAAGTTGACCTCTGTCCTTCATCATGGCTCTATACATGTGGAACATAATAGTGTGAGGAAGAGAAAACCTTTTCCTAGTGAGAATGGCATACATCAGCTTTGCCTCTAAACTTGAAACATCAGTCTTGGAAGTTGATTTTGGTCGGAGGCAATTGATCACAATCTTGTGAAGCAAGATGTTGAATGCACTCATCCTTAAGTAGGAAATTTTGTCCTCTGTTCTCCTGTCCTTAACAAGTTCCAATGTAGCACGAGCAATAGAAACTTTGATCGGTTGATATCTTCCTCTCTCAACTCCTAACACATCTACCAGCATATCCATATCCACAACATAGTCTTGATCTTTGACACTGAAAAAGAATCTATTCGCATCCAAAAAGCTAAGATTTGAATAGAAATATGCAGTTAGTTCAGCATAGGCCTTTGTAGTGTCGGAGCAGAACTTTTCAAGTTGAAGATAACCAAACTTTTCACTCAAGTTCACATTCACAGCATCCAGAAAATCAAAATCCACACTCCTAAGGTTTATTACCCCACGCTTCAGCAATTTTGAGTACAGATCATTTTGTTCCTTCGATCTGAACAAATCTCCTCTTTTTCCTTTACTTTCAACCGCAACACCCATTCTCGGTTGAAATTGGCTGTACAATTTGTCATCATCATTCCCATCTACAGGATTCGGTCCTCAATCACGAGGATCACTTGGGATATTCGCAAGGGTTTCTTCGGCCACCCCTTTACGAGCAATTCTCAAACTTTCCATTTTTCTCAAAAAGATATATTCATTTCCATATCCTTTGTCTTTAAGAAAATCATCGACATAGTTCAATGGAGTATGAGTTCCTTTTAAAGCACGATACAACTGATAAATAAAAGCGGGCTTTTGAACTCTTATAGGGTTTGCATCCTCAATGATTTCTTCCTCTTGTTGATGATCAACGTCTTGAGGACTAGATGGAGGAGAATGACGCTACTGAGAATGTTGTGGGCTCTGTCGCTGTTCTGGAGACACTTCTTCTTCAGTAAGATCGAAGTGCGTAGGCCCCTCACTCATTCGCCGTGGTCCCCTGCTTGCGATTCTCGAAGACTTTCTTGAAAATGACATCTTTCTCAGTTTTTGGAAGATTCCTTGCTTGACTTTCCCAATAGAGATGACAGCTTTTTCGAAGATTAAATAAGGGAGAAAAACGAGAATGGAAGATCGATGCTTTCTAGGGTTTTTGAGAGTAAAGTGGACAGCAATCAACAGTGCACGATCGGTTAAAAAGGGAGATAAACGAACCGTCACAAAGGAAAATAAAAAGATGCCTTTTCAGAATAACCGTCCTTTTTTCCGCGAAAATAGTCATTTCAAAAATAACTTCCTTTTTTAAAAGGAAATAATACAATAATTACGCTGATTAAATATAGCAATTTAAACACAGTCTGACGGTCGTACCTCTTCAAGATAAGATTCGAGAGAGAGAGAGAGACTAACTTACAGTTAAAGTCTTGTATGTCTGAGTCTGAGAGTCTTTAGACTTTGATTCCTCATACCTCAAAATGTTGAGTCTGGAACGGATAGTTTCAAATTGATTTTTCTCCAAAAGCTTTGTGAATATATCCGCCAGTTGGTCTTTTGAGTCAACAAATTGAATTGAAACATCTCCATTTTGAACATGGTCTTTAATAAAGCGATGTTGAATCTCTATATGCTTTGCTCTTGAGTGGAGAATTGGATTTTTGGTGAGGTTTATAGCGCTAGTGTTGTCACAATTAATCTCTATGCATGAGTCTTCAATTCCAAAGTTTCTTAGCTGTTGTTTTATCCACAGAATTTGCGAACAACAACTTCCGAGAGTTATATACTCTGCTTCTGCTGTAGAGAGAGCTACTGTACTTTGCTTTCTTGAAAACCAAGACACTGTCCTGCCTCCAAGTAGTTGACAAGTACCTGAGGTGCTCTTTCTATCTACTCTGCATCCAGCAAGGTCTGCGTCTGAATATCCAAAAAGAGTAAAGCCTCCTCCTTTTGGATACCAGAGACCAAAGCTTGAAGTTGATGAAATATATTTGATAATACGCTTCGCAGCATTCAAATGAGATTCTTTTGGGTCTGATTGAAATCTGGCACAAATGCAAACACTAAACATAATGTCGTGTCTAGAAGCGTAAGATAAAGAAGTGATCCGATGATACTCCTATACAGCTTTTGGTCGACTTTCTTTCCTTCTTCATCTTTGTCTATCTTCAAGGAACTTGACATTGGTATGTCAGCCTTTTTGCAATTGTCCAGTCCAAACTTTTTGACAAGATCATTTGCATACTTTTCTTGATGAATGAAAGTTCCTTCCTCCAATTGTTTTATTTGAAGTCCAAGAAAGAAGGTTAACTCACCCATCATGCTCATTTCAAATTCATCCTACATAGTCTTAGAAAATTTCTTGCACAGACTTTCATTAGAGGATTCAAAGATATTATCATCGACATAGATTTGAACAAGCAGAAAACTTTTGCTTTCTCTTTTAATAAAAAGAGTAGTGTCTACTTTACCTTTAACAAATCCATTTCGAATTAAAAACTTACTTAATCTGTCGTACCAAGCTTGAGGTGCTTGCTTTAAGCCATATAAGGGCCTTTTTGAGTCTGAATACTGAGTCTGGTTTCCTTGGGTCTTCAAACCCGGGTGGTTGTTCCACATAAACTTCCTCATGGATGAATCCATTTAGGAAGGCACTTTTGACATTCATTTGGAATAACCTGAAATTCTTATGACAAGTAAATGCAAATAATAAACTAATTGCTTCTAACCTTGCTACCGATGCATAAGTCTCATTATAGTCGATCCCTTCTTCTTATGTGTATCCCTTGGCCACGAGTCTAGCCTTGTTTCTTATGACTTTTCCTTTTTCGTCCATCTTGTTCCTGAAAACCCATTTAGCTCCAACAATTGATTTACCTTTTGGTTTAGGAGTCAGCTCCCAGACATCATTAATTCTGAATTGTCTGAGTTCTTCTTGCATAGCTTCAATCCAGCTCTCATCGGATAAAGCTTCTTCTATGCTCTTGGGTTCTATTTCAGAAATAAGAGCCACAGCACTAGATTCTTCTCGCCTTTTGGATCTTGTGCGAATTCCTTCATTGATGTCGCCAATAATAAGATCTTTGGGATGACTTGACTTATGTTTCCAGTTGCTGGTTAATTTATCAGATTGATGGTCACTTCCTTCACTTGAATCTTCAACAGTCACTTGTTGTTGGTCCTTCAAAGTCTGAGCTGCTTCTTGAGATTTAGACTTTGTAGAGTCTGAAGCAGATTCAGTCTCTTCAAGATGAGTCTGAATAGATTCATTTTGTATAGAATCTTGGAATTTGACATTTATTGATTCTTCCACAGTTTGAGTCTTCTTGTTGTAGACTCTGTACGCTTTGCTTGTGGTTGAATATCCAAGGAAGATGCCTTCATCTGACTTTTCTTCAAACTTACCAACTCGATCATTTGGATTTTTCAATATGAAACATTTGCATTCGAATACATGAAAATATGAAACAATGGGCTTCTTTTCTTTGAATAGTTCATAAGGGGTTTTTTCTAGAATAGGTCTTAGAAAAACTCTATTGATAATATAGCATGATGTTGAAACTGCTTCAACCCAAAACCGTAAAGAGATATTGCTTTCAATTAAGAGAGTTCTAGCCATTTCTTGAAAAGATCTATTCTTCTTTTCCACAACTCCATTTTGCTTTGGAGTATATGGAGAAGAGAACAGATGCTGAAAACCAGATTCTTCACAAAATTTAGCAAAATCTTGATTTTCAAATTCACCTCCATGATCTGTTTTTATACTTGAAATAACATACCCCTTTTTCATTTTGAACCTTCTTAGCAAATTTTTCAAAGTAAGAGAAAGTTTCAGACTTACTTGCCAAGAAATATACCCAAGTAAATCGTGAGTAGTCATCCACAATTACTAAGCAATATTTCTTACCTCCAATGCTCTGCGTTCTTGTTGGTCCGAAGAGATCCATATACAAGAGTTGCAGTACACGGTTAGTGGAAACTTGATTTATTGGCTTAAAGGAATTTCTTACATGTTTTCCCAATATACATGGTGTACATAGATCAGACTTTTGGTATGATAAATTGGGTAGACCACGAACAAGCTTCTTTGCTGAGATTTTGGCTATCTGCTTCATGTTGATATGCCCAAGCTTTTCGTGCCATAAATTTGCTTCGTCTTGGATTGAGATTAAACATTGCGATTCATCTGGTTTCACGTCTAAGAGGTAGATATTCCCATGTCTTCGACCCATGAATGACTGAGTAGAGTCTTTACTAGTTCCTGAACAAATACCCTCTTGAAACTTGATTTTAAAACCGGCATCACATAGTTGACTGACACTGAGCAGATTGTAATTGAGCCATTCAACTAAAGAAACATTGCTTATTGTGAGGTTCCCAATCTTTCCAGTTCCAAATCCCACTATTTTTCCTTTGATGTTTCCTCCAAATGAGACTTTTCCACCATTCACTTGAACAAGCTTTATGAAACAATTTGAATCTCCTGTCATGTGTCTCGAGCATCCACTATCCAGATACCATTTCACTTTTTTCTTGATAGTGACCTGCATTTAAAAAGAAACTCAAGCTTTCTTTGGTACCCATATTTTCTTGGGTCCTTTTGAGTTAGTCTGATATACGGTTTTTGCCTAGACTTTATTGACAGGTCTCCAAACCATAGGACATTCTTTCTCAAAATGATCTGCACTATTGCATTTTGAACATCTAAGAGCATTGCGACCTACTGGTTTTACAAAGGTCCTTTCAAAATGATTTTTGTAAGCATTTCTTGTGGGTCTTTGTTTAATTATTTCTTTTACTTTAGGAAAATCGATTAAAAGAATGGTTTTAGCAGTCATTCCTAAACCAGATTTATTGAAATAAGGTCTTTGAATAGAAAGTATTTTCTCCATTTTTTCAGATCCTAGAGAAAATCTTTTGGAAATATTTGAAATATTATTTTTCAAAAATGCATTTTCTTTTAAAAGATTATCTTTACTTTCTTTGAGAGAAGAAACATTCTGGTCTAAGCATTTCACTTTTTCTTCCAAAACATTCTCTTGTTGTTTTAAAGCGGAATTTTCTTTTTTGAGTTCGGAAATTCTTTTAAGAGAAGTCTTAAGACTAAAACATAATTCATCAATGTATTTTGAAACTTTAATAGGGATTTTGAAGTTACTTACCTCGAATTCACTTTCTAAATCTGAATTAGTCTCGGAGTTTGATTCTGAGTCTGATTGTGCCATTAGACATATGTTGGCATAATCATCATCACTATCTTCGCACTCCGTATCACTCCAGGTTCCAGCTTTGAGAGCTTTTCAATATTTTTCAATTTTTCCTTTCTTCTTCCTTAGAAGAGGACAGTTGGGTCTAATGTGTCCCTTTTTCTTACATTCAAAGCAGACTACATCTTTGTTTGATTCATCATCTTCAGCAGACTTGGTCTGTTGCTTTTGAAAACTTTGTTCCTTTGCATTGAATCTTCTTCCTTTTCTATTCAGATTTCTGAATCTTCTTATCATGAGAGCAAGTTCTTCATCATCCATGTCGTCTTCAGAATCTGTTACATCAGAATCATCATTAGATTTTAATGCAATAGATTTCTTACCTTTAGGATCTTCATCTTCATTGATTCGTTCAACTTCATAAGACTGAAAGGTCCAACCAACTCATCGGCAGACAGTGGCATGATTCTTTGGGTCTCTCTGATTGAGGTCTTTATATGATTTCCAATCCTTGGAGAGTCCACGCAGAGCTTGTTTACTTTCATGGGATCAGAAATTGGTTGACCTTGATTTTCAAGACCATTCACGATTTCGTAAAACGACTAAACATGTCGCTTATAGATTCTCCTGGTTTCATTCGATGGCTTCGTATTAACCGAGAAGAATGTTGATTCTAGTCTCTTTCACTCGATCGGTTCCTTCATAGGTAATGTGTAATCTATCCCAAACTTCTTTAGCTGTATCACAAGAAGATATTTTGTTATATTCAGTAGGTGATAAAGTACAATATAAGAAATAAATAGCTTTTGCATCAAGAGCTTGTCTCTTGATTATCTCTTTCTAAGTCATTTCGCTAGACTCAACAGTGTCTTTTCCTCTTTCTGAGACAAATGTAGCTTTAGGAACGATTCCTTTTTTTACAACGTCCCATTCCAGAGGATCCTTTGATCTTAAGAATGCCTTCATCTTGTTTTTCCATATGTTGTAGTCATTTCCATCAAAGTAAGGTGGTTTGGTGTTGCTTTGCCCTTCTACTAGCCCTAGAGCCAACATACTAGCCATGGATCTTTAACTCTGAAGTAAAACACTTTAAACAAAGTGAGTACACGAGCTCTGATACCAATTGAGATAGCTATTATAAGCACCTAGAGGGGGGTGAATAGGTGCACAAACAATTTATCGAGATACGAAAGCGATTCTAGGCAACCGATAGAAAGGAGTTCACAAAATAAAGTACGATCAAAGTAAAGAGAGTAAGGAAGAGAAAATTGAAGACAAGGTTTATAGTGGTTTGGCTTATTCCAAGCCTACGTCCACTCTTCCGCACTGACAACCCACCAGCTGGATTTCACTATGAACAAAAGAGTAGTTATAGCACAGCTTTTCCTTGATTCCACAGTGTAGATGTTCTATCACACCTCCTCAAGGTTTCTCACAAATATAGACTCTCTTTTGTATACAAGGTTTCGCTCAAAGGAATTGTCTAAACAACAAGGAGCTTCAGACTTTGAAATTCTTCTATCGCACACACCTCGAATAACTTAGAACGTCTTCCTTATATACTCCTTTATGCCATCATACCCGTTGGCACTTACCAAAGGAATTTCTCCAATCTAACCGTTGGACGGAATCAATTAGGAAGATTATTCGAGCTATTAAAGGAACGTGTCGATAGCCCATCAATCATGTTCGCCCATACAATCAGGATCTCGGTTTCCATAAGTAGAACCTTCCAAGAATATTTAGGCAATCATCGGTTCCTTAATCTTCGAGTCAATCTCGATCAATCAAAGGATTTCGTTGTGTCTTTTCCAACCAAGAGATCTTCTCCGGTTGATAAGGTCATATCCTTAATGAAACATCCAGTTCTGGATAACATTTCTTCAACGGATTAGAGACTGTCTAAATTTCTTCAACATTTCCAATCTCGAACAAATTTTGGGACCTTACTGTTGACACCTAAATTTTGCCTAAATTAATTAATTAAAAATAGCATTAAAAGTTATGAATTAGTCACAAAAAATTAATTAATTAATTAACTTAAAACGAAAACGGTCGGGTCGAATCGGATCCAACCTTGGCCCGACCCGCCCTTTTCTTTTCTCTTCCCACGCTAGGCCCAGCCTAGCCCTTTTTCCTTTTAGCCTAGCCTACGAACAAGCTAGTCTTCCCCCTCTGGTTGGTCTTCATGCAGGACCTGCAAAAGACAGAGCAGCAGAAGGAAGCCGAAGAAGGATCTGTAAAGGGAGCGGTAGCTGTGATTTCAGAAAAAGGGAAGCGATGACACACGACTGTAGCATGGCAACTTCTGTGGTTGTTAAAACCCAAGAGATCCTGTTGCTATCTTAGCCAAAAATGCCACTAACTTGCCACAAAAATCGAAATAGCTGCAAGTGCATACACGAGCAGGGAGAGGAGGCTGATTAATAGCAGTTTTGAGGTGGAGATGGAAGGAAAAGGCAGCTGACTTCATAGACCATCTGGAGCCGCTTTGGAGGGATGCCAAAAGGGGAGAACCTACGGTAGGGAGAAACTGAGAGGAAAGGAGGGGGAAACATGGGGAGAGGGAGAAACAACACAGAAAACACAGAAAACATAAAACACAGAAAACATAAAGAGAAACACAGAGAGAAACATAGGGAGAAACTGAGAGGAAAGGAGGGGGAATAGGCCGAAGAAGGAGCCGAGAAGCCCTGGAGCTTCCAGCTACTATTGATGAACTGTCGACCACCACCGAAGTCCCCGGAACCCAGCATCATAGGAGTGAACCAGAGGGAGGAGGGAATCTTGAGGGAGCAACGAGCCATTGCCGGAGGCTCCCACACGCGCCATTGTCCACCGTAGCTCTTCCTCGAATGAGGTAGGTCCCTTGAAACCCGTTGTCTAGTTTTTGGAAATCATCGGGCCGAAGCTCACGGCTAACCAACTCGCGCAAGCTCCGGCCCTCACCACTTCTGCATTTTGCTCTTGCGTTCCTCATACGTCATGTCAAAGACCCCCTAAAGCATGTTCAAGGCTCAGTTGAGCCGAAAACCTTGAATTTGGTAATGCCCAATAGCTGTTTGATGAAATGCCTGTTTGAAAATGCCAAACCCAACTCTCTACTTGAGCTTGGCTTTTGGTTTCTCTGCGTTGCTCGGGATTATGCTATTGTTGCGCACCATTCCTATCGTTTTCCTAGCTTTTTGGTAGGTTGCTTCGCACTGTTCAGGGAGATGAGGTGCGCGCATCTGGCCGGAATTTACCCAACAACTCCAAGAATGCCAGTCAACCGGCGGTCGGCGGTGCTCGGTGTCGGTCGGATAGAACCACCGACACCAGGTGATGGCACAACAAATTCTTTAGGGCGGTCAGTACTCGCAGCATAGTCGGCGTCAGTCTAGCAAAGGAGCTACAAGAGCTTTGGCGTGTTGCGGCTACGGGAGAAGAAGATCTAAGGAGATGACTTGAAAAAGGGCAAAAGAAAAAAAAATAGAGAGAAAACACAAAAGGGCTGAAAATAGAAAATGAGAAGTGAGCTTTCGTTTCAGTATGTTTCTTTCTTCGTGGGTTGAATAGGTTGGGCCAAAAAAAGAAATTGGAAAATGGACCTTCAGATGGGTTGAAGTAAAAAAAAATCAAAGATGGGCTTTGGGCCGAGAATTATCCCCATTTCTTTTGAAAAATTCTTCTGGGCCTGGTTTATTTTGAAAAGAGAGGAGGAGACCTCTTGGGCTAGGCCCACGATTCGGGCCCACCCATTCCCAACCAAACCAAACTCGGGTCCGGTCCCTCTGCTGCCGTCGCAGCACTAGTCAAACCCCGTCGCAGCACCAACATCGCACTGTTGCCGCTTGTCCTCACAAATGCCACGTCGCCGCCTGTCCGCTCGGTGTCAGTGCCACCAAAAAGCCCTAGAGAAGAAGGTTAGAAGCTGGGTCGGGTGTGGATCGCAAATTGGGTAGGGTTTTGGGTGAATTCACAAGAAAATATGATGGCACTAGCTGCCCTATAACCCATCTCAAATACCACTTGAGGAGGATGGCTCACTCTCTAACAATGTCTTACTCCTCATACATACATTTCAAGATAGCTTAGACGGCCATGCCTTGTCGTGGTTTATTGCACTGGATATTAAAGAGCTTACTGGATGGAAGGACCTCACTGACGAGTTTTTACAGTAATATAAATTCAACTCTGAGATCCTCCCTACAAGAGAAGAGCTAGTTCGGATGGAAAAGAAGAGGAATGAATCGTTTAAAGTGTTCGCCCAGAGATGGAGAACGATGGCATCACAAGTGAAGCCTCCACTGAGTGAGAAATAAATGAGGTAGCTTTTCTTGAAGACTTTGCCATCTGACTATTTCCAAGAATTAGTATACTTTGGGTGCCAAACATTTTCACAGCTGGTGGAGGTTGGTGAAGGGGTTGAATGGGCGATAGTTGATGGAAGAATATCTATTGGGAATAGCAAAATGTTCCCAACAAGGAAAGACAAGGAGACAGTTGTCAAAGTGGCGTTTATCCAAGAGCCATCTACATCTAAATCAGTGTCGACACCTTCACAAAAGCCTAAAACCATGCAAGGAAACGTGTCATGAGGATTTAACGAAAGCAAGAAATTCCCCCGAAGGGAATTCACACCTCTACCTTGACCTCTATCAAAATTGTTACCTATCCTCATATAAAAGAGATTGGTAGCCAAGGAGGTGCCTAGAGACAATCCTCCAAGATTCCCAAGGTTCGATGTGACCAAGGCATGTGAATACCACGTGGGGGAAAGGGGGCATGACGTCGATGATTGCTTCACCCTAAAATGGAGAGTTTAGCACCTACTGGATAAAGGAAAGTTGACCTTTAAAGAAGTTATGCCCAATGTGTGGCAAAACCCTTTGCCCGATCATGTCGAAGGGGTGAATATGATTCTTGGGGAAGTGCAAGTGAATGAGTGACCCCTTGTGGTGGATGTCCCTAAAATGTATGAGGCCCTCGAGCTAGCTGGGCACTATGAAAAAGGGGAAGACATAACCATGGAGGAAAAATTAGAATGTATCCGCAAAATGATGGGCATGGGGATAATCCAAAGTGTCAATGGAGAACAAGGGCCACTACCCACGATGGCACCATCCATGATTAGCTCATCATCTCATAATACTACTTGCAACCGTGAAATGGAGAAAACTCAGCCTCTTATCCCAAAGGGAGATGAACAAGTTGTCATAGAAAACGTCTCGAGAACAGATGCTAAAAGAACCTTTTGGAGCCGTGACCTCCTAGAGAAGATGTGTGACAAAGGTGAAGCATTCGATACGTTAGGTCAACCAAGTGGAAAGTATGACTACTATGTGAAATATTCACCTGCCTTGAGTTTCTTTAATGATCCTAAGGACATCGTCCCTAACGGAAAATAAATATTCCCCTATCTTTCTAAACCTAAGATAGACAATATTACATATCAATTTACAATTTGATATGATTTACTAAATCATATCTTCCAATTGTTAAGTTGTATAGATTGCGTATAGCGCATTGACAGTTATGTGATACGTTAATTTGATTTCTTGGGTAGTTCTTCATTTGTTAGCTTTTGAAACATTACAAATCAAGCATGTCATTGGCAGCAAATATATTACATGAACATTAATGACGTACGTTGCATGTTATAGATTTGATTGTCTTAAATTCTCACTTCTGCTCATTTTGAAAGCAATCATTCTCCTAACTATTTATAGGACCGATAGGATCTGCTAAAGTGGACCTTGTAGAGTGGACCTTGCAGAGTCCCAAGACTCTTACCTGTGCCGGGTGTCTTTACTAGGGGCAAGAAAATATCCAGTACGTACCTAATACCCAACTTAGGGTGCGCTTGGGAACCACTTCCCAAAGCCCCTTGGAGGTCCAAAGCCTTTTGGGCAAAAAAAAATGGTGTTTGGGAAAAAACTTTGGAAGGGACTTGGGCTGAATGCTAGCATTTTTAAGGCTGAAAGCCCAAGGTAGGTGGGGGGCTGCCTTGGGCTTTTCAGCATTTTCGGCATGCTGGAGATTCATTAAAGGAAATTTTTGTTTTGCCTTTTGAAAACCTAATTTTCTTCGTCACCGCTTGCCGTCTCGCTTCTCTCGTCCGAAAGCCAAGTTCTCTCTCCCCAATCTTCTCCACCGCTCCTTCTCAACTCCACGATCGCCAACCCCAACCGTCGTCGTTGGAACCAGCCACCACCATCTCCGTCGAAGCCCAACCACCATTGTCACTGTCGGAGCGACGTTCTCTCATCCGAAGGCCTCCTCTCTCCCCGATCTTCTCCCCTTTTCAACTCCACGACCGCCAACCCCGACCGTCGCCGTCGGAACCAGCCACCATCGTCTCCGTCGAAGCCCAGCCACCATCATTGCCGTCGAAGCCCCGGCCACCACCTTTGCCAGCCACCCAACGCCGGAATCTCTTTTTTGCTTCGGTGATTTCTCAATTCCATTTTCTTTTGTGCCTATTTGAGTTTCGATTTTGGGTTTCTGGCGTCGACATTGAAGTTGGGTTTAGGGTTTTCGGTTTGGTTTCTCTATTTCTTTATCAATTTCTTTTCTCTTTCTTCGTTATGTGCTTCTTGTTGGAATCGACGTGGTGATGATGTTCTGCCTTCTAAACTTCTTCTTCTTCTTCTTCTTCTCTCAGGCTATGAGAGAAATTGTACTGGTGAATCGAGGGGATTTGTTTGGGGATCTCTGTCACTGGTGGCCATTGAGGAAAGAGGGTTCATAAGCATGTTAGGTACCTGAATTATGTGTAGATTCAGCTAATTTGGGTTACCGATAGCTTAAAAAGATTTTGATCAGAATCGGCTTCTACTGAACAGAGTAGTACACAAGGGTTGCGTTCTGATGGTTGGTTGGGTCAGATGAGTGTTGATTTTCAAAAGGTGAACATTGAGAGATTGCGGTATGGTTCCTCTGTTTTCCAGATCCAGGGTCATGCTTTGACTAGGATTGATCTGGGGGGAAATAGCTGCGCAAATCGTAAGCTTGAATCCATCTTTTGCCGGAATCAACTGCTTCCTGCTCTTGGAGAGTTGATATTTGTTTGATTGTGGCAATATTTTAGGACCTGAAGGCGACTACTGGGAGCCTCTAACAAAACCTTGGTCCTATCCAAAGCGGTCCGACCCTTCCCCAAACCTTGGACATCACTGGACTTGGTGCACCGTGGCACAGTTATGGAAAGATCTTAGGAAGAAATTGAACAGTACAATGATATGTTGAAGTAGTTTCTAGTTTGAGGTGCTTTAGAATCAATGAAACACGAAGATACGCTAAAATGGATGACAGAATGCATCAAACAAGTGTATGAGAAACCTGGCATGAGACGAAGTAGAAATTCGGTATCCAATAGTGTCTTTGATTAATTAAAACAAGATTGTAAAACAAGATTGTAAAGCAAGTCGGTTCTAGTTGAAGAGATGGTTAATGGCTTTGTCTGTGGATGGTGGTGCATGGTGGCTGCATATAGCTTGTGGTTATGCACGGGTTACTTTTAATTTGAAGCTTGAATGTGTAGATTATGAAACTAGGCATCGGTTTACTTAATGATGCATGCTACATGCTACTGCATATTTTTTAGTATGATGCCATACTGTCAATTTCAGATGTTAAATATTTGAACAAAATTACGTTAAAGACAAATAGGGTTGAAAATTAGTATAATATAATGATATTGACTCTCTATGTGCAGTCATAGTTCTGTGCTATAACCTATAAGTTCTCATCTGAGTACACCATGACAATGTCTCATTTGATTGGACTATCTCTTGAAGAAGAATTGGTTGACTCTTATTCAGTTTTTCTCCTTTGATGTGCAGACTTTTCCCCCTTAGTGTAATTTCTTCATCCTGAGGAGAGACAGAAGTGTGCAAGTTTCTAGAGGTCCTTAGTTTACTGGGGAAGGAGGTTGCGGTCCTTGTTCATATTCTTTCACCAAAGTGCTCCCCTCTCTCTTCGCTCAAAAGGTGTCGATTGTCCAACTTTGAATCCAGGTTCTTTTATTTCCATTTCTTATGTTTTTGTTCATTTTCCCCACTTACATATCCAGCTTGGTGTGCTCTTTCATGGGTTTATATGAATTACATTTTAATTTATTTGTAGTGTCCCTTACTTTGTGATTATAGTTAACATCATCTCTTTTCATTTTTCAAATATGTTTGTATTCATTTTATTGAAAGATGGCAAGTTCATCAAAGGAAAAAGCATATTAGAGTCCTGAAAATATAGAAACTTTTTGTTGATTATGCATTGAACAAATTGAAAAAGGCAATCGTCCTGCGAGCAACAAAAGGGATGGATGGACGGATATAATTAACAAGTTTGAGGAGCTGAGGGGAAAAAGGTATGACAAAAATAAAATGAAGAGCAAGTGGGATAATTTAAAGGAAGAGTGGAAAAAATGGAAGCAATTGGTTCAAAAGGAAACTGGATTAGGATGGGATCCGAGGAAGAAAACCATTAACGCGAGTGATGAATAGTGGGAGAGAAAAATTCAAGTGTTTATTTAATCTTTTGTTACTTTTTGTTTTGTAAGTTTAACTTTTATAATATAATTTCTAAAAATATTTTATTATAAGAGGCCAATCCTAAGCTTAGAGCATTTCGAACGAAAGGCATACATCCAAATATTGAAGCTTTGTTGGATCAAATGTTCCGGGGTATAGTCGCTACTGGAAGTGTTACCTGGAATCCTGCACAAGGTTTATGCAATAATGAGAATGTTGAGACCACACAAGCTGATATTGGTGATTGTGCAGGATCTACTGATGATACTTTAGAGGGTGATGTAGGTGAAACAAATGCTCAACCAAGTCAAAGTAAGAGCAATAAAAGGACGGTAGAAAGTTCAACGAAGCAAGCTCGAGGAAAGAGAGGAAAAAAATTGACCGGACCTGATAAATTAACATCACAAATTGACAGACTTTGTTCAGCTATTGAGAGTAAGAGCAATGCAACATCGGTTGCAAAGGAGTTTGATCCTTACAAAGAAATTGTGCAAACATTGAAAGCCATACTTGAGATTAAGCAAAACAAAAAGTTGTTCTTTTTTGCACTCTCTTATTTTGCTAAAAAGAAAGACAATAGGCAGATTTTTATGAACTTGGATGAAGATGAAGAAAAAGTTGAGTGGCTGAAGTATAAGTTGGAAGAGCATAATAATCGCCATTAGGATATTAGTGATTTCTTTGAGCTCTTTTATAATAATTTATGTTGTAATGAGAGATTTATTTTCGGTTGCTAAATTGCATTACTTGTGAACTCTTCTTCTGATTATGTGAGACACGTGTTTTTAGTTTATATTATTTTGATTTGGTGGAATTTGCATATATATTATGGAAAATAATTGTTCCATTGATAGATGATTATTCATCACTTTTTTTACTATTTTATTACTTTAAACAGATATGGACCATTCTCCTGAAAGAGAAATCCATGAGAAAGAGGATGAGGAATTCAATCAAATTGTGGAAATTACTCAAACCACAATCGCTTATCAAGCAATATGCAGTCAGAAAAAACCTTGTAGGACATCATCATATACAGGATATGCATGGTTAGAAGAGTTGATGGGTGAAAATGCTAATCCGATAAGGTGTTATCAAATGTTTAGGATGAATAAGATTGTATTTAATAATTTAATGCATGATTTAGTAACACGCTATGGTCTTGAAGGAACTAGAAATATTAATGTTAGAGAAATGCTTGGAATATTTCTTCATATTTTAGGACATGGTATAGGTAACAGGTTAACACAAGAGCGTTTTCAACGCTCTAGGGAAACTATAAGCAGGTACTTTGGCTTAGTATTAGACAAAGTATGTGAAATAGGAAAAGATTTGATCCAACCAGCTGATCGGCAATTTAGGGATGTTCTAGAGAAGATAAAAAATAATGGAATATTTTATCCATATTTTAAGGTATGTTTTGATTATTCAATAGAAAGAAATAACTAAATGCAAATTTTGATTATATAATAATATTTGCATTTTGTTTTAGGATTGTATTGGAGCTATTGATGGCACTCATATCCCAGCGGTGTTACCTGCAAAAGATCAAATTCGTTTTATTGGTCGAAAAGATACAACGACTCAAAATGTCTTAGCGGTGTGTAATTTTAATATGGAATTCACTTATGTTTGGGCTGGTTGGGAGGGCCAAGCCCATGATACTCGTATTTTCTATGAAACTTTAGGGAGACGTGATATGCAATTTCCTCATCCTCCTCCAAGTTTGTTAATTAATGGTTTTTGTACATTAATATGTATAAATATGGTATATGTTGATCAAATTTATATTATATTTTTGCAGGTAAATATTATTTAGTAGATGCTGAATATCCAAATTCGACGGGTTATTTGGGACTATACAAAGAAGTTAGATATCATTTGCTAGAATTTCAACAAGGTCCCATCCCTACAGGCTATCAAGAGGTATTCAATCGTGCTCATTCCTCGCTGCAATCGGAAATTGAGCAAGCTTTTGGTGTGTTGAAGAAGAAGTGGAAGATCCTAAAGTATATGCCAAATTTCCCCTTTGAAAAGCAAGTAAAAGTTATTATAGCAGCAATGACTTTGCATAATTACATACGACGAAATGCTGCCAATGATAGACATTTTGCAAGAGCAGATTTGGATCCCAATTATGGATATTCAGTTGACCTTCATAATACAAATGAGGAGGCCGGTACCTCAAATGACAATTTATTTTCTGACATGACTCGTTTGCATGATCAAATAGTAATGAGTTTAGTAAATACTTGAGGAGGATGTTTGTAATTTTCAATGAAGACCTATTTCTTTCTTTGATGCATATATAATCATGTTTATTATAATGAGATTACTATTTCTTTTTGTTAATATATCTCTTTTATATATACATCTTAGTGTAAAAATTAAAAAATTAAAAAAAAAAAAAGTCATTGAATTTGTTTGTAATTTTCAATGAAGACCTATTTCTTTCTTTGATGCATATGCAATCATGTTTATTATAATGAAATTACTATTTCTTTTTGTTAATATATCTCTTTTATATATACATCTCAGTGTAAAAATAAAAAAAAAAAAAAAAAAGTCATTGAATTTGTTAATATATCTCTTTTATATATACATCTCAGTGCAAATATAAAAAAAAAAAAAATAGTCATTGAATTTGTTAATGTATCTCTTTTATATATACATCTCAGTGCAAAAATATTTTAAAAAATCACTATTTTTGTTTTCAATTTTAAAAAATAAAAAATGAAAGCTTAAATTAATTGTGCTAAAGGATTTCCAACAAATATGTGTTTACCAAGCAACATTTTCCCAAAGTTGCTTCTCAAGGTGCTTTTCAATTATAGTTTACCAAACAGTTTTTGCATTTCACCCAAGACCTTTAGACCAAAGGCCTTTGCATTTCACACATGACTCTCTCCTTTCACAAGCTGTTCATCCCAACAAACCTCAACTTTGGTGCGGATGGGATCTTGAAGGGAGCTGTCAAGAAGTTGATCAATACCAAATGACTGTCAGGCAGCTCAGACTTTATGGAATACGCAAGTAGAATTCCTGTGTGCAGTTCTAATGAAGTACTTGTTCAAAAAAAGAAATGTTAAACATACCTGGTAATGGCTTTTCTCTTTACTTAGAATTGATAATTCTAAAACTATTCTTTTCATCTCACTGTTGTATGTTTTACCATTTCGTGATTTGTTATTCATTAATATCTATTGACCTTGTCTCGATTACTATATTAAAATGATGCAGTTATTGTTTTGGTCGGTTTGACATTGGGCTTTCATGCATCTTTTTTCATATATTCATAGATTATCTGGATATTGTATTGGGTCTTGAGTTCTGGCTAGTGCCTCTGTTATGCTCTCCAAGTCACATCGATACATGAGTTCAAGGCAGTTTCGCAATACCTTGATGCATGGTTCTTCCGGTTGTTAGCATTCTTTAAATCTCTCCATTGCAATTGCTTGATGCTCTCCAAAGGGCCACATTCAAATTCACAGACTATCTCTATTCATTCGGTGATTGTGTGATTGATTCCGAGATCTTCTGGAATTATTATAAAATTCCTTTCTCTAAGATTAACTAGCTACCCTCATTTATGTTTCAACATTTTCAGAACATACTATGAGTAGTATATGCCACTTGTTGACCTAAGCATATGCCTACCAATATAAACCGTTGACTCAGCTCCTACCTTTCACACTTTTAGAGCCAAACTTGGTAAAGCCTCTACTTGTTTCTTGTTTTCTTGTATTGCTAGTCAGGTAAACTATCAAATTGCACACAGAAATTTCATCTTTTTGTGATTTGTTTTCAGAAATGTTCCTGGTTGTGATTTATGCAAATCGTTTTTGTACATGCACCAATAAAGGATAATAACCAAAATAAAGATTACAGCATCAATGGACTTTATGGATTTTGTTTGAATGGCTTTCATATGTGGCACCTGCAGTACGCTCACAGAATCTAATTTCTCTGTAAACACAGAGGAAACTTAGTAATTAACTGCTCTCTACGAGACCAAGCTAAATTTGGCAAAGCATGTGACTACTATATAAAACAAATACAACTTTGCTATTAGGAACTGTGCAGCCCCTGAATCAGCATATAGAGCAAGGCAGAAGTGCATCACAGACAAGACCCATGAGTATCCTTAACATGGACATTGTAGAGTCTAACCCTTCCCTATTCCAGAGGCTCTTCCACTAGGTGAGAAGAGATAGTAAGTTCCTCATGGCCGAAGTTAATATTTGCTCTATATAGTAGTCCCAATTCTTTGCCAGATCTTACTCAGTTGTTATGGGGTAAGAAGCTGATTGCTTATTTTCCTCCTTGCTCTACAATGCAACCCCAAACGTAATGCAAAACTTCCATATTAGGTTCATTTGACCTGCTGATTTGGCTTGGATATGGTCATTGGTGTGCAAGAGTCGGGATATCTACCATTTGACCATTTGGTCTGCAAGTTTTACATCGGTTTCAGTTAACGGTGCTTAAGAAATGGATATTTTCCCTTCCGTGTGCTGTAGCCATCTGAACTAATTGTTTTTTATTAGTTATGACAATAAATGCACGGAAGAGACAGAATTTCGGCAAAATATATCTTCTTTCTTATGGTGTTATTTCTTTGTATTAGGAGTATGGAGTCACAAGATAAATTATGTTGAAATACTAATGCATCCTAATGCATCCTCTAAAACTTGCTATCAAGTTGCTGCAGCATTAAATGGTGAACTTTTTGCAGATGGCAGGGTAGAGATCAGAGGAATGACCGTAGCAGGTGATGAGACAGATCACAGGTCTGGGAAGGTGTTTCAGTGGAGAATTGAAAGCCTTTCCCCGACTGGGCTCTTCTCTTTCTTTTGAGTTGCCCAGACCCATTTATCACACAGCTCAACGGCAACTTCAGTGCGGATGGGACTTTCCAATGATTCATAGAGAAGCTGATAGACAATCGGTAAATCTGGCAACTGAGGCTTCATAGGAGTATTGACTTTATAAAGGGAAAATGTCAGAGCATTTACGGGCACTTGCTAAGGCTCTTTACTTATGCTTTTGTTAAGTAGACTTTTCAAAAAGTTCTTCGTCTTGTACGTTAGTCCTCATCCATTGTACTAACGAGATATATTTGCCCTTTAAAGTATTGGATACTCTTGTTTTCCTATAGAGAATATGTTGCTCTGCACATAAAATCATATTATGCAAGCAAGTTTATCTGGTTGTGATTTCTCGCTTGTTTTCTCATTACCTATGCTGAGGTACGATAAGCCAGATGAAGAGTGTAAGATGTTCAGACCGTTGGGCTTTGTTTCAAATGGCTTTTGTCTACAATATCGGCACTTCTAAGTCCTAGACATGTCCAAGGGTGTTATCAGGCTTTTCTGGTTTCTTGTCCTAATCTTACCTAGATTTGGTTCATATCACCATGACAAGATATAAGGGATTGGCACATACTATCCACGAGTGTCCTTAGAAGGTTGTTAATGGATGAGTCTTAACTTAAAAAGGTGGTGTTTTCCTGTATTATGGAATTCAGGGCCCATCAAACAATCTATGGAATTCTTTCATGGGACTGGAAGCATTAGGGTGCTTTGTAGATGGTGGCATAAATTCTTTTCTTGT
This sequence comes from Eucalyptus cladocalyx, assembly GCA_017140615.1. Lineage (NCBI taxonomy): Eukaryota > Viridiplantae > Streptophyta > Magnoliopsida > Myrtales > Myrtaceae > Eucalyptus > Eucalyptus cladocalyx. The sequence goes on from CM029522.1 coordinate 20,121,390, forward strand.
AGACTTTGACCAATGATGGTGAGCAATGAAATCACAAAGATAGGGACGATTAGCCAAATTAGGACACCTCTATGTAAAGCTTTTGCTATAGAAAATGACATTATAGTGTTAGTCAATGCACATTCGTCTTACTCAAATGTTGCAGGTGCTAGATTATCATGAAGATGAGTTAGTGCAGGTGTTTAACCAAAGTGAGGTTGCTGAGTGGCTCTATCCGATACATCACCCTTAGATCAAGTCCACTGGTGCATTTACCTTTCTTTTCTTCTGTTGCCTTGTCCTATCCCCCCAAGCTTTTAAAAGCTTCTTCTGTATGAGACTAAAAGCTTGTATCATATATATTATATCGTCAAAACATCACAAATTTTCTATATCAATAAGGGTTCATTTTCTGGTTGTAGTGTGATGAATTTTTTGCATAATGAGCAATACTAGCAACCATGAAAAGCCATTGTTAAAACTTCGCCAAGCTTTCAGGAGGACAAAGGGGAAACACACATATAGTTTACCTAATTTGTGCATCATTTCTTATAGATTCATATTAATCGAAATCGGGACTCTGAGACTGCAGCATGTAGAGTTTTATCTCTTCAAGCACAAAAACATACCTAGTGAAATTGAGTTTTACTATGATGACCAATCAAAGGAAGGAACGGGTATGGAGACTACTAATGAGATTTAACCACATGAATTGAGAGCTTAAAGGACCAAAGTGAACGTACTTATAACTTATTAAACCAACATCTCGTCAGAGTTGAACAATGTTACGTCTTCTTGCCCACATTATTTTGCGAAATCTAAGCAGTGTATTTTGCATGATACTGGTATTCTGTAGTTGAGGGCCAAAAAGAACTTGAACCCAGCATTTCGATGTTTGAATAACAAAGTTTTCAAGATATCTTCCAACCATACAAAGAGCGAGAATTAAGAACCACCATATTCTTTATAACAAGAATTAAAAATTCAAGATTGTTCTGATTTCCAAAACTAACTGAAAGTTAACTAATGTCGATTTTGTTTGTATATCTACACACTCAAAAGCTGCAGAAATTCTTTAGATCCTCTTCCTTGCCATACCAGCTTGGTATTTTATCTTTGAAATGTGAGGATACAGATCCTTGGAGGAGTTCCTAATCATCCCCTCGGTGACTCTACTAGCAAGTGATATATCTGCACAAATGTTCGGTTATTTATATGCATGCGCTATTTCAAATGCCATTTACATATGCACCAATATGTCTTTAGTTGTTCAAATTGAATAGGATTGGAGAAACTAAAACCTTGGGGAGACTTCTTCTCATTAGAGAGCAGCTGTTGCAATGGATATGGGGCTCCTCCTGCAAAATTAGAGGATAAAAACAGAGGAGAATACGTTCAGCACTTGAAAAGGAACAACAGTAAAGCATTTGAACTAAACCTGGTAAGTAATCTTTATACACAACGGGTCTACATTGACGAACTTGCTCAAATCACAACGTCTTTCAATCTCAATAGAAGAAAGATGGAATGTTGTCAACCAAGTTTTACAGTTTTCGACTCTTCCTCCAACTTTACCATTAAAATTCTAGCCGAATTCCAGGAAGTATCTTATATATGTCTATGCATAATATGTCAGTAATGAAAAGGCCAATGTAAAAGTATCTACCTTTTGTGTATTTGGACCATTTGAACCTTCTTTTACTCCATTTTCTTCCATGGCAGACCATGAACCCTTGTTTACAATTGTTCTCTTTCTTAATTGTGAATTACCTGTTTCAGGTATTGCAACTTTCTTCTTCAATCCATGTCTCTTAAAAGTAGCAATAATTTGCTTGCCATCATCATTCCTGCTCTTAGAAGCAACAATAATTTGCTTTCCATTGTAAGTCATGCGTTTCTTCTGAATGTCATTTTTTTCTGCACAAGCTTTCTCTTCTTAGCTCTCTCTTTACTAGCACCAATTACAAGAGCAGCTTGACCATCTGGACTATTGAATCCATCAAAACATTGAGAATTTTTCTCTGATGCTTCATCATATTGTTCTGAACTCACTAGTTGAGAATGAGATGAAGCGGGCACAGAAGGAGAAGCTAACCATCTGGTTGAAGGTGCTTTTGTTGGAGGTACATCTACCTTCTGTTCATCATCATTTTTCTGAGAGGAAGAGGTTCCATCAGTAGAACCACCCAGGGATGGGCAACCAGGCTTGATGGTGCATGGGTCCTCTCCTGGGGACAGATCTGGATTACCTTCCAATGGCTGAACTTCAGGTGTTACAAGATAATTCCCTCCACTCAAAGACCTCTTGCTTGGAAAATGGGAGCCACCAAGCATTCGAGATACTTTTTTCATGGTAGATGTCACGATCTCTTTATTTCCGTCTAAGGGAAAAGAAAGAAGGTTTAGAGGTATTTGCCTAAAGAGGCGGACCAACGGCCTTAGATTAGGCGTGGGCTCTCTCAAGCCCATATCTCGCACAGCGTTGGATATTGTATTTATATTCTTAACAATCTATGTATTTCTAGGAGTCGCCACTAGCCTATTAGGGTCGGCTAGAAACCAATCAAGACGCGGGAGTGTTGTCTCGATTTCTACGCGACCAGATATTTCTAGGAACAGGAACTTGTTTACGCCAATGTTTCTATTAGCGCACTTGCGGTACCACTAAATTGGAAGGTTGTTCATCTAAACAGCCACACAATCTTGATTACTAATTATAACCCTCATAAAATCGCTAAGCATCCATGCAAATGTTTTTGTAGGTTTGTTTTCCTTAATTTCTAGACTAATCCTAACATAATTTAGAAGAGAAATTTACACTCCAATTAATGAAAAGCGGTGCATAAGTAAACATCCAAGAAATTGAAATAACTTGAAAATAAATGTGAAAAAGGAAAACCCGATAGAAGTTGGGCAAATAATATTACATGGCTTTGTTATCACGCCCCGAGACAGGACCCTTATGAGAAAAATGGGAATTTAAATGTGCATGAAACTACTCTAGATAATTTTAATCTACACAACAAGGATTATTTACAAAAAGGATTATAAAATACTAAAATAGCATTAAATTGGGAAAATTGACTTTATAAATTAGGAAAATCTCCTATATGTCTTTTTTGGCTTAATTTGATACCATCCATAATTATATATATATATATATATATATTTGAAATTTTCTGATTTTTGATTTTTTTTATTTGAAAATAATTCTCTAAACCGATCTATGCTTGATTTACACTAATATGGAAGAGCCCAATACATAAATATCACATGAACAGAGCTCGAATCGACCATTTCAAGATTGGAGCTTAGTTTGGGCATTTTCTCGAACACTTGGTGTGCATTAAACTAGCCCAAACAGCCTCCTCGAGCCATGTTCATGGCCTTCAATCTCGATCCATAAGTAATCTTACGCGGAACTAAAGTATCAAGATTATATTATCACATGCAAGGAGCAAGATTAGATAGAAATCACATCTTAAAACACAAAATAACTAAGTTGAAATCGGTCTCAAATATGTGGGTTGAGCTAATTTTGAAATCTGGGTTTGAACCCAAGTCAACAAATAGGTTGCATGCCCATATTCAAGCCCTGACACTCATCACATGCAAAATCTACGGGAAACATTACTTGATCCAAGTGAAAGTATGTAACATTGACTTTCAAATGCAACAAACATCACAGAGAATGATCAATCGAACACATTGAAACGACCTCTTCAAGAAGCATATACGCATGGTCCACACTGACCAGCCATGAATCAATATGGAGGGCCTTGGTTTTTGGCTCAAGTCGTGGATGATTTCATGGTTAACCTAGGGGTTTAAAGACCAAACCAAGCCGACCTCCGCATCATTGGTACTCTCATATAACACTCATCAAGCTCATGAAGACAAGTAATGCACGAAAATAGACATAACAAATCAAACATACAAGACTCTTGAAGAGATTTTAACACCTCAAAAAATTCCAGCCTCAAAAATCAGTATTCTTGACTAGTTTTCCTCTTGATTTTTCATGGTTGAAACATGTTCAAAATTAACCAAAAATACATCTAGGATTCTTACCTTGATTCCTAGTTTCTTTTTCAAGTGGCTCTTGGCTGAGGAAGTCAAGAAATTATCCCCGAGGGCTCGTGGAAGTTGGCTTCTTCAACTGGAAAATGAGATCTGCAAAGAAAGAACTGATAATGAAGGTTTTCATTGACCTCCAAAATCAAGCTTCAAAACCTCTTTTTTTGGCCAAATTAAAACCAACACAAACTATATGTATTCTAGTTTCGCTTGTAATTTATGGCTTTCATCATTTATCTCTCAAATTTCTCAAAAAAACTCGCTTTCTCTCACTCATGACCAACCAGGCTCAACACTTTGAAAAATTTTCAAACTTTCTTGGCCTGCTAAGAGGGGGGTTTTTGGGGGGCTTTAGGAGGCCTTCCTTATCTCCATTTGGGACGTACGACCTATGATTGGAAAGATCTTTGAGTGAAGTTTCACTCTTTAGTTGAAGGTTTTGGCTAATTTTGGCTGCAAGTTTGTGAAAATTTTACTTTTCTCCCTGAAGGTTGATCTGGAATTTCTGGGTTTATTTTTCTGAAGTTGCTTCAAAGGGTCCCTTTGGGGGACGACCGTGAGCTCCCTCTTCTCCTTCTCGTCTATTGCCTCTCCTCTCCTGAAAGAGCTTGCTTCTGTGATCTTATCCCTTGAATTCATCGATCTCTTGGTCCGCTTTTTGTCCACCTACCAAGCCTGCTAACTAAGCTAGTTCACCCACTCTCTGACTTGGCCAATCTTTCAACTTCTGCAGTTGTTGAGTGTGCAGATTTTGCTGCGATTTTCCCGTGCTTTCAGCTGCTTATCCCTGACCAATTTTTGTCCACTTGTACTACCAATAATGTTATTCCATCACGTACAAAGATCAAGCTAAATGGGCGGCTGAGTGGAATATGGTGAGGCCACCAATATGCCTACTTAGCAGCTCCGAATTAAGACTTAACTGTGGGCTAGGTTTTGGTAGCTGGTTTGAGTGTTTTAATCCATTAATTTGGCTATGATTTTTGATCAATTAACAAGCTCATGTATAGTAGTTTAATATCTTGACCATTTTTCGCAATTGTCTCCACCCAATTTTGCAAGAGAGTGCCTCAAAGTTGGCCATTTTCTTGCCCGAGAATGCCCAATTCAATGCAATTTGGTCCTTTTTGCCCAATTTGACTTATTCGACCTAGCCCAAGCTCAATTTCAACTTAATTGGGGGCCAAGATGATGATTTAAGGGCTCGGGTGAAATTTTGCAAAATTTACGAATCAGTCCCTCAACTTTTGGAAATTGCAATTTGGCCCCAGTTTGCCATTTTAATTCCAATCTTACCTCCTAGGCTTGGCTAGTCACATTTAGATCATTGGCCCCAACTTTTTTTTATCTTTTTTAATATATATTTTTAATATTTTTTAATATTTTTTTGAAGGAAAAACATCTTCCATTTAAAAAAAAAAAAAAAACTATACTAAACACCTAGATAATATATATGCAAGAATTTGACATGAAATATTTTCGTGGAAAAACAAGTTCCCATTTTTTTAAATGATTTTTGGGCAAAAATTTAGGTGTCAACAGTAGACAATGTCTTCAATCTTGACCCACAAATTTTCATCTGAGCTCGCTTCAAACTGGAATCAAGATGGCTTATTGGCTCAACTTAATCATTTTTATAGCGGCACTTAGGACATTGCCATTTCCCTAGTGGAATTCGCTAGAAATGGAAAACAATAAAATGAGACAACTAAATTATCTCAATCAAGTACGATAAGACAAATGACAACAATTAACGCATCTAACTCAAGGCAAGACCCCTCAAATAGCTATGAACTACCTTGAGAGGAGGATCAAGGCACTCAATATGAAAGGTCTGGGACAGCTATCACAACATAACAAGTTGCCTCCAAGATCACAAATAACGCCTTCATAGTAATACTGCAAGACAAAATGTTATAAAAACCACCAGTCAAAGAACAATAGATGGTCCTCAAAAAGTCCTCAGCATCGAAATGATACAAATCCTCAATACATCTAATTGACACAAAAGAGGATAAAATTTTATCCTGTAGACAAAATTTTGCCTATGGTCACTGTTATCATTCAACAAGGGTTTAGTGTAATTATATAGGAAAACTATAAGGTGCCTCACGACTTAAAGAAAAACCATAGTTACGAATAAACAAAAGTGGCATGTGATGCCAAAGTAATCAACAATATATTACCCCATCAATGCCTTTCTTCTTCAATGAATACCAATCCGGAGAAATTTCAGATTTTAGCTTGTTCCTGGCAGAAGTCGTAGTCTTTGGGACCTCCAAGGCTATTGAATTCCGTTCTTTATCATATTTCTGAGTGTCAGGACTGTTCTTAAGTACCCGGGACAAAAGCCTCGAGCTACAGCTTGCCATGTAAGCTCGAGACTGAAAAACTTCTATGAACTCCAGAATTTAACAGCGGATTCATCTCGATCCAAGAGCAAATAATACATTCCTTAGGGATATCTATGAGCTCAAGACAAGGGATTTTGTACAAACTCACATTACGCAAAACCTGAAGAGAAGGACCAAGACCGGCAAAGTCAAAGAATTTTGGTGGGAGAGATTGAAAAGACCTCAACGCACCAGCTTCTAGTACGGTGTGGATGCTTCTCACAACTTCATACCTGTAGAAAAGAATTTTCCTTGACAGAAAGGTATAGCTCACGAAATTGCTGCTAATCCCAGAGTATCCCCTTCCTCAACCGTTTATCCTGGAGCACTGACTGAGCTGCAAGGCCTCGCTGAATAAAGAAAGACAGAATGCTTTAGCATGATAGAGATTCCATATGTTGGTACACTAGTTGTCAAGATGTCTCTAGAATGGAGCTTCTTCAACTTCTTGCAATCTAGTGGCTGCTCCGGCCTTGGAAAGAAACACAAGAAATAAGCTTGCAGCCAAGCGAACAATAAAAATAGTAAGATAATGCGTATTGAAATCTAACCTCTGAACATATTTTTTATAATTTAATATCAATGGAAAAATTCTTTTATTCCCATTCTGCTTTCTCAATCTGATACAACAATCAGGAGCAAATAAGACAGGTAATTTCATTAGGTCAAAAAAGAAACACGCTGGCACAAATATCAGAAAAAGGCAAAACTTACATGACAGGTGAAGTAATGGGTTTGGGATTATCAGCCACCTATCGATGCTTCAAGATATCCAAGAAGAATATAGGCAGGGAGTTATGTCACTTAATGAAACGAAACATGGAAAGATAACAAATTAGAGTGAACACTTACTTCAACTGGCAAATCATCCTCAATGAACTCCCACCTTTCCTTCTCAAGGTTTAAGGTTTCTTTGTCCCCATCATCGTACAAAACCTATAGTCCCCAATCAAGCCAAATATATTTAGCACAAGATCAAAGAAATGCAGTTGCAAGATCTCAGAGTTAAAAAAATGAGGTACAGAGAGCATAGAGCAAGAGACACCTGCTGAAACAGCCAAACACTAGAGGGCGCATCAGATAAATGGTGGACATGTGCTAGAGAAAGAGACGTTATGGAATACTTCTCTATTGACCTTCTATTTTATTTTGTCTAAAGTCTTTTACCTTCGTTTTTTTTTTTTTTTTTTTTTTTTTGGGTGGGTCCAAAGTCTTTTCTGGCTCATACAACCACTTAATATGTCATAGCAGAACCTCAAAATCCAAATAGTCCAATTAATTTAACAACATATATAATCGTCATGAACCATGCCAAAGAACTTAAGCAAGATTCACCTCACTAGTCACTGTTATCCCCATTAGTTTAGTAAGTGATTAATGAACGACAGAAAGATGAGCAAAGCTAGACATGAAGTAAGACAACTCCAATAAATCAAGCCCTGAAAATCAGCTTTTGTATGGAAGCATTGTATATCCACCATGTAAGAGAACAACAATGGGATGAAGTAGCCAGAGTAAAAATTTGAAGATTTCAGTAGCTTATCATGGGCAATGGAGGAATCTTTATTGGAAATAACAATAAAAGGATGGCATCGAAGTCCATTTCATCTAGAAACTTATTCCATGGAAGATGGCAAATCAGAAGCAATACCATACGAAAAGGAGAAATCTTGGAGGAAAAGCAATAGTCAGAAAGGTGATTAAATGAGCTTAAAGCAGAAATCTTGGAGGAAAAGGACAATCTACAAAACCATACAAAGAAACAGTACATCTGATAAAAAACTATGATGGAAAAAAATTCAAGACAGAAATGAAAATCAGTTCCAAAGGCACAGAATTCTGATGAGTAATTCAGCACAAATACCGCACAGCACCAAACAACTATCAAACACCATCAAGCTTTTTTTTTTTTTTATCCCAAGGAGCACAGCATACCGTAAGTAAGGCAAAGAAACACAGCACACCAGATCATCATTTGCAAATGCATGAATGGACATATTGGGCACCATTCATTGAGAAGAACGAGAAGCTTGTCAACAGAAGAAGGGGCATTGAGGAGGCCATTGCCAACCAATCTGAGCTGCCTTGCCAAAGTCCTCTCAAATGAAGAAGATGACGCCATTTTTTCTTTCTTGAGCAACCTTCGGAAAGATGTCTCTAGAATGGCACTGCCTGTATCATCATTTTTTCTTTCTTGACATTTATGTTTGTGATTATTTGACAAAAGTAGTACAATGATAAGTTACTTGCCAAAGGATTTACAATCTAGGAAGCACATACAGTGTGGACATGCTAAGTTAATCTACAGTCCCTACATCAATGTTTCTGTGGATCTTCTGACACAACATACAAGTTAGCAATATCTTGGACAAGAAAACATAATTAATTCCCAGACTTACATGGGACTGTATCCTTAAAGAGAATTTTATTTGCTGCTAGATTTAATACTGCAAGCAGAGAAAGGAATTACAACCTAGGAATGCAAACAGTGTGGATATGCTATCAGTCCCTAAATGAACATTCCTCCATAGCTTGTAACTTTACTTAAATCTGATGTGCAAAATCTAAAATTTACTAGCACTTTTCAAATTCCGAATCAAAAGACGAAGACAAAAGACCATTGTGCATAAGTGAATCAAGCAGCATATACACTTGCTCCAGATAATGGAGGAGAAACGTAAGAAACTATGACAGTAAACCGATTCAAAAGAAAAGAAAAAAAAAACGCAGGGAACTACAGCCTCTTTTACCACACGAAGAGCAACAATGACTGGAATTCTAGAACTGACCTTACCGCTGACCATGTCGGTAGCGAAATTGTAGACGACGTCAAGCGTGCTCTCAATCTGCGCCTTCAGGAACCAAGTCGGCACGAGCTCCGAATTCCTCAACCAGTAGTGCCCGACCATGCGGCCCTCATCCAGGTTGGTGATCGCACCCTTCACCACCTCCTCCATCACCTCAAACACTGCTTGGAACCAGGGCTCCATCTCCTCCACAAACTCATCCATGAACCCAATATGGCTCACGTCCAGGAAAGCCCTAGCTCTTGGTGCTAGTACAGCCAGTCTATGTACCTCCCCCATAGCAAGCGAGAATCCTTCTCCAGCTCGCGCCTCTCCTTCTTTGCCGTGCCGTCCGCCCTACCCAAGTCCACTAAGATCTCCCCTATGACCGAGCGGGCCAATGTTAGGGACAGTGCTCACTAGGGAACGAGACCGAGGCCGTCTCCCTCGAGCCAGAAGCCAATGGCTTCGCGGCGGAGGCCGGCGGTGTCTATGGCCTGAGGGACGGGGAGGACGAGCAGGTGCCGAAGATGGAGGACGCCATCGGCGGCGACAGAACGGAGTCGAAGCTGATAACAAGTCGGAGGGACACAATTGGACAGAAGAAGTCTCGATTGTTCTCTGTTTGCGAGGAAAGAAGAGAGAGAGAAAAAACCAAGCAAATTTAAGTGAGGAGAGAGAAAAAATTTAAGCGGGAGGAATACACTGACCGTCCTTTCTTCTGCGGTGGAGCTGAGCCGAGCCGAGCCGACCAAAAATCAGCGCCTTCCCTTTTCAGTGGGTCCCACTCAGGGACACATGCCGGTATTTCATGGGTATGTGTGCACGAGGTCAGCGGATGACGTGGCGCATGCATACACTGAATATTTTCTCCCATTGGCCAGAGTTTTCATGCCACACCGCATTGCATTGTCAATGAATGGGACAAGAATTAACACTTTTTGGGATTATCTGACGAGGGCTTTCAAAGCTGAAATTGAGAGAGGGAGAGGAGTGTCTAACATGATTGTCCTATGAAACGACACTATTATCGAGGGAACTCCATGTGATTGGAGCAAAAGTTGCCCTGAGGACTAATTGCAAAGGGGCCCATCACAGTCAAGCTCAGCAATTATATTGATGTTAGATTTTTAGACCCAGGTCCCAAGATTTGCAACAACCTATCGAAAGATGTCTCCTTATGCCAGCACTCCCCGGCACCGACCGAGCGGAGGGTGGCCACAAGGGAGGGGAGGCATGAGTCGATGAGCTCAAGTTCGCCGTGGATGAATGGCTGCGCGGCTTCGAGGAGGCTTTGAAGGTCAGTGGCGGCAGGAAGAGAGAGAGATTTTGGTGTTGCTGTGGAGGCCACAGCACGGTTCGTTTGATTGAGAGGGAGAGATAGAGAGCGAGAGGCGATGGAGTTTCGATAGCTGAGTTTGTGTTGTTTATGGACACGAATGGGAAGAATTCGCATTTTTATGGCGGGAGGAGAGAGAGAATATGGTGTTGCTATGAAGGCCATAGGGTTTGCTAAGAGAGAGACGGAGAGTGATGATGGAGTTTAAGTTTGGATTGTCTGTGGAAGAAGAGAGACTGCTGGAGGAGTAAGGTTTTCTTGTGAGCTAGCCATTGTGTTTGTTGAGATATTTATAGCATCTTTTGGTGGACTATGTGCTTGCTACTGGACTTAGCTAAAGATCAAAGATTGAAATGAGAAACAAGAAATATTAGGGTTAATAGCTGGTATGTTTATAACAAATTTTATCTTCCGTTAAATATTACTATCAAATTATTGAGTTTGATAACTCGTGGCAGTTAAAGAATGTTCTAATTTTAATTTTTTATCCTCCATTTATCACAGATGTACCAATTTATAATTTTTCATGGTATTGATCCAATTTAACAGAAATTAGTGGAGGCTAAATTTATCGCATATGTACTAGTTTGGGTTTTTTATAGTCAAAATATTAGTTTGCGATAAATTTATCACCGGTATACAAATTTGGGATTTTTTGTAGTATTAACCCAAAATATTATAATAGGATTCTTATCAACAATAAGAAGTTTGTAAAATAATATTTAGGAGGGTTAAGATAGTTACTGACCCATGTAATTTTGTTACTTTATATTTGTACCCGCCTTCGGTTTAATAATAATTTGATGATAGGCCATATGATTGTTGCTTGTACGAGACATGGAGGTTCAATTTTGGGGTGTTTATGCTGATGGAGGAGATATATTTGTGGACATGTTGGCTCAAATACATATTTATGACATTGAATTTATATGAAAGCTTTGTTCACAATAATGAAAGCATTTTTTCATTTACTAATTATTTCAAGTTATATAGAAAAATATTTTCCCAATAAAACATTTTTAACGAAACAAATAGTCTTAATGACTTTTCTTTTGAGTCACCAATTTTTATTTGTCTTAATTAGCAACCTCTTACATTTATTAATTATCTTTGAGAGATTACTAATCTAAATTAGCATAACTTACTAACCTTCATTAAATTATAGTCTAGAATTGGCTTATTAACTCTCATCTGAGTTAAATATTGATATTATCAATTTGGTTTTCTTTTTTCCTTTTTCAATTTACCAACTTTTGTCATCGTGCAAGTTTCTATTTACATTTGTTAGCAATGTCTTGAACTTATCAATTTTTTTAGAAATTACTAACCTTAATTAGAGTCACTTGCCAATTTTTCTTTAACTCAATAACCAACTAAAGCTAAATTAGTCTTTCGTCAGGCAAATATATCTATGCATGTACTGTTGCCATTAAGCTGACTTTCCTAATTATATGGTCCGATGATGCTAGTCCAGCTTGGCGAACTTATCAACTTATCTAGAATTTATTTGGGATAAGTCTTTGGATTGTACCCCCATTATCTTTTCTTTGTTTTCTAAATGATGATCCCACATTTTTTGTTCTCACATGCCACAACATTTACAGATGCTATCTCTTATAATCTCATGGGGCGATGCAAGCAGATGAATTCAGGAGCCAAAGAACTTCAGAAAAAAAGCCAAGACGATAACGCCTTAAGAAGTGCGAGCATGTGCTAAAGTGAGCTCCGGTATGGTGTGTGGCGAGCCAATGGTGATGCCGGCGGGCTTAAAATGATCAGATTTGCATCATACGGCATTAGTTCAAGAATTCAATTATAAAGGAGGATTTATATATCGAGGTGATAGTTAGCAACTCACATAAACATAACAAAACAAACCAATTTAACTTTCTATGAAAATACTCTCTTCATGTGTATGAATAATTATTATCCCTCTTATTTGAAAAAACTTGACGCTCCCGTGTCAAATATCAGAAATAGCTATTTCTTTACATGTTCTATTATCTTGTGATTGATCTACAATATCATTTACATGTTCTATTATCTGCATGGTTTATTACTCAACCATCAAACATGTTAGTAGCCTTTGATTTATTTTGTCATCTTCAAAACATTATAAGGGATTTCCCTAACAATCTCCCCATTTTTGATGATGACAAAACAATCTCTGAATATGCAGATTTGTAAACATACTTTTAAATCAAAGGATATCAGAAAATAACAAATAGATTGAGCATAACAATATATAGAAAAATAATCGCAGACAATATTATGCAATAAATAATATAATATCAACCAATCAGCACATATGCATATTCATATATTTTCCCCCTTTTTGTCATAATCAAAAAGCGATAATAATGGATTCACGTAGAGAATGATAACAAATATTTTGCATGAATCACAATTTCCAAAAATCAGCTTTTTTATCGACTATTAAAGATATGCAATATAGCTCACTTCGATTATATCAGCAAATATCCAATAAAAATCACGGATGCATCATAAAATTTACGTACCATTTTTGTCATAATAAAATGATAATATCAGTAAGAGATTTGTTAATGACAAAAAGTAATAAAAGATGTACTAACCGGATTTTGTAGATCTTAACAATTCTGACACATTTACCTTCCTTATTTTCACAACAAGATCACGATCAATCAAAAAAGATTTTTCCATAATTGATCAATGCTCCCCCTCAATATGTTGCCTTTTTGAGATGATCACGATTTTTTTCCTTTTCTTTTGGATTCGTTTTCTCCCCCTGTGATCATGACAATATTTGCGAATAGAAATAATTGTTGCAATTGTCGCAGGAGATATTTTCTGATTGCACCAAAATTTGCGTAGATTCGCAATCATCCTTCCCTTAAAGAATTTCCTGCAATCAACTCATTTCCCTTTTTGGTATCCATCAATTTGGATCCTTCCTTGACGTTAGAGTAAAATAGAAAATCTCCATAATCAAATATTCTTTCTTAATTCATCGTAACAAAGTATTCAAAGAAAGAATATTATGCACAATGATATTTTGAAAAATAAATTCTCAATTAGTCAAAGCACAATAAAATCAGGGAGAATGAAATCTTTGAATATCTAAGAATATCTTGCATCATTACGTAAAACAGATTTTCACTTTGCAAAATATAATTATATCTGAGAGTATAAAATTAGACAAAATAATCTGAATTATCTCAAATAATCACACGTACTAAATCAAATCTTAACTCACAAATCACAAAAACAAATCATACGATTCTTTCTTCCATAAAGCAAAATATGATCATTATAAAATCTCAATCAACCAAGGATATATCGAATATCAAGCATAATGAGAATTATTGCCCAAATCAAATTGAGAATAAAAAACTCCTTACCAAATCCTCTTTCTTTTTTTCTTCTTTATATCCTGCAAAACATAACTTATCTTTTCTTTGGTACCCATTTTTTTCTTGAGTCCATGAGAGTTAGCAGAATATGTTGCTTTTATCCAATTTTTCTTAATAGGTCTCCAGACTTGAGAAAGATCTTGTTGCCTAAGTCGAGAATTCTCCTTTTTAAGTTCGAAAATCCTTTTAAGAGAAGATTTGAGATTTGAACAAAGCTCATTTATATACTTTGAAACTTTGAGATGAATTTTTGAATTGCTTACCTCGATTTCCTCATCGCACTCTGAGTCTGTGTCCGAGTCAGACTTTGATTCTGAGTCTGTGTCTGAATCAGACTCTGATTCTGAGTCTGTGTCTGAATCGGACTCTGATTCTGAGTCTGTGTTTGAGTTAGACTCAGATTTTGAATGTGCCATCAAGCATAGATTTCCTTGCTCATCATCTTCTTTCATGATTCTTTTATGGCCATTATGCTTGTATTGACTTCTTCCATCGAATTTCCTTCCTTTTCTACTCAGCTTTTTAAATTTCTCGACCATAAATGCAAGTTCTTCATCGTCCATGTCATTTTCTGAGTCTGTTTCATCAAAAACAGCATTAGATATTAAATCAATGGACTTCTTACCTTCGGGATCTTCATCGTTGAGTTGTTCCACTTCATAGGATTGAAGAGTGCCAATCAATTCATCAATGGAGAGTGGCATAATCCTCTCGAGTCTCCCGGATTGAGGTCTTGACATGATTCTAATCTTTTGAGAGACCTCGCAAGAGTTTGTTGACCTTCATTGGGGTAGAAATTTGCTGACCTTGATATGCTAAACCATTTACAATTTCTGTAAAACGGCTGAACATATCTCCAATTGACTCTCCTTGCTTCATCTTGAAGGATTCATATTGGCCAAGCAAGAAGTTTACTTTTGTCTCTTTTACACGATCGGTCCCTTCATATGTAACATGAAGTTTATCCCAAACTTCTTTTGCTGTTTCACATGAAGAGATTCTGTTATATTCAGCAGGAGATAAAGCGCAATATAAAGAATAAATGGCTTTTGCATCAAGCGCTTCTCTTTTGGACATCTCCATCCGAGACATAGGAGCGGGGAGTTTGGTTTCTTTGTCTTTGCCATTCTTATTTGATGTGGATGCAGCAATGGGATTGATTCCTCTTTCCACAACATCCCATTGTAAGAGATCTCTGGATCTTAGGAATGCTTTCATTTTGTTCTTCCATACGTCGTATTCCTTTCCATCAAAATATGGTGGCCTTGTGTTGCTTTGTCCCCCCATAAGTCCTGGTGCCAACATACTAGCCATATAGAATCTTTAGCTCAAAAGTAAAAACACTTTTATAAACCGAGCACTTGGCTCTGATACCAATTGAGAGTTCTAGTATGAACAAAATAAAGGAGTTAGGGAAGAGAATAAGAACACAAGATTTATAGTGGTTCGGCTTAATCCAAGCCTACGTCCACTCTCCCACGCTAACAGCCTTCTTGGCTGGATTCCACTATGCAATCAACAAGAGATTACAACTTTGAGTGCAAACACTTAGTAGATCACACTATCTCACTAAGTCACTCCTTTGGTATTTCTCTCACGATCACAAACGTTTAAGCTCTCCAAAGACAAATGTATGATCGAAGGTCGCTCAGACTTTGGAATTATAAATTCTACGCTCTGTCTCTTACTTGCTCATCGGTCGTTCATCTCCTTAAATACTCCTCCACTTCCAAACTAGCAGTTGGACAGTATTCCGGAGAATCGTCTTCCAATATACCCATTGGACAGCTCTGTATCTAGAAGATTTGGTAGCCGTTGAGTGACAGAGGTAAAATCCCAAATTGATTCCGATCGCCCATACAAACGAAATCTTGGTTTCCATAAGTAAAGCTTCTTCGTGTAGAAAGTTCTTGTCTTCAAGATCCAATCGTCAATTAAATAGATTGAATCAATCAAATCAATCTTGATGTGGAATCCAAACCAGATCACTAGCCGTTGTATGATTGGGCTTGAGTTACGATTCATCGTAATCTGGATGTAAAGTCTGAGTCTGTAGACTTTACAATATGAGTCTGTAGACTTTACAATCTGGGTCTGTAGACTTTACAATCTGGGTCTGAACATATCTGCTTCTGAACAGATTTAGCTTTAAGGTCTGTACCCAGTTCAGCTTCAGCATAGAGTCTGTCTTCTGGTTCATCATTCACGTTCAGTCTGGAATTAGTCAGAGTTGACAGACTTCTGATGTAGAACAGACTTTGACACTAAAGTCTGGCAGTCTTCAAACTTTGAGTCTTGAGTCTGGCAGTCTTCAGACTTTGACACAGAAGTCTGGAAATCTTCATAATATACTTTGGACATGTGTTACGTTCAGTCTTCTGGTCGTCTTCACACTTTGACAATATCCTTTACATGTTCTATCATCTGCATGGTTTATTACTCAACCATCAAACATGTTAGTAGCCTTTGATTTATTTTGTCATCTTCAAAACATTATAAGGGATTTCCCTAACAATCTCCCCATTTTTGATGATGACAAAACAATCTCTGAATATGCAGATTTGTAAACATACTTTTAAATCAAAGGATATCAGAAGATAACAAATAGATTGAGCATAACAATATATAGAAAAATAATCGCAGCTCAATATTATGCAATAGATAATATAATATCAACCAATCAGCACATATGCATATTCATATATTTTCCCCCTTTTTGTCATAATCAAAAAGCGATAATAATGGATTCACGTAGAGAATGATAACAAATATTTTGCATGAATCACAATTTCCAAAAATCAGCTTTTTTTATCGACTATTAAAGATATGCAATATAGCTCACTTCGATTATATCAGCAAATATCCAATAAAAATCACGGATGCATCATAAAATTTACGTACCATTTTTGTCATAATAAAATGATAATATCAGTAAGAGATTTGTTAATGACAAAAAGTAATAAAAGATGTACTAACCGGATTTTGTAGATCTTAACAATTCTGACACATTTACCTTCCTTATTTTCACAACAAGATCACGATCAATCAAAAAAGATTTTTCCATAATTGATCAATGCTCCCCCTCAATATGTTGCCTTTTTGAAATGATCACGATTTTGTTCCTTTTCTTTTGGATTCGTTTTCTCCCCCTGTGATCATGACAATATTTGCGAATAGAAATAATTGTTGCAATTGTCGCAGGAGATATTTTCTGATTGCACCAAAATTTGCGTAGATTCGCAATCATCCTTCCCTTAAAGAATTTCCTGCAATCAACTCATTTCCCTTTTTGGTATCCATCAATTTGGATCCTTCCTTGACGTTAGAGTAAAATAGAAAATCTCCATAATCAAATATTCTTTCTTAATTCATCGTAACAAAGTATTCAAAGAAAGAATATTATGCACAATGATATTTTGAAAAATAAATTCTCAATTAGTCAAAGCACAATAAAATCAGGGAGAATGAAATCTTTGAATATCTAAGAATATCTTGCATCATTACGTAAAACAGATTTTCACTTTGCAAAATATAATTATATCTGAGAGTATAAAATTAGACAAAATAATCTGAATTATCTCAAATAATCACACGTACTAAATCAAATCTTAACTCACAAATCACAAAAACAAATCATACGATTCTTTCTTCCATAAAGCAAAATATGATCATTATAAAATCTCAATCAACCAAGGATATATCGAATATCAAGCATAATGAGAATTATTGCCCAAATCAAATTGAGAATAAAAAACTCCTTACCAAATCCTCTTTCTTCTTTCTTCTTTATATCCTGCAAAACATAACTTATCTTTTCTTTGGTACCCATTTTTTTCTTGAGTCCATGAGAGTTAGCAGAATATGTTGCTTTTATCCAATTTTTCTTAATAGGTCTCCAGACTTGAGAAAGATCTTGTTGCCTAAGTCGAGAATTCTCCTTTTTAAGTTCGAAAATCCTTTTAAGAGAAGATTTGAGATTTGAACAAAGCTCATTTATATACTTTGAAACTTTGAGATGAATTTTTGAATTGCTTACCTCGATTTCCTCATCGGACTCTGAGTCTGTGTCCGAGTCAGACTCTGATTCTGAGTCTGTGTCTGAATCGGACTCTGATTCTGAGTCTGTGTCTGAATCGGACTCTGATTCTGAGTCTGTGTCTGAATCGGACTCTGATTCTGAGTCTGTGTTTGAGTTAGACTCAGATTTTGAATGTGCCATCAAGCATAGATTTCCTTGCTCATCATCTTCTTTCATGATTCTTTTATGGCCATTATGCTTGTATTGACTTCTTCCATCGAATTTCCTTCCTTTTCTACTCAGCTTTTTAAATTTCTCGACTATAAATGCAAGTTCTTCATCGTCCATGTCATTTTCTGAGTCTGTTTCATCAAAAACAGCATTAGATATTAAAGCAATGGACTTCTTACCTTCGGGATCTTCATCGTTGAGTTGTTCCACTTCATAGGATTGAAGAGTGCCAATCAATTCATCAATGGAGAGTGGCATAATCCTCTGAGTCTCCCGGATTGAGGTCTTGACATGATTCTAATCTTTTGAGAGACCTCGCAAGAGTTTGTTGACCTTCATTGGGGTAGAAATTTGCTGACCTTGATATGCTAAACCATTTACAATTTCTGTAAAACGGCTGAACATATCTCCAATTGACTCTCCTTGCTTCATCTTGAAGGATTCATATTGGCCAAGCAAGAAGTTTACTTTTGTCTCTTTTACACGATCGGTCCCTTCATATGTAACATGAAGTTTATCCCAAACTTCTTTTGATGTTTCACATGAAGAGATTCTGTTATATTCAGCAGGAGATAAAACGCAATATAAAGAATAAATGGCTTTTGCATCAAGCGCTTCTCCTTTGGACATCTCCATCCGAGACATAGGAGCGGGGAGTTTGGTTTCTTTGTCTTTGCCATTCTTATTTGATGTGGATGCAGCAATGGGATTGATTCCTCTTTCCACAACATCCCATTGTAAGAGATCTCTGGATCTTAGGAATGCTTTCATTTTGTTCTTCCATACGTCGTATTCCTTTCCATCAAAATATGGTGGCCTTGTGTTGCTTTGTCCCTCCATAAGTCCTGGTGCCAACATACTAGCCATATAGAATCTTTAGCTCAAAAGTAAAAACACTTTTATAAACCGAGCACTTGGCTCTGATACCAATTGAGAGTGCTAGTATGAATAAAATAAAGGAGTTAGGGAAGAGAATAAGAACACAAGATTTATAGTGGTTCGGCTTAATCCAAGCCTACGTCCACTCTCCCACGCTAACAGCCTTCTTGGCTGGATTCCACTATGCAATCAACAAGAGATTACAACTTTGAGTGCAAACACTTAGTAGATCACACTATCTCACTAAGTCACTCATTTGGTATTTCTCTCACGATCACAAACGTTTAAGCTCTCCAAAGACAAGTGTATGATCGAAGGTCGCCGTACTTTGGAATTATAAATTCTACGCTCTGTCTCTTACTTGCTCATCGGTCGTTCATCTCCTTAAATACTCCTCCACTTCCAAACTAGCCGTTGGACAGTATTCCGGAGAATCGTCTTCCAATATACCCATTGGACAGCTCTGTATCTAGAATATTTGGTAGCCGTTGAGTGACAGAGGTAAAATCCCAAATTGATTCCGATCGTCCATACAAACGAAATCTTGGTTTCCATAAGTAAAGCTTCTTCGTGTAGAAAGTTCTTGTCTTCAAGATCCAATCGTCAATTAAATAGATTGAATCAATCAAATCAATCTTGATGTGGAATCCAAACCAGATCACTAGCCGTTGTATGATTGGGCTTGAGTTACGATTCATCGTAACTGGATGTAAAGTCCGAGTCTAGACTTTACAATATGAGTCTGTAGACTTTACAATGCTGGGTCTCGTAGACTTTACAATCTGGGTCTCGAACATATCTGCTTCTCAACAGATTTAGCTTTAAGGTCTCGTACCCAGCTTCAGCTTGACATAGAGTCTCGTCTTCCGGTTCATCATTCACGTTTAGTCCGGAATTAGTCGAGTTGACAAACTTCGATGTAGAACAGACTTTGACACTAAAGTCCGCGTCTTCGACTTTGAGTCTTGAGTCTCGGCCTTTCGACTTTGACACAGAAGTCTGGAAATCTTCAGAATATACTTTGGACATGTGTTACGTTCAATCTTCTGGTCGTCTTCACACTTTGACAATATCATTTACATGTTCTATTATCTGCATGGTTTATTACTTAACCATCAAACATGTTAGTAGCCTTTGATTTATTTTGTCATCTTCAAAACATTATAAGGGATTTCCCTAACAAACTGTACTTGTACTACTGGCCCAGAACAGGTAGTTCAGGAAGTTCAGCCCGCTAAGCACGCACATTAGCTAGTAGAACCTCTCCAAATGGTACCCGTTCAAGCTCGCGCCCTCGAGCCAAGGCCGGTGACCGGAATGGCCCGTTGCAGTGTTCACGATCAGCACAATCACCGTGCTCAGGTAGTACCCCATGGCTAGGGGGCCCACGAGAAGGCTGTTGCCAGGGACCTCATGCTGGCCGGGGCCTCCGAGAAGAAGAACTCCATTAGCCTCGCCAGGGTGAACAGGTCGGCCGACCTGAGGAACAGGTACTGGAGCGTGATCTAGAAGAAAGTGATGGGCAGCAAGCCGAGGGAGGCAAGGAGGCCCAAGTCAGTCGCTACCCGCTTCCACTTGATCTCCACCAGGGCAGCCACCGCAATGGCTAATCCTCTGCAGGTGCGTTATGCCCGTCTCGGTCTTTGTGGCCCGCCGCGCGAAGGGGATGATGAAGTGGTCATAGACCGAGGTGAGGATCATGATGAAGAGGATGGGGAAGATCGGAAGTGTCACATCCCAAAACTACAAGGAATGGGGATGACATGGCCAACCTTCCATGAATTATATATATATATATCTCAAGCTATATATATACATATCAGATAACTAACAAATTTGTTGCAACATTAGAGTTTCTATAATCCATTAAAAAGAATATACATTTAGAACTCAACCAGTCCAACCACTAGCAAAGATTATGTACACTACTTTCTTAAACCATACCCAAAATAGAACTCCCAAAAGTTTTCCAAAAGCGCTCTCGTCCTACTAGTTGCTAACCCTGGGACTTGAAAACATGGAAGATGAATGGAATATGCAACCATAGCTCAGTGAGTAGTACATATCATAAAAGCATATCAAACTTTCGCATTACACATTTAAAACTCAAGGCGTGACTCATTATTGCCAAACAAAATATGATAACTTGCAAGAACAAAATGTGTTAAATGTTACATCAACCTAGCTATATCAAATAGCCAAATTTTCCATTCATCCATAATAACAAAACCAGAATGAACTCATCCTATCTCATATCAATGGTTCATTCCACACTCAATATCCAAACTCAAGGCCCTAGAGGTGACTCCCACGAAATTGTGTTATCGTGTAGCACTTAGCCCTCAACCACATATAGCAATAGTACAAGGCCCTAGAGGTGGCTCCCACGAAATTAAGTTATCATGTAGCACTTAGTCATTTACTATGCACATACGTAGTACAAGGCCCTAGAGGTGACTCTCATGTAACTCATGTCGCCATGTAGCACTTAGCCCTTGACTACAAGGCCCTAGAGGTGACTCACACAAAATTTCGTTGTCATGTAGCACTTAGTCCTTTACTACCACACATTTGATTTCCTCAACACAACACATATCATGTTTCGATAGTCATCACATAACCACATAAAACTTAGTTACACTATAACTTTCTCTATCGAACCCCGTTATTAACATACTTATAGTCAATAGAGAGCCCTTCTAACATACTACAATAATCCCAACTTGATCGTCCCAAAATCAAACCAAAAATTAACAAAATAAGGGCTCGAAGCTGCTGGACGCACACTGTTCACTGTGCGCGGGAAACTTCAAAATTTTGTTTCGAGCAAACCGTAAGTTCAAATCACGATCCATAAAATCCCACGGCTCCACAACACCCTAAACTATCATTTCTATAAAAATATGTGGCTCAACGACTCCAAAATTGGACTTCGCCGCTCTATTTTCCGAAAATTTTGAATTGGAGCCCTAAACCCATAAATTACTTCGATTGGACAAATAATGGGCCTAATCTATTACCGGGTGCTGCGTTATAAAGTTGAGTCAGCTGGTGAGGCATCCATGATATGCACGTGCCAAAAACCCTTTCTTCTTTTCCCCCTTCTTCTTCTTCTTCTTCTTTTTCTTTTTCTCTCCTTTTTGGTTGAGGGAGCTCTCTACTGTCCTTTTTAGCCGAGCCCTCCCCTCCCCTCCTTTTTACTTTTTTGACTTTTCAACTTATCTTTCTTTTTCTTCTTTTGGGCCCCACCAACCAAATATTACATTCTACCCTCCTAAAAAAAAAATTCGTCCTTGAAATTTACATGTATTTCAATCATGAAACAAGTAAAGATATTTGCGTCTTACCTCATCCTCAAGTTTCCAAGTAGCCTCTCTCTCAGTATGGTTTTTCCATTGTATATTCACATAAGGAATAGTTTGCCGCCGCAGCACCTGATCCTTCTTATCAACAATGCGAATAGTCTGCTCCTCATATGTCAAATTCTCCTGTAATCTCAATGGGGTAAAGTCTAGCATGTGTTTAGGATTTGGCACATATTTCCACAACAAAAAAACATGGAACACATTATGGACACCTGATAGCACCAGTGGTAAAGCCAATTTATAAGCGACTTCACCAATTTTCTCTAAGATCAAGAATGGTCCCACATACCTTGGACTTAACTTCTCACGTGTGTCAAATCTCAATACACCCTTTGTAGGAGAAACTTTTAAGAATACGTGATCCCCCACACTAAATTCTAACTTACGTCTTTTAAGATCCGCATAACTTTACTGACGACTTTGAGCCATTCTAAGACGTTCCCGCATTAGCCTAACTTTCTCTTCTGACCATTGAATGAACTCAGGGCCAGTTAGTCTTTTCTCACCAACATCATCCCACAAATAGGACTTCTGCATTTTCGGCCATATAAAGCTTCAAATGGTGCCATTTTAATGCTAGAGTGATAACTGTTATTATAAGAAAATTCTGCCAAATGTAGATGTTCATCCCAAGAACCGCCAAAGTCAATGATGCATGATCTCAACATATCCTCTACTGTCTCGATTGTTCTCTCTGACTGTCCATCTGTTTGTGGATGAAAAGCTGTACTCAAGTTGAGTTTCGTGCCCAATGCTCCTTGCAAACTCTTCCAAAAGTTAGACACGAATCTGGGATCCCTGTCAGAAACAATGCTTACTGGAACTCCATGAAGCTTCACTATGTCATTAACATATCGCTTTGCCATATCTTCCATTGAAAGGCCAAATCGATATGACAAAAAGTGAGCGGACTTAGTCAATCGGTCAACAATCACCCTAGCATTCTTACCACTCGGTGTCCTCGGTAGACCAACTACAAAGTCCATGGTGACATGTTCCCACTTCCATTTAGGTACTTCTAGAGGTTGTAACTATCCATCTGGTTTCTGATGCTCAATTTTCACTTGCTGGCAAACTAAACATTGATCGACAAATTTTACAATATCCTTTTTCATTTTGACCCACCAAAAGTTTTCTCTCAAGTCTCTATACATTTTAGTGCTTTCGGGATGAATTGAAAATCTAGTGCTGTGAGCTTCTTGCAGGATCTCCTTTTTCAGCTTTGAGTCCTTTGGAACACATAGTTGACCACGAAACCTCAAGGATCCATTTACGTGTAAACTGAAATCCACGTGTCTTCCAACTTCCACATCTTCTCTAAATTTTTGTAATTGTGGATCTTCATTCTATTTAGCCTTAATTATGTCAATCAACATAGGTTGTACTTGAAGGTTAGCTAACTGAGCACCAAGCTGATGTACCAATACTTTCAAGTCTAATTTCTGCATATCTTCAAGGATGGGTTTCTGACAAGTGAGCAAAGTTGTCATATTTCCAAAGGATTTACAACTCAAAGCATCCGCTACCACATTAGGCTTACCCGGATGGTAATTAATGGACAAGTCATAATCCTTCAAAAGCTCTAGCCATCTTCTTTGCCTCATGTTCAGTTCTTTCTGAGTAAAGATATACTTTAGACTCTTGTGATCGGTAAAGACTTCACATTTTTCACCATACAAATAGTGCCGCCATATCTTCAAGGCAAATACAACTGCCGCTAACTCCAAATCATGAGTGGGGTAGTTCTTCTCATGTAATTTCAATTGTCTAGAAGCGTAGGCAACAACTTTACCATCTTGCATAAGAACACAACCCAAACCTTATTTGGATGCGTCGCAGTAGATTACGAAGCCACCACTTCCTAAAGGTAGAGTTAGAATAGGAACTGACACCAACTGTCTATTTAACTCTTGAAAACTATGCTCACATTGGTCTGACCATTCAAATTTAACTCTCTTCTGAGTTAGACAGGTAAGTGGACCAACAATCTTTGAGAATCCCTCTACAAATCGCCTATAGTAGCCAGCTAGCCCAAGGAAACTTCTCACTTCTGTAACATTAGTTGGGCGATTCCACTTAACAACTGCTTCAACCTTCTTTGGATCCACTAATATGCCATCCTTTGAGATCACATGACCCAAGATTCTACATGATCAAGTTAGAAATCACACTTACTAAATTTGGCATACAACTTCTTTTCATACAAAGTCTGCAAGACAAACTTCAAGTGTTGTTCATGTTCCTCTAAACTCTTTGAATACACTAGGATGTTATCAATGAACACCATAATAAATTTGTCTAGATATTCTTTGAACACCCTGTTCATCAAGTCCATGAGGCAACGGGCACATTTGTTAATCCAAAAGGCATGACAAGAAATTCATAATGGCCATACCTTGTTCTGAAAGTAGTTTTAGGCACATCATCTATTTTTATTTCAACTGATGATACCCAGAACGAAGGTCGATCTTGGAGAATACCTGAGCTCCCTGAAGTTGATCAAATAAATCATCAATCCGAGGCAAATAATATTTGTTTTTGACCGTTACCTTATTAAGCTCTCGGTAATCTATGCAAAGCCGCATACTATCATCTTTCTTTTTCACAAATAGAATAGGAGCTCCCCAAGGCAAAACACTGGATCTGATAAAACCCTTATTCAAAAGATCTTGCAGCTACGTTTTCAATTCTTTCAATTCAACAGGTGCCATCCGATATGGTGCCTTAGAGATTGGTGTTGAACCGAGCATCAATTCAATACAAAACTCCATTTCTCTATTAGAAGGCAAACCTGGTAAATCTTCAAGAAACACATTTGGAAAGTCTCTAACAACAGGAATATTCTCCAACTTCCCTATAACATTACTTGTGTCTTTTACACAAGCTAAATAACCATAACAACCTTTTCTCAAAAGTTTCTTTGCTTGTAAAGCTGAGATCAACATTGGAAAAGTGTCTTGACAACCTCTTGAAAAAGAGAATTCGGGTTGATTTGGAAGTCTAAAGATCACTTTCTTTGAAAAACAGTCAACAGTACCACGATATGTAGATAACCAATCCATCCCTATAATAACATCGAAGTCTCAAATATTTAACTCCACTAGATCCACAGGCATTTCAACATTATTAATCGGAAGCATACATCTTTTGAACACATGATGAGCAACTAAGAAATCACCAGTAGGAGTATCAACATGCAATTTACACTCAAGAGGTTCAGGTAACACATCAAGCTTCTTTGCAAATTCAGTTGAAATGAATGAATGCGTAGCACCAGAATCAAATAACGCATAAGCACGTTGTGAGGTAATAGAAATATCACCTGCAACAACTGCGTTAGACGCCTCCGCATCCTCCTTCGTCATCGCAAAAACTTTCCCACTTGCATTTTGCTTTTGTGGGTTCCCTTGGGGCCTACCAATGGAAGGAGCATTCCTCCGCATAGAACAATTGCGTGCAATGTGTCCTGGTTGTCCACACATATAACATATCCTACCATCCGTAGGATTATTCCTCTTCGTGGGGCAATCACGTGCCATGTGATCCATTTTTCCGCAAACAAAACATGCTCCTAATTTACGATAACAACGACCGCCATGAAGTTTTCCACAAGTAGCACAAGGGCTTTGACCACTTTGATTTCGAGACCTATCTAGCCGATTGAAATCTCTTTGCTTCCCGCTATCACTAGTACGATTGTTCTGGTAATCAGTGGGCTTAAATCTCTTGTGTTGAGGTGCTCCTTATGTGCCACGCTCCAAAATGTCTTGCTCGATCCTAATTGCTCGATTCTAAACATATTTGTACGTTGTTAGTTCAAACGGTACGAGTATAGTACGAATATCCGGTCGGAGCCCACGCTGAAAGTGTTCACCCCTACGCCTTTCATTGGCCACAAAACCATCCTCAAACTTACTTAATCGATTAAAGCGAGTCACATACTCCATAACTGTTAAGCTACCTTGAGATATATTGACAAAGTCGCTTCTCATCTTCGCTTGAAAAGATTCTGGAAAGAATTGGGCGTTAAAAGCCTCAGTGAAGTCCTTCCATGAAATAATCGCATCATTATCTTCGAGAGCTGATATAGTTCCTTCCCACCAGCTAATAGCTTCGCCTTCTAAGCATCGAGTGGAAAAGTTGACCTTTTGGTCATCACGAACATTCTCAACTCTAAAAACCCCCTCCATGTTTCTAATCCAATCATCAGCCTTGAGAGGATCCAACTTCCCATCAAACTTAGGTGGATCCACCTTTCTGAATTGGGCAAAGGTGCATGAGCCAGCTACTCCGCCTTCACTTAATTCTTTCGCTTGACGATACTAGTGAATCATCGCCTGCATGAACTCAGTCGGAGGAACCGGCTCTTGGGGCTCTTCCCTAGCTTCATCCAAATCAGGACTCCCATCAAATCGGTCCTCTAGTCTCCTCCTTAAAGCTGCCCCTCGAGAAGCTTGAGGCTCATCTCTAGTATTAGGGGTAGCGACTCACTTGCCTTTGCTGTTTTTACGAAGCGAGGCAAGTGTCTCTGAGTCAGTACGCATGATCACCTAAACTCAAGAATAAGATTACACCTTAGTATCAAAAAGGTTAGCACATTAAAACCTATCACACAATCTCCCAACGTCCCATATCTCTACCTAGGAAGATCAAAACTTAGGCTCTAATACCAAAAATGTTACACCCCAAAACTACAAGGAATGGGAATGACATGGCCAACCTTCCATGAATTATATATATCTCAAGCTATATATATACATATCAGATAACTAACAAATTTGTTGCAACATTAGAGTTTCTATAATCCACCAAAAAGAATATACATTTAGAACTCAACCAGTCCAACCACTAGCAAAGATTATGTACACTACTTTCTTAAACCATACCCAAAATAGAACTCCCAAAAGTTTTCCAAAAGCGCTCTCATCCTACTAGTTGCTAACCCTGGGACCTGAAAACATGGAAGATGAATGGAATACGCAACCATAGCTCAGTGAGTAGTACATACCATAAAAGCATATCAAACTTCCACATTACACATTTAAAACTCAAGGCATGACTCATTATTACCAAACAAAATATGATAACTTGCAAGAACAAAATGTGTTAAATGTTACCTCAATCTAGCTTTATCAAATAGCCAAATTTTCCATTCATCCATAATAACAAAACCAACATGAACTCATCCTATCTCATATCAATGGTTCATTCCACACTCAATATCCAAACTCAAGGCCTTAGAGGTGACTCCCATGAAATTGCGTTATCGTGTAGCACTTAGCCCTTGACCACATATAGCAATAGTACAAGGCCCTAGAGGTGGCTCCCACAAAATTACGTTATCATGTAGCACTTAGTCTTTTACTATGCATGTCGGTAGTACAAGGCCCTAGAGGTGACTCCCATGTGACTCAAGTCGCCATGTAGCACTTAGCCCTTGACTACAAGGCCCTAGAGGTGACTCACACGAAGTTTTGTTGTCATGTAACACTTAGTCCTTTACTACCACACATTTGATTTCCTCAACACAACACATATCATGTTTCGATAGTCATCACATAACCACATAAATCGATTGTACCAAAACAGCATACATAACCCTTCAAGAGAGGTTTGTCGAATCATCCACAATAACTCAAAATTACCAAGCACTATATCCATCAATATATAACAAGTAGGTCCTCATTTCCTCACAAGTACATGTCGGTTAATCTTACCTTAGTATATTACACAAAACCAAAGATGACATTAGTACTACTCACCTGGGGATGCCCCAAAATCAAATAACGTGTGTTATTTGATTCTTCGATTTCGCGATCCTATCAAATGAGCGAGAATCAACATTAAGTTTAGGTAGCACACCACATCAACCACGAAACGGCTATATTATGTCTAAATGTTAACAAAATGATTCATATGCGCTAATAAATCGCATACCCAAAATAATTATTCAAGCCGTTTGTAACACGACACTTGAGTGTAAAACTTAGTTACACTATAACTTTCTCTATCGAACCCCGTTATTAACATACTTATAGTCAATAGAGAGCCCTTCTAACATACTACAATAATCCCAACTTGATCGTCCCAAAATCAAACCAAAAAATAACAAAATAAGGGCTCGAAGCTGCTGGACGCACACTGTTCACTGTGCGCGGGAAACTTCAAAATTTTGTTTCGAGCAAACCGTAAGTTCAAATCACGATCCGTAAAATCTCACAGCTCCACAACATCCTAAACTATGATTTCTACAAAAATACGTGGCTCAATGACTCCAAAATTGGACTTCGCCGCTCTATTTTCCAAAAATTTCGAATTGGAGCCCTAAACCCATAAATTACTTCGATTGGATGAATAATGGGCCTAATCTCTTACCCGGTGCTGCGTTATAAAGTTGAGTCGGCTTGGCAAGGCATCCCTGGTATGCACGTGCCAAAAACCCTTTCTTCTTTTCCCCCTTCTTCTTCTTCTTCTTCTTTTTTTTTTTCTCTTTTTGGTCGAGGGAGCTCTCTGCTGTCCTTTTTAGCCGAGCCCTACCCTCCCTCCTTTTTACTTTTTTGACTTTTCAACTTATCTTTCTTTTTCTTCTTTTGGGCCCCACCAGCCAAATATTACAGGAAGGGAGGTTCGCGGGACCTCGAGGGAGCCCAGTTTGGTGTCCATGGTCGACGCTTGTTGGACCGAGAAGGTGGAGAGCTAGGCCAAGCAGCAGTTGAGTATGATGGTGCAGGCGAAGACGGGGAGGAGTTTTAGGACAACCTTGACGTCCTCGACTTGCTGGACGCCGCACCGCAGTGACCGGTTGATAGGCTTGCTTGTCATCGCTCCGTTCAGAAGCTCAAGCTTCCATTCGAGGGAAGTGTCGCCTCCTTTGATTTATGGTCATCTTCTGCTCCTGCTTCGAATGCTTCCTGTTTGCGTGGGGCCATCTGCGTTGTTGCATAAGCAGGGCTCGTGTTCATGCTTGCAATTAGGGGTGAGCAGTTCCCGGTTCCTTACAAGTTCCGGCTGGAACCTGGAACCTACCCTCGAGTACAGGTTCCTCATTTTTTGGAACCTGGAACCTACCCGTTAGAACCAAGAACCTGGAACCTACCCCGTCACAGTTCCGTGGTCGGGCCTGTGTTCCAACAGGTTCTTTTTCTTTTCTTTTTTTTGTTCATTTTTAGATTTGAACTATAACGGAGAAGGAAAGAGACGAACCAAAGCTTCTATGTACATAAATTGTCAAAAATAGTTCCTTGGGAGCAAAAGCATCCAAAAAAAAAAAAAGAATAACAGAATAATTTGTGGGAAAAAGATGGGCATAGTCTTTTGAGAAGGCATGTACATGAACAAATTGATGAACAGACAATTGTAGAAGAAGAAAGGTAAATGGGACAAACCATTTCCGCACTTTCTGATTATGTGGTGTTTTCTGATTTTCAGGATGACAATAAAACAAGTAATCTTCCGCAGTTTCTGATTATGTGGCTTCATAAAGTCGTCGCTGCAAATGTCAAAATTTTAGGATCAGCATGTTGAACCCTGGGACCAACACCGTGCAATAACCGCTGGTTCCTAGAAAAGGGGAACCGGGAACCGGAACCGGTCCCTTTAGAACCGGGAACCACGCTCACCCCTAGCAAGAAATAGCACCAAGACAGCCAAAATTACCTTTGTCTTGAGATCACTAAGCACATCTCCAACGGTACTCTGCTTTGGAAGTCTGATCGTATGGATGACCACCTACAAGATACAGAAGCAGAAACAACAAAAATCAGCAGCAAACCTCCACGCAGTGACAAGCATCAATCGAATACTTACTTCATCCTTAGTAGCATGATGAAATGCTACTTTTAAAGTTTTTAAACCTTGCAGTTCTGGAAGAGGTATATCTAGCACTTCATAGTACAATATATCCGAACTCTGCATGAATGTGGAAGTGGAAGAAGACATTTCAGCTCCTTAAATTTCAATCCATTAGAAGTCTCCAATGGATATAATTACTCTACCTAGTTATAGTGAACCAACATATCAGACAAATGATCCACTCCACGATACTTTATAGGATGGGGCTTGGGTTGCTGAGAGCAACAGTTGTGAGATGTGAGCCTGATCTTTGATGGATCATCCAAACCAAGCTGCTGAGCAACTCTTTCCACAACATCATCATAGGTATACAGCTTAGACCTTAAATATAAAATTGCAAATATCAATAATTTTGATTTTGACAGCAACATATGCACAAGCAACGCAGAAAGGCTAACTAAGAACTGTGTCCATACTCACATCTCCAAAGAGAAATCATCCTCCTTGGGTTTTTCAAGAGAACGGAAGTGGACAATCTACAATACATGAAGTTGCGGGGGTATTAATCCATGCCTTTGGAGAGAGCAATATCATGAACCGCATAAAAGAACAACCCCAGGATACATACTTGACGATTGTGCACATACTCCAGAAAGGAAGGGACATCTGGATAGGAAAACTGTTCACCATTTTCAGTTGGAAAAGATTTCTGGAAGCACAGGATATCTCCATCTTCAAGCTGCAGCCAATTCAACAATTAGTTTGGAGACTTACTCAGGCAACCCTGCATTAGAAGGCAATCTACTGTACCTGGCTAGCTCGAAATGTCACTTTCTTATCAACAGGTTCACATATGACATTAGGCTCGAACTTTATTTCCTGAACAAGAAAGCACAAAAAAGATACTGCAATCATATCGCACATCCATAAACAAAATAGAGCTTGTCAACAAAATAGAGTCCCCATCAAACATGTCAACATAAATAGGATGTCAAGTGTCAACACAGGCCTTCATAAATGATGTATAGGTATGAATTACATAATAGAGTCCCCTGGGTTTTCTCAATATGACTAGCTGAATAGGTATGAATTACATAAATGATGTAAATCCATCAATGAAAATAAACCTCGTAAAGCTCGATTTCTTGGTCAGGAGAATAGCCGGCCATTTCATTTAACTTGGTCAAGATTTCTGCAGGTTTACCAGTACCCTTCACGAAAAGCCTTCCAACATATCTGTATCAGAACGAAGTGACGAGTGATTTAAGTTTCAGATTTATGTGCTACAATAGAATGTTCACAGAGGCAATAAGTTACCGCAGCTCTCCCTTGTCGGGATCATAAAGCTTGAAGAACAATAATATATCTTCCTTTGACTTGTCAGGTGGGGCAATGGGGTGCATATCCTGAAAAAATACAGTTCAACCAAATGAGTGATGCCACCAAGCATATGAAAGCATTCTATTGACCAAGATGCAACAAGAAAATTTACCAGCCCGAGTTCTACTTCCAAGAACAACTTCAATTCGGCATTCGGAACTTTATTTGACACTTCTCTCAACTGTCCTACCTACAGTACATCGAAAAGAAAAACAAATACAATGGGAAAGAAAGCAAAGACCCAAACCAAAAGCATTGAAACAGTGGATAGAGAATGACGAAATGAACATAAGCATTATGGAAAATTTAAAAAGAAAACGAAAGAACGAAATGCAAAAATAGAAAAAAGGAAGCATCTTCAGGAAAACATTCTGAGGTTTGTGTCTCATCTTTTGGTAAATATTCAAACCTATGAGCAGTCAGTTAACAGCTAACCACTCTTATCTAGTAGTAATTTGTTTAATTTCTCTTGGTTTATTCTTCATGGATGCTTCTAGTTTGAGATTCACTAAATATAATTATGTACGTTCCTTGCACCAACTCTTTTTGAGTAGCTACTGATAACATAGTCGTGCAAGGGTAGAAATTATTCTGGTTCACACTTGATTGTGACTGATATTTACCCTTTAATCACCATAAGGTGGAATCGTTAAAAAATAATAATAAATGTCATAATTTGCATTACTTCTATTAATAACTGGTTTAAGTGTTTAAGTCTTTCAAAGCATCAACTTTTTCAGTTCAGAATAAGCTTTCCCTGAAAGTTTGTTTTGCAATTTTTATTTAGCAGAGAGCTTAATTCATATTTGCTAACATGGATTTTATCGTTGTCAGCTATGTTCATAATAATGGGATACATCACAAGTAATAATCAAATATATACATGTAAGAAACTTCATACCTTTTTTGGGCCAAGAGAAAATTCATACTTCACAAGATGACCTTTAGATAATTCTATGCTATGTTTGCAATTCGGGTGCATGTGCATCATATGCTTGACAGCATAATCAATGCATTAATGATTTGTCATTTACCTTGATCTTATGGTTTCCCAAAAGCTAGCCTTGAGCGGAACAAATTTAATCCTTCGACTTGCTGCAAAAAGAATGTCAGATATCAATCAAATGCCAACTAAGAGACTAATAGAAAGAAAGTAGTCATGATTTAAAGGGAGAAGCTGAGAGAACAATGGAAAGATGGACAAGAGTCGTTGAGATTATTCACCCGATCAAGGAAAAGGTTCTCCCCTGAATCCTGATGGAGTCTGGAACAGTGCCAACTGAAGCTCCTCCTCTGCCCAACAGATGTTTTACAATTAACGGTTGGTAATTGGATAAAATGCGTGCAATTGGTTGGTACATATCATTGCATGCGGATTTGGACAAAGGTCACAGCCATGCAGAGATATGAGCACGAATACTAAGCCCTTTGCAGCTAATTAGTATAAAGCAAGCATATGGTGTCATATTCTTTGACGCTTATTTTAGGTAGACCACAGTAACTACGCTGAATGTTACAAACTTACAACAAAGAGATCTGATTGTGAGCAAACTACACGAACAGAACAAGAATTATAAGCCTTTAACTTCAAAATATGAGTAAATGATCATAATCTTTAGTCCCCAGGCAATTCATGCCATATGTATGGATTGGTCAATCTAGCTAAAGGAAATCCAAGACTTCCCTCCAAAGGGCTCAGTAAATAGAACGGGAGAAAAAAGCCGATGAAATTAACGACTCGACAAAACACGTATGGTAAGTATCGAATGACGCGCCGTGATTTACCTTGTGGATTAGACCATCATCAATGATCGAATTGCTCAGTTTCTTGTACAGCTCGTGCAACGCTTCCACTTCGTTCACGGTGACTGCAAAGTAACAAAACAAAACCATCAAATTTCCATTTTTCAGCGTAGAGCAATTGCAAACGATCAGTACCAGATTTTCAAGAATTGGACGCGCACGGAAAGGTGAGAACTCGCACGCACAGCACAAACATTTCAAATTAAGTGAGCATTCTTGCAAACCCACACTTTTCCCAAGTTCGATTCAAGGCAAGAGCAAAAGAGGAAAGACCAGTTGAACAGAAAGTCGCGATTCGCGAACATTGACCATGGAGGAAAACACTTACTTGATCAGAAGTTGGTATTGGCGGGGGATGGCCATTCGGAACAACGCCGGCCTCTGCACAATTCGACCCAGTAGAGCAATATGGCGAGCAATGAGCCAGAAGTCAGTGGCGGTGCCGTCGAGGGAGAGCGGAGGTGGCCTCGAGCAGGGGTCAGCAAGTGGTGGCGTCGAGGGCAAGCGACGGTGGCGTCGAGGGCAAGCGGTGAGCCAGAGGTTAGCGGCGGTGTCGTCGAGGGCAAGCGAAGGTGGCCTCGACCCTGGAGCAGTGGCGTCGAGGGAGACCGGCGGTGGCGTCGAGACTCGAGGGTGACCGGCGGTGGCATCGAGCAGAGATGGAGAATGGACGGGCGAAGAGGTCAGCCGCGGTGCTATCAAGGGCGAGCGAAGGTGGCCTCGACCCTCGAGCAGAGATCAGCGGCAGTGGCGTCGAGGGAGACCGGCGGTGGCGTCAAGACTCGAGGGCGACCGGCAGTGGCGTCGAGCAAAGATGGAGAACCGACGGGCGAAGACAAGAGAGAACTCAGTGTGTCGTGTGTGTGGATTCTGTGGAATAAGTGAGAATTTGTGATTTTTTTGGGGGGGTGTTTTGAGCCCTAATCAAACCGGTTCCGATTCCCAGTGCCGGTTCCGGTTCCTATAAGAACCGGAACTGGAACCGGAACCGCCGGTTCCTAGAAAAGGGGAACCGGGAACCGGAACCCGTTCCCGGTTCTACCCGGGAACCACGCTCACCCCTACTTGCAATGGCATTGCTTGTGTTCCTGGATTTGCAAGGATTGAGCGTAGCAGCAACCGAAACCCGTTGCAACAAAGAATACATGAGCAAGATGACATGGTAATGGGTGATTACTGACCGGACACATGCGCATTCTTAAGAACTAAAGCGATCATCGGGCAGGCTCGAGCCGTGCCAGAAAAGGAGGTCTCCAGGCTCCTTCGGCCTCGGAAGGCTTCATAAACCATCGGGCTCATGATAAGGTCTATCAAATCACCCTTTCCAGCAGAGACCAAGAGAAACCCAATCCAAGAAAATGCGTGCAGACCTTGAAAATGGTCGTGAGCGGACTCCCGGAGGGGATCTTGTTCCTGTAAATGGCTGATCCAGCAAGAAAGATCGGGATGGACAGGAATATCGCGAGCGTCGAGATCCCAAATCCCCATTGCCAGCCCTTGTTGTCCTCAACCAAGACCACCAACGTGACCGCAATCAGGCCACCGCAGGAGAGGCAGAACACGAAGTAGTTGAAGAAGGTGGACTTCTGCTTCCTCCCCTGTGGCGTGGTGTCGTCGAACTGCTCAACCCCGTGCGACGGCAGCGAGCCCTTTATCCCCCCAACCCCGAGCGCCACCAGATAGAGCCCCGCGAACAGCATCACCGCCTTCCGGCCACTGACCTCTTGGCATACGGCCGTGGGGTCGGCCTGGTTGCAGGGCAGCAGCTTCAGCGAGGCCGAATTGGCCTGCAACGTGAGTATGACCAAGCCCTGTTGCACAATATGAAAAGGGAGAAGATGAGAGTTCTAGACTTCATAGAATCCAAAGAGAGTCGCTCTAGCGCATGGCATCTTGACACCGGCGAGGGGCGACCGCACTTCTCCCGCCATCGGTATCTCGCGAAAAGCTTATCATGGGTGTGACCCGTGATATAATTCGTTTGTCAATTGGATCGCCGATCGAAACCAAAGACATGCCCCCACACAAATTTCAGTATGTTATCACATGATCATGAATCCAACAAGTCACGAGGTAATTGTGATCTGCTTCGTCTTCCTTCTGTTACCATAAAGTTTCCATCTACAAAGCAGGTACGACCGCATTTGCCAAAGCTTAAGGTTCATGTGATTTGCTTTTGCTCCCTCCCGTTTAAAAAAAAAAAAAAATCTATTTTTGGTGGGTTAGCACTAGCAGCTTCCCCTTTGAAAAAAAAATGACATTAGGTGCGGAGAATTTCCCTATAAGGAGGCGACATTTTGGAAATGGCCCCCCAGGCCCTCAGGCCACGTGTCAATGGCCCGGCAGCGACAAATGCTTCACATGAAATGTCAACGTTCGATAACCTTTGGCTCCTCAAAAGGCCGCACAAAAGACACAAATTGCATCCACCTCACGATCGCATGCGTGGCTTTTTAGGTCTTGACCAATGACAGGGTGCCCTAAGTTACGACAAACTTGACGAGAGTACAACAATACAACGTATGCCCACAGGACGAACTGGTCCCAAATTTTCGACTTCGGTCATGGCACATCGATGCACCTAGACGTAAGCCAGCACTAATAGACTGCACTAATAGACTGGGTATGCTCCGATTGGAAGTGTTTAAGACCAACGGTGTTTGACCCAAATCAAAAGGGTCTAGGACAAGACAAAAGGTCATGATCATGTTCCGTTTCCATCCCCTCATTACCAATAAGATCACTAATCTATTGGGAGAGATCTTGTTCACTCAACATCTCGGACAATGACCACACGAGTGGGACTCATCCACACTTGTCTTCGGTGCGACGATGGGACGCTGAAGATGGCACGTGACATTGCGTGCATGGGGGGTGACAAATGGCACGGTGGCTCGACTCCATTGGCCAGAGTTTTCATGCCGCACCGCATTGCATTGTCAATGAATGGGACAAGAATTAACACCTTTTGGGATTATCTGACGAGGGCTTTCAAAGCTGAAATTGAGAGAGGGAAAGGAGTGTCTAACATGATTGTCCTATGAAACGACACTATTGTCGAGGGAACTCCATGTGATTGGAGCAAAAGTTGCCCTGAGGACTAATTGCAAAGGGCCCATCACAGTCAAGCTCAGCAATTATATTGATGTTAGATTTTTAGACCCAGGTCTCAAGATTTGCAACAAACTATTGAAAGATGTCACCTTATGCCAGCACTCCCCGGCACCGACCGATCAGAGGGTGGCCACAAGGGAGGGGAGGCGTGGGTCGATGAGCTCGAGCTCACCGCAGATGAATGGCCGCACGGGTTCGAGGAGGCTTTGGAGGTCGG
Source organism: Eucalyptus cladocalyx (assembly GCA_017140615.1). Taxonomy (NCBI): domain Eukaryota; kingdom Viridiplantae; phylum Streptophyta; class Magnoliopsida; order Myrtales; family Myrtaceae; genus Eucalyptus; species Eucalyptus cladocalyx. The sequence continues at coordinate 20,158,154 of CM029522.1, forward strand.
TGGCGGTGGGAGGAGAGAGAGATTTTGGTGTTGCTGTGGAGGCCACAGCACGGTTCGTTTGATTGAGAGGGAGAGATAGAGAGCGAGAGGCGATGGACTTTCGATAGCTGAGTTTGTGTTTTTTATGGACACGAATGGGAAGAATTCGCGTTTTTATGGCGGGAGGAGAGAGAGAATATGGTGTTGCTATGAAGGCCATAGAATTTGCTAAGAGAGAGACGGAGAGTGATGATGGAGTTTAAGTTTGGATTGTCTGTGGAAGAAGAGAGACTGCTGGAGGAGTAAGGTTTTCTTGTGAGCTAGCGTTTGTGTTTGTTGAGATATTTATAGCATCTTTTGGTGGATTATGTGCTTGCTATTGGACTTAGCTAAAGATCAAAGATCGAAATGAGAAACAAGAAATATTAGAGTTAATAGCTGATATATTTATGACAAATTTTATCTTCCGTTAAATATTACTATCAAATTATTGAGTTTGATAATTGGTGGCGGTTAAAGAATGTTCTAGTTTTAATTTTTTATCCTCCATTTATTACAGATGTCCAATTTATAGTTTTTCATGGTATTAATCCAATTTAACGGAGATTAATGGAGGCTATATTTATCGCATATGTACTAGTTTGGAGTTTTTTATAGTCAAAAATTAGTTTGCAATAAATTTATCACCGGTATACAAATTTGGGATTTTTTTGTAGTATTAACCCCAAATATTATAATAGGATTCTTATCAGCAATAAGAAGTTTGTAAAGTAATATTTAGGAGGGTTAAGATAGTTACTAACCCATGTACGTATTTTTTTTACTTTATATTTGTACCTACCTTTGGTTTAATAATAATTTGATGATAGGCCATATGATTGTTGCTGGTACGAGACATGGAGGTTCAATTCTGGGGTGTTTAATGTTTATGCTGATGGAGGAGATATATTTGTGGACATGTTGGCTCAAATAACAATTTATGACATTCAATTTATATGAAAACTTTGTTCGCGATAATGAAAACATTTTTTCATTTATTAATTATTTCAAGTTATATAGAAAAATATTTTCCCAATAAAACATTTTTAACGAAATAAACAGTCTTAATGACTTTTCTTTTGAGTCACCAATTTTTATTTGTCTTAATTAGCAACCTCTTACATTTATTAATTATCTTTGAGAGATTACTAATCTAAATTAGCATAACTTACCAACCTTCATTAAATTACAGTCTAGAATTGGCTTATTAACTCTCATTTGAGTTAAATATTGATATTATCAATTTGGTTTTCTTTTTTCCTTTTTCAATTTACCAACTTTTGTCATCGTGCACGTTTCTATTTACATTTGTTAGCAATGTCTTGAATTTATCAATTTTTTTAGAAATTGCTAACCTTAATTAGAGTCACTTGCCAATTTTTCTTTAACTCAGTAACCAACTAAAGCTAAATTAGTCTTTCTTCAGGAAAATATATCTATGCATGTACTGTTGCCATTAAGCTGACTTTCCTGATTATATGGTCCGATGATGCTAGTCCAGCTTGGCGAACTTATCAACTTATCTAGAATTTATTTGGGATAAGTCTTTGGATTGTACCCCCATTATCTTTTCTTTGTTTTCTAAATGATGATCCCACATTTTTTGTTCTCACATGCCATAACATTTACAGATGCTATCTCTTATAATCTCATGGGGCGATGCAAGCAGATGAATTCAGGAACCAAAGAACTTCAGAAAAAAAAAAAAAAAAAGCCAAGACGATAACGCCTTAAGAAGTGCGAGCATGTGCTAAAGTGAGCTCCGATATGGTGCGTGGCGAGCCAATGGTGATGCCGGCAGGCGTAAGATGATCAAATTTGCATCATACGGCATTAGTTCAAGAATTCAATTATACCAGATGAAGTCGAATTTGTAGTTCCTTTCGGGTGTAATAAGTCACAAGCAATGAATGTTGTGCATCGCGATTTCAATAATAAGGATGGATGTATTCATTAGTAGATGGACAGGAGCATCAGAGTCAATGGTCGAACAAATGAGCTTGCAAGTATCTGCTCCGGATCGCATTTGTCTCCTGAAGGCGACTTAAATTTCAAGTGACAAAATAACCATTGACTTTCACGGTCTTTTGATCTCTGTCTTTGTAATACCCTAGAGGACAATCAGCCTATAGAAAGCATCAGATGCCTTTTCTGGAAGTGCTCGATATTGGATGGAAGCAACCACAATGACAAAGACATTATCCTGGAGATAAAGTCGTCTATCAGCATATAATGACTGGTCAACTTTTGAGCCGTTTCCCTTTCTAATCTCGCACCTTGCTTGATGCTTCTAAAATGAAGCAGACAACAAAGGAAAACATAAAAGTGGTGTCATTTCTACCGCAGCTTCTAACCAACGCACATGCTTATGCTACCACCTAATCAACTTCCACAGAAACCAGGAAAACATGTATCTATGCATTGTCAAACATCTTCAACTCAAATTTAAGAAAACTATTCCCAACTTCAGGAAAGACAAGATATTCGCCCTTATACAGCGTATTCCAAGCCAATGTAATAGCCAATCAACAGCGGAAGGGAAATCGCCGTGCCCAACACCACCCTAAAGAGAATTAAACAAGAGTAGATCAATTAGCAATTGTTAATCATATACTTAAGAATATAAAGCAAGGCAATCTTTTAAAATAAGAAAAATGTGACTTCCGAATGATGAACTTACGCAGTACTAAGGACGTTTGCATGTAGTCCATACTCGTTGGCAAACACAAAAGAAGTTATGGCTTGTGGAATGGCCGCCTATACCGGAAAAATAATGATGATAATTAAATAAATTGAATATGAAACAGATTATATAAATATGAAATGTTTATTATTGATGAATAAACAAAACAAACTGAAGCCAACCTGAATGATGGCGATCCGTAAAGCAGGCCCGTGCAAGCCCACAACAAGAGAGCAAACGGCCATGATTGCGGGCCCCACCAGAAACCTTGAGACCAATCCTAAGACAGTGGGCCCCGTTCCGCATGCTATAACACTCGTTTGCATTGCTATGAATATCCCTGCAATTCGCATGCGCCATGCACACTTTCATTAGATCATCTAAGAAGAAGCAGTGAGTTCAAAAGTGTGCACATACCGATGTTGAACATGGCCGTGCCCGTCCCCGCTTTCGACATGATCTCAACTGAACCTCTCATTATACTCGGCATAGTAAATTTAAACCTACAGCAACAGCATATTATCACGTGTTAAAACTTATCAAATTAATTATGTTGTACCTAAGAAATACGCTTACTAAAACAAAAATACCTGTTGGCCATGAGAGCCCAAGCGAGGCCGAGAACATTGGCATACACGTTAGGGTTCGTGGCCATCTTCCTCCCCATTACTCCTGCTAAAGACCAGTAGCTCATCTCTTCATGGACCGCACCATTATTTTCGGGATGATTCCTCATTTTTCTGACCTCGAGAAGCAGAAGAACTAGAGGGATCCAAACGAGAGATTGTACCATGAACAGCTGGACCACCAGGTCGACGCCCCATTGGCCGTACATGGCCCGCATCACCGGCACGCCGACGACAAGCAGGTTCGTCATCGTGCACAGCGAGAACGTTGTGATGATCCAGTCGTAGCTCCCGCTGCTGCTGAACCTCCCCCAAAGCCCAAGGATAGCAAGGATGGTGAGCTTGGACAGGGCATCAGCCGCGAGGAGACGCAAGTTCATGGTATACGGATTTATGTGAGACGTGAAGTCGAACCCAAAGAGGGGAAGGACGATAAGAGCGATGAAACGATTTATGCCGTTGCATTGCTCGTGGGTGAAGAGGTGCCACCACTTCACAGAACCGTAGCCAAGCACCAGCGCTACGTAGAGTGGAACCATAGACTTCACCACCTTGTACACTTCGTCCCACCCTATCATCATGAGTGCTGTCTCTGGTCGTGGGGTTGGTGAGGACTGAAAGAAGAGACAGAAGGAGAGAAAGAGTTTCGCTCAAGAGACAGAAGAAGAGAGAGACGGACGCTCTGTGAGCAGAAGAAGAGAGAGACGAACGCTCTTTATGCGTCGAAAGAAGAGACAGAAGGAGAGAAAGAGTTTCGCTCAAGAGACAGAAGAAGAGAGAGACGGACGCTCTGTGAGCAGAAGAAGAGAGAGACGAACGCTCTTTATGCGTCGAAAGAAGAGACAGAAGGAGAGAAAGAGTTTCGCTCAAGAGACAGAAGAAGAGAGAGACGGACGCTCTGTGAGCAGAAGAAGAGAGAGACGAACGCTCTTTATGCGTCGAAAGAAGAGACAGAAGGACCTGGTGAAGTCTTCACGCTCTTTATGCGTCGAAAGAAGAGACAGAAGGAAAAGAGAAGGAAAACTCGACGCTCTTTATGCGTCGAAAGAACGAAAGAAGAGAAGGAAAACTCGACGCTCTTTATGCGTCGAAAGAACGAAAGAAGAGAGAGAAGGAAAACTCCACGCTCTTTATGCATCTTTAAAGAAGAGACAGAAGGAGAGAGAGACGAGTTTCTTCTTCATGCTTTTTTTTTTTTTCCGGAGGGCGAAATTGATCAGGAAGAGATTTCTTCGGTCCCGCTTTATATGAGGGGAGTACGACGGTAGAGGATGACGTCTGCCAACAGAATCCCTAGAATACCTTCGAAACCCAACAATAGATAGATTTAAAATTGCGGTGTATTTTAAGGAAAGAGGAGTTGGAGCGTATCGAGATTCCAGTAGGGTGGTTAAAGCCATCTAGATTTTCCCTCTTTTGAAACTTCCGTCCCCTTGAATCCGCGAGCTTAATGGGGAGGAAGGTCAAGACGCAGACGGCAACCGCGCTCACGACGTAGGCCCATGGGAGAAGCTGACCTGCTTCTGGGCGATGGTCAGGGCCATGATGACCAGCGCGAGCACGACCGTGATGGCCAGGTACTCGTAGAACACCTTGAGCTCGGTGCGTCGAGAGCTTCATCGTCCGGATGGTGTACACGAAGACGATTGAGATCACCGCCGGCAGCCACCCGATGAGGAGGATGAGGGACTTGGAGTCGTCCCCATAGATGGCGTAGTAAAGCTGCGTCATCATCGCGCCGCTCAGCCCCACGAAGCCCTGCACGAGACGAGAGAAAGCATTTCGCGTATTCGTTACGTCGCCGATATGAATATTTGACGAGAAATCAGTCGTCCAAGAAATACCTTCATCAGGCCAAGCATGATGCCGCGGCTCTCGGGGAAGTTCTTGACGCAGGTGACGAGGGAGCCCGTATTGGCGAAGTTCTGGGAGTTGGCGCCGACGCAGATGTAGACGCACATCTGCCAGACCGCGGGTCGGGGGATGCGACGGGTGACGGCGAGCCAGATGAGGAAGTAGCCGGCGAAGTTCATGGGAGCCAACGAGGAGGACGAGCCATGTGGGGGCGACCTCGGCGATGAGGCCGGAGAGGACGCCGACGTTGGCGCCGAGGTCCTTGCAGGAGCTGAGGAGGTTGAGGGTCGACTGGTCGTAGCCGAGGGAGGACTTGATGTCCTTGGAGTAGACGCCGAAAAGGTAGGTGGCACCGGCGCCCGCCATGATCAGGAAGGACGCGAACATCATGAACCCCCGCCCCCTGAGGACATGGAGGGCGAAGGCGCAGCAGCCGCCGCCATCGCCGCCGCCAGCAGTGGTCATCGCCATGGAAGAGAGATCGTCGTCTGAAGGAGGATTCTAATGCGGACTTTGGATGGGTTTTACGGTGGAGATCATTGATAGAGATTTGAAACAGAGAAGATTTAGTTAAGCGGATAAGGTCAGAATAGATTTGATCTTCCGTTCTCGACTATATAGATGTTCATTCCATGTCGGATGAAAAGAAAAACCCGCACCCTATCCGTTTGGTTGGATTCGGTCGGGTCGGCCCATCAATGGTCAAAAGCCCGTGGGTCGTGGAGGAATGCGTTTGCAGTCCATGATGGAGTCTCTTTCGTCTGGGTCTTCTTGCCTTCTTGGGCTCGCGAGAGCTCCCTTGAGTAAATGTGCGACCGTGCGGACGAGTTTCTTAAAGATGCTTAATTAGGAATAGGAAATTATTTAATGATTGATTAATACGAAAAATAAAAATAAAAATAAATTTGTGAAGGGATTAGGGGAATCTTCTTGTCCATGAAATCCCAAATCAAGACTAATCATTGGATTTAATTCAACTTGACAAGCCAAAACAAACAACCTTTGGTCCACCAACATAGAAATTAGTGTCAATTGCGCTGGTGCTATTGAGTAGTGTTTTTAGGACATTGGCTAATGTTATTTGATAGGATGGTACATTGATATTCTTGTGACAATTGCTAATAAGTGTTTTTTGTGTTTCAGTGATAGAATTTTTGTTACATACTTCGGCTATGTAGGGTGATGTCTTTATATAATACAAGCTAGGGTAATGAGGGACACGATCATGATCTCTTCTTTTTGGAAAGAATTGATTTTGCTTGATGAGCAAGTGGTAGAGAGATTGTAACTTAATCAAGACACGTCATCGTGGTCTTTTCTCTTTGGAAAGAATTGATCTTGCTTGATGAGCAAGTGGTAGAGAAGTTGTAGTTGAATCAGGATATGTCATCGTTTCCTTTAATAGCCCCCCGGCAAGCTAATGTGGTGGAACACACAGTAAGCTTGGACTATAGAAGTTGAAAGCGAGCTGTGGAGGGCCCTTTGGTGAAGATATCAACAGGTTGATCGATAGTGGAGATGTACTTTGGCGACCCATTCTTACACAAAGTGGTTATTAATTTCCACGTGCTTTGTCCGAGCATGAAAGTGGGATTCCGTGTTAGATAGATGGCCGAGATGTTGTCATACCAAAGAACTGGAGGGCCTTGCCAAGTGACATCGAGATCGCGTGGGAGAGCCTCGATCCAAATGAGTTCGGTAGTAATGTCGGCTAAGCTTTTTGAATTTAGCCTCTGTGCTAGATCGGGTGGCCATCCGTTGCTTACGGAAACTCCATGAGATGAGATTTGAGCCAAGAAATATGTCAAAGCCGCCAACTGACCGTCCGGTGTCATGGTCTCCAACCCAACCTGCATCATAAAAAGCATGTAGATGGAAATTACGGCTACAGGTAAAGAGTATGCCATAGCGCTGCGTGCCGCAAATGAGCGCAATATGCGTTTGACAAACTGCCAATGAACTTCTAAGGGTGCATGCATGAACTGACAGGCGGTGTTGACAGCGAAGGCAATGTCGGACCGAGTGAGAGTAAGATACTGCAATGCGTCCATAGTACTACAATAAAGCGGCGGGTCCGAGAACAGCTCACCATAATGAGTAAGATTAAATATCCGAGCCCGCTACACATGGGGTGGTGATAGGCTTCTCATCCTGCATTTTTGCTCGGGCAAGAAGATCCACTGCGTATTTTGTCTAGTGAAGAAGAATACCATCCGAAGTGCTTGTAGTTCGATCCCACGAAAATAATGGAGTTCACCCAAGTCTTTCATAGCAAATTCCTTTTTTAGAGACTCTAAGAGAGCAGATAATGGTGCTGTAGTGTAATAATGATGCCATCGACATAGACGGGCCAGAAGATACTGTATTGGACCGTATGTAATATAAATAGTGAGGAGTCAGCGGTAGAAGCTACAAAACCAAGGGAGATGAAAAAATTACTGAGACATTGATGCGAGCTACAAGGAGCTTGTTTCAAACCATAGAGGGATTGTTTTAGGCGGTAGACATGATGAGGATGGTAGGGATCAATGAAACCTAGTGGTTGATCCATGAATATTTCTTTGGTGAGATGACCATCGAGAAAGGCATTCTTGATATCTGGCTGCTAGAGTTGCCAACCCTAAAAAAATGCAATCGTGAGGACTGTGCAAACCACGACATGTTTCACCACTGAGTTGAAGGTTCCATTATAGTCGATTCCCTACTATTGATGAAAGCCCTTTACACTAATCTAACCTTATATCGTTCAATAGAGCATCTACACGGAGCTTGACCCAAAAGAACCATTTGTAGCCAAGGGGCTTACAGTACTAAGGAGATGCTGCAAGCTCCCATGTATGATTTTTTAGTAGTACAGTGTACTCTTCAGGCATAGTTGCCTGCCAATTCGGGTTTTTTATCGCCTGACTATAACAAGATGGTGCAGATGAGACTGCTATTGAAGTGGTGAGTGCATAGGTGTGATCCTTTTGCACATGTCAACGGGGTATGGTGCCGTCTCGAAGTCTGGTCACCATGGGGGTGGGCTGGCGATGGTCTGTAGGATAATTTCAGAGGTAAGAGATGGCATTTCTAGTTGCAATTAGAAAGATACTAAGAGGGAAGTTGTGAGACTGCCGTAAACAGGTGTCGACATGTGGGATGCATTGATCCTCGGTTCCTGCATATGTGAATCATCAGGTTGCAAATGCATCAGTAGGAGAACATAAAGGGGTAACTCCAATGATGCTGGTGAAGACACCTTCGATGTTACATCAGTGACAGGAGCAGCAAATGGAAAAACAGTCTCATCAAAAATGGTTTCTACAACTGTGTAGAACTGTTGTTGTTGTGGAGCATAGCGGTGATAGCCCTTGACCCCTGAGGGATTGTCCAAGAAAATACACCGTTGTGACCTAGGCTCCAGTTTGTGCCTGGCATAAGGTTGTAGGTTCGGGTACACAGCGCAGCCAAAAATCTGAATATGGTCAATGGGTGGTACAGTAGAAAAGAGTACTTCATAAGGGCTGCTCTGCTGCTAAACGGGAGTAGGCAGTCGATTGATAATGTGAATTGTACTTTCGAAAGTAAAATCCCAAAAATGAGAGGGAATAGAATGTTTATGTTTGTGCTCGGCCGAACCATTTTGAAGGGCCAGGCGAAGACAGGATGTCCACTTATAAATGCCACACTCCTATGACAATTTATTAAAAGATGCAGAAAGAAATTCGCATAGTCACTTTGGATGGCTTTAATTTGGGTATTGAGTTGGTTTTCAACAAAGTTTAGAAAGACTGAAAATATGTAAAAATTGATCACGAGAGTTGTGTTGAGAAGCAAGTGAATGTACAAGTAAAAAAATTCTTTTTTTTTAAATAATATTACAAACTTTCTATACTATCACACTCCCACAACTACTCACTTTACTTGCTCACCCACTCACTTCTCAAACCTCACACGAACACAACTCTTTGTGCACACACCCACTCATTCTCTATCACCCTACACTTAAACTACACAAGACCCCTACACACACACCCACACTCCTCACGCACTCACTACACACACTTCACACACAAGACTCTCTGCCACTCTACTACTCATGCTCAATTGACAAGAGCCCTATTTATAGGGCGTAAGGTTGGTCAATGAACCGCCTTCCACACTCTTCCTATTATTATTTTATTACAAGTTGCTGATTATTTGTCAGCAATTGCAGCTGAGGAATTTTCTAGAGAGAAAAATCTGGAGGAGTAGAAAGAGAAATCTGGAGAATTCCAGAGAGAGCAAGTTGAACATATAAAGCCAAGAAAATTTGGAGTAATCATCAATAAAACAAACATAATATTTATTATTTTGATGAGATGTTACAGGAACCGGCCCCCAATGTCAAAATGAACTAATTCCAGGGGAACCTTGGATCTATGAAAAGTGGGAGCTCTATGAAAAGTGGGAGGATGACGATGACAATTACTTACTAGATGCACATGCCGAGCAAGTTGATTGAACAACTGATGACTTATTGAACATGCGAGAAGTAGTAGAATATGTAGCATGGCCTAAACGATGGTGCCAACGGACAAAGGAGCTGGACTGAGAAAGGCAATAAGCTGAAAGAGAAAGCTCGGACTGACCCGATAGTTGATAGAATCCCTGATTAAGGTTCCTTTGGAAGAGAATCCGGCCCGTACAGCGGCACTTCACAGGAAAACAATTAGGTGAGAAAAATTAAATCACAATTGTTTTCCTGTGAAAATTGACGAATGGAAAGTAAGTTTTTCTTTATAGAGGGAACAACTAGGTAAGTTTTTTATTTTTATTTTTATTTTTATTTTTATTTTTATAGAGGGAACAACTAGGACATTATACAACTGAAAATTTTGAGAAACAAGAGTACCTGTATGAGTTATCGGGAGGCTAGACTCGTTACTTATGATAACATGTCGGTTGCCTGTGTGAAGCTGAAGAGAGGACAATTGAGACAAATTGGCATCGGAATCTGGATACCACGGGTCCGAAAAGACTGACGGTGGTGGTGGAATTTCAGCAATGTGGAGTTGTGCCCGAGCCTAAAGATTGTGGTGGAGACCCACGATCACGTAACACATTGGCCCGGTGGCCAAATTGATTGTAAAGTTGACATCGAACACTGCCCCTCCTTTGATAAGGAATTTTGGGCTAAATTTCATGGGCCAAAGTGCTGCCCACTTTTGTGGAATTTGTTGCCCAGGCCGTGGTGACCTGTCCATGCGAGAAGGAAGCTATTGAGGTGCTTGGTGTGCTATTCACGTCATGAACGCTGCTGGAGTGGAGATGATGGGCTCAAGCAAATCAAGTTGTGCCTCATGAGCCAAGGGCAGCCCGTGTAGAGACTCACCTATAAGGGATTGGTACTGACTTTGAACGGATATCCACGCTGCTAAATTTTGATATTCCGCTCCGAGTCCCCTGAACAGGTGAGTTTGATATTCTTGTGAAGAGATGTTCTCACCGATCGAGGCAAGTTGATCAACAAGGAAGGCTACTTCTTGTAGATATTTTGTGATTGTTTGATTTCCCTTGCGAAGAGTCTGAAGTTGCATTTGTAGATGTGTGGTGCCGACACTATTATGTGCTGCATATGATTGAGTCAAGAAAAACCACACGACTGCTGAAGAGCCTCAATTGGAAAGCTGTGCAACGATGTTGGCGCTTGTGGAATTGAGAATCCACCCCAAGGCAATTTGATCTCTGGTAAACCATGTTTCATATGCTAGATTTGGTAAACTTTTGGCAACACCATCCTCGCTAATTTCAGTGATATCGTGTGGAGGGCCTTGTTCAATTCTGTCCACAATTGACAGGAGTCAACTGGCTCGTAGAAAGGGAAGGAAGCGTGCCTTCCATATGATGTAATTGTCTATGGTTAATTTTGATGCCAACTACAAGGCATGTGATTGATCCAGATGAGCTCCCTGTGGAAGGCATGAGAGGACACGATGGGACAACATTCTTGATGAGGTCTTTTAGATTAGCAACACTTGGGATTCGGTTACTTGTTAATTGATTGCTAGCAGTTGCGTTTGGGTAAGATAGGGGAGAATTTGATTGGTTTGCCCTTAATACTTTTGCAAGATATGTCATGCCCCGAACCTCGAGCGCGCCAATATCCCACCATGGTCATGCAAATGCGACATTCCCAAATAATGTCACCGACCCCATTCATTTATTATTGCGCAAGCGAAACGTATTATAAAACCCCTGACAATGAAATACGGGATAAAAAAAACAGGAAGCAAAACCACAACATAACACTTTCATAATTCAACAGAATTACAAACAGAAGCCTACAGTCAAAAGTTTACAAAAGACCAGCTCTTAAAAAGGAACTGTCCTACGACCTACAAGTCGTACACGTTCTCCAATCCTTATGACTTCACCTCTGCAACTCCTCAAGGTCAACCAAAGCTATCTAGCCGCTCCGTCCACCAGGAACCTGAAATTGTAATCCCCAAACTGGGATGAGACAGTCTCAACAAGTTCAACCCCCTAAACCCCTATTAGAAAGAAAATACGCCCAAGGGTGGCCTAGCCCACACAGAGAACTTACCTCGCCTCAATTTCTTTATGCAGGTTAGCACAATATGTATCACACAATCTCAGATAGTAATAATAATTCAAACAATTGGAATGCCATCACTTTCATATAAATCACAGTCGCACTTAGCACGCATTACAATTATTATTCACTGCCACGCAAGGGCATAGCCTACTCATAGTTCGGTTATCTTCTAATATTAATGTCAGGCATCGCCTCCCCCCTTGGAGCGCGGCTTCGTCACTACATCGACGGCATTCCTGAAGGAGCATCGTCTCCCCCCTTGGAGCACGGCTTCGTCACTACGTTGACGGCATTCCCGAATGAGCATCAATCCAGTTGGCCTAGCCTCTACTGCGACCGGCATCCACCACGTGGGCATCCCATATAGGGGCAAGTCCGACTCAACAACCCAAGATGATTCCTCTTAATTATCACACAGCCAAAGCATACTCGACCTCAAGACACTTTGCATTTCACTTAATACTTCCACTTAAACTAGTGATCCTGCACCATTTTTCTTCATATTAAAAATATTCCAGAAATTACTCACGTGTGTGGGACACGCTAATTTCGAATCAAAAAGCCAATATCTCACTTTTGCAAACCCCACTATTTAATATAATTATTAAAATCCAATTTTTGCATCAAAGCCCGACACTTGGGTTTTTATGAATAAAGTCTCTATTTACCACAATCAACACTCAATTTGCCACATCCATTCATCAAATTCAAATTCTAAATGCACAAAGCAGCGATCAGCGTGAAATTTTGAGAAAATAAGGTTCCAAAATAATTTTCAGAATTTATTAAATAATTAAATTTATTCCGAAAATTAATTAAATAATAATACACATATCTTTCACGATCCACACTCAATTTATAATATCCAATCATCAATTTCAAAATCTGACTACACAGCAGCGACCGGCACAAAATTCTGAGAATTTAGGGTCTTGACAAAATTTTCGGAATTTAATAAATAATTAAATTTATTCCGAAATAATTAAATAATAATATTTTAATAATTTCGAATAATAATATATTATTAAATTATTTAATAATTTCGAAATATTTAAATAACTCAAAAGTAAATTCCTTTATGTCACATCAAAGCTTATATTAATATAACCACTCACTTAGTCTTAAATTAAACACACTTTAAGTTAATTAAGCACCTTAATATAATCTACACTTAAATAACTTAAACTAACCACCTAATAACACTTAATATAAATTAAACCTCCCTAAGCATAATTAACCCTCTAATCGAGGTTTAGTGAGCTAAACTCACTGGATTAGTGAGCCAAGCGGACCAAAACAACTAGGACGATGCGAGGATCGACTCTTCTTAAGGCGGGCCAAGCATCCAAGGTTTGGAAGCCGGCCAAAACGGGTCAAAACTAGGATGCCATACCCATTTTCTGCAGCTGCTGTCCACTGCTAGTTGAGGCCGAGAATGGGCGGATCCGGGGCTTGGATGAGATGGAAAAGGACCGAGGGAGGTTGAGGGGTCGAACCGGACCAAGGCGGGACTCGAACGGTGGCCGGAGGTGGCTAAGCGGCTTCAGCACGGGCTGATGCAGCAGCTGCGATGCGAGGGCAGGCGAGTGGGAGGCGGAGATGGCGCAACGACGGGCCGGCGAGCGCGCGCAGGCGGCGCGGGGCAGACGCATGGCGGCGGCGGTGGCGGCGACGGCGACGACGGCGTGCGAGCGGGAGCAAACGGCCATGGCTGCTCCAGCTTCTTCTCTGCATTTTTTCTCACTTTCGCACAACAAAGATGGAGGAGAAACCAACGGAAGGGAGAGAGGAAGGAGAGAGAAGGAGAGAGACCACTCCCTCTTCTTTTTCTTTTTCTTTAATCCAACAAAAATGGCCCACCATGACATTATCCCATGTTGTCTTCCACTCACTCAAATCCTCCCCAACTTCTCCAATGGTTGCACTTTCATTTTCCGCTGGGGTCCAATTCTTGTACATCCAATTTCTTCAATTTTTCATTCAATTCTCTTTTAATTGAGTCCAATTAAAGTCTATAAAATTAATCTAATGTCACCACACTTCAATTCACATCTTCACTTGTCCGTAGAACCAACTTAAGTCCCAAAAGTACGACAAAAAGTGGGCCTACTATTTTTTCGAGCCAAATTAGCCATTCTCTGATTTAATTTGCTAAAAAAACTCTGCTTGCATGAAAAATCTTCCAAAGATGAGTCAATGATCCTAAAATGATTTGTGACACATCATGACTTCCAATTTATTAATTAGATCTCAATTTCACAGTTAATTTCACTTTGGCACGATACTAGCACGTCCTGATCTATCGAGCAGCCTTTAGAAATTTTCATGCATTTGACATGTGGTTGATCAATTCAAGCCACAATGTACATCTTTGACAGATTAGCGACTTTCGATTGTCGGAGTAATCTCAAGATTTCAAATATGAACACAGGGTACCCAAACGACAGAAAAGCTGGTCCAGTGCCGATCGACAAGAATGGTACGATCTAGTGGAATCACCCACACTTGATCACATGCCTCTGTCAAGTCGACCTATTTCTGGTCTCTAATCGATTTTTAACTATACCGTAATGACCCTTACAGATTAACTCGGTCGAAAGGTCGTTTCCTGATCAAATTCTTAAGTCTGATGCATTAGAATTTCTTAACGGCTTCACCTAATAGACTAGTTATCCCATGAGTGATCAGTTCAAGGAAAAGAACTATATGCGTGCCAACGAAATGCCCGTCTCAATTTATTGAAAATAGAATTGAAAAATCGGGATGTCACAAGATATGACTCTTATAATATGTAAAAATAATAAACTAACAAGATTAGAATGTGAAGCAATTGCCAATAAGTGTTTTGTGTTTTAGTGATAGAATTTTTGTTACATACTTCGGCTATGCAGCGTGGTGTCTTTATATGATACAAGTTAGGGTTACAGAATTAATGAGGGACATGATCATGATATCTTCTCTTTGGAAAGAATTGATTTTGCTTAATGAGCAAGTGGTGGAGAGATTGTAGCTGAATCAAGACACATCATCGTGATCTCTTTTCTTTGGAAAGAATTGATCTTGCTTGATGAGGGAGTGGTGGAGAGATTGCAGTTGAATCAGGGTACGTCATCGTTTCCATTAGCAATTCTAACTATTGATACCGCGACTTACCTTTATTTGATTGCTTACAATGTATGCTCGAAAAATTATGTTCATGAGTAAGCCAGACATGCTTGTTGAATTTTATGCGACAAGGAAATTTACGTTGTCAAAGCATTATCACGAGCACAATCGATGCATTGGGAGCTATGAAAATTCCTTAATAGATTGTTTAACGAGTGTTTATAAGGAACTCGATAACGAAACCCATCTTAAATAAGCTCATTTATTTAAATCCATCGTGAGCTGCGCATTCTAAAATCAGCTTACTTTATTGAAAACAATACCTAAGTGTGGGGTCATGAAGAGATGCCAATGGTCTTGCG
The DNA here is from genome assembly GCA_017140615.1 of Eucalyptus cladocalyx. Classification (NCBI taxonomy): domain Eukaryota; kingdom Viridiplantae; phylum Streptophyta; class Magnoliopsida; order Myrtales; family Myrtaceae; genus Eucalyptus; species Eucalyptus cladocalyx. The sequence continues at coordinate 20,173,382 of CM029522.1, forward strand.
CACAACTTGTCCATCGACAATAATTTGCAGTAGGATTACATCACTTTCGTTAGGAAAAGTGACAAAAAAGTCCTAAACTTTTTGTCTTCATGCTGCCGATTTAAGATTAAACCTTTTTTTTTTAATTGATTCAATTCTAAACATTTTTAGGTTGTGCCAATTTAGTCATTTTTGGTCAATTTTAGCTGAATTTTGCTGACTGGACATCTGCCACCGACGTGGCCCGATCGATGCTGACATGGATAACTTTTAATAATATTTTAATATTTTTGAATTTTTTTCTTTTATTTTTATTTTTTATTCTTTTTCTTTTTCTTTTTCGATTTTTTTTTCTTTTTTTGTTTTTCCTCCAGCCGGTCATCCGACCGCGGCAACCAACCAGAGGCGACGGCCGGCGAGGTCGACCTCGCTAGTGGCCGCGAGGGCAGCCTTGCGCAGGGCAGCGAGGCTTGACTCTCGCCCGATCCGGCAAGGGCGAGCCTCGCCCACCTAGTGCAAGGCCGCCCTCGAGGCTTGGGTGGCGAGGCTCACCCTCACCGAATCTGGCGAGGGTCGAGCCTCGCCTATGGCCGATGAGGGCGAGCCCCGCCAACTCACCGAATTTGGCGAGTGAGAGGGTTTGAGCTGGGGGAGAGAGTCGAAGGGGTAGACCATCGACCACCGCACCTAAGCCATGGCCGTCGGCCTACGGCCGCACCTGGTTTCAAGCGCCGAAGCTCCAGTAAGCCTCAGTCCTTTTGTGCCTTGTGTTGGTCGGACCAAGCCGGAGCTCGCGGTCGTCCATCGCACAAGCTCCATCCCCGACCTTCCTTTGTTTGCTGTGCACGTTTTGGATTGTTCTTCAAGGATTCGGTTCAAGATCTGAGGGTGTTCGATCTGGGTGGGACCTGAGAGAGAGAGAGAGATTGAGAAAGAAAGAGAGAGAGAGTCCTCTCCCGGCCAAGCCAAGGAAACCCTGGCCACGCGAAACCACTGCCGCAACACTGCCACCCAATGCCGTCCACCGCTGCTCGCCGCTTCACCGACCCGCCACCATATCCAGCGAGCTGGCGAGGCTCGCCCTCGCTAGTCAAGGGCGAGGCTTGACCCTTGCTAGATCCGGCAAGGGCGAGCCTCACCGCCCAAGCCTCGAGGGCGGTCTCACCGCCCCGCACAAGGCCGCCCACATGGCCACTAGCAAGGTGGATGGCGAGGTCAACCTTGACCTCACCGGTCGTCACCTCTGGTCGGTTGCTGAGGTCCGGCGACCGGTTGGAGGAAGAAGAGGAGAAGAAAAAAGGAAAATTTTAAAATTTAAAATTAAAATAAAATAAGAAAACTAAAAACTAAAAAAAAAATTAAAAACATTAAATTATTAAAAATATTAGTAAAAGTTGTCCACGCTCAATGCCGACAGCCACGTCGCCAAATTACCGACATCCAATCAGCGAAATTCAGCCAAAATTGGCCGGACATGACTAAATCGGCATAACCTAAAAAGGTTTAGAACTAAATCGGCACCAAAAAAAGATTTATGACTAAATCGCAGTAAAAAGACAAAAGGTTTAAGACTTTTTTGGCACTTTTCCCCATTTTCGTCCATTCATCGGACTAGTTGTATAAAAAAAATGAATTATTAGTCAGGCTCATTGGTCAGGACTTCAAATGTTTGGTAGGTTAGTCAAACTGCACGACCTCAAACCAGTTGGACGGATGAATCGGTCACTATCATGATCGATAATATCTTGATAGCAACAAATTCGAGCGAACTGAATTGCTTGTAAAGTCAATTACAAGATAACGGTGAAATTTTATATTTGCACGAAAGCCCATTTCGTCATTAAAAATCTTCTCATCACTCGAAAGATCCATCAGATTGGGGCCACCTAATTAACCTCTCCTCCAAGGTTAACAAAAAGAAAAAGGAATTGTTTAGGCGTTTTCCACGGACACACGTAAAGACGACTACCTATGCGTACTCCGAGGTCCACTTCAAGTCTAATATTTGAGAAAAACAACGGGGCCGACATGTTCAAGAACCCAGGAAGATGAAAAATAGTCAGTTCCGAATTGAATATATAAATAATATTTCGAAACTAGAAGGGATTGTTTTACTCAAAACCCTAGATGCACCAAGGAAAAAGACAAGACAACTAGGGTCATCCCCAATCAAGAGTGGCAGATGAGAAGGTTCAACCTTCAATGACTGATGAAGACCGTATTCAGTCAAAACAACTGCATCCGGCATCCAGATCTACACGGCCTTCCATACTTTGATTAATCTTCTTCTTCTCCCAAGAGAGAATCTAGCCCTTCGAGTTGTTACACGACCACAGATGGAAACTGCGTCATCTTGTACAGAAAGAAAATTTTATGGTTCAGATCGAGCGCGCGCACTCTGAGTTCCATCTGAACCGTTTATTCTAACCCTTCGCGTTAAGCACGAGAATAACCATATGCAAGAGTGTCGATTCCGAGCCTTGATCTTCCTAGGAAGTCATGCGATATAAAGGCCGGTTTCCGAAAATTTGAGCCATCTGGAAAACGTGTCGACCATGGATATACACGCAAACACACTTCTTAACATATATGCAACAAGTAAGCTACACGGAAATCATGATCAAGCGTATTATACATTCTTCGCGATCATCTTTGTTTTCTGCCGTTCATGTAATCTATCATTCTCCATTTCTGTACGTGTACTCCATTTCTGTACGTGTACATCTGTACAATTTATTGTGATGTTTCTGATTCTCTCTGTCAATCTTTTACCTTCACCATCGTCGCCATCTTATTATTCAAAGCCATCTCTGTCTCAGCTGCCTTTGCCTCCCTGAACTTCTTGTAGATATCACTCCTGTAAAACATCCTCGTACTCACCACCAAAATGAACGACAGCAATGCGCCAAACAATGTTGTGAATGTTATTATGAGAAACGCCAACTGATACCACTTGAACCCAGTGCAGTCCAAGTCCTCACTGGGCTTCCAGACAAACCCTAGTGCGGCCATCTGTTTCTTGGTTTCTTTGTCATACAAATGACCAGCCACTCTAACGTTGAGCAGATACCCTCCAATGGGGCTCGCCACAGTACCGAAGTTGTAGAGCGTGAATAGTACTTGAGCCCAAAGATTTCGGATATGATTGCGAAGAGCAGTGGCCACTGCGCACCGAAGCAGAAACCGATGATGATGGACGGGGAGTAGAGGCCGTTCGGGACATTGAATGCAATCAGGAGGTGGCCGGCACATGAGATGAGGAGGATGAACGTGAGCATCAGCGCGGGAATTTGTACCGTTTCAGGAGGATCTCAGAAAGGAAGCCAGCGACGACACATCCAAGGTAGTTCCATATGCTGACGAGCGAGATGAACGTGCTTGTGCTCCGAGCTAGGTAACCAAGTGAGGCCCCGATCTGGCCCAGGTTGTCGATGGCCGTCAACGTCCCCCCAACGCCAAAGATGGTGGCCAAGAAGACGATGAACACATCTATGCTAAACAGAGCTTGGAGTATGGTGTAGTCTTCACCTCTGTCCGGTGGCCTGAACGCCGTTCTCCAGTAAGAGGGTTGCTTTTCCAGCTTTTCGTCATTGTTCAAGACAGCAGTCGGAGGTGGTGTCTCCGGGGGAGGTGGTGGTGGAGGAAGGGATGTTTCCAGGCTCGGCTTCTTGGTGGCGATCTCGATCAGAGCCAGGTCATTTAGGGCTTCGCTCTTCTGTGCCCGTAGTTTGTATTCCTCGATGACGACAATGGCGAGTGGCAGGAAGAGCAAGAAGAGGACAACAGCAGCAGAGAGACCATACTCGAGGCGCGTGAAGTTATTGAAGCGCTTCTCGATGATGATCATGATCATGACGGAGGTGGCCAGGCCGAGGGAGATGTAGAGGAATCTGTAGAGCACCTTGAGCTCGTTGGGCTGGTGGACCACCTTCAGGGGTGTCACATCCTTTGTTTTGGTATGGAAAAAATCTCTTTCAACATTATTGACTACTTTATTTTTATTTTCCTTATTTTTTATTAATTCATTTTTCTTTCTATCTTCCCCTTCAATCAAACTATACTAATATACCTAAAATATCTAATAAATACAAATATATAGTTTTTTATGTATACTGAATTGATATTATAAAATACAATTAAATTTGAATTATAAGATTAAATTAAAATAACTAATTTTTTTGCTATTCGAATTTTTTATATTATAATTCAATTATTATTTATGTCGAAATATAATTTTGATTTTTTCAATTTAAGAAGTTTGTTATTTGAGAAAAATAACTTTTTAATTTTGAATATTAAAAATTCTATTCACCTTTATTCTATCTTTCTCTCATAGGATAATTTTACCCGATTTATATATTTTTTATATTTATTTTTACTCTTTTTTTTTTTTTTGTCAGAAGATAGTGAATATCATTACTAGCCCACAAAAAGGGCACCATTACTTGGAAAGTCTAAACATGGTAAGGAGATTAAGGGTTGATGAGGACAATAAACCCAATTACTAGGAAGGGAATTGGCTTGGTGGGTTTTAACGACCCAATCCGCGGCTTTGTTGAACTCCCTCGACTCATAGAAGACAGAAATGCCACTCATCTGGGCCAGAAGACCTGTACAATCAGCAACAATCAATTGGGCCTGCCAAGGGGCTCTTCTCGGCCCAATAAGCACTCAACCAGAGAGAGGCTATTTGAAGATACGAGCACTTGCATATCAGTTGCAGCAAGGAGTTCCAGTTGGAGATCAGTTTGGCTAGCTCGAGCTTTTCGTTCTTCCTTTACCCACAACAGGGCCTCTCTCACGGCGAGGGTTTTTGCAACCCAAGCGATCAAAGCAAAGATTTTCTTTGCGAAATCGGCGACAAGGAGCCCATCAGCATTCCGGCAAACTCTCGCAACCGAGCCCTCCATTGTCGAGCTACACCAAGACGCGTCGACATTCACCTTCAGCATCAGTGGGTTAGGTGGTTTCCGGTTTTCTAAGCTGCTAGGGTCTATTTGCTGTCGGCTAATTCCTTTCTTTCCCTATTTCATGTAGAGATCTGCTGTGATTCGAGCTTCGCGCTGAGTGCAAAGTGGATCGGGCTTCTTCCTTGGAAAACCGCCGAGTTGCGGGTCTTCCATATTTGCCACAAGAGGGGCGAGGCGAGTCTTCGCCCGATCCAATCCTTGAGGTGAGGTTTTCTAATATCCATTTATCAATTCGAGTGATACATGCTGGATTTGTGTTGGCTTGAAAATTAGGGGCTGACCATAGCATTTTTGTCCAGTCACAAAGGATGAAGATGTGCTCCGTTGTTTCTGGAGCTTGGCCACAGATCTGGCAAGTTGGGTCAAGTATCATTTGTCTTCTATACAAATTTTCCTTTGTTGGGAGAGAGTTGCTACCTATATTCCAAAATAAGAATATGATTTTGGGGGAAGTTGGGAGCCTCCATATCTCATGCCAAAGTAACTTGGGTATTTGATAAGAGGGAGATGGGTTTTGTCTAGTGGCGGAATCAGCTGGGTTTTGTATGCAGTTATAGCCGCTCTTTACAGTATATGAGCCCGACTTGTTTGCTGTCCATACAAGTTTGTTTGGGTTGGGGTGCAGACTAAAAGGATGGGCGAGGATCTCTTTTATTATATTGTCTGGAAAAAGTTCTTTTACTCTATGCTTATCCCATGCCTTGGTATTTTTGTCAATTAATTCAGTCACCACTCTTGGATCTTCTTTATTTGCTGGACCTATAATTCTTCCAAATGGCAGCCATACATCTTCTCTGATTCATATTGTATGTCCATCACCAACCTTACATCTAGTTGCAGGTTCAATTGCATCTCTCCCCGCCAATAAACTTTACCATCCCCATGAAGGATGAGTACCTTTGTTTGCTGCCCAAAAGTCACATCAAGGATAATACAAACTTTTTAGTACTTGGCACCATAAGAAATTTGGTTGTTTGATAAGTCGCCAAGTTTGCTTTCCCAACATGGCTTTGTTGAAAATCCACCAAATCTTTAAAGCCTCGGCCTTCATAATCCTTTCTGGTTTTTAAAACTTCCAATTTCTTCTAATGAACTCATTTCCTAGCTACGTTCTGTTTCTACCAAAAGGAGGCCACTCTCTTCTCAATAGTGTGACAAATAGAGGTTAGGATTTTAAAAATGGACATCGTATATTGGGGAAGGGCTTGAATAACCGTCTTAATGAGAATTTCTTTTCCTGCCTTCAAGATCAATCTCTCTTTCCATCCTTCAAGTTTCCTTTCTACTTTAGCAGGATCCAAGCAAACATTTATTTTTTTTGTTCTTCCCTAGTCAGACGGGATTCCGAGGTATTTTCCTAGACTTTTTGAGATAGGCACTCTCAATTCAGCTGCTAGGTTATGTTTAAGAATGTGAGGACAATCTCTCCCAAAGAACATGCCTGATTTATTAAGGTTTATAGCTTTTCCGGACACATAACAGTATTAGTTTAGCACATTGGATACATTCTAGGCTTCTCGTATCGTGTCATCTAAGAAGAAAATGACATCATCAGCAAAGAGGAGGTGAGAGAGGGTTGGGCATGTAGAATTGAGACGAATACCCCTTACACTTCCATCTTGTACAACTTTGTTCATTAACATTGAGAGGATATCGGCCATGATGATGAAAAGATAGGGGGAGAGGGGGTTCCCTTCCGGATTCCTCTAGTAGGTGTAAAGGCAGCTGGAGGTTCACCATTAAGTAATATGCTAAAAGATACCGATGAGATGCAATGCTTTATCCACATGACCCATTTCTCATGAAATCTTAACCTCAGTATATAATCACATAGAAAATCCCATTCAACTCTATCATATGCTTTTTGCATATCTAGTTTTAGAATGGCTTGGAATTTTCGCTTCTTTCTTCTCACCCTTAGTTGATGAATCACCTCTTGAACAATAACTATGTTGTATTGTATCTATCTGCCGCTTATAAAGGTTGTTTGCTCTTCAGAAATTATCATTGGCAACCATGGTTTCAGCCTATTTGCCAACACTTTTGCGATAATTTTGTAACTAAAATTGCAAAGGCTTATAAGTCTGAATTGGGTGATATTCTCTGGGTTTGTTACTTTACGAATAAGAGTAATATGCGTTCTATTAAACTCTGGTTCAAACGTACCTTAATTGAAGAAGGATTGTCCCATGTTGAATATGTTGTCATTGATGATTGGCCAATGATTTTGGTAGAATAAGCCATTTAACCTATCCGAACCCGGTGCCTTTGTAGCCCCTAGTTGAAACACAGTAGCCTTTACTTCTTTTGTGACCAGTTTAATCAGATCTCCATTCATCTTCTCATTGATTACCACTTCGCATGTGACATCCTGAAATTCGATCCCGTTTTGATAAAGTGAAATGGGCATTTCGTCGGCGTGCCTATGGCCTTTTTCTCTGAGCTGATCACTCACGAGTTAACTAACCTATTGGGTGAAGCCGTTAAGGGATATAGCGGCCGTAAAATCCCTAAAAGCTACCTAATTGGTTGGATTAAGCTAAAATCACGTATGATCGAATTTTAACCACGAAATCAACTCGATTTAATCGAATTTTAAACAAGATCATAATTCTTATTTTTAGGATCACTCTCATCGTTCGTCAATTTATTGACGAGTCCGAAATTTCAATAAAGAAATTATCGGAAGAAAATTTGAAGTCCAAAAAGAAATTTGAAAGGAAAAGGAAAAGAGAAAAAAATTAGGTATTTCCTTTTTCTCTTTTTTTCCTTTTTTCCTCTCTCCCTCCCCCTCTCTTTTCTTTTCTTTCTTTTCTTTCTTTTTCTCTCTTTTCTTTCTCTCTCCTCTCTCCTCTCCCCTCCCCCTCGTGCGATTCCCCACCGCCCATTCCCTCTCTCTCTCTTTTCTCTCTCTCTCTTCTCTCTCCTCTCTCTTCTTTCTTCCTCTGCATGCTCGACCGAACTCCCTTTTCTTCTTTCTTCTTCTCCTTCTTTTCTTCACGCCGAGCGAACCAGAAGCTGCAGCTCGCCCCTCAGCCGCTCGCCGCTCGTCCCGCTCGCCGCACCGCCGCGCCGCGCCCGTGCGCCTGCCGCCGTCCCGCCGTCCGTCGCTCGCGGCCGCTCCTCCTCCGCGTGATCCAGCCGACCCAGCCCTATTTCTTCTCTGTCCGCACCGACCAGCCACCGTCCGGCCACCTCCGGCCACCGCCCAACCCCGCCGGACCACCCCCGCGACCCCCTCGCCCTCCGCCGGTCTTCCCCCGCCGCCCTAGCCGCCGGAGCTGCTCCGTTTAGCCGCGACCAGCAAGACCCACGGAGTGGGTTTCAGCAACTTCGGGCCCGCTTTTGGGCCGTTTCCGGGCCCCGGATCCGCGAGTCGCTTTGGGAACAATCGTTCCTCGCGTCGCCGCCGTCGGATTGATCCGATTTGCGCGCGATTTGGTGAGTAATCTCACTAATCCAGGATTAGTTGGCTAATTATGCTTAAGGTTGGTTTAGATTTAATTAATTATGTTTAGGTTGTTAGATTAGATTAAATTAGCAATTATTAGCCAATTGTGATGCGAATTAGATAAATTGAATGTGTAATTATCAAGTAGACGTGGTCTACTAATTAGTGGAAGTGCCTTGGGATTTTTCCCGACCCTTAGTGGGCTCCAATTAGGCTTTTCGGGCCTAAGTGGATTTTTTTTGTATTTAAATATTAATTTTCGGAATTAAATTAAATAATTATTTATTTTCCGAAAAATCAACTGAGATAGCCTGGAATCGGAAAATTATGCTGATGAGCGTGGTGAAGTCCGTTTATTTAATCGGACTTTATTTTGAGCTAAATTGAATTTTTAATAATAATAATTTAATTTTCGAAATTAATAAATTAATTATTTATTTTCGGAAAGTGAGATTTTGATGGCCGACGACCGAAATATCGTGCTGATCGTCGTGGTGCAGTTCGTTTATTTATTTGAGCTCTACGTTGTATGGAATTAATTAAATTGTGATATTTTAGGGATTTACCCTAAATTGATTGGAATTGATTGTGATTGAATGGTTGATCGGTAAATGGCCAAGTATGTTATTCAGCATTTATAATGCTTTGTTGAGTTGATTTAATTATTTGATTGAGAAATCGTTGGGCATTGGTTATCGGTATTGAAAGTAGATTGGTGACCACTTGAAAGAGGACACGTGGCTCGGTGAATTGGAATATCACCTGGAGAATGCACGTGAGTTTAGTGGTTGAATATGTCACCTTGGCGAAAAGGTCGCCTGAGAGAATGCACGTGGCTCGGAGACTCGGTATGTCATCCTAAGAGAATGCATGTGGCTCGGTGACAGAGGCTGGCATCTAAAAGGGCACGTGGTCTCGGCGAATTGATGCATCGCTTTGGTGAGATGCACCTAAGAGAATGCACGTGGGCCCAGGCATCTAAAAGGGCACGTGGACTCGGTGACTTGATGCATCACTTTGGCGAAAAGGTCGCCTGAGAGAATGCACGTGGGCCCAAGGTTCGAGGCACGTGAACTCGGAGACTTGGAAGGTCATCCTAGAGAATGCACGTGGCCTAGCTTTTAAATATCACACAGTGGGGATTGAATTGTATGACACGTAATCGACTGGTTCGATTTGTTCGAAGTGAATGAGTGTTTATTGTGAATTGTACTGACTTGCAGGTAGGATCAGAGGCCAAGGTAAGTCATCTGCCCTGTGCGTGTTTAGGCAGCCTTTAGTATAATGGTTTGCTAATCGGGCTTAGTGGGGTAGAACTCGCTGAGACGTAGTCTCATCCCAGTTTGGGGAAAACCATTTTAGGACCCCGCTGAAGAGCTGAGGAGGAGGAATCCGAGAAGGAGAACTCGGAAGTGAGATCTAAGGAGAAAGATTTTTGGAAGAAGAAGACAATCTTGAGAGGGGCCTTGAGTATGGCCTAGTTCGTCTAAGTTTCTGTCTTCTTTTGAGATCTCCGTTTTGATGTTAATAGTTATGAAGTGAATTGTGATTTGTATAAAAGTTTGGTTATAAATTTCAATATGAAAAATATGGCCCTATTTTTCTATCCCATCGTTTTATTGTCTAGGGATTTTAACTGCTTCCGCATGTGCTTAATAATGAAAGGGTCGGCGATACATTGTCCTGGGATATCGCATTATAAAATCGACCAAGTGAGATGGATGTGTGCGTGCCTGAGGATCGGGGCGTGACATCGCATGCTCTAATACAGGTTGGTAGTTCCGGTCTCCAACCGAAGTGAACAAAGATTGATAATAGCTGCTGATGTGATTACTTAGAGTCTCCGGATCCCTACACCAGGTTTGATCATCTAGCCTAAGCATAGAGATTTTATTCCTCTATCTTCTTTGAACTGTAGTTGCATGGAAATATTTGGTGTTTTGATCCCCCCATTTTAACCATTCTATTCTAGACTTCATGCACCAGTACATCTCTTCTTGCCTCCACAAATCTTCAATTTTCCGAATAATGTTGCTAATTTCCTCTCTGTTTTGCTCCCCAGTTGTTGTATTTGTTAACTCCATAAGCTGAAATTTGAGAGGGTTGATTTGTTTTTGAGCATTTTTAGACTTTCTCTTACTCCATTTGTGTAATTTAGCAACCACTAGCCTTGTTTTGTGTGTAAGACCGATTGCAGTAGAATTATTAGCATGCCAATCTAGTTTTATCACATCCTCACACTCCGGATCTTCTAACCAAACTGGTTCAAATTTGAATTTTTTCCGACTTTTCTTCTCCTTTTGATGAAGGTTTAAGACAATCAGGTTATGGTCCGAACCTATTGCCGATAGGGCAAAGGCCATCGCGTTTGGGTACATTACTCTCCACTCCAAATTGCAAAGTGCCATGTCTAATCTCTTTTTAACTAATGTGCTGCTTTCTCTGTTGTTGGACCAGGTATAGGCACAGCCATTGCTTTCAATATCCAGTAGAGAACAATCATCCAAAAACCCTTGAAAGCTGCAATTTTGTATCTATCCACTTCTCTACATCCAACATTTTCCCAATGATAAAGTATTTCATTGAAATTTCCAATACATAACCATGGGAGTGAATTGGAGTAGTTGCTTTCATTAACAGTGCGTCATAATCTTAGTCTCTCTTGAAAATTTGTTGATGCATGCAGAAAAGATATCCTCATAAGATCGCTACTATTAAGATCCTTGCATTTTATAGTAATAAGCTCCCTAGAACTTCCTTCCACTTCCACTTTAACCTCGTCATCCCACATTATTGCTAATCCCCCTGCTATGCCAATTGGTTCGATAGTGAAAGAAGCAGTAAAATGAGTCATTTTCCTCACTCTCTCGATAACATGATTCTGATTTTTTCTTTCTATGAGAAAAACTAGATTAGACCTCTCTTGAGCCACTAGGCCTTTGAGATCCTAGACTGTCAAGAGAGTACCCAGCTCTTGACAGTTCCAACTTAATAGTTTCATCTTTGCTTTGGTGGCTTATTAGGGCCAACCACCATAGCCCATGTATTTGCCTCTTCCCAAGACTGAATTAGGGCATCCAAGAGTTGCTTTTCATCTACCACAGGCTCCTGTGTTGTTTTCTTTTCATAGGGGCTGACACACCTTTGTTTTTTTTTTAGCCGCTAGTGCTTTATATATCGCCTTACCTTTTTTGGTATTTTGTGATGGACTCTCATTCCCAGCAAGAGATAGAGATAGTGATTGGTGCTGATTTGAGTTATGTCTTCTAATAACACTCATTTGTTTTGTTTTTTCAGGCTGAACAAGAACAAGTGCCGGCGAGTTGTCTGCTTCTACCGTTGTTTTCATGGTTGATTCAATCACCTCTGTTTGAGTTTCCATAACAACTTCTTCTTCTGAAACCAAGGAGTTTCCATAACAACTTCTTCTTCTAAAACCAAGGAGTTTCCATAACAACTTCTTTTGAAACTAAGGGTTCGATTTTACCATAAAAAGTCTTCCAGTAGGGCTATCTTATCTGACTTCTACTTTCAGCCACAAGCCAAACTGACCTGGTTGGTCCTAAGCTAGGCTTGTCTCTTCATAGGATATTAAGTACAAAAATTTGCATAATGCCCAATCCGACCACAGGAATAACAATTGTGAGGTAATCTTTCATACTTATAACCAATCCACCATTTCTTATCCTCATAGTTTATCATAGTTCCTGTTTTGAGGGGGCTGGACAAGTTCAGCATTACCCTTGCCTTTCCAATTTTCCGAGAGTTATTACCTCTCACCTCATTTTTATCTTGAGGCTAGAAGGCGTATGGCATTTTCATTAACTCTAGCTCAAGGTAGGCCTATGAAATGTACCCAGAGCGTATAAAGCGTAAATTCATAACAATGTTCAGATATATTTGGATCTCCCTACTCTCTAGGGACTAGAAGATTACTATGAAAGATCAAGGTCCAGTTTTTAGCACCCTTCTTTTTTCTTTAGTGGATTAGAACATAAACGAGAAGAGACCTGGTTCAATTAGCTCACATTTCCCTGTATCTGCTTAAATTTTATCTTGAGCAGCTGCAGTGTTTAAAAGAGAAGTGTCCGTAACAAAACTCAGAAAATACCGTCACCCCTGACGTACCGTACAACTGCTGAAGTCGAACTGCCAAGGAAACAGGCAGTCTTTTTTCCGTCTCCTTCGTCCGATCAGCGATCGGTCAAGAGCCTCCGGCCATGATCCTCGTGGACGGTGTTCCGGTCGTTCCCGGCTCCGATCCGCCTTCGCCGTCTCAGGTAACTCCTCTTCCCTGCGATACCCCCCCCTCTCCCTCCGTCGCTCGCTGCTTCCGATCGCGCCGTCGTCGTACGGAGCTTCGATTTCGTCGGAAAAGGTAGCGGAGTCGACGGCGGCACCGCTCGGGCGCTCGAATAGGCAAGCGACGGAGGGGCGACCCTCCTCCGATCTCGCGGGTTTCGGGGTTCGACAGTCGGAGTAGGCAGAATGATTACAGATCACGACATGAGGGCGACGTCAGTGACTGAGAGTCCTTCGCCTTTTTCTTTTTCTGCTTTGCGGAGCTTTTGCATAATGCGGACGCGACGTGCGTTGGAGTTTTCTCCGTCCTTCCTTCTTCGAGAATCTAGCGGTAATGCGGTTGGATAACGATTGACAGGGAAGAACGTGGGGGAACGAAGGAAAAATGTTGGATGTTTTAAGCGCTGCTGTGCTCGTGCATCTCTTGTGCTTGATCTGCGAAACTGCCGGCTGGCCGGTTAGCGAACATAAGATGAGGAACTCGCGAATCTTCTTCCGTGTTCTGCTTGCAAACCAATCGCCGAGGAGATTTGCTGCGAGTTTTAAGTAAACGATGTAAACTTTATCTGATTAATTAGTAGAAAACATTGATTGGAAGATCTGCTGGGCGAAAGCTTGTTTGAATCCTAGTTGTATGCGCATGTCGAGTCCAAGTCCTTTTACTTTATTTTTTTGTTCATCCACTTTATTTCTTCCAGAAGATGAACACCTTGAGGGGGAAAGAGAATTCAATCAGCAGTGCGCTGTGCTCATTAGATTAGCAATGGTCTTTGACATAACCTTGCGAGCAGGCGCTTGATTGAAAAGCAGCCCAAACTAGCTAAAACCTCATTGCCTAACAGAAGACAGAGTAAGCAAACGGAGTTCCCGACTTGAATGGACAGAACCATACCATTTCTGAACTGAGAAGTACATGATATGGACGTCCCAACTTGTGCTTTCCACTAGAATTAGCATGTAACTGGTTGAATTGAATTGAATTGCTGTGGGTATGAACATCACTTTCTTTTGTATAAGAATTAACAAAAGAAACTTGGGGGTGAAAACTGATTCGTGTCATCTCTTTTGCAGTTTAAGCTCGTTTCATCCGCTGCATATATATCTCTCTCGTGACGACTTCTTCTTTCTTACTTGTCAACAGGTTCTGGAAATCTTAGCTGCTTTAACAGACCACCCAACTTTATTATCTGCCTCGCATTCATTCAAAAATACCCCAGAGAAGAGGTTTTCCATTTCAGAGGAGTCTGGATTGGGGAGCATTACACAACCTAAATGTGTTTATGTATTCCAAAGAGAATATGCAATTGTTGACCCTGCTTTGGTGGATGTATGGCTCTTCCCCTTTCCTCATTTAGAATAATTGGAATGTTTGCTTATCTTTGGAGTACTTTGTTTATTACTTGCAAAACTTCTAATGACTGTTACCATTCTACATGACAGGTTGCCGGGACTCATGAAGCAACTACATGCGCGGGGCTTGTCATTCGGAATCGGTCAAATGGAAAGTATGAAGCTAATGCAGCAGAATTAAGAGAGGCTTGGAAACAACAAACCTGTTGTGTTAGATATAAATCCCTAAATCTGCATGGTCATCTTTTTCCCATTGAATCTCAGGATTTCTATTGCCCATTTGGATTCTCCGGCTATTGTGGAAATGGGTCTTGCTCAGATGTTATCACAAACTTTTGATCACGACTTGCAGGATGAGATGGATGTAATGGTTTTGTTTCTTTTATCAAAAAAAGCAAAGCTGTGATGTTTAATGATTCTTGATTATTTTCACATTCTTATGCAAAGTCTTGTTAAATGCTGAAATGCAGGTTCATGTTATTGGCGGTTTTGAGGATGCTTCTCTTAAAGTCTGACCTGAGATCCCCTTCTTAGTGATTAGCAGTGGATGTACCATCCACTTAAAGGCAAATAAATGAGTATGATGTGTTAATTGTTGAACTTTGTATGCAGCGAATCAACCATAGTGATGGATCGGAAATCCATGGAAAAGTGGGCGGTTATTCCTTACCACTGTGTATCAAATTGATCGAAACATTGCTGAGGAGACGAGAGAAATTTCATATCCAGACATTCTTTGTGCTTGGCCACAATACTAGACGGGATGCTGATGGACGTGCATATCCTATTATTACTGGGTTCCTGGTTAGTGTCTGTTCCAGATGTACTTTTATTACATTGGTACCTTCTTCTAAATGATATTTAATATAGAGATGGAAACATAAATAGAGTAATGGAAATTTGGACAATTTTTTTGTCGATAGAATCTTCTCTTTTGATAAAAAGCAGTAGTCTGCATTACCTCCTGAGAGACGTACTACATCTATTGACAAGATGGCCTATTTTGAGTCCAACACTGGCTTCTCATTACAGGACTAGGTAATGTATTCCAAGCAAACTTTTAATAAAAGAAGCTATTCTATTTATTTCTTGACTGTCTTTTCAAGGTCACAATGTATTGCATTTTCCTGAATTTCAGCAATTGGAGTTTTTTTATTTGTTATTTTCTGTGTTCCAATAATTCACTAATATGGTATTATTGTGGGCTGCGCGTCAAATGTTAAATATTTGCATTTCATCTGTCTACAATTTGATTTAAACTCTTGTGCATTGAGCGTTCATCAGGTAGAGACATCCAATGGGTCTGTATCCCCCGCCTGTTTTGATAGAACTTCCAGATGTCCCGATGAAGTTGTCCGGCGAATTCGTATAACTGCTTGCAGTGATGACCCGACTTGGTGGGGCAAGTTGCTGGAAACCTATCATACTCAAGATGATAAATTCATAATTGCACCTTGCTATTGGTAAGAAGATTGCTGTCAAATTTATGGTCAACATGCATTGCCAATGCACATAACAAGCAGACATTGTCCTGCTTTTGCTTTTCAAATTGTTCAAGTCTCAGTGACGCTTTGTATATGTTGCTGACACGATGTAGGTCTTCGGGTCAGTTTCACGGTGCTTCGACACTGCAGCGCCTTTCTGACTCTGAAATAATTGACGAGTGCTCGACTTCACCTTATGCTGAAGGTCCAGATTTTGTTGATAATATACGGATGTAAGTTCAACATAAAGAGTTCTACTTTTGTCTTTGCGATAGCTGCTGGACTCTCTCCTCTTCTTTCTGAGTTTGTCAGTATGCTTTTCATGCCTAAATACAACTGTAACCAGACTTAGAAGGGGGCTCTGCTGATTAGCATTTTTCTTTTGCCTAAGAGCCAGTTCCACTGTCACGGAAAATATTCGAAGTAGAGATTTTTTGCTAATTGCTTCCATATTGGGGTGATATAACTCTTGAAATCCCTGTGGTATATATTGTGGTGAAATCTTGGTGGCATAAATGGGTGATTGTTGTAGGTGATCACTTGCCGTTGTTCTCAATGTGTGGCATATGTCATTCTTGCAATTTACCCAGAATTCAAAGGGTCTACTCACGCATTACTTAGTTCTTGCAAACAAACTGATTGCTTATGTCATTTTATATTGATCAGGCAGTTTGATTATATAATTAAACACCCAGATTGGACGGAGACTTTCCCACAGAGGCAACCGCGTGTATTTGAGAGGAATGGTCAAGGAGGTTGGAGAAGATGTCATTGACGTGAAGTTCCCTGGACAATCGCGAATGAGACTCAAGCTATTTAGGGAAACATTTTACTTACCTGCAGTTACCCTGGGAGTACGGACTTGAAATTGTATACCCAAGAAACTTTCACCTGGGCATAGCTTTCTCCCAATTGTGATTACCTTTCAAGTGACGTTGTAAAATTGGCATCTTCTATTGCCTTGAATTAAGCCCTTGTATATAGCAGCAGGCCGACCCGGAATAATCCCGGTCACTACACTTGAGGATTTGTTACTCAGGCACAATATCCTGTGATTCTGCGGAAGCGCTTGAATTGTATAAGCAAAAATGGCGACCGCATTGACCTCGTAAGTCGAGAGATCTATCTTCTCGAGCCGCTATATCGGTCCTTCCATTTCAGGCTGGCATTTTCGGGCGGGTAACATGCATTTTGGTAATTTCTTCTAATGTTTCGTGAAGTGTGGGCATGGTGAATTTATGCCAAATCGACCCTTTTCTCTTTCTCACGGTGGTAAGTGATTGGAAGTTCTATGAAAATGAATCTTATAACCGTGTTTACTTGAGTATTTGTTGAGTATAAACAAAATATTTCCTTTAGCCTTGGTCTACTGAAGTCTATGCTATAACATTATAAAAAAAAAGGAAAGGGACTTACTATTTGTTAGAAATCTAGTCACCCAAGTTCCTTTTTGAACACCTATCAACTCAGCAAAAAGTATAATGACCTGGGGTAATTTTTTTTTCTTCCTTTTGTTTGCAAATAGAAGTATAAAAAGAAAGCCCCGTAAACATGGCTAACTTTTATTGTTGAATCATTAAAAAATTGTGAGAAAAAGACATTCAATGTAAATGTTAGAGATATTTAGATATCTTCTACAAATATTTTAGTTATTTCCGCTTATTTTTCATTTCTATTTTGATAATGGATGTCTTATTTGATTTCTTTTGATAATCATCTAATAAAGCTTCTATTCATGTACTCTTTATACATCAACATATCCAAGAAAATTCCATATTTCTCTCTTTGGCATCTTATTATTTTTAACTGCACATTTTATCGTTAAATCTTAAATTAAATAAATTTAGAGACCTGATTTTTTTTTTTTGTTGACAGAGAATTGATTTAACATACTTATTTGCAAATTACTGGATTCTCTAACATAAAGCCATTATACCACGTTTCTATTATAATAACAAGCTATTGAATAATAAAATAAATAGAATAAAGAAACAAATTGGTTAGGAAACATTTGAGTGATTGTTCAATCTATATTTTCCCTATTCATGATGGATTTCTTGGCAGTTAACTATCTTGAGACACTTACAAGTTTTCAGTATTTTTATCGTCTCTTGTAATTTTTTCTTTTGACATTAGATTTGAATCACAAATCCATTTGCTTTCTCAATTTCATAATATGCTTACGTTTATATTTGAGTTGGTACTTTTGTTGAAAATATGAACGGAGATATGAAAGTAGCCATGAAATGTTGACATGTCATCCTATGTGACAATAGCGATACAAAAAATTGTTTCCCAAATTTTAGAAAATTAACATTCAAAACAAAGAAAAAAATCAAATAAAGGGAAAATCTCAAATAAGGGTGAGTCTATTTTTCAAATAAGCGACTGAAATGGCCGTTGTCCAAATAAGACCGAAATGGCTAACAAGTCTTAAATAAGGACCTAAACTTGTCGGCCGGCCAAAATGTTCACAGGCTGGCGAGAGTGTGACATTTCCAATGATCGGAATATGGGCAATTTTGTCAAAAAAAATATTGATAGAAATTAACAAATCCTAAAAACCATCCCCCAAACTCTTCACGTTATTTTGACCTAAAAAGAAAAACTCTTCATGTTATCACGTTTTTCTTCTTTTGCTCTTCATCTTCTCCGTTCTTTGTCCTCTCTAGCTTGGAGCACAGAAATTTTCTGTTAATGGAACATGAATTGAAACACAACAAGAAACCCCTACCTTCGTTTCTTCGCATCTTCTTCTTTTGTTTTCTATCTTCGTTTCTTTCTAATGAAGAAGACAAATCTTGAGTAAAGCCACATTTTCGTTATTGAGACACTTGTGTGTAACACGAGGGCCTCGATTCTTCATTATTTTTTTCTAGGTTCGCCATACATTTTGATTCACACTCCTATTCAACTGAGGTCAGTTTCGTTCAAATTGAGAGAGAGAGGGAGGGCACGTACCTTTGGAACTTAGGAAAACAGGGATCTTGTTCCATTAATAGAGAATTTAGGTTCTCCAAACGAGAGGAAACAAAGAACGTAAAAAATGAAGAGTGAAAGAAGAAAAACGGGAAGAGTTTGGGAGTTTTGTTTTTAGAGTTTGTTAATTTCTACTTATAGTTTTTTGGCACAAAATTGCCCATATTCTAGTAGTCGGAAATGTCACATGCTCCCCAGCCGGTGAACATTTTGGCCAGCCAGCGGGTTCAAATCCTTATTTGAGACTTGTTAATCACTTCGGGTGTTTATTTAGAACAATAGTCATTTTGGGTCCTTATTTGAGATTTTTCCTCAAATAAATGAGAAATGAAGGGTTAGCTACAATCAAGGTGCCTTGTGGCTGCATGCACCCAACGGCAAGTAGCTAGCATCCCTTGTGAGATTCGGGAAAAGGAGGCACGGCAATCACCCCCGCCACCTTTGCTGTTAAAAAAAAAAAAAGAGAGAGAGAAAAAAATGAGTGAAAACAATAACTCGAATGGAGTATCACCCTGATTCTTTCTCCATGTGAGTCATGCTTCCTCAGAATGTTTTTAACAGTCGACAATTTATTTCCATTTTTCTATATTTCCGTTTTATAGAAAGTAATTGTATTGCAATTGCCACGTAAGATGCAACGTCAGCATTTGACAACCGCATATGCATTGCCGAATATATTTCAACGGAAGGACCTATTTAAACAAAAATAATATAATAATAATAATAATAATTTGAGGATTCAATTGCACAAATCAAAAGGCGACGGGTCTAGTTGAAATTTTACAAAAGTTCCAGGGACTAAATAGAAGAACGCGGTCTGACCGCGGCTTCCCTCTCCGTTTCTCACCCTATTTCCTCTCCCCTCGCTCGCGCCGCCGTAACGCTCGCCGCCCGCCGCCCGCCGTCGCCGGACCTTTTCCGATCTCTACTACTTCCGCTCGCGCCTGCGCCCTCTTCAGTTACCTTTTCAGCCCGCCGATCGTCCGCGCCTGGCTCGCCAAGGTGAGTATGCGATATCCATGGTCGCTTTTAATTATGCACAAGAGCTCAGTAGTTTTTTTTTTTTTTTTGGTAAGAGATAAGAGCTCAGTAGTTGATCTACGTTGGGTTGGAAATCAAGAAAGTTCGAATTTTTCCATCAAATTTTGGTAGTCGTGAGAGCGCGTAGAACCTCTGTAAAACTGGTCAGTCAGTGCTCAGAGAAGCACGTTGGGCATGATCTTGTCGGAAATTTCTTTTATATCGGCTGCGAGAGAGAGAGGAGTGTCCTTAGGGAATACCTAAGATTATGATTTGAGTATTTGGAAGCAGGGGAGACTTGTTTCTTTGACCATCTTATGCCTTGCTCCTTGTGCTCTAGTTTTAGACAATAATCAGAGTTTTCTTCCTCTTATGCAGGATGAATGGTTTATCTCTTGGAGAAAAGCTATTCGTACAGGGGGCATTGCGCAGGACCTTTGCTCTGATGGCCGTAAGCGACTAACTTACCGACCCATATATGTTGAAACCGGGGTCATTCCTGCACGTTGGGCATGATCTTGTCGGAAATTTCTTTTATATCGGCTGCGAGAGAGAGGAGTGTCCTTAGGGAATACCTAAGATTATGATTTGAGTATTTGGAAGCAGGGGAGACTTGTTTCTTTGACCATCTTATGCCTTGCTCCTTGTGCTCTAGTTTTAGACAATAATCAGAGTTTTCTTCCTCTTATGCAGGATGAATGGTTTATCTCTTGGAGAAAAGCTATTCGTACAGGGGGGCATTGCGCAGGACCTTCGCTCTGATGGCCGTAAGCGACTAACTTACCGACCCATATATGTTGAAACCGGGGTCATTCCTCAGGTACTTTATAATTGCCGGTGGTGCATAAAGTTGCCATGCTTGAAAATTTATGCGGTGAGATTTGACTGATGTGAATTTTGTTTTGTATGTATGACAGGCCAATGGCTCGGCCAGAGTTAGAATGGGTGGAACTGATGTCATTGCCAGTGTGAAGGTAGCTTAAAGCGTGAATCTTTCTTTTTCCTTTTCGTTGGTGTTGCGGAGGTTTCTTTCTGTTTCTACTCAATCTGCGGATGGATCCTGGTGTTCCTGGTTAATAGTGTGACTCTCATTTTTCCCTCCTGATGTTTTCCAGTACAGGCCGAAATTGGAAGACCAAGTCCACTACAACCCAACAAAGGGAAGGTTTCCATATATGTTGATTGCAGCCCAACTGCCGCTCCAGTGTTTGAGGTCCTATACTTTTAATTCTGCTGCTTCGTAGCATTTCTATTCTAGTCATTGTAGTTTGCGTGGATCTGCTAGTTCTAATTTTTCTCCCCATGTTTCTTTTTGAATGTCCCTGACTTGGAATTAGCAGAATAAGTGGATTGATATTGTTTGAGATTGAAAGGGTTAATTTGAAGCCAAATGCTGACATTTTGAAACTTTCTTCCTATGGGCTGCACCTTGTTTGGTAAAGTTTGAGAATAGATATGTATATCAATTTTAAATTAACTGATAGCTGGCTGATTGCTGCCCTCAAACTGAACCTTGACTCGGTTAGTATGGGATTGGTTCATGCTTCTATACAGCATCTGGTCTCTCATTTAGCTTCTTGATACTTTAAATTTTCTCCCATTGAGCTAGAAAATAGAAACCTAAAAAATAGTCACATCCTGAAACTTTGTTCATATAAATTACGCTATGTTTGCTACAGGATGCTTCCAGTACACAGTTAGAGAATAGATAGGCACATCAGTTTTGAATTGACTGATAGCTGATTGTCTTCAAACTGACCTTTGACTCGGTTATTATGGAGTGGCTTGATGTACTAGATGGCATCTGGTCTCTGATTTATTTTCTGGATTTTCTCAATTCCCCTTCCCAACCCCCCTCCCCCCAAGAAAAAAAGAGAGAAAAAAAAAAAAGGCAAGCAAGATCAACAGAACCTAAAGCTTTCCTCTATATACAATCAGTAGTAAATTGGATGTTTCACTGTCACTATCCTTCGCTATATTGTTTTTACTTCTGTTAGTTTCATCAATTTAACACTGCAGTGCAATTTTATGCAGGGTAGAGGGGCTGAGGAGTTGTCAACGGAACTCTCAGTTGCTCTCCAGCGATGTCTTTTGGGTGGGAAAAGTGGAGCAGGTTTGAAACTTTTCGTGCAGAGTTTAAAAGGCCACAGTTTCTACATAGATATCCTCTATACATTCTCCCTCTGCATTTTCTAGTGAAAACATAGTCTTCTTTTTTTCTTTTGGCCACAGGCTATCGAATACATATTAGTGCATCATTTAAATCAAAAGGTGTGATTGTTTATATTTCACAGGTGCTGGAATTGATTTGTCATCTCTTATAGTCGTGGAAGGAAAAGTCTGTTGGGATCTGTATATTGACGGTCTTGTCGTCAGTTCAGATGGGAATCTCCTAGATGCTCTTGGTGCTGCCATCAAGGTATACCTTTGTCGAGCATTCTGTTTTGTCAAACATATTCTTAAAATGGTTTTGTGGTCGACATATTCAAAACCTTTAACATCATAATTAATTTTGCTGTTCACATGGTCCTTTGTAATAGTATGCTCTTAAACTTTTTCTGACATTTCTTCAATTGCTCCTTCTGGCATGGAGGCCGCTTTGAGCAACACCGGCATCCCCAGAGTTCACGTTGCAGCGGAAGCATCTGGTGAGGATCAACCTGAACTTGACATCAGTGACGAAGAATTCTTACAATTCGATACATCTGGGGTTCCTGTCATTGTTACATTAACAAGGGTATAGAAACTTCTGTATTTTTCCACTTCCAGAATTGTTTAGTGCCACCATCGAATTCTCATCTTCTTCCTTGTCCAGGTGGGCAGGCATTATATTGTAGATGCAACTTTGGAGGAAGAATCAGAGATGAGCTCTGCTCTTTCTGTTTCCATCAACAGGAAAGGGTTGATATGTGGTCTTACCAAGCGGGGAGGTGCGGGTTTGGATCCAAGTGTCATACTCGATATGATATCTGTGGCTGAGCATGTGAGCGAACAGCTAACTGATCGGTTAGATTCCGAGATATCCGCCGCTGAAGCCGTCGAAGAAGAATGACACTCGTCTAAGTCTTTACCTTCTTTTGGTAATTTAGTCAACGGCTACTCGATCTGTTACATTCTGAGGCATCCGTGCTATGCTGCACATTGTTCTTTTGCTAATCTAATCCGCAGTTACCTGTAGCATAAGCCAGTGTCTGTATGTGGCTGGAAAATGTCTTCAATTTGTCGTCCTCACTGGCTACTTAGATTGAAGAACGCATATGATTCTATCAATCTTGGAGAGAATGAGAAAGTGTCCAAGTAATAGGATTTAAAGTTTCTGTTGGGGTATGCTCTGGGACTTTATTTTCCCATTGTTGTCCATGCAAGTTTTGTTTTTCTGCCATTCAGTTCAACAGTTAATTTTGGTGCACTCTCTTTCTTTGGTTTAAAGTTTAGTGTTGGCCAAAAATAAAAAATTAAATGCCAGATAAAAAAATGCACAGTTTCTTCTTAGACTGGCTAAAGTTAAATCTCCTTTTTGACTCCCAAATACTTCTCACGTGTTCGATTTCACCTTGTGCTCAAGGTTGAGATTTTGTCGATAATATGCGAAGGCAAAGAATAGAGCCACTGACGCTGCCACGGAAAATATTGAAAGTAAAGATTGTTTGCGAGTTGCTTCCCTATCGGAGGGATATAACTCCTTGAGAGCAACTGAGAGTTCTGTATTTTTTTTTTGGTCATAAACTGAGAGTTCTGTTGAATGAGTGATTGCTGTAGGTAATTGCGCGTATTTGAGAGGAATGGTCAAGGAGACTGGAGAAGATGCTGTGATTGACAAGAACCGTATGCGTTTCTGGGCTTGTAAAAAGTAATGCAAAAAGCAAAAACCTAAGCATAAGTAATTCAAATGCACATCAACTTGTTGACACTACAAAAATGTCCAAATGCCCGATTGCCAATTCAGACAGGAAGAGACCAAACAAGATATTGTTGAGGTTAAATTTGCTAAATCCTTCTAATCAGCAACCATAGGCAATCGACAAAGGCCATGCGAAGTTGGGGATAGGTGATACAAGAGAAAATTACTAAGTATTGAGCATATCACAGTTCAGAAGGACGTAATCAGAAAGAACATGATATAAAACGTGGAATAATCACACTTCAAAAGCTAGCAATTAGTGTAAGTGATCCTAAAAAAATATACTGCCACATTAAAATCCCACACCTCTACGATCCAAGTCCTATGCCTTTCAATTACCATCGTAATTATTTTAAAGTGAAATGGCTGCCAAGAAAGCATTTCAAGCTACCAAATTCTCTTCAAGGAAGATGGCTGAAAAGATGTATGCACGTACGGTAGAAAGATCTAGTTCACACATCAATTGACCTACTCAACGTCTATAGATCTCAGAAACAAAACAATATCATCTTATCTCAAGTAAAAACAAGAATTCTACTGTGAACATAGTAAAACCTTTCAAAAAGTGAATTAACTTAAGCAAGAATCCTAGCTTGAGCTTTTATCTTTGTCTTTGCCTTCATGGCCAACAGCATCCGTCACCAAAGCCATTGGTCTCTGATCAATAACTTCGTCAATGATCCCGAACTCCTTTGCCTCTTCTGGGGTCATAAAATAATCTCTGTCCATATTCTTCTGAATAACATCAACTGATTGTCCAGTATGTTTAGCATACAGTGCATTTAGTGAGTCCCAAACCCGAATTATTTGCTTAGTGTGAATTGTCATATCCTTAGCCTGGCCACTATAGCCGCCAGAAGGCTGATGAATCATAATTAGTCGCGTTTGGCAGAGACCGTCTCTCGCCCTTGGCACCAGCAGATAGAAGGAGAGAAGCCATGGATGCAGCTTGACCCAAACAAATAGTATTGATAGGAGATTTAATATACTGCATGGTATCATAAATTGCAAGACCTGCAACAGAGCAGCTAATCAACAATTCAAATATTTATCTAGAACGGGAATTGAAATGTTTCACAGAACCCAAGCTTCCCAAGTTGATTTACAAGTATTTGCACTGTGCCCCATTAATCGCTCTAAAATTTAGCACACAGCCATACATTGCACTTGACATGCTGTTCTATACACATACAAATACATGCATAAAACATCTTGACTGTTACACTAGAAGTAACATCACCCTGAACGTACTCAGGGAATGCAAGTTAGAACAGATCACCTAAACATAGAGAAACTTAAAGAACCCCATATGAGGTCGGACAGATCAGTTGTAAAGACTACTTAAGTTCAGAAACTCTAGCTCATTATCTGAACAGACTCAGGGAACACAAGTTAGAACAGATTGCTTACACATGGAGAAACTTAAAGAACCCCACATTCCAATGAGGTCAGACAGATCAGTTGCACAGACTACTTAAGTTCAGAAACTCAAGCTAGAATAAATATTTCCCGAAAGCATGTACAACGATCTTATCATGAACCTTGTGACAGAAGAAAGGGACTCATCATTTGTGTTGCATTTGGCCGTAAGAGTTCTGAATCAAAAAGGGTAAAGTACAAAGTGGACACTGTTTTTGAAGAATAACAGAACAAGTGGTTGGTTGGATATTCAGTATCCAATAATGTCTATTGTCTATAATCTGGCAACAGCAACGCATGACCGAATATGGTCCAATCCTTTCATATAACTTTTCTTTTGTCTTATCCTGTCCACCTTAGCCACATCTAAGATATGCCCCTCATCTTTCTCTTTCTGATGATATATCCAATCGAACTAAAAAAAATCGATTTGATATCCCAACACAAAATGCACTTTTACAGGAAGAAAAATTCTCAAAGAAAACGGATATCTGTCTAAAGCAACAAGGGGAAGCTAACCTATGTACAGACATGTGATCTACATCTACGGGGGGGAAAAATTTCAATAGAACAAGATAGGTAGGTAAGAGCAAATGATTCGGTGAATTTGAAAGCCAAGATGATCCACACAGAAAACTATTTTTCAGAAACTCAGCTTACCTCTTGAGTTACGTTGGTTCACATATTTGGTATTATTTCCATCAAAAAGTTGAGACATTGGAAAGACGTAAGTCTTTCACCAAAAGTGCATCAGCAGGTTACATCCATCTAGAATTTGTAGCTACGTTGATAACAAAGGCTGCTCGAAAGGCTATCTGACTGCAGACACCGAGGACAAAATCTAAGGCTCTGATCAGTGAATTTGAATACAGAATGATCGACTAAGAGAGAAGTCAGGAATTACAGTTTCGGATCGCTAAACTAATAAAGTTCCTTCCTTTTGGCCAATTAATTACTAAAAATTAAGGTTTTGCCTTCTTTTTCATGGTCCAGCAATACAAGCATGACTAATTACTTTCGCTTCTCCTCATGTCAATCCCTTGCCTTCAATGACAGAATTCCCCCTTCTTCCAATTCACAGGAGCATCGAGCAAGATCATTCTACTGATTACTCCAGAGAAAGAACATTTTTCCCCTGACTACCTATAGATCAAACAGCAGCCCCCAAGTGCCAAATTCATTCGCCAGCCATCACTGAAATAGGTATCAACACCGCCGCATCAAGTTAAACCTATTTAGTAGCATCCGCAAGCATTCACTTCCCGGCACTATAGGGAGTCAATTCTTAATTATTGCAAAACCCCATTACGCCGCAAACAAAGCAACGAGTAACTAACGACACCAGAAACGAATCAAGCTCATCCGACGGCCCTTCGTGTCAGCGAATTCGCCAATCGGAGACCTAGCGGTCCGAAGCAAAATGGGGAGAGAAAGAAGAAGAAGAGGAAGAAGAAGAAGAAGAAGAAGCAGGGGTGACCTGCGGTGACGGCGCCGCCGGGGGAGTTGAGGTACATGTGGATGGGCTTGGAAGGGTTCTCGGACTCGAGGAAGAGTAGCTGCGCGACGACGACGTGAGCGGTGTCGTCGGAGATGGGGCCGTTGATGCAGACGATGCGCTCCTTGAGGAGGCGGGAGAAGATGTCGTACGCCCGCTCGCCCCGCGACGAGTGCTCGATCACCATCGGTATCAGGCTGTAGCTCCGGCGAGCCGTCGCCGCCGCCGCGGCCGCCGGTCCTAGGGCTGCCGCCGCCGCAGCGGCGGGGCCCCTCCCGGCGGCGGAGGAGAGGAGTCTCGAGGTCGAGATCGAGCCCCGCTTCAGCATCGCCATCGCCATGGTCTTGCTTCTTCTGGAGATGCGAGAGCGAGACGAAGAAGATGGAAAGGAAGAAGAAATGGAGGAGTTCGGGAGACGGAGAGAGCAAATTGCATTTGGGGTTTTTTTGGGGGGTTTTGTTGTTGTGGGGTTTTTGGTTTCCTGCATCGGTCATTATTGCGTCATATATTGAGAAATTATTACATTAGCTATAATCAAACTCGATTTAACATATATAGATGTATATATATACTATACTTATATAATAATTTCTCATAAATGTATAAACTTGAATAGGTAGGGTCGTTTTATCGTAGAAACAACTTTTAATCTCAACTCAATTAAATTTTTGAATCTAAGCTATAACTTCAACTCGACCTTTTAAGAACAAGTTTTGAATATATTGTTAACACCAAAATTTAATTTGAAAAAATAATTTCATGAGGAGCTGCTAGAGTTGGAGAATTTTGGGAGCCTAAATGTTTTATACATTTCAACACATTACTTTTGGCCAAGAGCGCTAGACACTCGGAATTGCTTACGCTTCGACATACACTCGAAGTCTCGAACCAAGCTCAAGTAGCTCGTGACAAGCTATGCTCAGTCGCATCTCGTGTTGTTACTTGCTCAAGGAAGAAAATTGACAAAATAGTATGGTAAAATGGTGTCGAAAAATTACCCTATCTCAAGCATTTTTTTTTTTTTCAAGAGATATAAATTAAGAGAGAATATTGAGCGCCTCTTATGTGTCAAGGAATGTAATAATTTGACATCTAAGTAAGGCCTAAGTGGTCAAACCATTTTGAATTTTCTCTCCTCTCTTTCTCTCTCCTCTCCCCTGCACACTCTCTCTCTTCTCTCACCTGACTCTCTCTCTCTCTCTCTCTTCGCTGCCCCTCCTCTCTCACCGAGCCATCAGCCGACCAATGAACCACCATAGCCAACTGACAAACTTCGCAACGGCAGAGGCAACCTTTTGAGGGGGAGGCAGAGGTCGCGTAGTGGTTTGTCAAACGAGAGTTCGATCGTGACTCGAAAAGAGAGAGGGCACAACCAGGACCTTTCTGGAGAACTCGCTGTATGACAGGCTTAGCGTCCCGGAGAGACTCTGAGCTCTGCGAGTGCTTGAAGGAGCGACCCATTGAGCGAGTTGAAGGACAGGTCCAAGTAGGCGAGGTTGCGGAGGTTCTTAATCTGGGTTGGGATCAGACCAAAGGGCGAGCTTCAAGAGAGGTCGAGATAGACAAGTGAGGTCGCATTGAATAGGCAGGAGGGGATAGGCTTAGAGAAGTCATTGCTGACGAGATTGAGCCGTCTGAGGGAGCCAAGGAGGCCAAGCTTCGAGAGGATGTAGCCGGAGAGCTTTTGCCAGCTAGGAAGTGGGAGGCGACCTTGCCGTGTGCCAAAAACATAAAGAAATGAAATGGAGGGCGTTTATATCCCAAAAAATATTTTTTTTTTTCAAAAACCATATTTCAAGAAAACATTTTCTCAATTTTAAGTGAACAAATATATTTTCCTAACTCAAACAGAAACAAACTTGCAGATTTTTTTATTTTCCTTTTTCCGCTTTATTTCTTTCCCATAGTTAAAAGATTCAGCCCCCACTCAAATATCGTGCGCATTCAATTCTCTACGAAAAATACTATGATGGAATCTTTGCACACATAACTTTAGCCATCAAAGGAAACGGGCTCGGGCCAATTTACTTGCTTTATGGGTTTAGTTCGGCCTGCCAAATTAAAGCTTAGAACCACTAATTTGAACCCATCTGTCACTAGTCCAATAAATGCAAAAATGCGAATGCACCTAAATCTATATGCTATACAATTAATTAATTTTTTTTTAGGGATAAAATTAACCTCATAATTTTCTATGCACTAAATAAATAAACGGGCCGCCAAAATTTAGGTGTCAACACTTATACATATCATAACATAAGTCAAGCTTCCAACAACATTAGCATAAGGAACACGTTGCACTTGTTGATTCTCTTATAGAGTATTTGGACACAATTTATGGTTCAATCTTTCACGTTTTGTAATAGGAGTATTTCTGGATTTACAGTATTGTATACGAAATTGTTTAAGAACTTTGTTTATATACATTTCTTGCGAAAGAAACAATAATATCTTCGAATGATATCTTAAAATCTTAATACCAAGAATATATGTAGCCTCATCCATATCCTTTATCTAAAGGTTGGAATATAATCAATTATTAATAGTATTAACAAACTCCATGTTGCTTCCGGTAATTAGTATATCATCAACATATAATAATATAATCAGAAATTGATCTTTGGATCTTTTGATGTATACGCAATGATCCTCATTAATTATTGTAAAATCATATGCCATTGTGGCATTATGAAAACATACATACCGTTATCTTGATGACTGTTTAAGGCTATATATTAATATTAAAAGTCGACATACCTTTTGCTCTTGTCTTTTTAAAATGAAATCAACGGGTTATTCCATATAAATTTATTCTTTTAATTTTCCATTAAGAAAAGCAGTCTTTACATTCATTTGATGTGGTTCAAGATCCACATTAGCCACTATTGCTAGAACAAGACGAATTGAGGTAAGTCTTACTATAAGAGAAAAAGTTTCCTCATAATCAATTCTTTTATGTTGATTATACCAATTTGCTATAAGGCGAGCCTTATAACTCTCATTAAGCCATCAGTTTTACACTTTATTTTGAGAACCTATTTGTTTTCAGTGGCTTTGCTTCATTTTGGAAGATCAATGAGTTCCCAAATATGGTTTGACTTTATTGACTCAATTTCCTCTTCCATTGCACGCATCAACTTTTTTATTAGGGTAATTTAAAACCCCCTTGTGGAGTGATTATGGAAGTTTCTCATTCAATGTCAAAACGTCGATGGAGAACACTTTTACGAATTGCTTGTCGTATAAGAGATGTACACTTTGCATATTATACTCCACTGTGCTTTCACTTGAATTAGATAATAATGATATTGTCTCATCAAATGGTCGTAATTGAGATTGAATCGAATTTAATTCTTCACTTCTCACATTGCTCCTACTTAGTGAAAAATCCTAATATTCTTATTATTTGCTCTAGCATGTGTCATAACCTAGTAGAATCCCATCTATTAAATAAATAACATCTGTATCCAAATTCAAAAACCCATTTTGTGAAAGCTTACTTAAGTTAGGAAACCACTACAATAAGGGAACGAAAGAACCAATCAAATTAAGAAACTCACTCAAATAAAGATAGCTTGAATTAATAAGCTAGCCTGGATGAGGTTTCCTTATGAATTTAAATTACGAAATATTCAAACTTAGAAATCTACTCAGACTATGAAAGTTTTCAAATTAAGACACTTGCTCAAGCCCTTAAACCTACCACCTACTCAAACTAGAAAAAATCTATTTGGATCAAGTTTAGGCCTTTAACATTTTTTTTTTTTTTGGTAAAAGGTAAGAATATATATTAAACTTTGAAGAAATGAACAAGAATCCGGCACCATAACTCACACTTTAGCTGTGGGGCAGGGAGAGTGTGAGGGTGCCGAAACAAAAAGATACATAGAGAAGGAAACAAAGCAGCAACTACTCGGCTGAACTACAATTAAAAAACAGAGTAATGACCCTCAGGCACCCCTCCAAAGATTGAAGAGATGAAGGAGAGCTAGGAAGAGGACGCCGAGCTGAAGATGGACGGATCGAACCCCCAACTTCTCTGGAGTCGCTTGTTTCTTGGAGTAGGCGAGACATTAGAGAACAGAAGAGCCTTATCCTTGACAACCTTGATCAAGTGATTCTTCATGGCCGGAATTGCCAAAGAATCACCTCGAAAGATGATGGAATTCCTTTTTTTTCCATATGAAATGGCATAAAGCCCCGAAAGAGAAACGGGCAATATTGTGAAAAAAATCTTTGCCGGATAGGAATTTGAGAGCCCAAGAGAGGTTGTCCTTCCAAACTCTGTTCTTCCAAGGTAAGTTACATCTAGAAGCCCAAAAGAACGCAAGAGTCGCAGACGTTGTGCACTGAAAGAACAAGTGGTCCACGGAGTCCGGAACGGAGCAGCAAAAAGCACAAACAGAGAACTCAATCCTCCCATAAGAGAGAAGGAGAGTCTGAGTTGGCAGCCTATTTTTTGCGAGCAACCACAAATGAAATTGAAATCTGGGTGCAAGGTCATTGTCCCAAATAAGAGGAGCCCAAGACACTCGATTCTTTTTAACCCGATGTATTTCCGGGCGGCAGGCAACGGAAAACGAACTCCGATGGATCTTCTTGCCAGTGAAGCGGTCGAATTAGTAGAAAGAATGGGTATAGTAATACCCATATTTGTGAGGGATTCTCTCAAAGAAGCACCCACGGGAGAATAAAGGTCCGCCACTACGAATAGCTTGGAAGGCGACGGCTCTCCATAAGGTCCGGCGGGATAAGTAAGAGAAGGGGCCACACTCCGGCCAATTGTCGTGCCATAAGGAAACGGAGGAACCGTGGCCAATCTTCCAAAAGAAAGAGAGCCTAAAGTGTCTTCGAAGTTGAAGGATTTTTTTCCACGCCCATGAACACGTAGTGGGTGTGGAGGAGTTCCAAAAGTTGTCCTTCTTTAAAAATAAGAATGGATCCAACGACACCCGAGAGATTCTCTATCGGTGAAGAGAAACCAGATGTACTTAAGCAAGGAAGCGTGTGCAGTCTCTCAATTTCCGAATACCCAAGCCACCTTCATTTTTTGGGAGGCAAATGTCATCCCAAGATACTTTGGCACCGCCTCGGCCAAGCGAGGTGCCCTTCCACAGAAACTGTCTTAGCAGTTGTTCAATTCTATCGAGAACAGAGATAGGTAGAGAAAACACACTAGCCCAAAAGGCTTGGATAGAATGCAGCACCGACCTTATAAGTTGGAGCCTTCCAGCAAAGGATAAAAAGCGGTGGGCCCACGATTGAATTCTTGCGGTAATACGATCAATCAACGAAGCACAATCAGCTTTCCCAAGTCTTGAAGTAATGATGGGCACCCCTAAGTACCGGACTGGGAGACGACCTTCCTGAAAGCCAAATGCAAGCCGAATATTCTCTCTGATGGAAACAGGGCCTCCCGAGAGAAACACCTCGCTCTTTTTTTGTTCGGACTCGACCACTCCAAGATGAGAATATATCAAGACTTCTCTTGAGGATCGTGGCGGAAACCCAATCAGCTTGACAAAAGAGAAAGACATCGTCGGCAAAGAAAAGATGGGTCAACTTTACCTTCTTGCACCTCCAAAAGTATTTGAAGCCTTTCACCGAAGTACGGGCATTTAAAATCCCTGAGAACACATCCATAACAAGGGTAAAGAGGTACGGCGACAAAGGGTCCCCTTGGCGAAGGCCTCGACCTCCGGAAAAGAAGCCATGAAGTTTGCCATTAATAGAAACTGAAAACTTGGGTGTTCTCACACACACCATTATCAAATGGATGATCCATTCCGGGAATCTGAAAGCTTGCAGAGTGAGTTCCAAAAAATCCCAATCTACAGTATCATACGCCTTTTGAAAGTCTACCTTAACAGCACATTTCGGAAGGTAAGGATCTAAGTGAAAACCAGAGAACAATTCCTGAACAAGAAGAATGTTATCTCTAATTCTCCTTCCTTTAACAAATGCATTTTGAGATGATCCAACCAAAACATTCAAAACAGTAGCCACACGATTAGCTAGAATTTTTGTAATAACCTTGTAGATGGTATTACAACATGCGATAGGTCTAAAGTCCGTGATCGCGGTAGCATTCGAACTTTGGGAATCAACGTAAGGATAGTACTTGTTTACCTCTTTTAGGAGGAAGCCCGAAGCAAAGAAATCCTGAACAGCTTCAATAACCAATGGCCCAACAAGATCCCGATTGGTCTTGTAAAATTCAACCGAAAAGCCATCGGGACTGGAGCTTTTCCTCTTGCTAAAGAGAAAAGAGTATCCTTGATCTCCAAATCTGTGACCGGGCAAGAGATGGAGCTGCATTGAATATCCGAGAGAGGTTGATGGATGAGCTCCTTCATCTCATGAAGAGACGGTTTTGAGAGGCACGCCTGAGGTGAGAGCAACTTTGAGAAGTATGACACAAACACTTGAGGCACAAGGGCTGGATCTTCTATGAGAACACCAGATGAATCCATAACCGAGAGGATGTGGTTTCTAGTCTGTCTGTTCTTAACCGAATTGTGGAAGAATCTAGTGTTCCGATCCCCTCTTTCAGCCAAGTCACACGAGACTTTTGGCGGTAAAAAGACTCCTCATGGGCTCGCAGTTGGACAAAGGCACGTCGCTGGTTTTTTTCCAAGTCAGCGAGAGGTGAATTAGAAGGATCATCATGAAGCCCAACCTGAGTGATGCGAAGGGCTTCTCTAGCGTCGGCCGTCTTCATCGAAATGTCAGAGAAAGACTCTTTGTTGAGTAATATGAGGCGAGCTTTAACCAATTTCAGCTTGGACACGAGGCGGAACATCGGCACTCCGAAGACTAGCATATTCCAAGCTTGATTGATGCAATACGAGTAATCCGGGTGTTCGGACCAAAAATGAAAATATTTAAACGGCTTCCTTCTCAACACCGGATCAAGCACTCTAACAATCATAGGAGAGTGATCGAGATATACCCGGATTGAGAAAGGAGGCTTGAGAGAAGGAGAACCGATGGTTCCACAGATTGTTAATAAGGACCCGATCAATCTTGCGCATTTTCCTTGCAGCACCAGAGGAAGTAGACCAAGTAAAACGTAGGCCAATGTATCGAAGGTCCACCAACTCGGTTTGAGCTAAACATAAACGAAATTCGTCAAAAGATGGAATCCAAGCGTTCGAACCCCCCACCCTATCCGATGGATCCTTAATGGCGTTAAAGTCGCCAGCTACAATCCAAGGCGAGTCCTGGAAGACTTCATTGTAATGGATTAGATCATCCCAAAGGGGTCTACGACTGACAAACGTGTGATCAGCATAGATCGCAGAAATACAACAACTCGTGTTAGAAGAAGTAGAAGAAAGAAAACCATGAACAGCTTGCTTATTCGATGAAATAGGAACAAACTCAACTACACTCGGGTCCCAGCCAACCCAAATTCTGCCACGAGGAGCGTATTCATAGTTCGCTGTCCATTTCCAGCCTCTTAAAAAGGTCGAAGATATGGTATCAAACAAATCTTTGGGCACCTTAGTCTCAAAAATACCGATCAAGCAGAGCTTGTTGGAGAGAACAAGCTTCCTTACCTCAGCACGCCTAACAAGATTGAGCATACCTCTAACATTCCAGAATCCAAAAAACATATGTACACAAGGAAGGGAGGCATTTACCTCTTCATAGAGGCTTTGCAGCCAATAGAGGTGGCCCTAGCAAGAACCGAAGCAGGAGGTTCAGGAATTAGACGATCCAGCTGGTCTTGAATAGAGTCTGGCTTTGCACAAGACATCGTCCCCCGAGGTGAGGAACTGATGGATAATAGATCATCATCCTCCGAGATAGCATGAATACTAGAACTAGCAATCTCATCTGAGCCAATAGAATGTCCCGATCGGGAGGTACGGTCCAAGGTCTTGGCAGTATTATCATGAACCTTAACAGGTGCTTTCAAAAGTCCCTTAGAAATCCGAACAGGAGGGAGCACAGGTGGTTTAACCGGTTTAGTGGAGGCGGTCTTCAGATTCAACTGTTGTCCACCTCTGGTAGCGCCTGCCACACTGCCAGATGCCGCCTTCTTAGAAGATGGAAGCTTTTTCTTTTTATTTTTCCCTACCACTTCATGCCATTCCTCACCCGCGGGAGGAATAAGTGGAGGGGATGAAGCGAGGGCAGGCGCGACTTCACGCACTGTGACTAAATCAGAGGAACCAGCATCATTTCTTGTAGGTATAGGCAGAGCAACCGAAGACGACACTTGGGAAAAAGCAGCGGCTCCCGCATGAGGAGCAGCAAGTTCCCCTCCGGCTTCCAAAGCATCGAAAGACTGCTGGACTCTTTCCAAATCTTGGTGATGCGAGGCATGAGTAGCCACCCAAACAGGGGAAGCAAGGGACACAGGGGAAGCAGGCCTGTCCTGGGGGAGCTGAACAGGAGCAGGAACAACTGATACAGGAGCCTTGGCTGCAGGTCTCCTCAAATTAGATGCTTGACGAGGGGCTGGGGGATTGCAGTTGTGGCCAAAGATGCCACACTTGGAGCAAACTTGCGGACGCCACTCATATTCCACATCAACAATACGGGAATTTCCATTATGAACCAGCAGTATAGAATCACAAGAGGGCTGGTCTACAGTAATTTCAACACACACACGAGCAAAAGTTAACATATCCATTTGCTCAGTACGATGATCCACATACAAAGGCTTACCAACCGCACTCGCGACTTTGCCAATAGCTCCGGGCCGACCAAAAGGAGAAAGGCGGGTTTCTCAACTTGACCCACACGGGGACGGTTAAATGGGTGTCTTTCTCGAGTTCAAGACCGGCCTCCATTGTTGTAGAATAAATGGAACCTTCGCAACTGTGATTGGGCCACCTTCGAGGAGCTTCCTCCTAAAATCCTTATCAGGAATATGCAGCATAAAGAAACCTTGTCCGTCTGCCATGACTTCGGTGAGGTACGGGCTCCACGCCCTTTTAAGAGCTTCCTCAGTAACTTTAAATGGAATTCTCCTACCCAGATAATAGGCAATCAAACAATCATGGAGTTTGGGGTCAGCAGCTTGAAGGTCAAGGTCGACAAAAACCATCGGCTTATCATCCAAAAATGCGGGAGGGGTGAATTCTAATTCATAGCCTTTCCTCAAAACTTGAGCAACGACGCCCAAGAGCGGCTAGGCGGATTTGCCTCGCCCGTAGGCCGAGGCCGGTTCGGTCCGGATCTACCTCGCACCGTGCGAACACTAACATGGTTACGAACGGGATGGGAATATCCGTCTGCGTCTCGGATCGGGGAAAACGAGGGCCTTCGCCCCTTAACCTTGCACGAGGGCCCATCAAGAGAAAGACCTACAACTTGAGGGACTTGGGCGAGAGAACTCGGCCCTTCATCAACACGAGAGGCCTAGCCAAAAGCCGAGGCCATCACAGCAGCAATTCGAAATCCAGAACCCAGAGGGGAGAAAAACCCTAATCGAATTCATCCATAATCAAGCCAAAACGAGTGGACATACCAGGGCCGAGCTTCGGGGTTCTTCCAAAACAGAGTTTGGCAACCGGATCGGAGCTATGGCGCGGGAATTCGGGTGCTGGTGCAGACGCAGGAAAAGCGAGCAGAGGTAGCGCGAGCGCGAAGCTTGCTGTCGGGCACCGAGGAGAGGCGAGCAGCGACGGAGAGAGTTTTGGCGGCTTCGGGGCTCGAAACCGGCGAAGCGGCGCAGGCTCGGTGCAGGTGCAAGAGGCGCACCGCGAGCGTGGGGGGAGCAACAGCGGCGATGGAGGAGTGAAAGGCGCTGCAGACGCGGCGAGGTCGGCGGAGCGGTAGAGGCGGACGCAGGAGCAGAGGCACGGCGATGGGCGACGACTCAGGCAGCAGGAGTCACCGACGGGAGAAGCTCCGGTGGCAGGCGGAAGGCCGGCGCGCGGTCGGCGGGCCCTGGCGTTCGCGAACGCGGGGGACCCTTTTCTCCAATCCTTCTTCGCGAGAGAGAGATGAACAGTATGAGTCACATCAGCTTTTAGTTCAGGCCTTTAACATTTATAAGCAAGATCCCCATAAAAATAAAATAAAAAAAGATTGCGTGCCATGTGCGTGCGAGGCATGTGTGGCCAACGTCATGACGTCTAGCCGTTAGGTTAGTTGGTTCGACCCTACTTGGTGGAACCAACCTGTTGACTGACATTGATTGTTGACCATATCATTTGGGTTGAACTTTCTAATACCATCTCTACATTTATGTATGTATCTAAGTTCTTAACATATGATAACATGCTGTCGCTGTAGGTTCAAATTTACTATGCCGAGTATAATGGAAGGTTTAGTCGAGATCATGTTGAAAGCGGGGACGGGCACGGCCATGTTCAACATCAGTATGTGCACACCAAGTAAAGTGATCATCGGTTTTGAAATTCATGAACGAAACAAAGGATGTTTAGCATCAGCTTGATGTTTAGCATAAGCTTTCAAACATTTCATATTTACATAATCTGTTTCATATTCTACTTTTTAAATTATCATCATTGTTTTTCCGGTATAGGCGGCACTTCCACAAGCCATAGCTTCTTTTGTGTTTGTCAACGAGTACGGACTACATGCAAACGTCCTTAGTACTGCGTAAGTTCATCATTCGGAAGTTACATTTTTCTTATTTTAAAAGATTGCCTTGCTTTATATTGTTTCCAGGTATATTTGTTTGGAGCTTAAGTATATGATTAACAATTGCTAATTGATCTACTCTTGTTTAATTCTCTGTAGGGTGGTGTTCGGCACGATGATTTCCCTTCTGCTGTTGATTGGCTATTACATTGGCTTGGAATACGCTGCATAAGGGCGAATATTGTTAATTAATTACTAAATAAAGACATTGTTTGCTTGTAAAATCAGTTGTATCCACCTTGTTATTCCATTCATGGTTTAATTTGTGAAAGTGCTCTACAGTAATGGAGAAATCGAAGGTTAATTGAAAAATCTAAATGAGAAATTCGAAAACCCATTTTGGGAAAGCTTACTTAAGTTAGGAAACCATTACAATAAGGAAATGAAAGAACCGATCAGATTAAGAAACTCACTCAAATTAGGATAGCTCGAATTAATAAGCCAATCTAGATGAGGTTTCCTTATGAATTTAAATTACAAAATATTCAAACTTGGAAATCTACTCAAACCATGAAAAATTTCAAATTAAGACACTTTCTCAAGCCTGTAATCCTACCACCTACTCAAACTAGAAAAAACCTATTCGGATCAAGTCGAGGCCTTTAACATTTATAAGCAAGATCCCCTTAAAAAAAAAAAAAAAAGATCGCGTACCGCATGCGTGTGAGGCACGTGCGGCCAACGTCATGGCGTCTAGTCATTGGGTTAGTTGGTTCGACCCTACCTAGTGGGACCAAACTGTTAACTGACGTTGATCATTGACCATATCATTTGGGTTGAACTTTCTAATACCATCTCTACATTTATGTATGTATCTAAGTTTTAACATATGATAACATCATTGGCAATGCCGACGAGTGCCTCATCCACCTCTTTTGCATCGTCCCGAGGCAGACCCTTATCGATGATGAAGAAGTGGTTGAATCCATCATCCTCGTGTTTCTGAACTCAAGAAGCAGAAGAAATAGAGGGATCCAAACCAAAGATTGTACCATGCACAACTGGACTAGCAGGTTGACACTCACTCACCGTACATGGCCCGCATCACCGGCACGCCAACGGCGAGCAGGTTCGTCAGCATGCACAGCGAGAACGTTGTGATGCTCCAATTGTAGCTCGCCCTGCTGTTGAACCTCCCTCAAAGGCCAAGGATAGCAAGGGTGGGGAGCTTGGACAGGGCATCAGCGGCGAGGAGGCGGAAGTTCATGGCATACGGGTTCATGTGGGCTGTGACCTATGTAGCACGGACACTCTCCAGAAGCCTTCGTGTCGTGTCCGACACTCCGACACGTGTCCGACACGCTCCGACACGTCTCGACACGCTCCGACACGCGGTCAACGAGTGTCGAAAAATCCGACACGTGGTCAACTTTTTCCGACACACTCTGACACGCGAGTCTAGAATTCCGACACGTGATTCCGACACGCACGGGGTCAATTTTAAAAATTTATAATACTTGAGGGGTCAAAATATAAATATACACAAAATAAGTAATAAAAGAAGTAATAAAATTGTTATAAATATACACGCACGGGGTCAATTTTTTTTTTTCAGTTTTGTTTTTTTATAATTGTTTTAGTTTTTTTAAAAGTCTTTTATTATGAAAGAAGTAATAAAAAAATGCTATATATGATAAATATATAAATTTAAAAATATCATTTCAGCATTTTTCTTTAAACAATGTTTTTTTTTTCCTCTAAGTTTGATGTATTATTGTAACAAATTAAAATAATGAATGATATTATTTAATATTTTTCGTGTAAATTAATTCTAGGCTATTTTTATTATTATTTATTTATATATTTATATATAAAAATATATTTAATATATAACGTGTCGGAACGTGTCGAAATTCTCTATTTTCAAGAAATGACGTGTCGGCGTGTCGTGTCGTGTCGTGTCACGTGTCGCGTATCCGTGTCGATGCTACATAGGCTGTGACTTCGAACCTAAAGAGGGGGAGGACGAACAGGGGATGAAGTGATTGATGCCGTCACATTGCTTGTGGGTGAAGAGGTGCCACCACTTGACAGAGCCGTAGACAAGTATTAGCGCTACGTACAGTGGGAACATCGACACCACCACCTTGTACACGTCGTCCCTCCCTATCATCTTCCTTGCTGATGAGTCATGGAGGTTGGTGAGGACTAAGGAGTGACCTATGCTTGATAGCAATCGAAGACGTTGTGTCCCATGCTTTATAATGTCAAACTCATACATATATGGCCCATACCATACGTAGGCTTGAATCTGCGCCCTGGTGTTGCTGAGCCTATAGAAAGCATCAGATGCCTTTTCTACCAGTGCTCGATATTGGATGGAAGCAACCACAGTGACAAAGACATTATCCTGGAGATAAAGTCGTCTATCAACATATAATGACTGGTCAACTTTTGAGCTGTTTCCCTTTCTAATCTCGCACCTTGCTTAACGCTTCTAAAATGAACCAGACAACAAAGGAAAACATAAAAGCAGTGCCAATTCTAAAGCCGTAGCTTTTGACCAACGCACATGCTTATGCTACCACCTAATCAACTTCCTCAGAAACTAGGAAAACATGTATCTATGCATTGTGAATATTATCTCATAGTCACCACTTTTAGAAATACTGTAGGTCACTCTTGAAACAATAAAGAGAGGTCATACTGCATTATGAAAGAGAACCGTAAAAGCATAGGTGGAAATATAAAATTGTAACTTCGTGTTTCTATATGCCATCGGTCTGCCAAAACATTAAAATCAAAGCATAGAATGGTGAACTTCCCTATATTGGTTCTTTTAAGTGATGACACGATATTACTTAAAGGACTTCTGAACAACCAATTATTTTGAGGAAACTTCAAACATCTTCGACTCAAATTTAAGAAAACTATTCCCAACTTCAGGAAAGACAAGATATTCGCCCTTTTGCAGCGTATTCCAAGCCAATCAACAGTGGAAGGGAAATCACCGGGCCCAACACCACCCTACAGAGAATTAAACAAGAGTAGATCAATTAGCAATTGTTAATCATATACTTAAGCTCCAAACAAATAAACCTAGAAACAATATAAAGCAAAACAATCTTTTAAAATAAGAAAAATGTAACTTCCGAATGATGAACTTATGTAGTACTAAGGACGTTTGCATGTAGTCTGTACACGTTGGCAAACACGAAAGAAGTTATGGCTCGTGGAATTGCTGTCTATACCGAAAAAATAATGATGATAATTAAATAAATTGAATATGAAACATATTATGTAAATATGAAATGTTTATTATTGATGAATAAACAAAACAAACTGAAGCCAACCTGAATGATGGCGATATGTAAAGCAGGCCCGTGCAAGCCCATGGCAAGAGAGCAAAGGACCGTGATTGCGGGCCCCACCACAAACCTTGTGACCAATCCTAAGAGAGTAGTGTTAGGGAAATCCCTTATGATGTTTTGAAGATGACAAAATAAATCAAATGCTATTAACGTGTTTAATGGTTGAGTAACAGACTATGTAGATGATAGAATATGTAAAGGATATTGCCAAAGTCTATTATGAAGATTTCCAGACTTCTGTGTCAAAGTTTGAAGATTGCCAGACTTTAGTGTCAAAGTTTGTTCTACATCAGAAGTCTGCCAACTCCAACAAATTCTAAATTGAAAGTGAATGAAGAACGAGAAGATAGATTCTCTGCTGAAGCTGAACTTATTCAGATTGTGTCCAGACCTTAAAGTTAAATCTGTTCAAAGTAGATTATGTTAAGACTTACGTCCAGATTATAAAGTCTACTTCATTCTGAAGGCACTCAGACTTTACTTTTGACAGAATACTCTCAGGCTTTACATATAGAATGTGACAAGATCCACAACGAGACACATGTTCAGAAAGAAACAGATTCAGAATGCAACAACTTGATAGAACGTAATACAAGCCCCAAACATATAACGGCTAGTAATCTGGTTTGGATTCCACATCAAGATTGATTTGATTGACTCAATCTAATTAATTGACAATTGGATATTGAAGACAAGAACTTTCTATATGGAGAAGCTCTACTTATGGAAATCAAGATTCTGTTTGTATGGGTGATTAGAATCAATTTGGGATTCTACTTCTATTACTCAACGGCTACCAAATCTTCTAGATATAGATCTGTCTAATGGGTAGATTGGAAGACGATCTTTGAGATATTGTCCAACGGCTAGTTTGGAAGTGGAGGAGTATTTAAGGAGATCAATGACCGATGAGCAAGTAAGAGACGGAGCATAGAATTTATAATTCTAAAGTCTAAGCGACCTTCGATCATACATTTGTTTCTTGTGAGCTTAAATGTTTGTGATTGTGAGAGAAATACCAAAAGAGTGACTTAGTGAGATAGTGTGATCTACTACTAAGTGTTTGCACTCAAAGTTGTAATCTCTTATTGATTGCATAGTGGAATCCTGTTAGCGTGGGAGAGTGGACGTAGGCTTGATTTAAGCCAAACCAATATAAACCTTGTGTTCTTGTTCTCTTTCATGAACTCTTTTATTTTGTTTGTAATTCTATTTAACTGCTAAAGTTTGAACTCGCTCTAAGTCTGTTATTTTTCAGACTCAGTTTCAAAAGAAAAATATTTCTACTGTTCTTTGCGAAAAATTTACTTCACATCTATTCACCCCCTCTAGGTGTTCATTCCACATGCTATCGCCTTCGTTTGCATTGCTATGAATATCCTTGCAATTCGCATGCGCCATACACACTTTTATTAAATCATCTAAGAAGAAGCAGTGAGTTCGAAAGCCAATGCTAAACATCTTTTATTTCCACTGTATATAATTATACTTTTAGAGAGAGTTTGGGTTGATAGGTAAAATGGTGACAGTTTGGTTGTGAGATTATCCATGCATGCATGGGGGCTTTTCTTGTAACCGTAGGGATACTCTCATTTGATGCAAGATCGAGGTGAGAAAAGATAGGAACAATTAATTTACTTTGCGCATCACCGTTTGACGAGTTGCTTTTTTGAAATTAAAAATTTCTCAATTCTCCGTTGTCTTTTTTGTAAGTTAATTATTTATTTATTAACGTGGAATCATCCATCAAGGGGATGTAGCTCAAATGGTAGAGCACTCGCTTAGCATGTGAGAGGTACGGGGATTGATACCCGCATCTCCACTTGTCTCTCTCTCTCTCTCTCTCTCTTTTTGTCTTTTCTTTGTAGAGGGAAAACAATCTTAAATTTATGTCAAAAATATTATATATTTTTTGTTTGTCTTGAACCTAAGTAAGCCCTAGACCCCTTTCAGCCATTTTCGAGGCAAAAACATGAATCCATACATCAGTTTCTCGAAAGAACGGTATGCATGCTTCTTGTGTTTGATCTTGACATAGGGTTCGATATTGTATAAATCATACGCTGAAATTATGATAATCTCATACACATCTTCATAAACAGCGTCAAAAAAGAGTTCAAGAAATTCCTTTCCTCATCCGAACATCAACCTCTTCGATTAAAGTTATGGAAATACTGCAAATTACATCAAGGAAGTTTCTACCAACGTAACAAATCCTTGCTGCTCCTTCTCTAAATCTTTGTTACATTACATGACAGATTGAACACTATCAAGGGCAAAAAATTTAGAACCTATGGATCCCAAGGAATTGAATTGAATTGAATTCTATATGGCCCAACAACGCAAAAAAAAGGGGAATGTATCTACAGGAATTTGCCTAGCTAGACTCTGCACTAGCTAATCACTTACTAGAGACTCATAAGATAATCCCTTAACAAAGGGGAATGTATCTCTGGTATAAGAGGCAATGGTCACGTTGGTACTCTGGTTTCACGATCCACTTTGATGTTGAACATCTCTTTTGAGCTATTTCTGATATCTGACACGGTAGCGTCAAGTTCTTTCAAAGAAGAGGGATAATAATTATTCATACACATGAAGAGAGTATTTTCATAGAAAATTAAATTGGTCTGTTTTGTTATGTTTCTGTGAGTTGCTAACTATCACCTCAATATATAAATCCTCCTTTTTCTGAGTTGATTTTTTGGAAGACTTATTTGGAGCTGAATGTTTATTGAAAGTTCTTCCTCCAGCATTTTAGCAACATGATACAACATAAATATCTTCGGTATATACTAGTGAAAGGAGATTTCCCCTTCCCTCTCTTCTCCGTGGTCATTTCGACTTTTTCATTTTTATGTTGAGGCAACAGAAGTAATCAGAGTTTGATCTAGTTTGCTTATTTTCACTGTTTCTTGAAGCATTGTTTAAGTGCATATTTGATATGAATATTCATTTGCATATCTTGGGATCTTAACATGAAATCTTTGAATGCACTAAATTATCGGCCATATTGTTTGCTTTGGAGTAATTATTGCTTCCTCATGCCAGTATGCTTGAATGTCAGAGATGGGGCAGAAATGACTTTTTCTTTTTTTTTTCTTTTTCTGGCTCAGTTATTCGTGCAAGCGTTCCCAAGCTGGAACTTGATTCGACATTTGAGCAGAAGAATGAAATAGCAAAAGCTCTAGAGGACGAACTTGAGAAGGTATAATTCAGGTACTCCTTGATGATTTCGTTGAAGGGGACCGTGTTTCATTTGTCTATTCTGCACTCGCAGGCTATGTCAGCTTATGGATACGAGATTGTTCGACTCTAATTGTTGATATAGAACCAGATGAGCATGTGAAGCGAGCAATGAATGAGATAAATGCAGGTAGATCCCTGATTTCTTATATGATGATAGGATGTTGCATTTTTCTTTTACTTAGTTTACGAAGGCGTGCCATACTAACATTGTTTCTTTAGCCCTACTGAAAAGTAAAAGTTTTCCCCCGCAGACAAGTTCCTGCAGAATCGTTATAGCTCCTCTCGGATATATGTTTAAGCAATATGAGAGTTTTTGTTTTTAACCTTACCCACAAAATTAAGAGGTTTAAATATCTAGAGGGCCAAGGTAGGCAATTCTATTGGTTTATTTCCAAACGAGGAGTGCCTAATGTGTTTCACTATTGTGTGTTTCCTGGAGAATTTCGGGTACATTCTCAACCATTGCAAGGCTGGGATTAATTGATTTGCATTTTTAATCTAAATTGCCAACACATGATGTTGGCATCAACTTCCAAATGCAAAGATAAATCAAATCCTGTTGGTTTGGCTGCTGAATGTGCATTAGAAAATATCTTATAAATCTAGCTTCTGTTGATGATGTTCTAATGCTGACCAATATTCCCTTTGTAGTTAGGTTATCGAATAACATCTATCCGGACAAAAATCATGTGGCACAAGTGAATTAATGGCATTCATGTGTTTTATGTAATTATCAACTGAAATAAAGACCACGTCGTCAACGTGAGACTCGCCATGACCAAAAAAAAAGAAAAAAGAAAACATGAGACTTGCAATATGGTGGGACTCACTCGGACGTCTTCTCTAATATTTCCTTTGTGTGAAAATGCCATACAATTTCGATTTGTATTTCATGTTGCAGTACGTTCCTCACCTGTCTATGTCTCCCATGTCCAGAAGTGTTGCCAATGATTGGCTCGACTTGCCACGTCACCCACTAATCATCCTGGCAAAAATGATCTGAACAAAAAGATGATGGCGAATGTACATGTGTATGTGATCCGAAAGCCAAATCGTAATTAGCCTGCTACCTTGTGGAGAGTTCGCATGATAGCTCGATGCCATGACCCTCCACTTAAATCTAAGTTCCACAATCATCGGCCCCAAAGTTGAAAGCATTGGAATCCTCTCACCTCCTAATCAATCTTCATATGGTA
Organism: Eucalyptus cladocalyx; assembly: GCA_017140615.1. NCBI lineage: Eukaryota > Viridiplantae > Streptophyta > Magnoliopsida > Myrtales > Myrtaceae > Eucalyptus > Eucalyptus cladocalyx. Next base: position 20,218,114 of record CM029522.1, read on the forward strand.
ATGATATAGGATTGGGGGTTGGTTCTATAAAATCTACTTTTCAACTTTTCGTAAGTTCTAGCCCATTTTGATACAAATTATCAATTTAACTCGCAGATGCTCTCCCTATTATGTATCTCCACCGATGTCTTGACAACGATGTATCGTTCATATGTTGTGCGGCCATCCTCGTTCGCTCGAATTTGATGATTTGGATAGAGGGGACTTTGGGTTCAAGATGCCAATGGGGATAGAGTCTCGTCCCTTTTCTTCGATGTGTAGGACTTGCAACACGAGCAAGATAGAAGTCGGGGAGAGAAACTTCCTAAATGTTGTTATGGAATATCAACTGTAAATTCGTAATCAAGAAGGATCTGTTAAAGAAAATGAAAAATAAAAAAGGAGCACCAGTTTGGGCCCAGCAAAATAGCTGGGCCGGTTTGTTTGGGCCGATCCGAAATATCTTTCAAAAGACACAGCCTGTGTGACCCTATTTAAACTTTCACGTATGCTACTTTTGGCTTGCAGTAGTGTGACATCCCAATTTTCCAATTCTATTTTCAATAAATTGAGACGGGCATTTTGTTGGCATGCATATAGTTATTTTCCCTGAACTTATCACTCATGGGATAACTGGTCTATCATGTGAAGTCATTAAGAAATTCTAATGCATCAGACTCGAGAATTTGACCAGGAAACGATCTTTCGACAGAGCTAATCTGCAAGGGTCATTATGGCACAAATAAAAATTGATTAGAGACCGGAGATAGGTCGACTTGATAGAGGCATGTGATCGAGTGTGGGTGATTCCACAAGATCGCACAATTTTGTCTATCGGCACTGGACCGACTTTTTTGTCGATTGGGTATCTTGTGTTCGTATTTGAAACCTTGAGATTATCTCGACAACCGAAAGTCGCCAATGTGTCAAAGATGTACATTGTGGCTTGAATTGATCAACCACAGGTCAAATGCATGAAAATTTCTAAAAGCTACCCAGTAGTTCAGGACGCGCTAATATCTTGCCAAAGTGAAATTAACCGTGAGATTGAGATTGAATTATGAAATTGGAAGTCATGGTGTGTCAGAAGTCTTATTAGGAACATTGGATTAATTTATGGACTTTAATTATACTCATTTGGAAGAGAATTGATTGGAATTGAAGAAATTAATGTACAAGATTTTATGCCTCGGCGGAAAATGAAATTGAACCTATTGAAGATTGTTGTGGGAGGTTTGGAGATAGTGGAGTATGACATCAACAAGTGATGTCATGGTGGGCCATTTTGTTGGATAAAAGAAAGAGAAAGAGAGAAAAAAAATGGTCCCCTCCTTCTCTCTCCTCCCTCTCTCCTTCCTCTCTCCCGTCGACCCTCTCTTCTCCATCTCTCTTGGCTACTTCGAAAGCCCAGCAGACCAGCGAAGCTAGATTTGCCGTCGCCGCCTCTCGTCGCCGTCGTTGTCGCTCACCGAAGCTGGAATTGCCGCCACAGCTTCGCCCGTCTCTCCCCCTTGCTGTTCGATCGTCTTTCCTCTTTCTCGGGTGTGCCTTGAAGGCTTCGAGACCCAGTAGCAACCAGAGAAGCCCCGTCCGAAGCTGCACGCCGCCGGAGGAGCCTCCATCACCACTCGTTGCCGTTTGTCCCCGTGCTCAGCTGCCGCTGCCTTGCCACTGCTCCGCTTGTCTCGGCCTTCCTCTCACCCATCTTGTTACGCCCCGAACCTCGAGCGCGCCAACATCCCACCATGGTCATGCAAATGCGACATTCCTAGGTAGTGTCGCCGACCCCATTTTTTTATTATTATTGCGCAAGCGGAACGTATTACAAAACCCCTGACAATGAAATACATGATAGAAAAATAGGAAGTAAAGCCACAACATAACACTTTCATAATTCAACAGAATTACAAACATAAGACTACAGCCAAAAGTCTACAAAAGACCGACTCTTAAAAAGGAACTGTCCTACGACCTACAAAACGGACACGTTCTCCAATCCTTATGACTTTACCTCTGCAACTCCTCAATGCCAACCAAAGCTATCGGGTCGCTCCGTTCACCAGGGACTTGAAATTTTAATCCCACAACCGGGATGAGACGATGTCTCAGCAAGTTCAACTCCCTAAACCCCTATTAGAAAGAAAATACGCCCCGGGTGGCCTAGCCACATCACATAGATGACTTACCTCGCATTAGCCTTCATCTGCAGGTTAACACAATTTATATAATTCAACCACGTACAATTATGATAACCAAACAATCATGGCACAATCACATCATCAGAACAGTTCAACCACTTGGATCGTCTCAGCGATCAATCGACTTGGCCAATTACATGTCAATTTAGCAAATCAATCATTACTCTTAATCACGGCCCCACCCGGCAAAATTAGAATCAGTGGCATCACGGCCCCACTCGGCACGACCTTTAAAAAGGTGGTAGATTACGGCTCGGTTGGGTGCAACCTTTATCAGGTGGCAATTCACGGCCTCACTGGGTGCGACCTCTAATATGTGACATATCACGGCCCCACTGGGCGTGACCTCTAATAGGTGGAATTCACGGCCCCACTGGGCGCGACCTTTAATAGGTGGCAATTCACGGCCCCACTGGGCGCAACCTTTATCATGCGGCAATTCACGGCCCCACTGGGCGCGACCTTTATTAGGTGGCAATTCACGGCCTCACTGGGCACGACCTCTAATAGGTGGTTAATCACGACCAACTCTCCCATAAATTTCGACACTTGGGACTTTAGAAAAAGAATCCCTATTTATCACAATCACACTCAATTTGCCACAATCAATCATCAAATTCAAATTCTAAATACACAGCAGCGATCGGCATGAAATTTTGAGAGTTTAGGGTCTCGACGAAATTTTCGAATTTTAATAAATAATTAAATTTATTCCGAAAATTAATTAAATAATAATATCCATATTTTTCGTCATCCACACTCAATTTATAATATCCAACCATCAATTTCAAAATCCGAATACGCAGAAGCGATCGGCACGAAATTCTGAGCAACCGGGGTCAAAAATAAATTTTCCATTTTTTTTAAATAATAATATTTTAATAATTTCGGAATATAATATAATATTATAAATTCCAGAATTTCGAAACATTTAAATAAATCAAAAATAAAACCTATTATGTCACATCAAGGTTTATTATTAAATGAACTCTCTTAGCCTTTAATTAAACATGCTTTAAATTAAACAAACCTCTTAATCTAGTCACAATTAAATAAACTAAACTAACCACCTAAGCTTAATTAACTTAAGCTAAGCACACCTAAAGCATAATTAACCCTCTAAGCGAGGTTTAGTGAGTTAAACTCACCGGATTAGCAAGCCGAGCAGACCAAAACGACGAGGACGAAGCGAGGATTGACTTTCCTCAAGGCGGGCCGAGCATCCGGGCTCGGGAAGGCGGCCAAAACGGGCCAAACATGGGCTGCCATACCCATTTTCTGCAGCTTCTGGTTGAGGCCGACGGAGGTTGCTTGGCGGCGGTTCGGGCGCGAGGAACGGCGGAGAGGGGCGGCGGTAGCTCGGGCGGTGGCACACGGCGGCTAGGCGGGGTCTCACGGTGGCCGGAGGTGGCTGATTCGTGGCCTACAGCAGCCCACGAAGGCAAGGACAAGCTGGATCTCGGCGAACGAGGACGGCAAGCCGGCGAGACCGGCGGAGCGGCGTGCGGGCCTCCTCGCACGGACAGGCGACGACCGAGACGGCTCCGGCGAACGGTGACAGCTGTGACGAATGAGCGGAAGGGGGGCGTCGGGCTGGCTGGCCTGCTGCTGAGTGACGGACGAGGGGAGAAGCGGCGGAGAGGCAAGCAAGCGAGGCGTGTGCGACAAGCGGCGACGGCAGCGTGAGCGGTTCCGACGACGAGTTGGCAGTGACGGGCGAATGGCGAAGGGGCTCCGGCGGCTGGCTGGTCACGCACGAGCAGCTCCCTTCCTTCCCCTCTCCCTCTCTCTCTCTCTTTCTTTCTTCCCAAGGTTGAAGAAGAAGTTGGTTCAATCTCCCCCCTCCACTTGTCAAATTCTTCTTCAATTTGGCCAACCACCATGACATAGGGTGACGTCATCTTCCACTAAAATTCAAATCCTCCACAACTATCTTCAATAGGTCCAATTTTATTTTCCGTCGGGGCATAAAATCTTGTACAACCAATTTCTTCAATTTTTCTTTCAATTCTCTTCTAATTGAATCCAATTAAAATCTACAAAAGTTATCCCATGATCCTAATAAGATGTATGACATGACCGGGCTTCCAATTTCTAAATTCAATCCCAATTTTTACGGTTGAATTCAATCTGGTGCGATTTCAGCGTGCCTAATCCACTGAGTAGCTTTTGAGGGAAATTTTCTTACATTCGACCCGAGGGTGATCAGTCCCCAAGTCTGACGCATCAAAATTCCTTAGTTGCTTTACTCAATAGACCAGTTTTCTCGTGAGTGGCCGACTCAGAGAGACGAACTACATGCATAGATGAATTGCCCGACTCAATTGACCGAAAATAAAATTGAGGAAAATCGGTATGTCACACATCTCGCCGTTCCAGCGAGCTGTTCAACTCGTCCCGGCTGCTGTGGGTCATCGTCGGAGCTCCCTTTGTCGCCGTACGCCGCCGCCTGGACCGTGGAAGCTTAGTTGGACCACCACCGGCCTTGTCTAGCTCAAATCGGCGCCGGATTTGCCCTCAACAGGCAGCGAGTAGTGAGCAGAAAAAATGTGTATCTCAGCTCGATTTTGGCCCGTTTTGGTCGGCTTCCCGACCCCGGATGCTTGGCCTGCTTTGAGGAAAGTTGTTTCCCTCGGCGTCCCCGTCGTTTTGGTCCACTCGGTTCGTTAATTGGGTGAGTTTAGCTCACTAAACCCCGCTTAGAGGGTTAATTATGCTTAGGGAGGTTTAGTTTATGTTAAGTGTTATTGGGTGGTTAGTTTAATTTATTCAAGTGTAGATTATGTTAAGGCACTTGATTAACTTTTAAAGTGTGTTTAATTTAAGGCTAAGTGAATGTTTATATTAATATAAGTTTTGATGTGACTTAAAGGAATTTTTTTTTGATTTATTTAAGTATTCCGAAATTATTAAATAATTTAATAATATATATTTATTCGAAATTATTAAAATATTATTATTTAAATAAATTTCGGAATAAAATTAATTATTTAATAAATTTCGAAAATTATCTCGGGATCTTATTTGCTCAGAATTTCGTGCTGATCACTGCTGTGTATTCGGATTTTGAAATTGATGGTTGGATATTGTAAATTGAGTGTGAATTGAGAAAAATATGGATATTATTATTTAATTAATTTTCGGAATAAATTTAATTATTTATTAAATTCCGAAAATTTCGTTGGGACCTTATTCTCTCGAGAATTTCGTCTTGATCGATCGCTGTGCATTTAGAATTTGCGTTTGGTGAATGGATGTGGCAAATTGAGTGTTGATTGTGATAAATATGGATTTTACTCATAAAAACCCAAGTGTCGGGTTTTGATGTAAAAATTGAATTTTGATAATTATATTAAATAGTGCGGTTTGAAAAAGTGAGATATTGGCTTTTTGGTTCGAAATTAGCGTGCCCCCACACACGTGAGTAATTTCTGGAATATTTTTAATATGAAGAAAAATGGCCGGGATCACTATTTTAAGTGGAAGCATTGAGTGAAATGCAAAGTGTCCTGGGGCCGAGTATGATTTGGCTGTGTGATAATTAAGAGGAATCGTCCTAGGCTGCTGAGCCGGACTTGTCCCTATATGGGATGCCCCTTACAACGGATGCAGGTCGCAATAGAGGCTAGGCCGACTGGACCTATGCTCCTTCAGGAATGCCGTTGACGTAGTGACGAAGCCGCGCTCCAAGGGGGGAGGCGATGCCTGGCATTAATGTCAGTAGATAGCCGAACTGCGAGTAGGTTATGTCTTTGTGTGGTAGTGAATAATAATTGGAATGCGTGCTAAGTGCGATCTTGATTTATATGAAAGTGATGGCATTCCAGTTGTTTGAATTATTATTACTATATGTGATTGAGTGATTTGAATTGTGCTAACCTGCAAAAAGGAACTGAGGCGAAGTAAGTTCTCTGTGTGATGTGGCTAGGTCACCCTTGGGCGTATTTTCTTTCTAATAGGGGTTTAGGGGGTTGAACTTGCTGAGACAATGTCTCATCCCGGTTGTGGGATTAAAATTTCAGGTCCTTGGTGGACAGAGCTGCCAGATATCTTTGGTTGGCCTTGAGGAGTTGCAGAGGCGAAGTCATAAGGATTGGAGAACGTATCCAACTTGTAGGTCGTAGGACAGTTCATTTTCAAGAGCCGATCTTTTGTAGATTTTTGGCTGTAGACCTCTGTTTGTAATTCTGTTGAATTATGAAGATGTTATGTTGTGGTTTTGCTTCCTGCTTTTCTATCCCATATTTCATTGTCAGGGTTTTTTTTATAATACGTTCCGCTTGTGCAATAAGAAATAAATGGCGTCGGCGACACTATGTGGGAATGTCGCATTTGCATGACCATGGTGAGATGTTGGCGCGCTCGAGGTTCGGGGCGTGACATCCCCGTTTAAGTGGTATCAGAGCATGGTCTGTGTATGGAGTGATAAGGTGCGATGAGTCATTGGATAGTTAGTAGGAAAGGCTTTTAATATGCTGATGCATGTGATTGATAGCTGTTTGGTAGTATGTTTGTGGGGTCACTCAAATTCTAACCTGATGTTGGAATAAGAAAACAGGCGTCTATAAAGAGCCTGTAAGATGAGTGACCAAGAGTGGAGAACTCCTTGTAGGAGGTCGATAAGACCTGTACCTCAGGGTAGGATGCTGACAAGAGTTGGTACTCGAGGTAGAGCGTAGGCTTAGACCAGCGCGAGTGTGAGAGTACCGTCGCAAATCGGTATTGAGAGTGTAGCAGCACCGAATGATCCTAGGTTTGCCGGGATTGTTTGGGCGCTCAGGTCTTTGGGAAGTATTTTAGGTTAGTAAGCTCAGGACTGAGCCACCACTATTGCTGTTGTTTCTACTGCTGCCAGTGTTGTGACTGTTGTTGTTGCCACGCCTGTTGGGGCCCAATCTGAAGTTGTGATCGAGGATCAAGCCACTGTATCTGAGTCAAGGTTCGGTTTAGATAGAGATGGAAATCGATTGGGGAGAAAGGCTGATGTCAGAAGAAAGGTGCCCTGTTTCACCCAACTAGAAGAGTAGAATTGGAAAGTTAGAGCTCAACTCAATCGATGTGTGTCGTGTTTGTAAGGAAAGACATAGATTTGTTTTGTGCCCTAAGAGGGAAAGGGCTTGTTACAGGTGTCGCCAGTAAGGCCATTTGATCAAAGATTGCCTGTATAGATAGATGGAACCATAGCTGTTTCTGTCACCACCGTTGATAAGATAGAACAGAGGAATCACGCTTCGGGACATTTAGTGGGGTACTTGGAATGGATCTCAGTGCAAGAAGGGTGCATGATATTCCTTGATGGGAGGTAGAAGACTCACTGATTGTGTGCCGAGTTTGTGGAAAGAGGCGTGAGTAAGCCTAGTGTCAGAGTAAAAAGGGAGCATGATTTGAATATGACCAGCACGACCATCAGGTTAGGAATCGTCCGTGTAAGTTTAGGAGAGTGTAAGCACTGCTACTGCAGATAGGACGCCACTAGGATGGCTAGAGGAGCATGAAGGGATTGACCATGCATTAATCAGAAGAAGAACGTTTTTGAGATGTTTTTATCAGAGTAGTGCAACAGAATTTTCAGTGAAGGTTGTAGGATCTTCGTTGTGGTAATAAAGTGATAGAAAGATAAATCTCTGACTATAGTTGTACTTGAAGGGTTTGCTTAAGTATGACTTGGAAGTTATTTATAAAAAAGGTTTGGCTTAAGGAGTTTTCCGCTGTTTTGAATCGTGGTAGTGATGTAATTCAGATTGTTCAGTTAGCGTGCGAAAGTTTTGAATCACTGAAAGTCGAAGAGGAACTTCAATTGTTGTTATTCGTCATTGAAGACTTTCTAGTTGTTGGTTACCGAATCTGCATGGCAACTGTAATAGATGCGTCAGTTAAGGAGCCGGATATGAGAAACTTAGCCGTGGTATAGAAGTTTTTGAGGTGTGTCATGAAGAATTGCCAAGTCTGCTGTCAGAAAGAGAAATAGAGTTCGTGATTGAATTAGCACCCAGAACAGAGCTAGTCCCTAAGGCTCCTTACCGGATGGTGTTACCCGAGTTAAAAAGATTGAAGGTGTAGATGCAGGAATTATTGGATAGGGGATTCATACGTTCCAGTGCATCACCTTGGGGAGCACCTGTTCTATTTGTGAAGAAGAAAGTTGGTTCGTTGTGTTTGTACATTGATATTCTTCAAGATCTACTGGAGGTCAGGGTATCATCAGTTGAGGATTAGGAAGAAAGACATACCGAAGTTAGCATCTCACACTCGATACGGTAGTTATGAGTTTACTGTAATACCGTGTGGTTTGATGGACACCTTAGCCATTTGTTTGGGTTTAATGAGCATAATGTTTAAGGGTACTTGAATCAGTGGTGATCGTGTTTATTGAAGTTATCTTGGTGTGTTCAAAGAGTGCTGAGGAGCACGAGAGACATTAGAAGATGATACTTTAGACCTTCAGGACTCTTGAATCTTACGCTAAGTTTAGCAAGTGTGAGTTTTGGATAACTCGTATTGCGTTCCTAGGTCACGTGATTTCAGGCGAAGAAGTCTTCGTGGACCCCACCAGGAATGAAGCAGTGAACAGTTGGCCGAGATTGACTACAATGATAGAGATTAGAAGTTTCTGGGGATTAACGGGATATTACAGATTTTTTGTGGAAGGGTTTTCAGCGTCAGCGTTGCAGTTGATTCGACTACTGAGGAAGTAAGAAAAGTTCGTGTGGACAGATGAGTGCGAGCGTAGTTTTCAAGGGCCTAAGAAGAGGCTAACTACTGCACCTGTGCTTACTATTCCATCTGGTCCAGGAAGGGTTGAGATCTACAGTAATGCGTCGTTTAAAGGACTGGGTTGTGTGTTAATGCAACATGATAGGGTTATTGCATACGCGTCCCGTCAGTTGAGATCTTGTGAGTTGAATTACCCGACGCATGTTGTAGAACTTGCAGTAGTTATGTTCGTTCTGGAAATTTAGAGGCACTATCAGTATAGAGAAAGGTTCCATATCTTCATTGATAATCAAAGTCTCAAGTACGTATTCTCTCATAAGGAGTTGAAAATGAGACAGCGTCGTTGGATGGAACTCCTTAAGGATTATGACTATGATATTTTGTATTACTTTGGAAAGGTGAGCAAAGTCGCAGATGCACTGAGTCGAGAGTCTTTAGTTGCACAGTTGGTATGCAAGGATTGGATCTTATTTGAGAATGTTCGAAATTCGTTTTTCAAATCTAAGGTAGGCCACCTTTCGAATCTTATGACCACCCTTAGAATTGAGTCGAGAGTACAAATTAGAATCAAAATACTTCAGTGGACAGATTCAAAAATTCAGAAGACTCTATAAGAGAATGCAGATGAGAGAGATGTTGATTTTCAGATTTCTGAAGACAGAACACTAAGGTTTTGAGGACAATTGTGTGTAATTGACGATACAGAGATTAAAGAAGAGATCTTATGGGAAGTTCATCATAGCAACTTTAGCGTTGTCCAGACAGTATGAAGATGAGTCATAATCTACATCATCGAGATTGGTAGATCGGAATGAAGATAGATATCACTGAACAAGTTGTAAGTGATGGATGTATCAGTAAGTGAGAATTTGGTAATGTAAGCTAGGATAGCTTTTTCAAGCACTTGAGAGAGTCCTGTGTGGGAATGGAAGTATAGCATGATGGAATGTTATGATAGGTTATTAAGGAGTCGGGAAGAATATTGATTCATTATGGGGTTGTGGTCGACAGATGAACAGAGTCAACTCACCTTAGTACAACACGAAAAGATCTCGATTAGAATAGGTATACCGAAGTGTGAGTTTATCATATAAATCATCCGCATGGGGTGCTGGGGATGAATTGTATTTCAAATTTATATCAGATGTTCCAAGTTGGCAGAGCTTTCAGATGGTTCTTTCTTAAGTAGTGCATAGCAGAGAGTGCGGAATTTCAATTGCTGAGATGAAGTCAGGGAAAGAAAGATCACAGGCTAGGGTCAATACAGAAGTCAGTGATTGCAGTTGTCGAGATTAGTGTCAGAGTTATATCAGATCTTGCCCAGAGGTTCCCAGTTTCAGCAAATTAGTCAGATAGTTTCTTTTCAATCAGTATAGAGCAGAGTGTTCAGAACTTCAGTTGTTGAGTTGAGGTCAGAGAATGAAAGGTCGCAACCAGAGTCAGTTCAGCAGTTAGTGGAAGCAGTTGTGATTATCGGTGACAGATTAAGGACCGCTCAGAGCTGTTGAGAAATTTATGCAGTTAAGCGTTAGAAACCTTTGAATTTTCAGATTGAGAATTTTGTTCATCCTTGGATGTTGCCTAGGATAGGGACGTCTCAAATTGTTAAGAAAGGAGAGCTAGAATTGTTTAAACGGTGGCATATTTTGAGTTTGGGATCAATTAAGAAATTTGGCTTTAAATGGAAAAAAGAAAGCAATTTGGAGCACCGTCGGCGCCTCTAGCCGATTGGTACCCGGGATGAAGTCATAGGTCCGAAGTTGGGGGTTCGAATCCTCGACGCGACAGATAGCCGCTTTGTGGGAAAACAAAAAAGAAACCAAAACTTTTGCAACTTTCATTTTTGTAAAGATGGACAAGTGCTTAGCCTTTTTGGGAATCAAGGATTGGTCTGGTTAATTCAGAAATGTTTCGTTGGCATGGAGGATCTTGGATAGCAGTACGAAGCAGAATGAAGGAGCATAATTGATGAGACGATAATACCCTACCATTTTGAAGAAGAATTTTTAATGGTTTAAATTTCGAGGACGAAATTTTTATAAGAGGGGAAGAGTTGTGACATCCCGATTTTCCAATTCTATTTTCAATAAATTGAGACGGGCATTTCGTTGGCGTGCATATAGTTCTTTTCCCTGAACTGATCACTCATGGGATAATTAGTCTATCGGGTGAAGCTGTTAAGAAATTCTAATGTATCAGACTCGAGAATTTGACCAGGAAACGATCTTTCGACCGGGCTAATCTGCAAGGGTCATTACAGCACAAATAAAAATCGATTAGAGACTAAAGATAGGTTGACTCGACAGAGGCATATGATCGAGTGTGGGTGATTCCACCAGATCGCACAATTTTGTCGATCGGCACTGGACCAACTTTTTCTGTTGATTGGGTACCTTGTGTCCGTATTTGAAACCTTGAGATTACCTCGACAACCGAAAGTCGCCAATGTGTCAAAGATGTACATTGTGGCTTAAATTAATCAACCACATGTCAAATGCATGAAAATTTCTAAAAGCTACTCAGTAGATTAGGAAGCGCTAGTATCGTGCCAAAGTGAAATTAACCGTGAGATTGAGATCGAATTATGAAATTGGAAGTCATGGTGTGTCACAAGTCTTATTAGGAACATTTGATTAATTTATGGACTTTAATTGTACTCATTTGGAAGAGAATTGATTGGAATTGAAGAAGTTGATGTACAAGATTTTATGCCCCGGCGGAAAATGAAATTGAACCTATTGAAGATTGTTGTGGGACGTTTGGAGATAGTGGAGTATGACATCATCAAGTGATGTCATAGTGTGCCATTTTGTTGGATTAAAGAAAGAGAGAGAAAAAAAATGGTCCCCTCCTTCTCTCTCCTCCCTCTCTCCTTCCTCTCTCCCATCGACCCTCTCTTCTCCATCTCTCTTGGCTGCTTCGAAAGCCCAGCAGACCAGCGAAGCCAGATCTGCCGTCGCCTCCTCTCGTCGTCGTCGTCGTTCACCGAAGCCGGAATCGCCGCCACAGCTCCGCCCCTCTCTCCCCCTTGCTGTTCGGCCGTCTTTCCTCTTTCTTGGGTGTGCCTTGAAGGCTTCAAGACCCAGCAGCAACCAGAGAAGCCCCGTCCGAAGCTGCATGCCGCTAGAGGAGCCTCTGCCACCACCCGTCGCCGTTTGTCCCCGTGCTCAGCCGCCGTTGCCTCGCCATTGCTCCGCTTGTCTCGGCCTCCCTCTCGCCCAGCTCGCCGTTCCAGGGAGCTGTTTAGCTCGTCCCAACTGTTGTGGGTCATCGTCGGAGCTCCCTCCGTCACCGTATGCCGCCGCTTGGACCATGGAAGCTTAGCTGGACTACCACCGGCCCTGTCCAGCTCAAATCGGCGCCGGATCTGCCCTCAACCGGCAGCGAGTAGTGAGCAGAAAAAAATGGCTATCTTAGCCTGGTTTTGGCCCGTTTTGGTCGGCTTCCCGACCCCGGATGCTTGGCCCACTTTGAAGAAAGTTCCCCTCGGCGTCCTCGTTGTTTTGGTCCACTCAGTTCGTTAATCGGGTAAGTTTAGCTCACTAAACCTCGCTTAGAGGGTTAATTATGCTTAGGGAGGTTTAGTTTATATTAAGTGTTATTAGGTGGTTAGTTTAATTTATTTAAGTGTAGATTATATTAAGGGGCTTGATTAACTTTTAAAGTGTGTTTAATTTAAGGCTAAGTGAATGTTTATATTAATATAAGTTTTGATGTGACTTAAAGGAATTTGTTTTTGATTTATTGAAGTATTCTGAAATTATTAAATAATTTAATAATATATATTTATTCGAAATTATTAAAATATTATTATTTAAATAAACTTCGGAATAAAATTAATTATTTAATAAATTCCGAAAATTATCTCGGGATCTTATTTGCTCAGAATTTCGTGCTGATTGCTGCTGTGTATTCGGATTTTGAAATTGATGGTTGGATATTATAAATTGAGTGTGGATTGCAAAAAATATGGATATTATTATTTAATTAATTTTTGGAATAAATTTAATTATTTATTAAATTCCGAAAATTTCTTCGGGACCTTATTTTCTCAGAATTTCGTATCGATCGCCGCTGTGCATTTAGAATTTGAGTTTGGTGAATGGATGTGGCAAATTGAGTGTTGATTGTGATACATAGGGATTTTATTCATAAAAACCCAAGTGTCGGGTTTTGATGCAAAAATTGGATTTTGATAATTATATTAAATAGTGGGGTTTGAAAAAGTGAGATATTGGCTTTCTGGTTCGAAATTAGCGTGCCCCCACACACGTGAATAATTTCTGGAATATTTTTAATATGAAAAAAAATGGCCGGGATTACTATTTTAAGTGGAAGCATTGAGTGAAATGCAAAGTGTCCTAGGGCCGAGTATGATTTGGTTGTGTGATAATTAAGAGGAATCTTCTTGGGCTGCTGAGCCGGACTGACCCTATATGTGATGCCCCTTACAACGGATGCAGGTCGCAGTAGAGGTTAGGCTGACTGGACCTATGCTCCTTCAGGAATGCCGTCGATGTAGTGACGAAGCCGAGCTCCAAGGGGGGAGGCGATGCTTGGCATTAATGTTAGTAGATAGCCGAACTGCGAGTAGGCTATGTCATTGTATGATAGTGAATAATAATTGGAATGCGTGCTAAGTGCGATCTTGATTTATATGAAAGTGATGGTGTTCCAATTGTTTGAATTATTATTACTATATGTGATTGAGTGATTTGAGTTGTGCTAACCTGCATGAAGGAACTGAGGCGAGGTAAGTTCTCTGTGTGATGTGGCTAGGCCACCTTTGGGCGTATTTTCTTTCTAATATGGGTTTAGGGGGTTGAACTTGCTGAGACAATGTCTCATCCTGGTTGTGGGATTAAAATTTCAGATCCCTGGTGGACGGAGCAGCCATATATCTTTGGTTAGCCTTGAGGAGTTGCAGAGGCGAAGTCATAAAGATTGGAGAACGTGTTCGACTTGTAGGTCGTAGGACAGTTCCTTTTTAAGAGCCGGTCTTTTGTAGACTTTTGACCATAGACCTCTGTTTGTAATTCTGTTGAATTATGAAAGTGTTATATTGTGGTTTTGCTTCCTGCTTTTCTATGCCGTATTTCATTGTCAGGGTTTTTTTTTTTTTTTTTTTTTTTATAATACGTTCCGCTTGCGTAATAAGAAATGAATGGGGTCGGCAACACTACCTGGGAATGTTGCATTTGCATGACCATGGTGGGATGTTGGCGCGCTCGAGGTTCGGGGAGTGACAAGTAGCGTCTAACTGAATAAGGAATCCTTAGCTTTTCTTCACCGAACCATCCTTGCACTTAATCGCAAGTTTCAACCAACTTGTGATTCGTTCGGTAGTAGTGACCAGCGATGACGCGTCCCATTAAAACAGCTTTTCCCTCAAATAGCCAAAAGAAGATAAAACAGACTACTATTTACCACGGTTGACGCAGCCAGCAATTCTCAACCCGAACTCGATGTATTTTAAATGCGTCCAAAATAAGGAAAAATGTGAGTTTCGACAGAAATCTGATTGCGACGCGCACTTATGATGGTACGTTTCGAGGTGATTGCGAAATTCGAATACGAAAATTGCGCTCGCTAACGCCAGAAGGAAGGGGGAAAAATCTCTTTGCACTCGTGGTGAAATTGTCCTCCTCTTTCTTTCCTTTTGTCCTGAAACTGCTTATGGTGCCCTTTTCATATTAGCGGACGCCGAGGTTTGGCCAAAAAAGAGGTTGGCGCTTGCATTACGTCTCGGTGTCTCGAAAAATTGCTCGTCCGAATAAACATCACGATGGGGACCATCTGAATAGGCACGATTAGGAAAATATAAAGTTAATTTAGATTGGATAAGAATCATATTTCACAGCAAACTTCACGGGTAAAACCAAGTATTCTTGAGCTTAATTTTTCATATGGGAGAGATCAAGGGCCCATCTGATTACACACAGACATTCTGTCAGAATTTAAAACATTATTGAGTAAATGGATCGATGCTTGAGTATCACAGAAGTCTCGTGAGATACAAAATATCCAAGCTACAAATTACAATTAAATTTAAAAAAGAAAGGTAATTCTAGATGTACCTTAAAGGGCCAGAGTTTTTTACTTAAAATAAAAAGAGGAGTACTGAAAATTCCATCGGTTCTGTTTTGAGAAAAGATGAAGGTGGACGACGAAAACAGGTGGTCCTGCTGGAAACAGGGAGCATGCTTTCTTGGCTTCGTCAATGCCTTTCGAAAGGAATTTCCTTTCGTCAAGGAATCGATCCCCATCACTTCAGCTCCAATCGAGGATGGTCTTTCGGGATTATTACTCGCCAAAAAAAAAAAAAAAAAACTAGAACTACACCCAACGTCTCATACTCGAAATCCCAATCTGATTTTGACCAAAAAAATAAAAAATAAAGTACTAAGCTGGCTCCAGTACCTTCGACTTTTTAAAATGTCGCTGGAGCTCCCAAATTTGGACCAGTTCGATAGAAAAAAGAAAACACTAAATTTCCGTCTTTGATACGTGCCAAACAAATCGGACGCGTGGGATATCTTAACCCGTCGTGTTATCGAAGCAACATACTGCGACGTGAAATACAGATCGAAACTGCATGGCACTTTCATGAAAGCCCAAAGGTCTTTGAAGTAATCAAAAAGGCAACAGCACTCTAGCGGGGGATGTCATGAGAGTTTCGCATTGATCAAGTCTCAGAGGGACAAAAGAGAACCGAGAACTCCATACTTTTCAACGTCTGCATCGGGGCTTTTGTTGCTCGAAAACATCACAGGCCACTTAGAAATCGAACTCAGGGTTTGAACGATAGGTATGATGGCGTGGTAGAAGAGAAGTGGGTACGAGAGCGTTTTGGATATTTCATCTGCACGAGCATTCAGAGAAGTACTGTTCGACTTTAGCACGGGATCTCATGGAGAGAGAGGGGGCATAAGCAATTTTTTGGTGGATCCTAATGCGGTTTTTGTCAGGGGACCTACTAGTTCGAGTGCCTCAGACATGCTTGCTCTCCCAAAACAAATTAATAATAGAGGAATGACATTACACATTGAATCAAAATTTAAAGACCACACTGAGTATCAAAGCATTTTGGATATTCATCTGCATAAGCCTTCAGATAGTACCGTTTCACTTTAGGGGAGAGAGAGAGAGCATTTTTGTTTTTGGTGCATGTGCTACCTAGTTTGAGTGCCTTGGACACGCTTCCTTTTCAAAAGTGGATTAAAATTTTAGAGATGACACTATACATTAGAATCAAAGTTTCACAAACCACATTTCGTACCGAAGCGTTTTGGATATTTATTTGCATAAGCTTTCATATTGTACCATTCAACTTTAGCATGGGATTCCACCGAGGGGGAGAGAGAGAGCTCTTTTTTTTTCGTGGATCCTAGTATGCTTTCATTGCGGGACCTAGTTCGAGTGCCTCAGATGCACTTGCTTTTCAAGAGTAAATTAAAAATTAAGAATTATATTGTGTAAATTAAAAGTTCAGAGACAACTTTACATGTTTAGAATGAAGGTTTGGAACAATTTGTGCTAGTATTCCCTTTCCAAAAGCATGTCCTTGAAGGAAAACCAAAATGAGCATTACGAATTTTGAATGCCTGAATTATAAGATAGGATATTAGATGCGTGCGTTAGAAATTCGTAGAGAGATGAAACTCTATTTCAATCATAGAAAAATATACGTACAGAGGGATTGCGTAAAGAAGTGAGACTTAGAAAATAAGGCTACGTCCGTTTCAAAGTAGACGAATGATTCAGAAGATATTTTCCCAAAAAAACCTTCAACTTCACCCAATGTCCCACGCCCGAAATCCTAATCTGACTTTGACCCAAAAAAAACATATATATAAAAAAAAAATCCTAATTTGACATTAAGGTGCGCATGACAAAATTTATGGAATAGAAATCAATTTTTGGCCAGAAATTGATTTCTCAATTTCTATTCCATGGACGAGTTTTTCAGCAAAGAAACGTATTTGATAACGATTCAGAATTTCTATTTCTAGAGTAAAAATTCGTTTGATAAGAGAATAAAATTTATATTTCTAGGAGCGGCAACGGCCGGCATTCAGTGGTCGGAGTCTGACGTCTGGCAATCGGCGTTCGGCGTTCGGCAATCGATGGTGGGTGGTCGAAGTCCAACGTTCAGACTCTGATGTTCGGCGTCCGACGTCCGGAGGCTGGCAACCGGCGGCTAGTGGCGGATGGCCAATGGCCGGAGTTCGATGGCCGGCGGCGGGTGGCCAACGGCTGGTGGCGGGTGGCCAATGGCTAGAGTCCGGCGGCCGGCGATCGGCGGTTGGTGGCGGGTGGCCAACGGCCGAAGTCCAACGGTCAACATTCGATGGTCGATGGTGACCAACGGGCGGTCGGCGTTGGGCCTCCGGTGTCCGGTGATTGGCGATGAGCAGCCAACGACCGACGGGCGTCCAACATCCGGTGGCTAGAGTTTGGTGGCGAACAGTCGGCGTTCGGTGGCTGGCGGTCGGTGGCGAGCGGATGGTGGCCGGGGCCGATGGTGGGTAGGCGGCGACCAGTGGTGGGCGTTCCGCATGTCACGCCCCGATCCTCGGGCACGCACACATCCTTCTAACTTGGTCAATTTTATAATGCGATATCCCAGGACAAAGTATTGCCGACCCTTTCATTTATTAAGCACATGCGGAAGCAGTTAAAATCCCCAGACAATAAAACGATGGGATAGAAAAGCAGGGCCATATTTTTCATATTGAAATTTATAACCAAACTTTTATACAAAACACAAATCAGTTCATAACTATTCACTTCAAAAGAAATTCTCAAAAGAAGATAGACTCTCAGCCCATCCAGGCCATACTTAAGGTCCCTCTCGGGATTATCTTCTTCTTCCAAAAATCCTTCTCTTTAAGTTTCACCTCCGAGTTCTCCTTCTTAGACTCCTCCTTAGCTCCTTGTCGGGGTCCTGAAATGTTTTTCCCCAAACTGGGATGAGACTACGTCTCAGTGAGTTCTACCCCACTAAGCCCGATTAGTAAACCATTATACTATAGGCTGCCTATACACGCATAGGGCAGAAGACGTACCTTGGCCTCATATCCCACCTGCAAGTCAGTACAATTCATAATAGGCACCCCAAGCAATCATATCACTGATCGAAGCATTGATCAAATCGACCTAGTCGATTAAATGCCAACAAGACCACTCACGGTGATTTCTAATCAGTCAATCAATCCACAACATCAAATCAAATCAATGATCAATCGACCTAGTCAATTACATATTAGCCTGACCATTTCCCGGTCATTCAAGCTATTATTATTCAAAGTCCCACTCGACAACATTCAACATTTAATGGCTTTACGGTCCCACTCGACCACTTTCAATATTCAATGGCTTTACAGTCCCACTCGACCACTTTCAAAATTCAATGGCTTTACGGTCCCACTCGACCACTTTCGATATTCAATGGCTTTACGGTCCCACTCAGCCACTTTCAATATTCAATGGTTTTACGGTCCCACTCGACCACTTTCGATATTCAATGGCTTTACGGTCCCACTCGACCACTTTCGATATTCAATGGCTTTACGGTCCCACTCGACCACATGCTCTTTAAAAATGTCATTTTGAATCAGCGAGCCCACGTGCATTCTTCAAGGCGATGCATCAAGTCACCGAGCGTACGTGTCTCTTCAAGATGCCAAATGTACTCATTGAGACCACGTGCATTCTCCGAGGAAATGCATCAAATTACCAAGCCCACGTGTCTCTTTCAAGATGCCACACTTAATCACCGAGCCACATGCATTCTCTAAGGCGACATCCTTCGTCACCGAGCCATGTGCATTCTCCGAGGTGATATATCTAATCATCAGGCCCCGTGAAAAGTAATTATCCACAACCTTAATTCGTACTCAATTTACCCAAATAATCAATTTAGGAACATATCCTAAATATCCACAATTAAATCAATTTGGCACAATTCAAAGCTCAAATAAATAAACGGACTACACCACGACAATCAGCACGAGATTTCGGTCGTCGGCCATCTCAATCTTAATTTCCGAAAAATAATTAATTAATTAATTAATTTCGAAAATTAATTATTAAATATTAAAAATTCCGTTTAGCTCAAAATAAGGCCCAATTAAATAAACGGACTTCACCACGGTCATTAGCATAATTTTCCAGTCACTAGCCATCTCAATTGAATTTTCGAAAAATAAATAAATAATTAATTAATTTCGAAAATTAAATAATTAATATTAAAATTCAATTTAGCTCAAGAGCCCGATTAAATAAACGGACTTCACCACGGTCATCAGCATAATATTCCGGTTCCGGACCATCTCCCTTGAATTTTCGGAAAATAAATAATTATTTAATTTAATTCCGAAAATTAATATTTAAATGCCCAAAAATCTCACTTAGGCCCGAATCGCCAAATTGAAGCCCGATTAGGGGTCGGAAAATTCCCGAGATGCTTCCAATAAATAGTAGACCACGTCTACTTGTTAATTACACAATCAATTTATTTACATCGCATCACAATTGACTAATAATTGCTAATTTATTCTAATCTAACAACCTAAACATAATTAATTAAAACTAAACCAATCTTAAGCATAATTAGCCAACTAATCCTGGATCAGTGAGATTACTCACCAAATCGCGCGCAAATTGGATCAATCCGATGGCGGCGACGCGACGAACAAATCTTCCCAAAGCACGGTTCGGGTTCGGGACCCGGAAACGGCCCAAAACGAGCCCGAACCAGCTGGAAACCCATTTCGTGGGTTGCGGTTCAAGGCTTGCCGGAGCTAATTCGGCGGCTAGGGCGACGAGGGAAGGCCGGCGGAGGGTGAGGGGATGCCGGGGAGGCTACGCGGTGGCCGGGCGGAGGCAGGCGGTGGCCGGAGGTAGCTGGTCGGGGTGGAACGGGAGCTGGGTCGCGCGGGGGAGGCGCTGCAGCGAGCTGAAGATGCGGGACGTGCGCGGACGGTGGGACAGCGGCAACCGGCGAGCGCGCGGGCGGTCCGGCTCCGGTGCGGCGGCGGGACGGGCGGCAACGGTGGGCTGCAGCTTCTGTTCTTCCTCCAGCTTCTGGTTTCGGTTCTGTTCGCACAGCAAAGAGAGCCGAGGGAGAGAGGGTGCGAAAGAGAGAAATGAGAGAGAGAGGAGATGAAAGTTTGACTGGTCAAATGGGGAGAGAGAAGAAGCCAAATTGAATTTGGCAAGGGGGCAAGTGTTCAGTGGGGGGAAAAACGCACGAGGGGGAGGGGAGAGAAGAGAGAGAAAAGAGAGAAAAAAGAAAAAGAAAGAAAAGAAGAGAGAGGGAGCGACCCAGGTCAAGCGGGGCTACCCGCTGAGTTTAAGCATATCAATAAGCGAAAATAAATAACTAATATAACACCACATGGTATTATTCTTTTCTTTTCTTTTCTTTTCTATTTTCTTTTGGTCTTCAATTTTTCTTCCGATAATTTCTTTCTTGAAATTTCGGACTCGTCAATAAATTGACGAGCGATGAGACAATGTCCTAAAAAAAAAAGGATTATGACATGCTTAAAATTCGATTCCCGAAATCGAGTTCAATTTCGTGGTTAAAAATCGGTCAGGCGTGATTTTAATCCAATCCAACAAATTGAGTAGCTTTTAGGGATTTTACTGCAGATACATCCCTTAACGGCTTCACCCAATAGGTTAGTTAACTCGTGAGTGATCAACTCAGAGAAAAAGGACCGTAAACACGTTGACGAAATGCCCATTTCACTTTATCGAAAACGGGGTCGAATTTCAGGATGTCACACCGCATCCCACGGGCGGTGGGTGGGTGACGAGCGATGACGAGAGTGAACGATGAGGAAAGTTTTGATTTCTCATTTCTGTTCTAGAAATAGAAAAACTAAAAGTTTTAACTTCTAATTTCTATTTCAAATCTATTTCTAGAATAGAAGTTTGTTCCAGAAATAGAAAAATGAAATTGCGTTACCAAACGGATTTCTGTTCCAAACCTGTTATGGGGAATAGAGAAACAAAGAAATAGATAAATAGAAGCGTTGTCATGCGCGCCCTAATACCTTTGACTTTCTAAAATGTTGCTAGACCACCCAAATTCGGACCGGTTTGACAGAAAAAAAATAAACGCTAAATTTCCATCTCTGATTCCTTTGACGTATGAAACAAATCGGATGTGTGCGATACCTTAACCTGTCGTGTTATCGAAGTACAGATAGAAAGTGCATGCACTTTCACAAAAGCCCAAAGTTCTTGGAAGTAATAAAAAAGGCGACAGCACGCAAGCAGTGTATGGCATGAGAATTTCGCATAGATCAAAATCCGAGAGGGGAAAAAAGGACATGAGAACTCCATCTTTTTCAATGCCTGCGTCGTGGCTTTTGCTGCTTGAAAACGTCAGTATACTTCGCCTCTTTGCAAATGAGATGATCGAACTCGAAGCTTGAATGACAGGGAAATGGAAGGCGTGGAAGAAGAGAAGTGAGTTCCAAAGTGCTTTGGATATTTCATCTACCGTTCAACTTTAGCATAAGATCTCACGGAGAGAGATAGAGATAGAGAGAGAAGGGGAGGGAGGGAGGGAGGGAGAGGGCAAGAGCACTCTTTTCTTGGATCTTAGTATGATTTTCGTCCTAGGATCTACTAGTTCAAGTGCCTCGGATACGCCTGCTTTCCAAAATTAAATTAAAAATTTAGAGACGACACTAGTCACACTGCAAATTTGGATCAAAATTCAGGACCACATTAGGTACCAAAATGTTTTGAATATTCATTTGCATAAGCCTTCAAAGAATATTGTTCGACTTTAACACGGGATCCTATTGGGGGGAGATTTTTTTGTGGATACTAGTTTGCTTTCGTCATGAGACTTAGCACACTTGCTTTCCAATAGTAAATTAAAATTTAAAAAGCGGCATTACACATTTGGTCAAAATTTATGGATAATATTGTGTAAATTAAAAGTTTTGAGACGACTCTACACATTTAGAATGAAGTTCACGGACAATTAGTGTGAGTATTCCCTTTCCAAAAGCATGTCCTCAAAGGAAAGCCAGAACAAGTGTTATGGATTATAAGGTCGGAAATCAGATGCAGGAGTTATAAATTCGTTCAAAAATGAAACTCTAACTCACCGACGGGCTTATTGCATATGAGTCATGGATAGAAAAATATAAGTACACGAGGCTCACATGATGAATAAAGAGTTAGAAAATGACGTTATGTCCGTTCTATGGAATATGAATGATTTGAAAGATATTTTCTTAAAAATGATTGTTCATATCACTTATAAAAATAAATGAATGAAAAATATTTCATCATCCATGAAAATGGTCATAAATAAATTATTATTGATAATGAAATTTATTGGCTAATTATCTAAGACGACATAAAGGATTATTTTTTACCAAAATTATTTTCAAACAATTTTTTTTAACAAAATGTACTGAAAAAAAAAGTTATTTTTGTAAGGAATCCGGTATTGTGCTTGATACAACATGGCCCTCGGGCTGTCGGCCAAAAAAAAAAAACAACAAAAAAAAAATCTACATCGTCAACATGAGACTCGCCATAACCCAAAAAAAAAAAAAAAAAAAAAAAAAACGTGAGACTCGCGATTTGGTGGGACTCACTTAGACGTCTTCTCTAATATTACCTTCGTAGGACCCACTTATTTTGGATGTTGGTACCCAAATGGTAATTTTTATTTAATAATATAAAAAAAAATTCAAATTGATACATCAATTACAAACTTATTTCTGAACGGTATAACTGTGATAAATTTACTTTCCGTTAAATTTACTATCAAATTGTTGAGCAAAATGGCATATGACAGTGGATGGGTATACTGGTTTGAGATTTTACCGTCCGTTCAGTTTTTTATTTATTTATAATATTAATTTAATTTAACGGAAACTAACAAAAGATAAATTTATCACAAATGTATTAAATTGTGACTTTTTAGTAGTAAAAAAATTAGTTTGAGGTAAATTTATTATAATTATACAAGTTTAGATTTTTTTTTTTTGTATTAACTCTTTTTCTATCGTGGTACATTCATGGTTAGACATCTAACATGTTAATTGAATATATCCATATATCTATTTATTAACAATATTCAAGTGAATCGTGGATTTTCTCTATTTCTAGACATATAACATGTTTAGTCCTCATACACACAGTACTTTGTAGTTTTGTTGCGCAATTTACTTTTTAAAATGAAAATAGCAAAATTGGCCCAAAAAGAAAGAGGACAACAAGGTAGGAGGAAAAATAAAAAATTAACTATCCACTTTGCACTTAGACCTCATTGAAAAATCCTAATATTCTTACTGTTTGCTCTAGCATGTGTCATAGCCCAGTAGAATCCCATATATTAAATATAGGGAAAATTTCAATTAAGGGCTTAAAGTGGAACCGTTTTCTCAAAAAAGAACCCAAAATGGACATTGTCTCAAACAAGAACTTGAAGTGACCAACATAGTTTCAAATAAGGGCCTCAACTTAAAAGCCAACCAAATCTTATTTGCATTTAGGGGTATTTTTGTCTAAAGACTTTTTTTCCTTCTTTTTTTAATTTATTTTCTCATTCTCTTTCTTTTCTTCATCATCATCGTGCCTTCGCCTTTTTCACTCTTTAGATCGCGTTCTCCAAAGTCCATCTCTATCTTCCTTGCCGAATTAGCCATCAACGCCCTCAACCTCATTCGTCATTGCCCTCAACAACAATTCTAGTACCTTTGTTGAAAGATGGAGGTCAATCCAAGCCCTAGATCGAGCATGAGTGGACCAAGATGTGACGCTCAGCTCGATTCGATCCCCACATCTTGTGGTCGTGGTCAAGCACGAAGCATGATGAGGTGTAAGTCATAGCTTGCTGCTCTCGTTGTTGTTGATGCTTGAATTCAAATCGGTGCTCACGCAAGCTATGATTGATCTTAGTGAGGAGAAGCCAGATTGAAGTGCCTAAACCAAATTTATTAAAGACTTTTGAGGAATCTCTGTGATACTCATGTGCATTGATTTGTTCAATGAATAGTGGTTTTGGGAATTTCTGAGTGATTTTGCACTTTTTTCATCTTGTTATTCTCTCTCAAATCTGTGTAGATAATGGGCCCGTTTGGTTCAACTTTGGGGAAATGCAAAGGCATTTCCCCAAGTATCTTTAGAGAAATGGGCATTTTGTGAATGCTATAGTGTTTGGGAACTCTTTTTATTTTTGTGCATTTCACAAAGGAGCTTTGAGCTGAAAATAAAAAGGAAAAAAAGAAAAGGAGAAAGGAGAAGGAGATGTTGAATCTGAGGAGGGGAACGTTTGGGAGGCAGCCGAAGGGGGGGGGGGCGGTGGCTGTGGTGGGGGAGGCGGCCGGTGGCTGTGGTGGGGGAGGTGACCGGTGGCTGTGGTGGTGGGGAGGCGGTGGGTCGCGCGACCCACGCACCGCCGTCGCGTGGGTCGCGGCCTCAGGCGGCGTCGCCTGGGTCGCGCGACCCACAAGACGGCGCGGCGCTGCTGGGCCGCGCCGCCACGCACCGTCGTCGCGTGGGTCGCGCGGCCTCGGGCGTCGAGGTCGCGCGACCCGGGCGACGCCGCCTGAGGCCGCGACTTAGGCGACGGTGGTGCGTGGCGGCGACGGTGCTTGGCGACGGCGGTGTGTGGCGATGGCGGCGCTTGGCGACGGCGGTGCACGGCGACCAGATCTGGCCGGCTGAGCACCGCTCAGCCCGTCGCGTGGGTCGCGCGACCTAGGCGACGTCGCCTGAGGCCGCGACCCACGCGACGGCGGTGCTTGGCGACGCTGATGCGTGGGCGACCAGCACCGGCCGGCTGAGCTCCGCGGCTGAGCTTCACTCTTGAAGAAATAAGTTCAACGAGGAAGACGATGAACAGTAGCTTTTGAGGGTATAATAGGAAAACGTAATTATCAGCGAGGGCAATATTGGAAGAAAAAAAATTCATTAATCCCCTCTTCAGCATTCCAGAGCATTCCAAATGCTAGCATTCCCCCAAGTATGGCTCCAAATGCTGAACCAAACGGTTGAAATTTTTCCCAAGGGGCTTTCGGGGCTAAAAGCCCCTTGGGAATGCTGAACCAAACAGCCCCAATATTTCAGAGTTAGAGAGGCAAATTTGTTTGAACATGTGTAGATTAGAGTCATTCGTTTTTTAGATTGAGTGTTGTTTGATTCGAATTGCCACCAAAGGCGGGTATCTTCAATTATGAGTCAGAATGATTTAGCATCCTTTGAAAATAACTAGCATGCACGGCACAATTGGACCCTCTCAAGAAGCCGCATATTCCACCTCAATGCAAGCTGTGTCTATGAATGTTATGAATAATCCAACCCGAACCCAATAAAACATTCCCAAGAAGCTGTGAGTGAAAGGCAGTTTCATTGGCGAGGAGAGCATGAAACTGTTACTTTAATTGCCATAATAAGTTTTTACAAGCAATTGAATAAAAACAAAACCCATTGATGGATATTTCTTGATTCTCAAGTTCATTATCGTCATCGGAGAAGGTGAGTGGTGGCGAATAACTTAAAAATTGGCTTATGCTGAAATCGATGAGTTCTTGGGTGAGGATGCAAAATTGCATAATGTAGAGCATGTGCTTTAAAGTTTGCTGATGGGGAGGCTGCAGAACTGAAGCACGCAATTTGCAGTTTTGCAAAACTGCATAACTTCTCGAATATCTTTTCGTTTTCTTCTTTTCCTAAATTGTTCAAATTGTTTTGCACTTGTGCAAGCTCATGCGTGAGGAGTCTGATGCATTTGTCAAGAAGGAGGTGAGCAAGATGAAAAAAGAAAGAAAAGAAAAACAAGAAGGAAAAAGAAAAAAAAGTCTTTAGACGAAAACACCCCTAGCTGCAAATAAGATTTGACTGGCTTTCAAGTTGAAACCCTTATTCGAGACTAAATTGGTCACTTCGGGCTCTTATTTGATACAATGTCCACTTTAGGCCCATTTTTGAGAAAACGGTTCCACTTTAAGCCCTTAATTGAAATTTTCCCTTAAATATATAACATATGTATCCAAATTGAAAAACCCAATTTGGGAAAGCTTACTCTAGAAAGAAAACCACTAAAATTAGGAATGGGGGTGTGCAACCGAATCGAGTATACCGAAAACCGGACCGAACCACTCGGAAAATAGAGTTAGGAACCGGTTCCCATTGAAACCGGTCTGAGAACAAGTTCCCAAAATTCGAAACTGGTTTGATTGATTACCCACCTAGGAATTGGTTCTCGGACCGATTTTGGAACCGATTTTGTAAGTATAGATCCAAAACTCTATTTTTTCCTCTTATTTCTATTCTTACTCCCACAATCACATGACGTTTTTCCTCTTGGCTCTCTTAAACATGCGCATCACTCCCCCTTCATCGTTCCTCTTCCTCACTTGATTCCTTCCCTCATCGGCTCCCTCTCACATCGTCCGATGGACGGATGGTGTTCGTTGCCGCTAAATTCTTGTGTACCACGTGGATTAGCTTGCCTAATTTCTCTTTTGTACGAGGAGTTATGCTTGCATAAATGAGTAGCTTCATATAGTAGTTGTGGGAATAAGATTAATATAAACCCATGTTTGTTGCTAATTCTTTGCCTTATGATTTTATTTATTATAATTAGCCCCATGGATCCTTAATTTTTTATTTAGTCAAAAAGTTCATATATTTATTTAT
Organism: Eucalyptus cladocalyx; assembly: GCA_017140615.1. NCBI lineage: Eukaryota > Viridiplantae > Streptophyta > Magnoliopsida > Myrtales > Myrtaceae > Eucalyptus > Eucalyptus cladocalyx. Next base: position 20,244,690 of record CM029522.1, read on the forward strand.
ACAAGTGCTTAATATTTCGATACAAATTAGGAGGATTACGTTATTTTCTCGTGTATTAATATAAAATTCGAAGTTGTATAGGATATCGGGAGATTGCAAAATAGGTTCCAATGGAAACATGGTTGACCTTGGAACCGGACCGAAAAAACAGGGTGGGTTGGGTATATGGTCAAATACAAATAGGGTCGGGTACATGGTTTAAAAAAGGGGAACCGGTTATAACAGTGTCGGGTACAAGGTCAAAGTCTAAACCCTACCCACCCTAGACCCAATCAAGGTCCAGGTCTAAATTCTACCCACCCTGGACTCGATCATCCCTAATTGGGAAACTAGAGAACACTCAAATTAAGAAACTCACTCAAATCAGGGTAGCTCGAATTAATAAGCTAGCCTAGATGAGGTTTCCTTATGATTGGGAAACTAGAGAACACTCAAATTAAGAAACTCACTCAAATCAGGGTAGCTCGAATTAATAAGCTAGCCTAGATGAGGTTTCCTTATGAATTTAAATTACAAAATATTCAAACTTGGAAACCCACTCAGACTAGAAAAAATCTATTTGGATCAAGTTAAGGCCTTTAACATTTATAAGCGAGATCCCGATAACCCAAAAAAAGAATCATTGCTTGCAACTTGTGAGATTTGAACAGGAGCTATCTAGTTTTCAAATGGCAAATTCTTGAATAGTTTATGCTCAATCTTGAGAGTCGTAAGTTGTCTAATGAATTGTCATGTTTTTTCCCTTCCTCGGACAAAGCAAAATACTCAATAGATTATTGCTCAAATCAAAGATAGAAAGACTATCCACGCGGAGTCTCGATATCACGCGGTCTCCAAATTTAAGATTAAGCTCATGGATTCAAGGGGACGGAAGGTTCGAAAGAGGGAAAATCTAGATGGCGTTAACCACCCTTTATTGGAATCTCGATACGCTCCAACTCCTCTTTCCTTAAAATACACCGCGATTTTAAATCTATTGTTGGGTTTCAAAAGTATTCTAGGGGATTCTGTTGGCAGACGTCGTCATCCTTTATCGCCGTACTCCCCTGATATAAAGCGGGACCGAAGAAGTTGATTCAACTTCAACCGTCGTCGAGCTAAATACCTCACTATCAGGGTCTTCAATATTCGAAAATTCTTCCAATTCAGCTTTGAGATCTAAACGCCCAACTGGGACATCACTTACTTGTAGGCCTCCGCCACCTTTCGGTTGGCACGGATGCTTTATTTATCACCAAGTAGAGATTGATACTATATGGTAGCAGCGAGAAATATTTTAGCGCTGAATCAGGGTATTCAAGAAGAATAGGTTGTTCCAGCTTGATACCGAGCTGCTATAATTGCTTCAGCGGGAGCAGTTGCACGAGGGGACTGAGTCACCATACTAGGGCAAGGGGCCTACAACCCCAAAGAGGATCTCTGCGCTCAGCGCTCACACCTGACTCGGAAAGGAAAAGAAGATAGGACCCGCCAATGACAAGGCACCTTGGGAATCCCACGAGAAAACAGAAAAAAAAAAAGACAGCGCATTCCCTCACAGCCCCAACGACAAGGCACCTTGGGAATCCCATGAGAAAACAGAAAGAAAGACAGCGCATTCCCTCACAGCCGCCAACGACAAGGCACCTTGGGAATCCCACGAGAAAACAGAAAGAAAGACAGCGCATTCCCTCACAGCCATCTCCTCACGCACCTTTTTCTTTCTTTCGAAACCCTTTTGTTTGGCGGTCAATTTCTCCCTCCCGAGAAAAAAAAGAAGCATAAAGAGCGTGAAAAAAAAACTCAAACTCAACCAGGTAAGAAGCATAAAGAGCGTGAAGAAGAAACTCAACTAGGTCCGTCTCTCTAAAAGAAGCATAAAGAGCGTAAAGAGCGTGAAGAGAGGTAAGAAGCATAAAGAGCGTGAAGAAGAAACTCAACTAGGTCCGTCTCTCTAAAAGAAGCATAAAGAGCGTGAAGAGAGGTAAGAAGCATAAAGAGCGTGAAGAAGAAACTCAACCAGGTCCGTCTCTCTAAAAGAAGCATAAAGAGCGTGAAGAGAGGTAAGAAGCATAAAGAGCGTGAAGAAGAAACTCAACTAGGTCCGTCTCTCTAAAAGAAGCATAAAGAGCGTGAAGAGAGGTAAGAAGCATAAAGAGCGTGAAGAAGAAACTCAACCAGGTCCATCTCTCTAAAAGAAGCATAAAGAGCGTGAAGAAGAAACTCAACCGGTCCGTCTCTCTATAAGAAGCATAAAGAGTGTGAAGAAGAAACTCAACAGTCCGTCTCTCTAAAAGAAGCATAAAGAGCGTGAAGAAGAAACTCAACCAGGTCCGTCTCAACCAGGTCCGTCTCTCTATAAGAAGCATAAAGAGCGTGAAGAAGAAATTCAACCAGGTCCGTCTCTCTAAAAGAAGCATAAAGAGCGTGAAGAAGAAACTCAATCAGGTCCGTCTCTTTCTCTCCTTCTGTCTCTTCTTTCTCTCTCCTCTGTGATTGGAATTTTCCGGTGCTTTAGATGGTACTGGCGGCCCTAAAACGGCATGAGAATTAGGGCTTTTTCTTCGGGGGCACGGATGTTAGTTTCATAGATTGAGTTTGACATTATAAAGCATGGGGCACAACATCTTCGATTGCTATCAAGCATAGGTCACTCCTCAGTCCTCATCAACCCCATGACCAGAGACATCACTCTTTAGCAAGGAAGATGATAGGGTGGGACAACGTGTACAAGCTGGTGAAGTCCATATTCCCACTGTACGTAGCGCTGATGCTTGGCTATGGCTGAGGGGTGACCTATGCTTGATAGCAATCGAAGATGTTGTGCCCCATTATAATGTCAAACTCAATCTACGAAACTAACATCCGTGTCCTGTAAAAAAAAGCCCTAATTCTCGTGCCGTTTTAGGGCCGCCAATACCGTCCAAAGCGCCGGAAAACTCCAATCACAGAGAGGAGAGAGAAAGAAGATACAGAAGGAGAGAGAGACGGACTTGGTTGAGTTTCTTCTTCACGCTCTTTATGCTTCTTTTAGAGAGATGGACCTGGTTGAGTTTCTTCTTCACGCTCTTTATGCTTCTTTTAGAGAGACGGACCTAGTTGAGTTTCTTCTACACGTTCTTTATGCTTTTTTTATTTTTTTTCTTGAGAGGGTGAAACTGACCAGGAAAATATTTCTTCGGTCCCGCTTTGGTGATGCTGTTCGCGGGGCTCTATCTGGTGGCACTCAGGGTTGGGGGTATAAAGGGCTCGTTGCCGTCGCACGGGGCTGAGCAGTTTGACGACACCACGCCGCAGGGGAGGAAGCAGAGGTCTGTGGCCTGATTGCAGTCACGTTGGTGGTCTGGGTTGAGGACAACAAGGGCTGGCAATGGGGATTCGGGATCTCGATGCTCGCGATACTCCTATCCATCCCGATCTTTCTTGCTGGATCAGCCATTTACAGGAACAAGATCCCCTTCGGGAGTCCGCTCACGACCATTTTCAAGGTTTGCATCCGCTCACGACCATTTTCAAGGTCTGCATTCATTTTCTTGGATTGGGTTTCTCTTGGTCTCTGCTGGAAAGGGTGATTTGATAGACCTTATCATGAGCCCGACAGTTTATGAAGCCTTCCGAGGCCGAAGGAGCCTGGAGACCTCCTTTTCTGGCATGGCTCGAGCCTGCCCGATGATCACTTTAGTTCTTAAGGATGCGCATGTGTCCGATCAGTAATCACCCGTTACCATGTCATCTTGCTTAAGTATTCTTTGTTGCGACAGGTTTCGGTTGCTACTACGCTCAATCCCTGCAAATCCAGGAACACAAGCAATGCCATTGCAAGCATGAACATGAGCCCTGCTTATGCAACAATGCGACAGCCCCGCAAACAGAAGCATTCGAAGCGGGAGCGAAGATGACCAGAAATCAAAGGAGGCGACACTTCCCTCGAATGGAAACTTGAGCTTCCCGAACGAGAAAAGATGACAAGCAAGCCTATCAACCGGTCACTAGAGTGCAGCGTCCGGCAAGTCGAGGACGTCAAGGTTGTCCTGAAACTCCTCCTCGTCTTCGCCTGCACCATCATACTTAACTGCTGCTTGGCCCAGCTCTCCACCTTCTCGGTCCAACAAGCGTCAACCATGGACACCAAACTGGGCTCCCTCAAGGTCCCGCCGGCCTGTGACATCCTGAAATTCGACCCCGTTTCGATAAAGTGAAATGGGCATTTCGTCGACGTGCTTAGGGTCCTTTTTCTTTGAGCTGATCACTCACGAGTTAACTAACCTATTTGGTGAAGCCGTTAAGGGATGTATCTGCAGTAAAATCCCTAAAAGCTACTCAATTTGTTGGATTGGACTAAAATCACGTCTGACCGATTTTTAACCACGAAATTGAACTCGATTTCGGGAATCGAATTTTAAGTGCGTCGTAATTCTTATTTTTAGGATTTTGTCTCATCGTTCGTCAATTTATTGACGAGTCCGAAATTTCAAGAAAAAAATTATCGGAGAAAAAATTGAAGACCGAAAGAAAATAGAAAGGGAAAGAGAAAAGAAAAATAGGAATAATGTTATTATTTAATTTCTTTTCTCTCTCTCCCTTTTCTCTTCTTTTCTTTCTCTCTCTCTCCTCTCCCCTCCCCCTTCATGCGAGCACCCCACCGAACACTCTTGCCAAATTCAAATTAGCTTTCTCTTCTCCCTTTTGACGAGTCAAACTCCTAAACCCTTATCTTCTCTCTCTCTTCTCTCTTATCTCTTTTTCTCTCTCACGCTCGACGCTCTCTCTCCCTCACTGTTCGAGCAAAAGCGGAACACCGAAAACCAGAAGCTGCAGCTCACTGTCTGCTCCGTCGCCGCTCGTCTCGCCGCCGCGCCGCACGCTCGCGCCCGCGCCCATGCGCGCGTCGCTCGCCGCCGCGCGCCCCTGCATCCGTCCCCTCGCACCCAATCCTCCCCCGTGCGATTCCAGCTGCTGTCCCGTTCGGCCCGACGCCTCCGGCCGCCACCCAACTCCGTCCGGCCACCGTTCGGACCCGCCGGAGCTCCCTCACCCTCCGCCGGCCTCCCCTCGCCGTCCTAGCCGCCGATCCAGCCTCGGCAAGCCCTGTCCAGCAACCCAACGAGTGGGTTTCCAGCTCACTCGTGGGCCGTTTTGGGCCGTTTCCGGGCCCCGAACCCAAGCCATGCTTTGAGAAGAATTGTTCCTCGCGTCGCCCCCGTCGGATTGATCCGATTTGCGTGCGATTTGGTGAGTAATCTCACTAATCTCGGATTAGTTGGCTAATTATGCTTTAAGGTTGGTTTAGTTTTAATTAATTATGTTTAGGTTGTTAGATTATAATAAATTAGCAATTATTAGTCAATTGTGATGCGATTTAGATAAATTGATTGTGCAATTAACAAGTAGACGTGGCCTACTATTTATTGGAAGCATCTCGGGAATTTTCCGACCCCTAATTGGGCTTCAATTTGGCGATTCGGGCCTAAGTGAGATTTTTGGGCATTTAAATATTAATTTTCGGAATTAAATTAAATAATTATTTATTTTCCGAAAATTCAAGGGAGATGGTCCAGAACCGGAATATTATGCGGATGACTGTGGTGAAGTCCGTTTATTTAATCGGGCTTTATTTTGAGCTAAATTGAATTTTTAATGTTAATTATTTAATTTTCGAAATTAATTAATTTTTTATTTATTTTCCGAAAATTCAAGTGGGATGGCCCATGACCGGAAATTTATGTTGGTGGTCGTGATACAGTCCGTTTATTTAATTGGGCCTTATTTTGAGCTAAACGGAATTTTTAATGTTTAATAATTAATTTTCGAAATTAATTAATAATTAATTATTTTTCGGAAATTAAGATTGAGATGGCCGATGACCGAAATCTTGTGTTGATTGTCGTGGCGCATTCTGTTTATTTATTTGAGCTTTGAATTGTGCCAAATTGAATTGAATGTGGAATTTAGGATATATTCCTAAATGGTTGTGGTTAATTATTTCATTGAGAAATCGTTGAGTATTGAGTTTCGAAAGTGGTCGAGTGGGACCGTAAAGCCATTGAATTTCGAAAGTGGTCGAGTGGGACCATAAAGCCATTGAATATCGAAAGTGGTCGAGTGGGACCGTCGAGTGGGACTGTAAAGCCATTGAATTTCGAAAGTGGTCGAGTGGGACCGTAAAGCCATTGAATATCGAAAGTGGTCGAGTGGGACCGTAAAGCCATTGAGTATCGAAAGTGGTCGAGTGGGACCGTAAAGCCATTAATTACTGAATGTTGTCGAGTGGTGGACTGTGTTTTCCACCTTTGCTTAAGATGTGATCTGAGGACCGTGATTCATAATTGGGAATTGAATTGGAATAGTTGAAATGACCGGAAGTGGTCTTGTTGATATGTAATCGACTAGGCCGATTGATCGTTGTCTTGATTTGATGTTGTGGATTGATTGATTGAATGGAATGATCAGTGAATGGTTGATTGAGACGTAATCGACTAGGTCGATTGATCATTGCCTTGAATTGATGTTGTAAATTGGTTGGAATAGTGGAAATGACCGTGAGTGGTCTTGTTGACGTGTAATCGACTCGGTCGATTTGATCAATGCTTCGATCAGTGATATGATTGCTTGGGTGCCTATTATGAATTGTACTGACTTGCAGGTGGGATATGAGGCCAAGGTACGTCTTCTGCCCTGTGCGTGAATAGGCAGCCTATAGTATAATGGTTTACTAATTGGGCTTAGTGGGGTAGAACTCGCTGAGACGTAGTCTCATCCCAGTTTGGGGAAAAACATTTCAGGACCCCGTTGAGGAGCTGAGGAGGAATCTGAGAAGGAGAACTCGGAGGTGAAACCTGAGTAGAAGGATTATTGGAAGAAGAAGATAATACCGAGAGAGATTTTGAGTATGACCTGAAGGGATTGAGATTCCATCTTCTTTTGTGAACTCCAATTGATGTGAATAGTTATGAAGTTCTCTAGTTGATGTCATGTACAAAAGTTTGGTTATAAATTTCAATATGAAAAATATGACCCTGCTTTTCTATCCCACCGTTTTATTGTCAGGGGATTTTAACTGCTTCCGTATGTGCTTAATAAATGAAAGGGTCGGCGATACATTGTCCTGGGATATCGCATTATAAAATCGACCAAGTGAGAAGGATGTGTACGTGCCTGAGGATCGGGGCGTGACATCCAGTCTTAGTGGTATTAGAGCGAAGTTGAAGATTGGAGTGATAAGGAGCGTTGACTATGGGATAGTTAGTAGGAAAGGCCTTTAAATTCATGCCGGTGCATGTCTGTGTTAGCTGAATGCTAGAATTGTTTGTTGTCTGTGGATCGCTCACCTTCTAATCCAGTGTGGGTTTGGAAGACGGGTTTCAGTATAAAGACTGAACCATGAGCGAGCAGGAGCTGAGAACTCCTAGTAAGAGGACAATGTCCTCTGTGACTCGGGATAATGCACTGACAAAGGTTAGTACCCGAGGTGGTTGTGGCAGAGTGTTGGATTTGGCCAGCTCGAGCGTAAGAGTACCATTGCAGGTTGGTATTAGTGTAGCAGCGTCAAATGATCCTAAGTTCGATAGGATCGTTTTGATGCTAGTGTTCCTTGGGAATTAGATGAGCCAGGAGGCTCAGGATCAAGCCGTTGTTGTTGTCGCTATCATTACCGTAGTTGTTGCTTCACTTGTTGAGATCCAGAGTGGAGATGTGATCCGAGAGCGAGTCATTGCATTTGAGTTGAGGTATAGATGCAGTTCAACCAAAAATGGGAATCGGTCAGGGAAAAGATGGAGGGCGAGAGTGGTCATAGCAGACTGATGTGTGCTGTCACTTGGCAGGAGATAGAAGACTCACACGATAGGTGTCAGAATTGTAGAAGGAAGCATGGATAAATCCAGTGTCCGAGTATGACTAGAATATGTTGTGATGATGACCAACATGGCTATCAAGTGAAGGATTGTCAGTGGAAGTCTAAGGTAGCATAGACATTGCTACTTCGGCCAAAACGCCACTAGGATGGCGAAAGGAATGGGAGTAGAATGGACCTTGCACCGATCAGAGAAAGAATGTGTCGAAGGTGATTTTATCAAAGCAACGCAGCAAAGTTTTGTGCTAAGTTGTAGAACTTAAATTGTTGACATAAAAGTGAAAGAGAGGGAATCACTAGCAATAGTTATGCTTGATTAGTTGCTGAGGTGTGAATTTGATGCCACATGAATAGTGTGGGCTTATGAAGCATATTGTGATAATGAATCATGGTCATGGAGCAATCCGATTTAGTCCATTAGCATGTGAAAGTGTCGAGGTTATTGGGAGTCGAAAATAATCTTCGATTTCATTAATCTCGCTGGCTGAAGGCAACTTGTTTGTTAGATGGAGGTTGCCAAGGTTGCTTGGCGATTGTCTTGGGTAAGACAAATTGAAGGATTAGAGATGGAGGACATCTCAGTGGTCTAAGAATTTCTAGATGTGTTATCACAAGAATTGTCAGACCGCCGTCAGAGAAAGAGATAGAAAGTGCGATCGAGCTAGCACCAAGATGGAGCTACTCTCGAAGGCTTCTTACCAGTTGTTGTTGTCTGAATTAGTAGAATTGAAGATGCAGATGTGAAGATTGATGAATGAGGAATTCGTGCATATCAGTGCATCACTTTGGGGAAACATCAGTTGTGTTTGTGAGAAGAAGGAAGATAGTTTGTTGCGAGTGTGCATGTCACGCCCCGAACCCCGAGCACGTGCACATCCCACTGCGGTCGATCAAATATCCGACATCCCAGGATATATCGCCGACCCATTCATGTTATTATTGCGCAAGCGAAACGTATTATAAATCCCCTGACAACATTTAACTTGGGATAGAAAAGCAGGCAATCAATCACAACATAGCACTTTCATAATTCAATAGAATTACAAATAGAAGCCTACAGTCAAAAGTCTACAAAAGACCGGCTCTTAAAAATGAACTGTTCTACGACCTACAAGTCGGACACGTTCTCCAATCCTCATGACTTCACATCTGCAACTCCTCAAAGCCAATCAAAGCTATCTAGCCACTCCATCCACCAGGGACCTGAAATTTTAATCCCACAACCGGGATGAGACGATGTCTCAGCAAGTTCAACTCCCTAAACTCCTATTAGAAAGAAAATACACCCAAGGGTGGCCTAGCCACATCACACAGAGAACTTACCTCACCTCAGTTCCTTCCTGCAGGTTAGCACAATTCAAATCACTCAATCACAGATAGTAATAAGAACTTAAACAATCGGAACGCATTCATTCATATAACCAACAACCACGGGGGTCCTGATTATAAGACTAAATCGTTATGACACGTCCCATTCCATGCCACACAATTCCGTCCCATAATCCGACACATCAACAACACTCAACATGCATTCCAATTGTTATTCATTGCCACACAAGGGCATAGCCTACTCGTTGTTCGGCTATCTACTGGCATATAGCCAGGCATCGCCTCCCCACCTTGGAGCGCGGCTTCGTCAGTACGTCGACGGCGTTCCCGAAAGAGCATGGGCCCAGAATCAACTGCGACCCGCATCCACCGCGTGGGCATCCCATATAGGGGCAAGTCCGGCTCAACAGCCCAGGACAATTCCTCTTAGTTATCACATAGCCAGAACATACTCGGCCTCAGGACACTTTATATTTCAATCAATGCTTCCACTTAAAATAGTGATCCCGGCCATTTTTCTCCATATTAAAAATATTCCAGAAATTACTCACGTGTGTGGGGACACGCTAATTTCAAATCAAAAGCCAATATCTCACTTTTTCAAATCCCACTATTTAATATAATAATTAAAATTCAATTTTGGCATCAAAACCCGACACTTGGGTTTTTATGAATAAAATCCATATTTATCGCAATCAACATTCAATTTGCCACATCCATTCATCAAATTCAAATTCTAAATGCACAGCAGCGATCAGCACGAAATTCTGAGAATTTAGAGTCACAAAATAATTTTTCGGATTATTAAATAATTAAATTTATTCCGAAAATTAATTAAATAATAATATTCATATTTTTCACAATCCACATTCAATTTATAATATCCGACCATCAATTTCAAAATCCGAATACACAGCAGCGACCGCACGAGATTCTAAGAATTTAGGGTCCCGACAAAATTTTCGGAATTTAATAAATAATTAAATTTATTCCGAAAATAATTAAATAATCATATTTTAATAATTTCGAATAATGATATATTATTAAATTATTAAATAATTTCGAAATGTTTAAATAAATCAAAAGTAAATTCCTTTATGTCACATCAAGGTTTATTTTAAAAATAAACCTACTTAACCCTTAAACTAAACATGTTTAACTTTAATTAAACAACTTAATCTAATCCATATTTAAATAAACTAATCTACCAACCTAATCTCACTTAACTTAGACTAAGCACACTTAGGGCATCATTAACCCTCTAATCAAGATTTAGTGAGTTAAACTCACCGGATTAACGAGCCGAGCGGACCAAAACGACGGGGATGACGCGAGGATCGACTTTCCTCAAAGCAGGCCGAGCATCGGGGCTCGGGAAGGCGGCCAAAACGGGCCAAACGTCTGCTGCATACCCATTTTTTTTTAACTGCTGGTTAGGGGTCGAGAAGGGGCTGCACGGCGGCGGTTCGGGCGCGGGGCGACGGCGAGAAGCGGCGGCGCGGCGGAGCAGCTTCCCCCGGTGACCCACGGCGGCGGCTGGCAGCTCGGCGGACGGAGGGCGACGGCGGCGCGGTTGGCTCGGGCTAGGCGAAGTGGGCGGAGCAAAGGGACGAAACGGCGAGGCGAGGAACGCACGGTCGCGCGGGACGACGCGGCGGCGACACCGACCCGGCACGGCGTCGGAGGAGCGACGGACGGGTGGTCGAGTGGATGGAGGCGGCGGCTGGTCGGGCGTGCGGCTGGCCGGCCGAAGCTCCCTCCTCTCTCTCCTCTTTCTCTCTCTTCCCAAGCTTGAATATGATGGAGATGGGTGAGAGGGAAAAAAACCCCACTTTATGAGGGCCAATGGGCTCTTGCCACTTGTTGGCACCCCATTCGCTTGGCTTCAATCAGCATGACATCATCCCCATGATGTCATCTTCCACTATCTCCTCTCCCACAACATCCTTCAATGGTTGCACTTTCATTTTTCCGCAGGGTCCAATTCTTGTACATCAAATTTCTTCAATTCCCATCAATTCTCTTCCAATTGAGTCCAAATTGAAGTCCATAAAATTAATCCAATGTCACCACACTTCAATTCACATCTTCACTTGTCCGTAGAACCAACTTATGTCCCAAAAGCAAGACCAAATGCGGGTCTACTAATTTCTCGAACTAAAATAGCCATTCTCAGATTTAATTTGCCGAAAAAAACTCTGATTGCATGAAAAAATCTTTCAAAGATAAGTCAATAATTCGGAAATGATTTGTGACACACCCAGACTTCCAATTTTTGAATTCGATCTCAATTCCACGGTTAATTTCACTTTGGCACGATACTAGCGCGGCCCAACCTACCGGGTAGCCTTTAGAAATTTTCACGCATTTGACCTGTGGTTGATCATCTCAAGCCACAATGTACATCTTTGAAACATTGGCGACTTTCGGTTGTCGGCGTAATCTCAAGGTTTCAAATACAAACACAGGGTACCCAATCGATAGAAAAGTCGGTCCAGTGCCGATCGACAAGAATTGTGTGATCTGGTGGAATCACCCACACCTGATCACATGTCTCTATCGAGTCGACCTATCTCCAATCTCTAATCGATTTTAATCGTGCCGTAATGACCCTTGCAGATTAGCTCGGTCGAAAGGTCGCTTCCGGTCAAATTCTCGAGTCGATGCATTAGAAACTCTTAACGAGCTTCACCCGATAGACTAGTTTTCATATGAGTGGCCGACTCAAGGAAAAGAACTATATGCGTGCCAACGAAATGCCCGTCTCAATTTATTGAAAATAGAATTGGAAAATCGGGATGTCACAACTCTTCCCCTCTTATAAAAATTTCGTCCTCGAAATTTAAACCTTTACCAATTCTTAAACAGAAAAGGTGGGGGTATAATTGTCTCATCGAATCTTCGGTTTCTCAATTTGCTTCTTCTGTACCAATACTGCTAGATCACTGCTATCTTGCCCAAACCAATTCGGGTCCAAAATACTGAAGACTTGCCCAAACCACCTCGGGTTCCAAAATACTAAACGCTTGCCCACTTAAAATTCCAAAGGTCTTCAACACAAAATCTGCGAAACTAAACTGGCGATTATGAGCAGTCTCTAAACTGTCTCTGATAATTGCGACTGAATCACTGATTTCTAAACTAACTCTAGACCTACGATTTTCTGATCTCTGATCTCATCTCAACCAACTGAAATCCTATACACTCTGTTCTGCACTGATTAAAAAGAAACTATCTGACTGATCTGCTAAAACTGGGAACCTCTGGTCAAGATCTGACATAACTCTGACACTGATCACGGCAACTGCAATCACTGACTACTGTACTAACCCTGGCCTGTGATCTTTCTTTCCCTGACTTCATCTCAACAATCGAAATTCCGCACTCTCTACTATGCACTGCTTAAGAAAGAACCATCCGAAAGCTCTGCCAACTTGAAACATCTGATCTAGATTGAAATACAATTCATCCCCAGAACTCCATGCAGATAAATTATATGATATATACACTCTTCGGTGTACCCACCTTGTGACGAGACAGAATCTCCAATTTCTGAAATCGAACTTAGATTGGCGGTTAATTTCACTTCGACACGCTTTTAGTGTGACATAGGCTACTAGGTAGTTTTCGGAGCTTTTTAGGACAAATGACCCGTGGTTGATTTTTTTTTTTTGAACCACGATGAACCCACTCGACACATTAGCGACTCTCGAGGGTCGTGAAAATCTCGATGATTCAAATACGGACACAGAGTACCAAATCGACAGTAAAATCAAATTAGTATCATTCGACGAGAGTTTTTCCAATTTAGTGGAGTCACCCACGATCGGTCATTCATCTCAGTCGAACTGACCTATCTCTGATCTTAATTCGATTTTTAACTGTGCCGTAATGATCTCTAAAGATGAGCACGGTCGAGAAGTCATTCCTGGTCGAATTCTCTAGTCTATTTGCCTTAAAGTCCTTAATAACTCACCCAACTAGTCTAGTTATCTCGTAAGTGGCCGACTCAGAGAAAAACACTATAATTGCGTCGATGAAATGCCCATTTAACCAATCGAAATCAGAGTTCGAAAATCAGGATGTCACACACTCAAAACAAGGTCTATTCGTACTATCTAGTCAACTCTGACATTGCTATGATGAGCTTCCCATACAATATCTCCTTTAATCTCTGCATCATCAATTACACACTATCATCCTCAGAACCTTAGCGTTCTGTCTTCAGAAATCTGAAAATCAACTTCTCTCTCATCTGCATTCTCTTATAGAGTCTTCTGAATTCTGAATCTGTCCACCGAAGCACTTTGATTTTGATTTGTACTCTCGGCTCAATTCTGAGGGTGGTCATAAGGTTAAAAAGGTGGCCTACCTTAGATGTGAAAACCGAATTTCGAACTTTCTCAATTAAGATCCAATCCTTGAGTACCAACTGTGCAACTAAAGACTCTTGACTCAGTGCATTTACGACTTTGCTCACATTTCCAGAGTGATACAAAATACCATAGTCATAATCCTTAATGAGTTACATCCAGCGACACTATCTCATATTCAACTCTTTTTTTTTAGAATACATACTTGAGACTTTGATAGTCATTGACGATATGAAATATTTCTCTGTACCGATAGTGCCTCTAAAATTCCAAATGAACATAACTACTGCAAGTTCTACGATGTGCGTCGAATAATTTAACTCACAAGATCTCAACTGACGGGACGCATATGCAATAACTCTATCATGCTACATCAATAAGTAACCAAATCCTTCAAACGACACATCATTGCAGATCTCATAACTTTCAGGACCAGATGGAATGGTCGGCACAGGTGCGGTAGTCAGCTTCTGCTTAAGCTCTTGAAAACTACGCTCGCACTCATCTGTCCACACAACTTTTCTTACTTCCTCAGTAGTCGAATCACCTGTAACGCTAACACTGAAAACCCTTCCATAAAACTTCTGTAATATCCTATTAATCCTCAGTAACTTCTGATCTCTATCCATGTAGTCAATATCGACCAATTGATCACTACTTTACTCTCAGACGAGGTCTATGAAGATCCCTTCTCCTGAAATCACATGACTTAGGAACACAACACGAGTCATCCAAAACTCGCATTTGTTAAACTTATTGCAAAATCCAAGAGCACTCAAGGTCTGAAGTACCATCCCTAAATGTCTCTCGTGCTCCTCACTACTCTTTGAACACACTAGGATAACTTCACTGAACATGATCACAATTGATTCGATTACCCTTACACATTTTGTTCATAAGACCCAAACAAATAGCTATGGTGTCCATCAAACCATACGATATTACAGTGAACTCATAACTGCCGTATCGAGTACGGGATGCTAACTTCGGTGTGTCCTTCTTCCTGATCCTCAATTGATGATACCCTGACCTCCAGTCGATCTTGAGGAATATCGATGTACAAGCACAACGAATCAACTTTCTTCTTCACGAATAGAACTGGTGATCCCTAAGGTTATGCACTGGAACGTATGAATCTCCTATTCAACACTTCCTACATCTGCACCTTCAGTTCTTTTAACTCGGGTAACACTATTCGGTAAGGAGCCTTAAGGACTGGCTGCTCTGTTCTGGGTGCTAATTCAATCACGAACTCTATTTCTCTTTCTGACAACAGACTTAGCAATTCTTCCTGACACACCTCAGAAAACTTTTGTACCATGGCTAAGTTTCTCACATCTGGCTTCTCAACTGATGCATCCATTACAACTGCCATATATATTTGATAATCAATAACCAGAACCAAGTCATCTTCAATGACCATAATAAGGATCGAAGTTCCTCTTCGACTTTCAGTAATTCAAAACTTTCACACGCTAACTGAACAAACTGAATTATATTAATACCACGATTCAAAATAACAGAAAGCTCCTTATGCCAAACCTTTTTATAAAAGACTTCCAAGTCATACTTAAGCAAACCCCTCCATGTACAGCTATAGTCAGAGATTCATCTTTCTATCACTTTATTACCACAACAAAGATTCTACAACCTTCACTGAAAATTTTGCCGCACTACTCTGATAAAAATATCTCAAAAACATTCTTCTTCTGATTGATGCATGGTCGATCCCTTCATGCTCCTCTAGCCATCCTAGTGGCATCCTATCTATAGTAACAGTGCTTACACCCTCCGAAACTTACGCGGACAACTCCTAACCCGATGGTCATGCTGGCCACATTCAACGCATGCTCCCATTTTTACTCTGACACTAGGTTGACTCATGTCTCCTTTCCACAGACTCGGCACACAATCGAAGAGTCCTCTACCTCCCATCAAGTGACATCATGCATCCATCCTTGCACTGAGGTCCATTCCAAGTACCCCACTAAATGTCCCGAAGCATGATTCCTCTGTTCTGACTTATCAACGGCGGTGACAGAGATAGCTGCGGTTCCATCTTTTTTTTATACGGACAATCTCTGATCAAATGACCTTACTGGCGACACCTGTGACAAGCCATTTCTCTCTTACAGCACAGGATAGATCCCTGTCTTTTCTTACGGACACGACACACATCGATCGAGTTGAACACTGATTTTCTCATTCTGCTCTTTCGGTTAGGTGAAACAAGGCACCTTTCTTCTGACATCGGCCTTTCTCCCCAATCGATTTCCATCCCTGCTTAAACTAAACTTTGACTCAGATACGGAGACTTGATCCTCGATCACAACTCCAGATTGGGCCTCAATAAGCGCGGCAACAACAACGGTCATGACACTGGCAGCGGTAGAAACAACGGCAACAGCGACGGCTCGATCTTGAACTTACTGACCCAACGAGCTTCCAAGGAACACTAGCGCCTAAACGATCCCGACAAACCTAGGATCATTCGGTGCTGCTACACTCTCAGTACCGACCTACAGCGGTACTCTTACACACACGCTGGCCTAAGCCGGCGCTTTACCTTGGGTACCAACTCATGTCGGTATCCTACCCCGAGATACAGGTCCTATTGACCTCTTCCAAGGAGTTCTCCACTCCTGGTCACTCACCTTACAGGTTCCTTATAGACACCTGTCTTCCAATTCCAACGTCAGGTTGAAATTTGAGTGACCCCACAAACACACTATCAATCCACTATCAACCACATGCATTAGCATATTAAAAGCCTTTCCTACTAACTATCCCATAACTCATCGCACCTTATCACTCCATACACAGACCATGCTCTGATACCACTTAAACGGGGATGTCACGCCCCGAACCCCAAGCACGTGCACATCCCACTGCGGTCGATCAAATATACGACATCCCATGATATATCGCCAACCCATTCATGTTATTATTGCGCAAGCGGAACGTATTATAAATCCCCTGACAACATTTAACTTGGGATAGAAAAGCAGGCAATCAATCACAACATAGCACTTTCATAATTCAATAGAATTACAAATAGAAGCCTACAGTCAAAAGTCTACAAAAGACCGGCTCTTAAAAATGAACTGTTCTACGACCTACAAGTCGGACACTTCTCCAATCCTCATGACTTCACATCTGCAACTCCTCAAAGCCAATCAAAGCTATCTAGCCACTCCGTCCACCGGGGACCTGAAATTTTAATCCCAAACCGGGATGAGACGATGTCTCGCAAGTTCAACTCCCTAAACCCCTATTAGAAAGAAAATACGCCCAAGGGTGGCCTAGCCACATCACACGAGAACTTACCTCGCCTCGTTCCTTCCCCGCAGTTTAGCACAATTCAAATCACTCAATCACAGATAGTAATAAGAACTTAAACAATCGGAACGCATTCACTTTCATATAACCAACAACCACGGGGGTCCTGATTATAAGACTAAATCGTTATGACACGTCCCATTCCAAGCCACACAATTCCGTCCCATAATCCGACACATCAACAACACTCAACATGCATTCCAATTGTTATTCATTGCCACACAAGGGCATAGCCTACTCGCTGTTCGGCTATCTACTGGCATATAGCCAGGCATCGCCTCCCCACCTTGGAGCGCGGCTTCGTCAGTACGTCGACGGCGTTCCCGAAAGAGCATGGGCCCAGAATCAACTACGACCCGCATCCACCGCGTGGGCATCCCATATAGGGGCAAGTCCGGCTCAATAGCCCAGGACAATTCCTCTTAGTTATCACATAGCCAGAACATACTCGGCCTCAGGACACTTTATATTTCAATCAATGCTTCCACTTAAAATAGTGATCTCGGCCATTTTTCTCCATATTAAAAATATTCCAGAAATTACTCACGTGTGTGGGGACACACTAATTTCAAATCAAAAGCCAATATCTCACTTTTTCAAATCCCACTATTTAATATAATAATTAAAATTCAATTTTGGCATCAAAACCCGACACTTGGGTTTTTATGAATAAAATCCATATTTATCGCAATCAACATTCAATTTGCCACATCCATTCATCAAATTCAAATTCTAAATGCACAGCAGCGATCAGCACGAAATTCTGAGAATTTAGAGTCCCAAAATAATTTTTCGGATTATTAAATAATTAAATTTATTCCGAAAATTAATTAAATAATAATATTCATATTTTTCACAATCCACATTCAATTTATAATATCCGACCATCAATTTCAAAATCCGAATACACAGCAGCGACCGGCCAAGACGAAATTCTGAGAATTTAGGGTCCCGACAAAATTTTCGGAATTTAATAAATAATTAAATTTATTCCGAAAATAATTAAATAATCATATTTTAATAATTTCGAATAATGATATATTATTAAATTATTAAATAATTTCGAAATTTTTAAATAAATCAAAAGTAAATTCCTTTATGTCACATCAAGGTTTATTTTAAAAATAAACCTACTTAACCCTTAAACTAAACATGTTTAACTTTAATTAAACAACTTAATCTAATCCATATTTAAATAAACTAATCTACCAACCTAATCTCACTTAACTTAGACTAAGCACACTTAGGGCATCATTAACCCTCTAATCAAGATTTAGTGAGTTAAACTCACCGGATTAACGAGCCGAGCGGACCAAAACGACGGGGACGACGCGAGGATCGACTTTCCTCAAAGTGGGCCGAGCATCCGGGCTCGGGAAGGCGGCCAAAACGGGCCAAACGTCCGCTGCATACCCATTTTTTTTTAACTGCTGGTTGGGGTCGAGAAGGGGCTGCACGGCGGCGGTTCGGGCGCGGGGAACGGCGGAGAAGCGGCGGCTGCAGCTTGGCGGTGACCCACGGCGACGGCTGGCGGCTCGGCGGACGGAGGGCGACGGCGGCGCGGCTGGCGCGGGCTAGGCGAAGCGGGCGGAGCAAAGGGACGAAACGGCGAGGCGAGGCGCGCACGGTCGCGCGGGACGACGCGGCGGCGACGGCGACCCGGCACGGCGTCGGAGGAGCGGCGGACGGGCGGTCGAGCGGATGGAGGTGGCGGCTGGTCGGGCGTGCGGTTGGCCGGCCGAAGCTCCCTCCTCTCTCTCCTCTTTCTCTCTCTTCCCAAGCTTGAAGATGATGGAGATGGGTGAGAGGGAAAAAAACCCCACTTTATGAGGGCCAATGGGCTCTTGCCACTTGTCAGCACCCCATTCGCTTGGCTTCAATCAGCATGACATCATCCCCATGATGTCATCTTCCACTATCTCTTCTCCCACAACATCCTTCAATGGTTGCACTTTCATTTTTCCGCCGGGGTCCAATTCTTGTACATCAAATTTCTTCAATTCCCATCAATTCTCTTCCAATTGAGTCCAAATTGAAGTCCATAAAATTAATCCAATGTCACCACACTTCAATTCACATCTTCACTTGTCCGTAGAACCAACTTATGTCCCAAAAGCAAGACCAAATGCGGGTCTACTAATTTCTCGAACTAAAATAGTCATTCTCAGATTTAATTTGCCGAAAAAAACTCTGATTGCATGAAAAAATCTTCCAAAGATAAGTCAATAATTCGGAAATGATTTGTGACACACCCAGACTTCCAATTTCTGAATTCGATCTCAATTCCACGGTTAATTTCACTTTGGCACGATACTAGCGCGGCCCAACCTACCGGGTAGCCTTTAGAAATTTTCACGCATTTGACCTGTGGTTGATCATCTCAAGCCACAATGTACATCTTTGAAACATTGGCGACTTTCGGTTGTCGGCGTAATCTCAAGGTTTCAAATACGAACATAGGGTAGCCAATCGATAGAAAAGTCGGTCCAGTGCCGATCGACAAGAATTGTGTGATCTGGTGGAATCACCCACACCTGATCACATGTCTCTATCGAGTCGACCTATCTCCAATCTCTAATCGATTTTAATCGTGCCGTAATGACCCTTGCAGATTAGCTCGGTCGAAAGGTCGCTTCCTGGTCAAATTCTCGAGTCTGATGCATTAGAAACTCTTAACAGCTTCACCCGATAGACTAGTTTTCATATGAGTGGCCGACTCAAGGAAAAGAACTATATGCGTGCCAACGAAATGCCCGTCTCAATTTATTGAAAATAGAATTGGAAAATCGAGATGTCACAGTGCATCGACCATCGTCAACTCAATTAGGTGAAGATCAAGGACAAGTGTTCTTTGCCAAAGATCGATGAATTGTGTGACTAGTTATAAAGAGTATCGATAGTTTAAAGGTCGACTTGAGATTATGAAGTCATTAGTTACGAACCAGGAAAGAGGTTGTATGAAAGACAGCTGTTCGTACTTGATATGGTTTTTACGAGATTATTGCAAGATCATTTAGCCTGGTGAACACTCTAGTTGCCGTGATGGATTTGACAAACAGAATGTTAAAGGAATATTTGGATCAGTTTGTGATCGTGTTCATTGATGATATCTTGGTCTATTTGAGAAGTGATGAAGAACATGAGAATCATCTGAGAGTAGTACTTCAGACCTTAAGAACTCATTAGCTGTATGCTAAGTTTAGCAAATGCGAGTTTTGGTTAACTCGTGTTGCGTTCTTAGGTCATATGATTTCCAGAGAAGGAATCTCTGTCGACTCGAGCAAGATAGAAGCCGTGATCAGGTGGCCGAGATAGACAACAGTGACAGAGATCAGAAGTTTTCTGGGGTTAGCAAGTTATTACAGACGGTTTGTGGAAGGGTTCTCATCAATAGCGTCGCCTCTGACAAAGCTCCTGAAGAAAGAAAAGAAATTTGTATGGTCAGACAAGTACAAGCGTAGTTTCCAAGAGCTGAAGGAAAAGCTGACTACCGCACTTGTGTTGACGATTCCATCTCGTCCTGAAGGATTCGAGATCTATAGTGATGCGTAATTTAGAGGATTGGGTTGCGTGCTAATACAACATGGCAGAGTTGTTGCATACGCTTCCCGGCAGTTGAGACCTCATAAATTGAATTATCCGACGCATGACTTAGAACTCGTAGATATCATATTTGCATTGAAGATTTGGAGGCACTACTTGTGCGGAGAAAAGTTTCAGATCTTCACAGACCATCAAAGTCTCAAGTATTTGTTCTCTCAGAAGGAGTTGAACATGAGACAATGGCGATGGATGGAATTGTTGAAGGATTACGACTGTGATATTCTATATCACCCGGGAAAGGCGAACAAGGTCGCCGATGCATTGAGTCGGAAGTCTTCAATAGCGCAAATCTTGGTTAAGGAGTGGAACTTAATCGAGAGAGCTCGGGATTCGAAATTCAAATTTGAGGTAGGACATCTCTCAAGTTTTATGGCCACCCTCAGAATTGAGCCAGATGTCTAGGTCAGAATCAAGCAACTCCAACCGACAGATCCAGATGTACAGAGAATTCTTCAGGAAGACGCAAATAAAAGGAAGGCTGATTTTCAGATTGCTGATGACGGGACTCTAAGGTTTCAAGGACGTTTGGTTGTACCTGACGATGTTGAGCTTAGAGAAGAAATTTTATTAGAAGCTCATCGTAGCAACTACAGTATTCATCCTGGAAGTACCAAGATGTATCAGAACCTGGTCAACATTACTGGTGGTCAGGTATGAAGGCGGACATTACCAAGCATGTTGCTAAGTGTTTGACTTGTCATCAAGTAAAAGCCCAACATTGCAAGCCGGGAGGATTTCTGCAACCTCTCGCGATTCTAGAATGGAAATGGGAGCATATCACGATGGATTTCGTGACTGGACTACCAAGGAGTCAAAGAGGAAATGATTCGATTTGGGTAGTAGTCGACAGATTGACAAAGTCGGCTCACTTCATTGCAGTTCGAAAGGACCTGAGTTTGGATAGACACGCAGACCTGTATGTACGTCAGGTGGTTCGTATGCATGGAGTGTCGATTACGATAACATCCGATAGAGACCAGAGGTTTACTGCTGCTTTTTGGAAGAGCTTGCAGAGTGCTTTAGGTACAAAGCTTCGGTACAGTACGACATATCATCCTCAGACGGATGGCCAATCGAAAAGGACAATTCAAACTCTTGAAGACATGCTGAGAATGTGTGTAATAGACTTCAAAGGAAGTTGGGAAGATCAGCTTCATCTGGTGGAATTCGCCTACAACAATAGTTATCAGCAGAGCATTAAGATGGCTCCATTTGAAGCGTTGTATGGCAGAAAATGTAGAACTCCAGTGTGTTGGGATGAAGTCGGAGAAAGGAAGATAACAAGCTCAGAGTTGGTTCAGCAATCAGTAGATGCCGTGACAGTGATCAGAGACAGATGAAAGACCGCGCAGAGCAGGCAGAAAAGTTATGCAGATAAGCGCCGAAGGTCTTTGGAATTCCAAGTTGGTGATCACGATTTTCTGAAAGTGTCACCAATGAGGGGAACTTCGCGCTTTGGTAAGAAAGGCAAGTTGAGTCTGAGGTACATAGGTCCGTTCGAGATTCTTGAGAGAATTGGGACCTTAGCGTATCGTCTTGCATTGCCGCCAAGATTAGCGCAAGTGCATGACGTCTTTCACGTGTCGATGTTAAGGAAGTACGAGCCTAACCCGACCCATGTGCTCAATTTTGAAAAATTGGACGTGGATGACTCTGTGTCATACGTAGAAAACCCGGTTCAAATTGCTAATCGCAAAGAGAGCAAGTTCTGCGTACAAAGACCATCCCGTTGGTCAAAGTGGTTTGGCAACACCACGGTTCTGAAAGAGCGACTTGGGAGACTGAAGAATCGATGACACAGTTATACCCCCGCCTTTTTGAATAAAGTGTAATGGTTTAAATTTCGAGGACAAAATTTTTATAAGAGGGGAAGAGTTGTGACATCCTAAAATTCGACCCCGTTTCGATAAAGTGAAATGGGCATTTCGTCGACGTGCTTAGGGTCCTTTTTCTCTGAGCTGATCACTCACGAGTTAACTAACCTATTTGGTGAAGCCGTTAAGGGATGTATCTGCAGTAAAATCCCTAAAAGCTACTCAATTTGTTGGATTGGACTAAAATCACGTCTGACCGATTTTTAACTACGAAATTGAACTCGATTTCGGGAATCGAATTTTAAGTGCGTCATAATTCTTATTTTTAGGATTTTGTGTCATCGATCGTCAATTTATTGACGAGTCCGAAATTTCAAGAAAGAAATTATCGGAGAAAAAATTGAAGACCGAAAGAAAATAGAAAGGGAAAGAGAAAAGAAAAATAGGAATAATGTTATTATTTAATTTCTTTTCTCTCTCTCCCTTTTCTCTTCTTTTCTTTCTCTCTCTCTCCTCTCCCCTCCCCCTTCATGCGAGCACCCCACCGAACACTCTTGCCAAATTCAAATTAGCTTTCTCTTCTCCCTTTTGACTAGTCAAACTCCTAAACCCTTATCTTCTCTCTCTCTTCTCTCTTATCTCTTTTTCTCTCTCACGCTCGACGCTCTCTCTCCCTCACTGTTCGAGCAAAAGCGGAACACCGAAAACCAGAAGCTGCAGCTCGCTGTCTACTCCGTCGCCGCTCGTCTCGCCGCTGCGCCGCACGCTCGCGCCCACGCCCATGCGCGCGTCGCTCGCCGCCGCGCGCCCCCGCGTCCATCCCCTCGCACCCAATCCTCCCCCGTGCGATTCCAGCTGCTGTCCCGTTCGGCCCGACGCCTCCGGCCGTCACCCAACTCCGTCCGGCCACCGTTCGGACTCGCCGGAGCTCCCCCCACCCTCCGCCTGCCTCCCCTCGCCGTCCTAGCCGCCGATCCAGCCTCGGCAAGCCCTGTCCAGCAACCCAACGAGTGGGTTTCCAGCTCACTCGTGGGCCATTTTGGGCCGTTTCCGGGCCCCGAACCCGAGTCGTGCTTTGAGAAGAATTGTTCCTCGCGTCGCCCCCGTCGGATTGATCCGATTTGCGTGCGATTTGGTGAGTAATCTCACTAATCTCGGATTGGTTGGCTAATTATACTTTAAGGTTGGTTTAGTTTTAATTAATTATGTTTAAGTTGTTAGATTATAATAAATTAGCAATTATTAGTCAATTGTGATGCGATTTAGATAAATTGATTGTGCAATTAACAAGTAGACGTGGTCTACTATTTATTGGAAGCATCTCGGGAATTTTCCGACCCCTAATTGGGCTTCAATTTGGCGATTCGGGCCTAAGTGAGATTTTTGGGCATTTAAATATTAATTTTCGGAATTAAATTAAATAATTATTTATTTTCCGAAAATTCAAGGGAGATGGTCCAGAACCGGAATATTATGCGGATGACTGTGGTGAAGTCCGTTTATTTAATCGGGCTTTATTTTGAGCTAAATTGAATTTTTAATATTAATTATTTAATTTTCGAAATTAATTAATTATTTATTTATTTTCCGAAAATTCAACTGGTATGGCCCATGACCGGAAATTTATGTTGGTGATCGTGATACAGTCCGTTTATTTAATTGGGCCTTATTTTGAGCTAAACGGAATTTTTAATGTTTAATAATTAATTTTCGAAATTAATTAATAATTAATTATTTTTCTGAAATTAAGATTGAGATGGCCGATGACCGAAATCTCGTGTTGATTGTCGTGGCGCATTCTGTTTATTTATTTGAGCTTTGAATTGTGCCAAATTGAATTGAATGTGGAATTTAGGATATATTCCTAAATGGTTGTGGTTAATTATTTCATTGAGAAATCGTTGAGTATTGAGTTTCAAAAGTGGTCGAGTGGGACCGTAAAGCCATTGAATTTCGAAAGTGGTTGAGTGGGACCGTAAAGCCATCGAATATCGAAAGTGGTCGAGTGGGACCGTAAAGCCATTGAATTTCGAAAGTGGTCGAGTGGGACTGTAAAGCCATTGAATATCGAAAGTGGTCGAGTGGAACCGTAAAGCCATTGAATTTCGAAAGTGGTCGAGTAGGACCGTAAAGCCATTGAGTATCGAAAGTGGTCGAGTGGGGCCGTAAAGCTATTAATTACTGAATGTTGTCGAGTGGTGGACTGTGTTTTCCACCTTTGCTTAAGATGTGATCTGAGGACCGTGATTCATAATTGGGAATTGAATTGGAATAGTTGAAATGACCGGAAGTGGTCTCGTTGATATGTAATCGACTAGGTCGATTGATCGTTGTCTTGATTTGGTGTTGTGGATTGATTGATTGAATGGAATGATCGGTGAATGGTTGATTGAGACGTAATCGACTAGGTCGATTGATCATTGCCTTGAATTGATGTTGTAAATTGGTTGGAATAGTGGAAATGACCGTGAGTGGTCTTGTTGACGTGTAATCGACTAGGTCGATTTGATCAATGCTTCGATCAGTGATATGATTGCTTGGGTGCCTATTATGAATTGTATAATGGTTTACTGACTTGCGTGGTGGGATATGAGGCCAAGGTACGTCTTCTGCCCTGTGCGTGAATAGGCAGCCTATAGTATAATGGTTTACTAATTGGGCTTAGTGGAGTAGAACTCGCTAAGACGTAGTCTCATCCCAGTTTGGGGAAAAACATTTCAGGACCCCGTTGAGGAGCTGAGGGAGGAATCTACTACTAAGTGTTTGCACTCGATGAGAAGGAAACTCGGAGGTGAAACCGAGTAGAAGGATTATTGGAAGAAGAAGATAATACCGAGAGAGATTTTGAGTATGACCTGAAGGGATTGAGATTCCATCTTCTTTTGTGAACTCCAATTGATGTGAATAGTTATGAAGTTCTCTAGTTGATGTCATGTACAAAAGTTTGGTTATAAATTTCAATATGAAAAATATGACCTTGCTTTTCTATCCCATCATTTTATTGTCAGGGGATTTTAACTGCTTCCGCATGTGCTTAATAAATGAAAGGGTCGGCGATACATTGTCCTGGGATATCGCATTATAAAATCGACCAAGTGAGAAGGATGTGTGCGTGCCTGAGGATTGGGGCGTGACACGGCCTCCCTTCCGATCTTCCCCATCCTCTTCATCATGATCCTCGCCCTGGTCTACGACCACTTCATCATCCCCTTCGCACGGCGGGCCACCAAGACTGAGACGGGCATAACCCACCTGCAGAGGATCGGCCATGGCGGTGGCCGCCCTGGTGGAGATCAAGCGGAAGCGGGTAGCTACCGACTCGGGCCTCCTTGCCTCCCCCGGCCCGCTGCCCATCACCTTCTTCTGGATTGCGCTCCGGTACCTGTTCCTCGGGTCGGCCGACCTGTTCACCCTGGCGGGGCTGCTGGAGTTCTTCTTCTCGGAGGCCACAGCCAGCATGAGGTCCCTGGCAACAGCCCTCTCGTGGGCCTCCCTGGCCATGGGGTACTACCTGAGCACGGTGATTGTGTCGATCGTGAACATCACAACGGGCCATTCCGGGCACCGGCCTTGGCTCGAGGGCGCCAGCTTGAACGTGTACCATCTGGAGAGGTTCTACTGGCCAATGTGCATGCTCAGCGGGCTGAACTTCGTGAACTATCTGTTCTGGGCCAGTAGGTACAAATGCAGGTCCGCAGGGTCTAGCAAGTGAGGCGAAATTGATGGAGATTGTGGTGCTAAATTTGAGAAAACGAGAACTATTTCCACCGTATATAATTATACTTTTAGAGAGATTTGGGGCTGATAGGTAAAATGGTGACAGTTTGTGAGATTATCCATGCATGCATGGGGGCTTTTCTTGTAACCGTAGGGATACTCTCATTTGATGCAAGAGCGAGGTGAAAAAATATAGGAACAGTTAATTTACTTTGCGCATCACCGTTTGATGAGTTGCTTTTTTGGAATTAAAAATTTCTCGATTCTCCGTTGTCTTTTTTTTTTATAAAGTTAATTATTTATTTATTAACATGGAATAATCCGTCATGGGGACGTAGCTCAGATGGTAGAGCGCTTGCTGGACGTATCACCATATCTCCACTTGTCTCTCTCTCTTTTTATTTATTTTTGTCTTTTCCTTGTAGAGGGAAAACAATCTTAAATTTATGTCAAAAATATTATATATTTTTTGTTTGTCTTGCCAGACCCCTTTCAGCCGGCAAAAACATGAATCCATCCATTAGTTTCTTGAAAGAACGGTATGCATGCTTCTTGTGTTTGATCTTGACATAAGGTTCGATATTGTATAAAGCATACCCTGAAATTATCATAATCTCATACACATCTTCATAAACAGCGTCAAAAAAGAGTTCAAGAAATTCCTTTCCTCATCTGAACATCAACCTCTTCGATTAAAGTTATGGAAATACTGCAAATTACATCAAGGAAGTTTATACCAACGTAACAAATCCTCGCTGCTCCTTCTCTAAATCTTTGTTACATTACATGACAGATTGAACACTATCAGGGGCAAAAAATTTAGAACCTATGAATCCCAAGGAATTGAATTGAATTGAATTCTATATGATCCAACAACGCGAAAAAATAGAGAAGAAATCTACAGGATTTTGCCTAGCTAGACTCTGCACTAGCTAATCACACACTAGAGACTCATAAGATAATCCCTTAACAAAGGGGAATGTATCTCTGGTACAAGAGGCAATGGTCACGTTGGCACTCTGGTTTCACGATCCGCTTTGGAGTTGAACATCTCTTTTGAGCTATTTCTGATATCTGACACGGCAACGTCAAGTTTTTTCAAAGAAGAGGGATAATAATTATTCATACACATGAAGAGAGTATTTTCATAGAAAATTAAATTGGTCTGTTTTGTTATGTTTATGGGAGTTGCTAAATATCACCTCGATATATAAATGCTCCTTTTTCTGAGTTGATTTTTTGGAAGACTTATTTGGAGCTGAATGTTTATTGAAAGTTCTTCCTCCAGCATTTTAGCAACATGATACAACATAAATATCTTCGGTATATGCTAGTGAAAGGAGATTTCCCCTTCCCTCTCTTCTCCGTGGTCATTTCGACTTTTTCATTTTTATGTTGAGGCAACAGAAGTAATCAGAGTTTGAGCTAGTTTGCTTATTTTCACTGCTTCATGAAGCATTTTTTAAGTGCATATTTGATATGAATATCCATTTGCATATCTTGGGATCTTAACATGAAATCTTTGAATGCACTAAATTATTGGCCATATTGTTTGCTTTGGAGTAATTATTGCTTCCTCATGCCAGTATGCTTGAATGTCAGAGATGGGGGCAGAAATGACTTTTTATTTTTTCTCTTTCTGGCTCAGTTATTCGTGCAAGCGTTCCCAAGCTGGAACTTGATTCGACATTTGAACAGAAGAATGAAATAGCAAAAGCTGTAGAGGACGAACTTGAGAAGGTAAAATTCAGGTACTCCTTGATGATTTCGTTGAAGGGGACCGTGTTTCATTTGTCTATTCTGCACTCGCAGGCTATGTCAGCTTATGGATACGAGATTGTTCAGACTCTAATTGTTGATATAGAACCAGATGAGCATGTGAAGCGAGCAATGAATGAGATAAATGCAGGTATATCCCTGATTTCTTATATGATGATAGGATGTTGCATTTTTCTTCTACTTAGTTTACAGAAGGCGTGCCATACTAACATTGTTTCTTTAGCCCTACTGAAAGGAAAAAGTTTTCCCCCGCAGACAAGTTCCTGCAGAATCGTTATAGCTCCTGTCGGATATATGTTTAAGCAATATCAGAGTTTTTATTTTTAACCTTACCCACGAAATTAAGAGGTTTAAATATCTAGAGGGCCAAGGTAGGCAATTCTATTGGTTTATTTCCAAACGAGGAGTGCCTAATGTGTTTCACTATTGTGTGTTTCCTGGAGAATTTCAGGTACATTCTCAACCATTGCGAGGCTGGGATTAGTTGATTTACATTTTTAATCTAAATTGCCCACACATGATGTTGGCATCAACTTCCAAATGCAAAGATAAATCAAATCCTGTTGGTTTGGCTGCTAAATGTGCATTAGAAAATATCTTATAAATCTAGCTTATGTTGACAATGTTCCAATGCTGACCAAGATTCCCTTTGTAGTTAGGTTATCGAGTAACATCTATCCGAACAAAAATCATGTGGCACAAGTGGATTAATGGCATTCATGTGTTTTATGTAATTATCAGCTGAAATAAAAACCATGTCGTCAACGTGAGACTCGCCATGACCAAAAAAAAAAAAAAGAAAACGTGAGACTCGCCATATGGTGGGACTCACTCGGACGTCTTCTCTAATGTTACCTTCGCGTGAAAGTGCCGTGCAGTTTCGATTTGTATTTCACGTTGCAGTACGTTCCTCGCTTGTCTATGTCTCCCATGTCCGGAAGTGTTGCCGATGATTAGCTTGACTTGCCACGTCACCCACTAATCATCCTGGCAAAAATTATCTGAATAAAAAGATGGCGGCGAATGTACACGTGTATGTGATCCGGAAGCCAGATTGTAAGTAGCCTGCTACCTTGTGGAGAATTCGCATCGTAGCTCGACGCCATGACCCTCCACTTAAATCTAATTTCCACAATCATCGGTCCCAAAGTCGAAAGCATTGGAATCCTCTTGCCTCCGGATCAATCTTCATACGGTAATGAAATAGGATCGGGGGTTGGTTCTATAAAATCTACTTTTCAACTTTCCGTAAGTTCTAGCCTATTTCGATACAAATTATCAATTTAACTCGCAGATGCTCTCCCTATTATGTATCTCCATCGATGTCTTGACAACGATGTATCGTTCATATGTTGTGCGGCCATCCTCGTTCACTCGAATTTGATGATTTGGATAGAGGGGGCTTTGGATTTAAGATGCCAATGGGGATAGAGAGTCTCATCCCTTTTCTTCGATGTGTAGGACTCGCAACACGAGCAGGATCGGAGTCGGGAAGAGTAAACTTCCTGAATGTTGTTATGGAATATCAACCGTAAGTTCGTAATCACGAGGAATCTGTTAAAAAAAATGAAAAAAAATAAAAAAGGAGCACCGGTTTGGGCCCAGCAAAACAGTTGGGCCCAAATGTTTGGGCCGATCCGAAATATTTTCAAAAGACTCAAGCCTGTGCGACCCTACTTAAACTTTCACGTATGCTAGTTTTGGCTTGCACTCGCGTCTAGCTGAATTGGGAATCCTCAGCTTTTCTTCTCCGAACCATCCTCGCACTTACTCGCACTTACTCGCAAGTTTCAACCAACTCGTGATTCGTCCGGCAGCAGTGACCAGCGATGACGCGTCCCATTAAAACAGCTTTTTCCCGCAAATAGCCAAAAGAAGATAAAACAGACTACCAGACGCAGCCGGCAATTCTCGACCCGAACTCGACGTATTTTAAATGCGTCCAAAATAAGGAAAAATGTGAGTTTCGACAGAAATCTGATCGCGACGCGCACTTATGATGGCACGTTTAAAAAAAAAAAAAAAAAAACGCCAGAAGGAAGGGGTAAAAATCTGTGTGCACTCGTGGTGAAATTGTCCTGTTCTTTCTTTCCTTTTGTCCTGAAACTGCTTATGGTGCCCTTTTCATATTAGCGGACGCCGAGGTTTGGCCAAAAAAGGTTGGTGCCTGCGTTACGTCTCGGTGTCTCGAAAAACTGCTCGTCCGGATAAACATCACGATGGGGACCATCCGAATAGGCACGATTAGGAAAATATAAAGTTGATTTAGATTGGATAGGAATCATATTTCACAGCAAACTTCACGGGTAAAACCAAGTATTCTTGAGCTTAATTTTTCATATGGGAGAGATCAAGGGCCCATCTGATTACACACGGACATTCCGTCAGAATTTAAAACATTATCAAGTGAATGGATCGATGCTTGAGTATCACAGAAGTCTCGTGAGATACAAAATATCCGAGCTACAAATTACAATTAAATTTAAAAAAGAAAGGTAATTCTAGATGTACCCTAAAGGGCCAGAGTTTTTTACTTAAAATAAAAAGAGGAGTGCTGAAAATTCCATCGGTTCTGTTTTGAGAAAAGATGAAGGTGGACGACGAAAACAGGTGGTCCTGCTGGAAACGGGGAGCACGCTTTCTTGGCTTCCTCAATGCCCTGCTGGAAACGGGGAGCACGCTCTTGGCTTCGTCAATGCCCTGCTGGAAACGGAAAGCCCTGCTGGAAACGGGGAGCACGCTTTCTTGGCTTCGTCAATGCCCTGCTGGAAACGGAAAGCCCTGCTGGAAACGGGGAGCACGCTTTCTTGGCTTCGTCAATGCCCTGCTGGAATCGGGGAGCACGCTTTCTTGGCTTCGTCAATGCCCTGCTGGAAACGGAAAGCCCTGCTGGAAACGGGGAGCACGCTTTCTTGGCTTCGTCAATGCCCTGCTGGAAACGGAAAGCCCTGCTGGAAACGGGGAGCACGCTTTCTTGGCTTCGTCAATGCCTTTCGAAAGGAATTTCCTTTCGTCAAGGAATCGATCCCCATCACTTCAGCTCTAATCCAGGATGGTCTTTCGGGATTATTACCCGGCAAAAAAAAAAAAAAAAACAACTAGAACTACACCCAACGTCTCATGCTCGAAATCCCAATCTGATTTTGACCAGAAAAATAAAAAATAAAATACTAAGCTGGCTCCAGTACCTTCGACTTTTTAAAATGTCGCTGGAGCTCCCGAATTTGGACCGGTTCGATAGAAAAAAGATCCGTCTCTGATACGTGCCAAACAAATCGGCTTGGGAAAGCCGAACCGAACGGGCCATAGTCCACCAGAAGATCCCATAAATATCTCAAAAACACAAACGCCAGCTCACAAGAAAACCTTACTCCTCCAGCCGTCTCTCTTCTTCCACAGACAATCCAAACTTAGCAAGCCCTATGGCCTTCATAGCAACACCATGTTCTCTCCCTCCTCCCGCCATACAAGCGCGAATTCTTCCCATTCGGGTCCATAAAAACCACAAACTCAGCTATCGAAACTCCATCGCCTCTCGCTCTCAATCTCTCCCTCTCAATCAAACGAACCGTGCTGTGGCCTCCGCAGCAACACCAAAATCTCTCTCTCCTCCCGCCGCCACCGACCTCCAAAGCCTCCTCGACGCCACGCGGCCATTCATCCGCGGCGAGCTCGAGCTCATCGACCCACGCCTCCCCTCCCTTGTGGCCACCCTCCGCTCGGTCGGTGCCGGGGAGTGCTGGCATAAGCACGGCAGCTTCCTTGAGCACCTCGTCGACACCTACCGCGTCCTCCGTCTCTGGCGGGCCCCTGATGCCGTCTGCCTCTGCGGCCTCTTTCACTCCGCCTACTCCAACTCCTACGTCAACCTGGCCATCTTTGACCCCAACACCGGCCGTGAAGTCGTCCGTAGCCACGTTGGCGATGCCGCCGAGCGCCTGATCCACCTCTTCTGCATCGTCCCGAGGCAGACCCTTATCCACGACGACCTGCTCTTCCACTACGACGACTCGGAGCTCATCGAGCACCTGAAGCTGTAAGAGATGTCCCTCCGGAGCGCCAAAGAGAAGGGAGTATTCAAAGGCGACGAAGCGTGGCGGAAGAAGGTCCAGTCGCTGTTGCCAGCAGAGGGGATAAAAGTGAAGCACATAAAGACTGGAGTGGACATGCTCGTTTCGAGGAGGGCAATTGCGGTTTTTCTGATGATGACCATGGCCGATTTTAGCGATCAGTTCTTTGGGTTTCAGGTAATGCCATGTCATCGTACCCAGACCCGTTATTCATTACTATTTCTGTTGATTTGGTCTCGTATGTTGGACATATCACCACCACTATAAACAAATGAGTCAGTCTGTTATATTCGAGTTTCTCTCTGTAAGTTCACACCTCGATCGAGTCTTGTTGTGTTGAGAAATTGACACAATTTACTTTTCAGGACATACTGTTCGAGAACAGCGACGGGCGGATGGAGTTTACCGGGAACAATTTCTGGGCATTGTGGCCCGGGGACGGGAAGCCCGGGCTCTGGATGAACTCGATATCGAGGATGGGTGCGGTCTACATGCTCGTAGCGAGAGAGGAAGAGATCTTCATGCTCGAAAAGAATAAGAACAAAACCAATGCCAAGTCCAAGCCACCATCGAAAGAGCGAGATGAGGACATCGAGCTCGTGGTGCCACCAGTGTTCGAGTCCTGCACGCGGGTCCTCAGCGCAAGGGACCAGATTGAGGCGAGGGACGAGTACTGGGAAGCAGTTTGCAATGTCAGCAAGTCGGGAGGAGCCGAGAATTACGACGCGGTGGAACAGAGGCTGAGGAAAAGCATCGAGAAGAACCCGTTCATCGGGGAGCCTCGGGTGGTGCTGGGGCAGTTATGTCTGGGGGAAGGGCGGTACGAGGAGGCGGAGGCTGAGGCCGAGGCCGGGCTGAGGCTGCTGCTGGAGTGGGGGAGTCCCTGGGACAAGAGGATGTCCTGGGAAGGGTGGGTGGCCTGGGCTAGGGTTTTGCTCACGAAGGCCAGAGAGAGGTCTTGGGTTAGCACTGCTTGGGGGATTCTCAATTTAGGGCTTGTAAGGTGATTTGATTAGGTCGTCATGCGGTTGATTTGACACTACTAATGTTAGATATTCAAAATAAATGTTGAGACGTGATATGAAGAAGCTCTATGTGTCCGTGTGCATCTATTATTTGTTATTATCTCGAATTGTGTCGCTTCTTGATATATATGATATAAGATGATATGGATAGTTCATAGCTTTTTCCACGTTATTTATGCATGGCCTTACTTTCTCAATATTCATCTTTAGATATTCACTATTTTGTAGTGCTGCTTATACATGTGAATGAAACGAAATAAAACCCCTTTTTTTAGCTTCCAATCAAAGTAAATCTCCCTTTCGGCAATGCATAGATGATTCTCCTTTTCTTTTCCCTAAGTCGACTAATTAGCAGGCCGTGAGCAAAGTGAGACATCATTTTTGGAGAACTTGATAAATGCATTGCATCACGTGCAATTAACGGACTAAAACATCATCATTGTCAATGTCAATCCAAAATCCTGCTTCTCACAATTGTTGCATGTGGGCCAAACCTCTAGAAAAAGTCTTTCCAATAAACTACATGAAATGATAAACTTATAGAAAGCCTCTCTCAACCGATACAGGACTTGGGATGATCATTTCGTCAATGATGGCTCATTAGAAACCTAATAGGAAGCAAACCTTGTCCGAGCACTTTCACCCCACACTCCCCACCCTTGTCTAATCGGATATGGTTCTAGTCCATCCATGAACCAATCATCACTGGATCGATTCAAAACCTTGTTTGAATACCAGTTCGGTTACACCCGAATCAATCATGAAGTTCTACCCAATTCAACTATCTCCAAAGAGACCATTTTGATTGTGGAAAGTAGTAGGATATTTAAGATTATAATGAACACCCTCATACTAAGACTCCGGAATGTTTACCCGTTCATTCTCCGTGTCTTTGTTTCTATTTCAACATAAGGTTATGGGTTTAAAGGTGGAAAGGAAAAGATGAAATAATAAATAAATAAAAAGAAAGAAGAATTCAACCTCCTACTTCTCCTTCTCTCCTCTGCAAGACAAGTAGGGAAGTCTTAGGCATTCATGCTCCTTTTTCGGTAAGACCTACATAGAAATATGCTTTTGATCGATAGAACAGGAAGAGGAGCCAAAAATTTGCTTGGTTGCAGGAACCAACAGTGACGAAGGTTACCAGGCTCTACGATCTTGTTTGATCGATTCCTCACAGGAGAAGAATAGAATAAATCATATTTTTATATAATACGTTCTCGCGTGAAAAGCAACATGCAATGTTGCCTATCCTCTATTGAAAGAGGAGAAATGTGAAGCAAATTTGTTAGCCTGACAGATAGAGGCCTCTCTCCACAAAGTCATAAGACCATGTACGAGGGCTAACGCCTATTATCCAGGTCATTCACATAAGCCAAAAACCAAAAAAAATGAATAGTTTGAATAACAACATAAGATGATGAATCACCATCGACCGCGGTGGCATGGCTGGATAGGCCTTGGACCTCCACGATGGAGGACCAGGTTCGAAACCCCTGCGAAGCAGGGGGCAGTCTTTGTTTCCTGGTGACTTAAGCGTGACGTCGGGGTGGTGGTTTCCCCGCCAGCGTCGCCTGGGGGTTTACGGTCTCGGCTGCCGGCCTAGTAGCGGTTCCTCCAGCACCAAAATAAAAATAAAAAAAAAAACAAAAAAAACAAACATAAGATGATGAATCGATGATCAATGTGCATTGACTTACGATCACTCAAAAAGATCTCTCCCTATTGAAGTGGGATTTGGACTCTCTCTCTCTCTCAAAGATCTCTCCCTACGTACTCTTTATGAAATACATAAAAGTATATGGACATAATTATTCTATATCACATTATTTTTATAGCTAGGCGGATGATGCTTACATGTTGAGTGTACCAAGTGTGATGTACACCCAGTGCACACCTCTTTTTGTTATTGGATTTTTTTCTTTAAACTCTAATTGATTTCTCATACGTTAGATTAAGTTTGATAGGATGTTAAAGATAATTAGGATATTTCCCTTTTATGAAGGAGATATTCCACGTTCCCCTCTCATTGTGCATACTTTTGATTTTAAAAGAATCTTGCCAATTTAATAGATGTTCCACTTTCGTACACGTGTCCGACCCGTCTGCATGTTGATACTTCTTGTTGCCGTTCATGTACTTGCCATGCCAGTAAAAATCGACTACATCATACTTTGCTCTTAATAAATGAAGTTAGTATCTAGACCTTCAAATGTGTACCATGTCTTAATCATGTAGATATATAAGGTTATTTGCGTGGTGAAATTGCTCGATTAGTCCTAGATTTCAGAAATGGACGGCCTAGGCATTTATATATTTCTCAAGGGAATACACCACAAGGAATATTATTTCTGCGACTTTGCCTGCGGATGTCTACTTGATAAGACCTAACACCTCTAGTAATAAATTTACTTTATTTTTGGAGGAGACTGAAAGAAAAATGCACATTCATAAAGATAAAATTTTCAACTACAAATAGTTGAGTTCAGAGTATTTCCATCGAGTTAGTTTAGAATCTGTTAAGGATTCGATAATCCTAAATTGAGATATAGTATGGGAAAGATTGTCCAAAGATCTTAAATCTTTTATATGGCGGCTAATTCAATTATAAATTTTTCAATTATACCAATTTAGTCATAAATTCTTTTAAGTGAATGGTATCTACACTTTCTGACCAAAAAAATATTCTAAATATAATAATACGTCCCAAGAAGTAATTCATAATCTTATTCCCCATAAGATCCCCATATGAAATTCAATGATATGATCAAGTGCATTGCAAACTCTAGCAAGAATTCTTAGCACCTGCATGTAAGAGTTGGGACCGATTCCACTTGACGAGAATGATCTACCGCCATTGATAGGAATTTGGACGTACACCCAGCGAGTTTTGCGTTACCTTATCAATAATGAAATCAAAATCCTTAGCCGAAGTAGAGGAACTTAAAGAAATTCAAGGTACAAACCGAGATTGTTCGTTCTACGAATGCCGAGGATTTATTCAAGACAAACTTGAGTGTCTTCTGAAGTATTCTTAGAGGAGAACAGTTTCAGACTAATTGAGATCCCCATTTGCCCAGCAAGGCTGCAAAGAAAGATCTAAAAGGCAACTATGGACCTGCAGGCATTAGCACCAGCCTAACCAGAAAGAAACGGGTCGTCACCCAAACAAACACGGGAAGAAGCCGAAACATGAGAGGTTGAGTTTAATAGGTTTCTAATTCCCGTTATCGTGTCGCCCTTCAATCAAACTATTCAAGAACTCGAGACACAGAGAGAGGGTGTCTCCTTGGCCAAAACCGCGAGAAGGTTTGATCTCCTCCATCATACCACCTTTTAGAAGAGCAGAGTAGGATGATGTGGAAATGCAATTCACTATAAGGTTCCGCCGATAGATTTCCAATTTTCCATCCAAACCTCCATGAGCTCATCGGCGACCATGCCCCTTGAGTTCTCATTTGGGTGGAAACAAGGGTTGACGCAAATAGGGCTGCTCATCGGCGACCATGCCGCCGTTTTGCCATCGACTTGTTACTTGAGGTTTTTCTTGTCACCCATTTTGTTGAGCTGATTATGTCGTTCGGATGTCCTCCGCCATCTACCCGCTCAATCTCGGTTTGAAGTTTGAACCTTACTATTGCCGGGATAGGGAGCTTTTCTGTTTTCGTTTAGGGATCTTCCATATATCCCCTTTAATTATCAGCACATCAACCACTTGAAATTTATGACTGAATGAGCTATTAGGGTTACTTGTTACTCCAGGCCGGAATCATGCCGACTTCTCTCTCTCTCTCTCTCTCTCTCTCTCTCATCTTTTCTTTGTAGAGGAAAACAATCTTAAATTTATGTCAAAAATATTATATATTTTTTGTTTGTCATGAACCTAAGTAAGCCCTAGACCCCTTTCGGCTATTTTCGAGGCAAAAACATGAATCCATCCATCGGTTTCTCGAAAGAACGGTATGCATGCTTCTTGTGTTTGATCTTGACATTGGGTTCGATATTGTATAAATCATACGCTGAAATTATGATAATCTCATACACATCTTCATAAACGGCGTCAAAAAAGAGTTCAAGAATGTGACATCTTGAATTTCTCAACCTGTTTTTCTCTGAATTAATCGGGCATTTCGTTGACGCTTTTATAGGGCTATTTTGAGAGCCGATCACTCTTGAGATAACTAGATTGTCTGGGTAAGTAATTAAGAAATTTTAGGGCAATAAACTTGAGAATTCGATCAGGAATCGGCTTCTCGACCGTGCTCATCTTTAGAGGCCATTACGGCACAGTTAAAAATCGATTTGAGATTATAGATAGGTACATTCGATCGAGATGTGTGGTGATCGTGGGTGACTCCACTAAATTGGAAAATTCTTGTCGATCGATACTAATGTGATTTTACTGTCGTTTTGGTACCCTTTGTCCGTAATTGAAACCTCGAGATTTTCACGACAATCGAGAGTCGCCATTGAGTCGAATGGGTTCATAGTGGTTTGACGAAAATCAACCACGGGTTATTTGCCTTAAAAAGTTAAAAACTACCCGATAGTCTAGGTCACGCTAAAAACGCACCGAATGAAAATTAACTCGCCAATTCGAGTCCGATTTGTCGAAGTTTCGGCCATGTCACAATAAATTCTAGGAGTGTCGACTCGGTCTCGAAGATTCTTCTGACATCCGACACTTTTTGGGAAAAAGTCGTCGCCGGGTTGTTTTAATGCAGAAAATGCCGAAGGCGGTTTTCGATTGAGAAATTGAGAAGCGTGAGGGATTATTGGATGATGAAAAATAGCAAGTGAAGCATTGAGACATCGATTGAAATTATGGTGGGTAATTTAAAATGAATCAAGAGAGAATAGAAGAGCAATTGAAGCAAGACCTTGAGAAATTCGCAACACCCCCACACCCCGGCAAGAATGGACCACTTTGGAGGTTATATGGGACATTTTGATGGTCCTATCACGCCAAGTATTAATGCATGGTAAGAATGGTTTTTGGAAGATATTTTGCTAAATATCAAGCCAAGTGGAGCCCTTATCTCTCACTCTTATCCATCTCTCTTTCCTCTCACCTCAACCGATTAGCCTCTCTCCCCTTCTCATTTCTTCGTGCGACACCTCCATGAATAGCTGATGTTGAAGACCGGCAGCTCCTTCCTTTGAAAATTGAAGCCCACGTTCCTCATCTTCACCGATTCTGCCAGCCATACGCAGCCCCACTACCGTTGGTCTCCTTCGGTCAAAACTCCTCTCGCTGGCCTTGGTGGTTGACTGACGGCATTCACGAAGCCTTGAAGACCGAAACTCCATCGAGCGAAGCCTCCACCGAAGCAGTTTCTTCTTTGTTGCTGCCATTTGGCCGTACGCCAACAAACGGTGTCCTCCTCTCCACGCGGCAAGAAATTCAAGCGGACATCTCCATAATAAATTGTCCCTTTGGTCAACAACAAGCCATAGAAGCTCCTTGATTGACCGAATCAGCGACCTCACGTCCCAGCTGCAGCTCCTTCGTGCGTCCAGTGAAGCCTCCACGCGTCAAGCCCACTCCTCCCTGGTCAACGAACGAGCCCAGCGGAAGCCCTTCGCTGACCCCGCATCCACGGATTTCCTTCGCCTTCACGCCAGCAACGCAAAAGCAGCCATCGACTCCAGCGAAACTGCTTCGCTTCTTCCTGCCGGCTCCGTTCCAGCAGCCCAGCCCACGGCCTTCATCTGGCCGTGCGAAGTCCACGAAGCCCAGCGTTGTGGGCCCTTTTTCAACAGCAATTCAGGCCCAAATTTCAGCCCAAGAACCAGCCCATCATCAATTGGATTTGAAGCTCAGCAGTTTCAGTCTTTCGGGCCCAGCAAAGACAGGCCCAATTCAGTTTTATTTCAAGCCCATTTTCAGCAATTGTAGTCTTCAAGCCCAGTTTTTGAAGCCCATCTTCGCAGCAGGCCCAAGCCAACTTGGGTCTAGCCCAAAAGCAAGAACAAATCTCAGTTGGGCTGAGATTTGTTGGGCCAAAGTCGAGGCCCGGTCCAAGCCGCCGGTGTTGTCGAAAGCCCGATTTCGGCCGCCGTCGCGGTGTCCCGATCTCCGCGTTTATCAAGTGAGTTTTACTCACTAATGCTTTCTTAGTTTGCTAATTATGCTTAGGGGTTGGTTAGATTTAATTAAGTGCAATTAGGTGGTTAAATTAGTCTAGAACAATTAAATTAGTGACTTAATGATACATGTTAGGTGGTTAGACAGAGCTTCTAATATTTATTGAATGTATCTTTATTTTTCCCGATCCGTTCAAGGCGTCAATCGTGCAATATGGGCATAAATTGGATTTTTAGTATTTATTTATTTATTCATTCGAAATTATTTATTTATTTATTTATTTTTCCGGAAATTCAACCAGGATGGCCGGTGACCTAAATTTTATGCTAATTGTCGTGGTGCAGTCCTTTATTTAATTGAGCTTTATTTTGTGTGGAAATGATTTATTTGTGAATTTAGGATTTATTCTTTAATTTAAATAATCTTGGAAAATTAATTGGAAATTAACCGGGTATCGTTAATGATACCAAAAATGTTTTAGTGGACTACGAAAATGATGGGATTTATAAAAAAGAAAATTATTATATTTTGGTTAGGGCTGATCGTGTACCCACACACGACATTTTATCGGAAATGATAAAATTGGTTATTTGATTGTTTGCTTGGAATGGCATGTCTACCGGCTCGATGACTCCACGGAGCATCTTGAGATAGGACGGTATGATCTACCGGCTCGATGACTCTACGGAGCATCTTGAGAAAATACGGTATGATAAGTTGTATGATCTACCGGCTCGATGACTGCGGAGCATCTTGAGACAGTACGGTATGATAAATTGTATGATCTACCGGCTCGATGACTCTACGGAGCATCTGGAGACAGTACGGTATGATAAATTGTATGATCTACCGGCTCGATGACTCTACGGAGAATCTTGAGACAGTACGGTATGGTAAATTGTATGATCTACCGGCTCGATGACTCTAGGGAGCATCTTGAGACAGTACGGTATGATAACTTGCGTGTATACTGGCTCGGTGACTTAATATGTCATCTTGAGATAGGACGGTATGATCTACCGGCTCGGTGACTCTACAGATTATCTTGAGACAGTACGGCATGATGTACCGGCTCGATAATCCTACAGATCATCTTGAGACAGTACGGTATGATTTGATGCTCGATGACTCTATAAGTCGTCTGGAGATATGATAACATACTATCTATATATCATCTAGGGTGATTAGTCTTGGATGTTAATCAGACTTATAGAAGGTATGGAAGGGGTCGATCAAGAGATAATTTGGATGACATGTAATCGACTAGGTCGATTGATCGATGATTCGATCTGATTGGGTGATGTGATGTGATGATGTATATTTGATATATATACTAACTTGCAGGAATGAGCTGAGGCCAAGGTAAGTCCTCTGACTCGTGATGTGCTTAGGCAGCCTAAGGTGTATTAGTTTACTAATTGGGTATTAGGGGGTAGAATTCGCTGAGACGTGGTCTCATTGGTTATTGAATAACAATTTCAGGACCCTGAGGAGAAGCTGAGGAGGAGGAACCTGTGACGCCCCGATCCTTGGGCACGCACAATCCTTCTCTTGGTCGATTTTAATATGCGATATCCCAGGACAATGTATCGCCGACCCTTTCAATTTTAAGCACATGCGGAAGCAGTTAAAATCCCCAGACAATAAAACGATGGGATAGAAAAGCAAGGCCATATTTTTCATATTGAAATTTACAACCAAACCTTTATACATAGCATTAGATAGAGCACTTCGCAAACTATTCGCAACTTCAGAGTCTCACTCTATTTACACATATACAAAAGGGTTCACAAAGAGATGGGATTTCAATCCTCCTCTAAGTCATACTCGAGATCATCCTGATCCTCCTCTGATTCCTCTTCACTCAGATCATTCTCTTCCTCAATTTCACTTGCGAGTCTCATTCACAAATTCCTCCTCCTTAGCTCCTCGTCGGGATCCTGAAATGGTTTTTCCCCAAACTGGGATGAGACTACGTCTCAGCGAGTTCTACCCCACTAAGCCCGATTAGTAAACTATTATACTAAAGGTTGCCTAAACACGCATAGGTCAGAAGACGTACCTTAGCATCAGATCCCACCGCAAGTCGACAATTTACAATAGACACTCAAGCAATCATATCACCGATTGAAGCATCGATCAAATCGACCTAGTCAATTATAAGCCAACGAGACCACTCACGGTCATTTCCATTCAGTCAATCAATTTACAACATCAAATCAAAACAATGATCAATCGATCTCGTCGATTACATGTCAGCCGGACCATCTTTAGGTCATTCCAGTCATTGCCATACAGTCTCAACTGATAAAACCAATCACCGAGCCACGTACATTCTCTGAGGTGATGGGACCGATCATCGAGCCACGATACACATGACCAAATTTCTAAATGACATGCCAAGTCATCAAGTCAGCATACATCTTACATACTCACTTTCATTTCCACAATTTCCAGTGTGATCGGTAGTCTACCACAATACCTTTATCACTGGCAACTGATACTCAATACACAGAAACACAGCCACGCAGGCACAATCTATGCCACACTTGCATGATCAACTATCGCCACACAGGCATGATCAATTATCGCCACACAGGCATGATCAATTATCGCCACACAGACATGATCAACTATCGCCACACAGGCATGATCAACATCCAACAATTTACGTACATTCTCTAAGGCATCCTACATGCCAAAGCGATGTAATAATCGCTGAGCCACATCACACATCACTTCTTCACACAAAGATTTCTTTTCATATTTTATCATCATTGATAAAATATCGTGCATTAGCACACTATTGGCCTTAGCCAAAATATAACGATTTCGACTCCACAAATCCCAGCATTAATAGCGCCCACCAAAACACTTTTGGTGCTGTCAACCGACACCCGGTTATTTTCCAATTAATTTTCCAAATTAATTCACCCAGGAAAATAATCTTATAATCACAATTAATTCACTTCAAAGACAAAATAAAGCTCAATTAAATAAATGAACTACGCCATGATGATCAGCACGAAATTTCGGTCGTCGGCCATCAAATTCTTAATTTCCGAAAAATAAATAATTAATTAATTAATTTCGAAAATTAATTAATAATTATTAAAAATTCCATTTAGCTCAAAATAAAGCTAATTTAAATAAACGGGCTGCACCAAGATCATCAGCATAATATTCCGGTCACTGGCCATCTCAACCTTAATTTCCGAAAATTAAATAATTAAATAATTAAATAATAAATTTCGAAAATTAAACAATTAACATTAAAATTCAATTTAGCTCAAATTAAAGCCCGATTAAATAAACGGACTTCACCACGGTCATCAGCATAATTTTCCGGTTCCGGACCATCTCCCTTGAATTTTCGGAAAATAAATAATTATTTAATTTAATTCCGAAAATTAATATTAAAATGCCAAAAATCCCACCTAGGCCCGAATCACCAAATTAAAGCCCACGAAGGGTCGGGAAAAATCCCGAGGCACTTCCAATAATTAGTAGACCACGTCTACTTGCTAATTGCGTAATCAATTTATTTAAATCGCATCACAATTGACTAATAATTGCTAATTTATTCTAATCTAACAACCTAAACATAATTAATTAAATCTAAACTAACTTTAAGCATAATTAGCCAACTAATCATGGATTAGTGAGATTACTCACCAAATCGCGCGCAAATCAGATCAATCCGACGGCGGCGATGCGAGGAACGATAGTTCCCAAAGCGACTCGCGGATCCGGGGCCGGGAAACGGCCCAAAAGCGGGCCCGAAGTGGCTGAAACCCACTTCGTGGGTCTGCTGTTCGGGCCGGATCGGAGCTGCTCCGGCGGCTAGGAGGGCGAGGGGGTCGCGGGGGAGGTCCGGCGGAGCTGGGGGTGGCCGGAGGCGGCCGGACGAGGCTTGGTCGGTGCGAAACAGCAGCTGGTCGCGGCTGGGTCGCGCGGAGGGAGGAGCGGCCGCGAGCGACGGACGGCGGGACGGCGGCGGGCGCACGGGCGCGGCGCGACGGTGCGGCGGTGCGGCGAGCGGGACGAGCGGCGAGCGGCTGAGGCGCGGGCTGCTGGTTCGCTCGAGCGTGAAAAAAAAGAAGAAAGAAGAAGAAACCGGTTCTGTCGTGCACGAGAAGGAAGAAGAGAGAGGAGAGAGAAGAGAGAGAGAGAGAGAGAGAGAGGATAAGGGTGGGGGATTTTGACCAGTCAAAGGAAGAGAGAAAGAAAGTGGGCGGTGGGGGGGCAATTCGCACGAGGGGGAGGGAAAGAGGAGAGAGGAGAGAGAAAGAAAAGAGAGAAAAAGAAAGAAAAGAAAGAAAAGAAAAGAGAGGGAGAGAGAGAGGGAAAGAGAATGGAGAGAGAGAAAAAAAGAAAAAGTAAATACATTACTTTTCTTCTCTTTCCATTTTTATTTTCTTTCGGCCTTCGATTTTTTTCTCCGATAATTTCTTTATCGAAATTTCTTTGACT
Source organism: Eucalyptus cladocalyx (assembly GCA_017140615.1). Lineage (NCBI taxonomy): Eukaryota > Viridiplantae > Streptophyta > Magnoliopsida > Myrtales > Myrtaceae > Eucalyptus > Eucalyptus cladocalyx. The sequence goes on from CM029522.1 coordinate 20,288,131, forward strand.
CCATAAATTGACGATGAGACAATCCATCCTAAAATTGAATCAAGTGACACGCCCAAATATTTAATTCCCAAAACCGAATTAAATTTCATGATTAAAATCGGCCAGGACACGATTTTAGTCCAATCCAACCAATTAGGTAGCTTTTAGGGATTTTACCGCGGTTATATCCCTTAACGGCTTCACCTAATAGGTTAGCTAACTCGTGAGTGATCGCTGCGAGAAAAGGACCATAAAGCGCGCCGACGATATGCACATTTCACTTTATCGAAACGGGGTTAAATTTCGGGATGTCACGAACCCGAAGGGAGAAAGACTTTTGAAGAAGCAGATGATCCGATAAGGATCTTGAGTATAACCCGAATGTGGATTGAGATCCCATTTCTTTTGTATACCCTGTCTTAGTAGATAGGTGTGAGACAAGTATGCTATGAATAGTATTGTAAATATGCTATGAGTTGTGCTGTTACTGAAAATGTGGTTGTGAATTTCAATATGAAAAATATGGCCTGCTTTTCTATCCAATTGTTTCATTGTCTGGGGATTTATAATGCTTCCGCCTGCGTAATAAAATGAAAGGGTCGGCGATACTTAGTCCTGGGATATCGCACTTTAAAATCGACCAAATAGAAGGATGGACGCGTCCCCGAGGATCGGGGCCTGACAAAGAAATTCCTTTCCTCATCCGAACATCAACCTCTTCGATTAAAGTTACGGAAAAACTGCAAATTTCATTAAGGAAATTTCTACAAACGTAACAAATCCTCGCTGCTCCTTCTCTAAATCTTTGTTACATTACACGACAGATTGAACACTATCAAGGGCAAAAAATTTAGAACCTATGGATCCCAAGGAATTGAATTGAATATAATTGAACTGAATTCTATATGGCCCAACAACGCGAAAAAATAGAGAAGAAATCTACAGGAATTTGCCTAGCTAGACTCTGCACTAGCTAATCACACACTAGAGACTCATAAGATAATCCCTTAACAAAGGGGAATGTATCTCTGGTACAAGAGGCAATGGTCACGTTGGCACTCTGGTTTCACGATCCGCTTTGGAGTTGAACATCTCTTTTGAGCTATTTCTGATATCTGACACGGCAACGTCAAGTTTTTTCAAAGAAGAGGGATAATAATTATTCATACACATGAAGAGAGTATTTTCATAGAAAATTAAATTGGTCTGTTTTGTTATGTTTATGGGAGTTGCTAAATATCACCACGATATATAAATCCTCCTTTTTCTGAGTTGATTTTTTGGAAGACTTATTTGGAGCTGAATGTTTATTGAAAGTTCTTCCTCCAGCATTTTAGCAACATGATACAACATAAATATCTTCGGTATATGCTAGTGAAAGGAGATTTCCCCTTCCCTCTCTTCTCCGTGGTCATTTCGACTTTTTCATTTTTATGTTGAGGCAACAGAAGTAATCAGAGTTTGAGCTAGTTTGCTTATTTTCACTGCTTCATGAAGCATTGTTTAAGTGCATATTTGATATGAATATCCATTTGCATATCTTGGGATCTTAACATGAAATCTTTGAATGCACTAAATTAGTGGCCATATTGTTTGCTTTGGAGTAATTATTGCTTCCTCATGCCAGTATGCTTGAATGTCGAGATGGGGGCAGAAATGACTTTTTATTTTTTCTCTTTCTGGCTCGTTATTCGTGCAAGCGTTCCCAAGCTGGAACTTGATTCGACATTTGAACAGAAGAATGAAATAGCAAAAGCTGTAGAGGACGAACTTGAGAAGGTAAAATTCAGGTACTCCTTGATGATTTCGTTGAAGGGGACCGTGTTTCATTTGTCTATTCTGCACTCGCAGGCTATGTCAGCTTATGGATACGAGATTGTTCAGACTCTAATTGTTGATATAGAACCAGATGAGCATGTGAAGCGAGCAATGAATGAGATAAATGCAGGTATATCCCTGATTTCTTATATGATGATAGGATGTTGCATTTTTCTTCTACTTAGTTTACAGAAGGCGTGCCATACTAACATTGTTTCTTTAGCCCTACTGAAAGGAAAAAGTTTTCCCCCAGACAAGTTCCTGCAGAATCGTTATAGCTCTGTCGGATATATGTTTAAGCAATATCGAGTTTTTATTTTTAACCTTACCCACGAAATTAAGAGGTTTAAATATCTAGAGGGCCAAGGTAGGCAATTCTATTGGTTTATTTCCAAACGAGGAGTGCCTAATGTGTTTCACTATTGTGTGTTTCCTGGAGAATTTCAGGTACATTCTCAACCATTGCGAGGCTGGGATTAGTTGATTTACATTTTTAATCTAAATTGCCCACACATGATGTTGGCATCAACTTCCAAATGCAAAGATAAATCAAATCCTGTTGGTTTGGCTGCTAAATGTGCATTAGAAAATATCTTATAAATCTAGCTTATGTTGACAATGTTCCAATGCTGACCAAGATTCCCTTTGTAGTTAGGTTATCGAGTAACATCTATCCGAACAAAAATCATGTGGCACAAGTGGATTAATGGCATTCATGTGTTTTATGTAATTATCAGCTGAAATAAAAACCATGTCGTCAACGTGAGACTCGCCATGACCAAAAAAAAAAAAAAAAAAAAAAAAACGTGAGACTCGCCATATGGTGGGACTCACTCGGACGTCTTCTCTAATGTTACCTTCGCGTGAAAGTGCCGTGCAGTTTCGATTTGTATTTCACGTTGCAGTACGTTCCTCGCTTGTCTATGTCTCCCATGTCCGGAAGTGTTGCCGATGATTAGCTTGACTTGCCACGTCACCCACTAATCATCCTGGCAAAAATTATCTGAATAAAAAGATGGCGGCGAATGTACACGTGTATGTGATCCGGAAGCCAGATTGTAAGTAGCCTGCTACCTTGTGGAGAATTCGCATCGTAGCTCGACGCCATGACCCTCCACTTAAATCTAAGTTCCACAATCATCGGTCCCAAAGTCGAAAGCATTGGAATCCTCTTGCCTCCGGATCAATCTTCATACGGTAATGAAATAAGATCGGGGGTTGGTTCTATAAAATCTACTTTTCAACTTTCCGTAAGTTCTAGCCCATTTCGATACAAATTATCAATTTAACTCGCAGATGCTCTCCCTATTATGTATCTCCATCGATGTCTTGACAACGATGTATCGTTCATATGTTGTGCGGTCATCCTCGTTCACTCGTATTTGATGATTTGGATAGAGGGGCTTTGGATTTAAGATGCCAATGGGGATAGAGAGTCTCATCCCTTTTCTTCGATGTGTAGGACTCGCAACACGAGCAGGATCGAGTCGGGAAGAGTAAACTTCCTGAATGTTGTTATGGAATATCAACCGTAAGTTCGTAATCACGAGGAATCTGTTAAAAAAAAAAAAAAAAAAAAAAAAAGGGGCACCGGTTTGGGCCCAGCAAAACAGTTGGGCCCAAATGTTTGGGCCGATCCGAAATATTTTCAAAAGACTCAAGCCTGTGCGACCCTACTTAAACTTTCACGTATGCTAGTTTTGGCTTGCACTCGCGTCTAGCTGAATTGGGAATCCTCAGCTGAATTGGGAATCCTCAGCTTTTCTTCTCCGAACCATCCTCGCACTTACTCGCACTTACTCGCAAGTTTCAACCAACTCGTGATTCGTCCGGCAGCAGTGACCAGCGATGACGCGTCCCATTAAAACAGCTTTTTCCCGCAAATAGCCAAAAGAAGATAAAACAGACTACCAGACGCAGCCGGCAATTCTCGACCCGAACTCGACGTATTTTAAATGCGTCCAAAATAAGGAAAATGTGAGTTTCGACAGAAATCTGATCGCGACGCGCACTTATGATGGCACGTTTAAAAAAAAAAAAAAAAAAAAAAAAAACGCCAGAAGGAAGGGGTAAAAATCTGTGTGCACTCGTGGTGAAATTGTCCTGTTCTTTCTTTCCTTTTGTCCTGGAACTGCTTATGGTGCCCTTTTCATATTAGCGGACGCCGAGGTTTGGCCAAAAAAAGGTTGGTGCCTGCGTTACGTCTCGGTGTCTCGAAAAACTGCTCGTCCGGATAAACATCACGATGGGGACCATCCGAATAGGCACGATTAGGAAAATATAAAGTTGATTTAGATTGGATAGGAATCATATTTCACAGCAAACTTCACGGGTAAAACCAAGTATTCTTGAGCTTAATTTTTCATATGGGAGAGATCAAGGGCCCATCTGATTACACACGGACATTCCGTCAGAATTTAAAACATTATCAAGTGAATGGATCGATGCTTGAGTATCACAGAAGTCTCGTGAGATACAAAATATCCGAGCTACAAATTACAATTAAATTTAAAAAAGAAAGGTAATTCTAGATGTACCCTAAAGGGCCAGAGTTTTTTACTTAAAATAAAAAGAGGAGTGCTGAAAATTCCATCGGTTCTGTTTTGAGAAAAGATGAAGGTGGACGACGAAAACAGGTGGTCCTGCTGGAAACGGGGAGCACGCTTTCTTGGCTTCCTCAATGCCCTGCTGGAAACGGGGAGCACGCTCTTGGCTTCGTCAATGCCCTGCTGGAAACGGAAAGCCCTGCTGGAAACGGGGAGCACGCTTTCTTGGCTTCGTCAATGCCCTGCTGGAAACGGAAAGCCCTGCTGGAAACGGGGAGCACGCTTTCTTGGCTTCGTCAATGCCCTGCTGGAAACGGGGAGCACGCTTTCTTGGCTTCGTCAATGCCCTGCTGGAAACGGAAAGCCCTGCTGGAAACGGGGAGCACGCTTTCTTGGCTTCGTCAATGCCTTTCGAAAGGAATTTCCTTTCGTCAAGGAATCGATCCCCATCACTTCAGCTCTAATCCAGGATGGTCTTTCGGGATTATTACCCGGCAAAAAAAAAAAAAAAAACAACTAGAACTACACCCAACGTCTCATGCTCGAAATCCCAATCTGATTTTGACCAGAAAAATAAAAATAAAATACTAAGCTGGCTCCAGTACCTTCGACTTTTTAAAATGTCGCTGGAGCTCCCGAATTTGGACCGGTTCGATAGAAAAAAGATCCGTCTCTGATACGTGCCAAACAAATCGGCTTGGGAAAGCCGAACCGAACGGGCCATAGTCCACCAGAAGATCCCATAAATATCTCAAAAACACAAACGCCAGCTCACAAGAAAACCTTACTCCTCCAGCCGTCTCTCTTCTTCCACAGACAATCCAAACTTAGCAAGCCCTATGGCCTTCATAGCAACACCATGTTCTCTCCCTCCTCCCGCCATACAAGCGCGAATTCTTCCCATTCGGGTCCATAAAAACCACAAACTCAGCTATCGAAACTCCATCGCCTCTCGCTCTCAATCTCTCCCTCTCAATCAAACGAACCGTGCTGTGGCCTCCGCAGCAACACCAAAATCTCTCTCTCTCCCGCCGCCACCGACCTCCAAAGCCTCCTCGACGCCACGCGGCCATTCATCCGCGGCGAGCTCGAGCTCATCGACCCACGCCTCCCCTCCCTTGTGGCCACCCTCCGCTCGGTCGGTGCCGGGAGTGCTGGCATAAGCACGGCAGCTTCCTTGAGCACCTCGTCGACACCTACCGCGTCCTCCGTCTCTGGCGGGCCCCTGATGCCGTCTGCCTCTGCGGCCTCTTTCACTCCGCCTACTCCAACTCCTACGTCAACCTGGCCATCTTTGACCCCAACACCGGCCGTGAAGTCGTCCGTAGCCACGTTGGCGATGCCGCCGAGCGCCTGATCCACCTCTTCTGCATCGTCCCGAGGCAGACCCTTATCCACGACGACCTGCTCTTCCACTACGACGACTCGGAGCTCATCGAGCACCTGAAGCTGTAAGAGATGTCCCTCCGGAGCGCCAAAGAGAAGGGAGTATTCAAAGGCGACGAAGCGTGGCGGAAGAAGGTCCAGTCGCTGTTGCCAGCAGAGGGGATAAAAGTGAAGCACATAAAGACTGGAGTGGACATGCTCGTTTCGAGGAGGGCAATTGCGGTTTTTCTGATGATGACCATGGCCGATTTTAGCGATCAGTTCTTTGGGTTTCAGGTAATGCCATGTCATCGTACCCAGACCCGTTATTCATTACTATTTCTGTTGATTTGGTCTCGTATGTTGGACATATCACCACCACTATAAACAAATGAGTCAGTCTGTTATATTCGAGTTTCTCTCTGTAAGTTCACACCTCGATCGAGTCTTGTTGTGTTGAGAAATTGACACAATTTACTTTTCAGGACATACTGTTCGAGAACAGCGACGGGCGGATGGAGTTTACCGGGAACAATTTCTGGGCATTGTGGCCCGGGGACGGGAAGCCCGGGCTCTGGATGAACTCGATATCGAGGATGGGTGCGGTCTACATGCTCGTAGCGAGAGAGGAAGAGATCTTCATGCTCGAAAAGAATAAGAACAAAACCAATGCCAAGTCCAAGCCACCATCGAAAGAGCGAGATGAGGACATCGAGCTCGTGGTGCCACCAGTGTTCGAGTCCTGCACGCGGGTCCTCAGCGCAAGGGACCAGATTGAGGCGAGGGACGAGTACTGGGAAGCAGTTTGCAATGTCAGCAAGTCGGGAGGAGCCGAGAATTACGACGCGGTGGAACAGAGGCTGAGGAAAAGCATCGAGAAGAACCCGTTCATCGGGGAGCCTCGGGTGGTGCTGGGGCAGTTATGTCTGGGGGAAGGGCGGTACGAGGAGGCGGAGGCTGAGGCCGAGGCCGGGCTGAGGCTGCTGCTGGAGTGGGGGAGTCCCTGGGACAAGAGGATGTCCTGGGAAGGGTGGGTGGCCTGGGCTAGGGTTTTGCTCACGAAGGCCAGAGAGAGGTCTTGGGTTAGCACTGCTTGGGGGATTCTCAATTTAGGGCTTGTAAGGTGATTTGATTAGGTCGTCATGCGGTTGATTTGACACTACTAATGTTAGATATTCAAAATAAATGTTGAGACGTGATATGAAGAAGCTCTATGTGTCCGTGTGCATCTATTATTTGTTATTATCTCGAATTGTGTCGCTTCTTGATATATATGATATAAGATGATATGGATAGTTCATAGCTTTTTTCCACGTTATTTATGCATGGCCTTACTTTCTCAATATTCATCTTTAGATATTCACTATTTTGTAGTGCTGCTTATACATGTGAATGAAACGAAATAAAACCCCTTTTTTAGCTTCCAATCAAAGTAAATCTCCCTTTCGGCAATGCATAGATGATTCTCCTTTTCTTTTCCCTAAGTCGACTAATTAGCAGGCCGTGAGCAAAGTGAGACATCATTTTTGGAGAACTTGATAAATGCATTGCATCACGTGCAATTAACGGACTAAAACATCATCATTGTCAATGTCAATCCAAAATCCTGCTTCTCACAATTGTTGCATGTGGGCCAAACCTCTAGAAAAAGTCTTTCCAATAAACTACATGAAATGATAATCTTATAGAAAGCCTCTCTCAACCGATACAGGACTTGGGATGATCATTTCGTCAATGATGGCTCATTACAAACCTAATAGGAAGCAAACCTTGTCCGAGCACTTTCACCCCACACTCCCCACCCTTGTCTAATTGGATATGGTTCTAGTCCATCCATGAACCAATCATCACTGGATCGATTCAAAACCTTGTTTGAATACCAGTTCGGTTACACCGAATCAATCATGAAGTTCTACCCAATTCAACTATCTCCAAAGAGACCATTTTGATTGTGGAAAGTAGTAGGATATTTAAGATTATAATGAACACCCTCATACTAAGACTCCGGAATGTTTACCCGTTCATTCTCTGTCACGCCCCGAACCTCGAGCGCGCACACATCCCACTGCGGTCGATCAAATATGCGACATCCCAGGATACGTCGCCGACCCATTCATTTATTATTGCGCAAGCGGAACGTATTATAAAACCCCTGACAATGAAATACGGGATAGACAAGCAGGAAGCAAAACCACAACATAACACTTACATAAACCAACAACTTATAAACGAAGGCCTACAGCCAAAAGTCTACAAAAGACCGGCTCTTAAAAATGAACTGTCCTACAACCTACAAGTCGGACACGTTCTCCAATCCTCCTGACTTCACCTCTGCAACTCCTCAAGACCCACCAAAGCTATCTAGCCGCTCCATTCTCCAGGGACCTGAAATTTTAATCCCACAACCGGGATGAGACAATGTCTCAGCAAGTTCAACCCCCTAAACCCCTATTAGAAAGAAAATACGCCCAAGGGTGGCTCAGCCACATCACACAGAGAACTTACCTCGCCTCAATTCCTTCCTACAGGTTAGCACAATTTGAATCACACAATCTCAGGTAGTAATGATAATTCAAACAATTGGAACGCCATCACTTTCATATAAATCACAATCGCGCTTAGTACTCATTCCAATTATTATTCACTGCCACACAAGGGCATAGCCTACTCGCTGTTCGGCTATCTACTTGGCATATAGCCAGGCATCGCCTTCCCACCTTGAGCGCGGCTTCGTCACAAGACGTCGACGGCGTTCCCGAAGGAGCATGGGCCCGTAATCAATCAAGCTGCGACCCGCATCCACCGCGTGGGCATCCCATATAGGGGCAAGTCCGACTCAACAGCCCAGGACGATTCCTCTTAGTTATCACACAGCCAAAGCATACTTGGCCCAGGACACTTTATATTTCACTCAATGCTTCCACTTAAAATAATGATCCCGGCCATTTTTCTTCATATTAAAAATATTCCAGAAGTTACTCACGTGTGTGGGGACACGCTAATTTCGAATCAAAAGACCAATATCTCATTTTTTTAAATCTCACTATTTAATATAATAATTAAAATCCAATTTTTGCATCAAAACCCGACACTTGGGTTTTTATGAATAAAATCCATATTTATCGCAATCAACACTCAATTTGCCACATTCATTCATCAAATTCAAATTCTAAATGCACAAAGCGATGATCAAGACGAAGTTCTGGGAGTTTAGGGTCCCAAAATAATTTTCGGAATTTATTAAATAATTAAATTTATTCCGAAAATTAATTAAATAATAATATCCATATTTTTCACAATTCACGCTCAATTTATAATATCCAATCATCAATTTCAAAATCGATTACACAAGAAGATCGCACGAAATTCGAAAGCAACCGGGCTCGGAAATAATTTTTCCGTTTTTTTTAATAATATTTTAATAATTTCGGAATTAATATAATATTATAAATTTCCAGAATTTCGAAACTTTTAAATAAATCAAAAATAAAACCTATTATGTCACATCAAGGTTTATTATTAAATCAACTCCTTAGCCTTTAATTAAACATGATTTAAATTAAACAAACATCTTAATCTAAATCACAATTAAATAATTTAAACTAACCACCTAAACTTAATTAACTTAGACTAAGCACACTTAGGGCATCATTAACCCTCTAATCAAGATTTAGTGAGCTAAACTCATCGGATTAACGAGCCGAGCGAACCAAAACGACGGGGACGACACAAGGATCGACTTTCCTCAAAGCGGGCCGAGCATCCGGGCTCGGGAAGGCGGCCAAAACGGGCCAAAACCCACTCTCATACCCATTTCCGCACTCTCTGTTTGTTGCTGATCTTGGCTGGTTGAAGCAGCTTTGGTGGCTAAAATGGCGAGACAAAGGTGGCGGAGGCAGCAGGGGTCGGCCACAGGTCCAAGCGGCGATGAACGGCGGTGGAGGGAGCTCCGGCGGTGGCCTAAGCTGTTTGGGGGAGCTGCTGGAACGCGGCTACAGTAGGGACGGCGTGGGGAAAGGGGCGGAGACACACGGCGGTAGTGGCGGGCGAGTGACGCGTGGGCGACGACGCGGCAGCTCCGGTGCGACGGCGAGCTATTCCGATCTCCCTCTCTCGGCGCTGCTATTCTGCTTCTGTTTTCTGTCTTCTTCGAAAGGTGAGGGAGAGAGAGCTTCGAGGGAGTGAGGTTTCAGAGAGAGAGAAGAAGACAAGAGAGAGAAGATAAGTGTTGAAAAGTCAAAAAGTAGAAAAGGAAGAAGAGAAGCAAAGTTGGAATCGGCAGCAAGGGGGGCCAATTCGCACGAGGGGAAAAAGAAAAAGAGAGGGAGAGAAAGAGAAAAAGGAAAAAGAAAGAAAGAAAGAGAGAGAGAAAGGGGGAAAGGTGTTTGGCCAAATAAGGAAAGGGGAAATGAGAATAAATTCAAAAGACAAGAATTTCCTCAAATAAAAATTCTTAGTTCAATTTCTTTTGAATAAGCTCATAAATTCCCAAAAGAATTTCATATTAGAGTTCTTGATTCCCCTCTTGCATTTTTGCATCTAATATCTCTCTTGAATTTCTCTCAAATGAATCTCATAAAATCAATTGATGTATCACTTATCAAATTGATTATTTTCTTTATCCAAGAATCCCTCATATTCCTCAATTTCATAATCCCCGGCTTCAACGAACGAAAATGGCTCATTTATTCAAATAAATTAGAACCCAAAATCCTGGATGTCACAACTCTTCCTCTTTATAAAAATTTCGTCCTCGAAATTTAAACCTTTACCAATCCATAAACGGAAGGTGGGGGTATTGTCGTCTCATCGAGTCTCACTTTTCCACGCTGATCATTCGGTCTCGTGGCGTTATCTAACCACTTTGACCAAGGAGGTCATCTTTGTACACAAAATTTGCTCTTTCTGAACCAACAAGTGAACTAAGCTTCTCACATAAGACATTCTGTCATCCACATCTGATCTCTTTTTCTCGACTCCCTAATAAATCCTCAAACCTCAATCTGAGCAATCTTTACTCTGACACTGATCTGACAACTGCAAACACTGATTTATGAGCTGACTCTGGACTTGCGATTTTCTAATTTCTGATCTCATCTCAACCAATTGAAATCATGTACACTCTGCTTTGCACTGATTAAAAAGAAAATATCTGACTGATTTGCTGAAACTGGGAATCTCTGGTCAATATCTAATATAACTCGGGCACCGATCTTGGTAACCGCAATCACCGACTCTTTGTCTTGTCTTTGGCCTGAAATCTTCTTCACTTTCTTTTTACCACTGAAATTCTGTACCCTCTGCTATACACTGCTTAATAAAGAATCCTCTCAAACTTTGCCAAATTTATAATCTCTGATCTAAATTCGAAATATAATTCATCCTCGACACTCCATGCCGGCGAATTATCTAATGCACACACACTTCGGTATACCCACTCTGTGATAAGATAGCATCTTCAATTTCTGAAATCGAACTTAGATTGGCGGTTAATTTCACTCCGACACGCTTTTAGTGTGACCTAGGCTACTGGGTAGTGTTCAGAGCTTTTTAGGACAAATGACCCGTGGTCGATTTTCTTCGAGCTACAATGAACCCACTCGACACATTGGCGACTCTCGATTGTCGTGAAAATCTCAAAGGTTCAAGTACGGACACAGGGTACCAAAACGACAGTAAAGTCAAATTAGTGTCAGTCGACGAAAGTTTTCCAATTTAGTGGGGGTCACCCACGATTGGTCATTCATTTCAGTCGAATTGACCTATCTCTGATCTTAATTCGATTTTTAACTGTGCCGTAATGATCTCTAAAGATTAGCACGGTCGAGAAGTCGATTTCTGGTCGAATTCTCAAGTCTATTTGCCTGAAAGTCCTTAATAACTCACCCAACTAGTCTAGTTATCTCGTAAGTGGCCAACTCAGAGAAAAACACTGTAATCGCGTCGATGAAATGCCCAATTTAACCAATCGAAATCAGAGTATGAAAATCAGGATGTCACACACTCAAAACAAGGTCTATTCATACTGTCTAGTTAACGCTGAAATTGCTATGATGAGCTTCCCATAAGATATCTTCTTTAATCTCTACATCATCAATTACACACAATCATCCTCAAAACCTTAGCGTTCTGTTTTCAGAAACCTGAAAGTCAACCACTCTCTCATCTGCATATTCTTATAGAGTCCCTTGAATTTCTGAATCTGTCCTCTGAAGCATTTTGATTCTGATATGAACTTTCGGCTCAATTCTGATGGTAGTAATAAGATTCCAAAGGTGGCCTATCTTAGATTTGAAAACCGAATTTCGAACTTTCTCAAATAAGATCCAATCCTTGAGTACCAACTGCACAACTAAGGACTCTCGACTCAGTGCATCTGCGACTTTGCTCACCTTTCTAGAGTGATACAAAATATCATATTCATAATCCTTAATAAGTTCCATCCAGCAATGCTATCTCATATTCAACTCCCGAGGTCTCAATTGACGGGACGCATGTGCAACAACCCTATCTTGCTGCATCAATAAGCAACCAAATCCTTTAAACGACGTATCATTGCAAATCTCATAACTTTTGGGACCAGATGGAACGATCAACATAGTGCGGTAGTCAGCCTCTTCTTAGACTTATGAAAACTACGCTCGCACTCATCTGTCCACACAAACTTTTCTTACTTCCTCAGTAGTAGAATCACCTGCAACGCTGACACTGAAAACCCTTCCATAAAACTTCTGTAATATCCTGTTAATCCTCAGAAACTTCTGATCTCTATCCCTGTAGTCAATATCGACCAACTGATCATTGCTTTAATCTCAGACGAGGTCTATGAAGATTCATTCTCCTGAAATCACATGACTTAGGAACACAACACGAGTCATCTAAAACTCGCATTTGTTAAACTTATTGCAAAATCCAAGAGCACTCAAGGTCTGAAATACCATCCCCAAATGTCTCTTGTGCTCCTCAGCATTCTTTGAACACAGCAGGACAACTTCAATGAACACGATCACAATTGATTCAAGTATCCTTAAACATTCCGCTCATTAGACCCAAACAAACAGCTACGGTGTCCATCAAACCATACGGTATTACAGCGAACTCATAACTGCCATATCGAGTACGAGATGCTAACTTCGGTGTGTCCTTCTTCCTGATCCTCAATTGATGATACCCTGACCTCTAGTCGATCTTGAGGAATATCGACATACAAATACAGCGAACCAACTTTCTTCTTCACGAATAGAACAAGTGCTCTCCAAGGCGATGCACTGGAACGTATGAATCCCCTATCCAATAATTCCTGCATCAACACTTTTAGTCCTTTTTAACTCAAGTAACACCATCCGGTAAGGAGCCTTAGGAACTGGCTCTGTTCCGGGTGCTAATTCAATCACGACTCTATTTCTCTTCCTGACAACAAACCTGACAATTCTTTAGAAAATACCTCAGAAAGCTTTTGTACCACGACTATGATCTCCATATTTGGCTCCTCAACTAATGTCTCTATTACAGCTGCCATGTAGATTCGATAACCAACAACCCGAACCTAGTCACCTTCAGTAATGGATAACAACGATTGAAGTTCCTCTTCAACTTTCAGTAATTCAAAACTTCCATACGCTAACTGAACAAACTGACTTATATCACTGCCACGATTCATAACAGCATAAAGCTCCTTGAGCCAAATCTTTTTATAAATGACTTCCAAGTCATACTTAAACAAACCCCTTTCGAGTACAGCTATAGCCAGAGATTCATCTTTCTATCACTTTATTACCACAACAAAGACTCCACAACCTTCACTGAAAATTCTGCTGCACTACTCTGATATAAATATCTTAAAAACATTCTTCTTCTAATTGATGCATGGTCGATCCCTTCATGCTCCTCTAGCCATCCTAGTGGCGTCTTATCTACAGTAACGGTACTTACGCTCTCTTGGACTTACGTGGACAGTTCTTAACCCGATGGCCATGCTGGCCACATTCAAAGCTTGTTCCCCTTTTTTACTTTGACACTGGTCTGACTCGAGCCTCCTTTCCATAAACTCGACACGCAATCAGTGAGTCCTCTATCTCCCATCCAGGAACATCATGCACCTTTCCTTGCACTGAGTTCCGTTCCAAGTACCCCATTAATGTCCCGAAGCATGACTCTTCTGTTCTGTCTTATCAACGGCGGTGACAGAAACAGCTGTGATTCCATCTTTTTATACGGACCATCTCTGATCAAATGACCTTACTGGCGACACCTGTAACAAGTCATTGCTCTCTTACAGCACAGGACAGATCCCTGTCTTTTCTTACAGACACGACACACATCGATCGAGTTGAACACTGACTTTCCAACTCTACTCTTCCGGTTAGGTGAAACATGGCACATTTCTTCTGACATCGGCCTTCCTCCCCAATCGATTTCCATCTCTGTCTAAATTGAACTTTGACTCAGATACAACGCCTTGATCCTCGATCACAACTCCAGATTGGGCCTTAATAGGCGCGGCAACAACAACGGTCACAGCACTGGCAGCGGTAGAAACAACAGCAACAGCGGCGGCTCGATCCTGAGCTTACTGACCTAACGGCTTCCAAGGAACACTAGCGCCTGAACAATCCCGACAAACCTAGGATCATTCGGAGCTGCTACACTCACAGTACCAACTTGCAGCGGTACTCTCACACTCGCGCCGATCTAAGCCTGCGCTCTACCTCGGGTACCGACTCTTGTCAGCATCCTACCTCGAGATACAGGTCATATCGACCTCCTCCAAGGAGTCCTCCACTCCTGGTCACTCATCCTACAGGCTCTTTATAGACACCCGTTTTCCGATTCCAACATCAGGTTGAAATTTGAGTGACCCCACAAAACAAGCTATCAAACAACTATCACTCACATGCATCAGCATATTAAAAGCCTTTCCTACTAACTATCCCATTACTCATCGCACCTTATCACTCCATACACAGACCATGCTCCGATACCACTTAAACGGGGATGTCACGCCCCGAACCTCGAGCGCGCACACATCCCACTGCGGTCGATCAAATATGCGACATCCCAGGATACGTCGCCGACCCATTCGTTTATTATTGCGCAAGCGGAACGTATTGTAAAACCCCTGACAATGAAATATGGGATAGACAAGCAGGAAGCAAAACCACAACATAACACTTACATAAACCAACAACTTATAAACGAAGGCCTACAGCCAAAAGTCTACAAAAGACCGGCTCTTAAAAATGAACTGTCCTACAACCTACAAGTCGGACACGTTCTCCAGTCCTCCTGACTTCACCTCTGCAACTCCTCAAGACCCACCAAAGCTATATAGCCTCTCCATTCACCAGGGACCTGAAATTTTAATCCCACAACCGGGATGAGACAATGTCTCAGCAAGTTCAACCCCCTAAACCCCTATTAGAAAGAAAATACGCCCAAGGGTGGCTCAGCCACATCACACAGAGAACTTACCTCGCCTCAATTCCTTCCCGCAGTTAGCACAATTTGAATCACACAATCTCAGGTAGTAATGATAATTCAAACAATTGGAACGCCATCACTTTCATATAAATCACAATCGCGCTTAGTACTCATTCCAATTATTATTCACTGCCACACAAGGGCATAGCCTACTCGCTGTTCGGCTATCTACTGGCATATAGCCAGGCATCGCCTTCCCACCTTGGAGCGCGGCTTCGTCAGTACGTCGACGGCGTTCCTGAAGGAGCATGGGCCCGTAATTAATCACGACCCGCATCCACCGCGTGGGCATCCCATATAGGGGCAAGTCCGGCTCAACAGCCCAAGACGATTCCTCTTAGTTATCACACAGCCAAAGCATACTCGGCCCCAGGACACTTTACATTTCACTCAATGCTTCCACTTAAAATAGTGATCCCGGCCATTTTTCTTCATATTAAAAATATTCCAGAAGTTACTCACGTGTGTGGGGACACGCTAATTTCGAATCAAAAGACCAATATCTCATTTTTTTAAATCTCACTATTTAATATAATAATTAAAATCCAATTTTTGCATCAAAACCCGACACTTGGGTTTTTATGAATAAAATCCATATTTATCGCAATCAACACTCAATTTGCCACATTCATTCATCAAATTCAAATTCTAAATGCACAGCAGCGATCAGCACGAAGTTCTGGGAGTTTAGGGTCCCAAAATAATTTTCGGAATTTATTAAATAATTAAATTTATTCCGAAAATTAATTAAATAATAATATCCATATTTTTCACAATTCACGCTCAATTTATAATATCCAATCATCAATTTCAAAATCCGATTACACAGCAGCGATCGGCACGAAATTCTGAGCAACCGGGCTCGGAAATAATTTTTCCGTTTTTTTAATAATATTTTAATAATTTCGGAATTAATATAATATTATAAATTTCCAGAATTTCGAAACTTTAAATAAATCAAAAATAAAACCTATTATGTCACATCAAGGTTTATTATTAAATAAACTCTCTTAGCCTTTAATTAAACATGATTTAAATTAAACAAACATCTTAATCTAAATCACAATTAAATAATTTAAACTAACCACCTAAACTTAATTAACTTAGACTAAGCACACTTAGGGCATCATTAACCCTCTAATCAAGATTTAGTGAGTTAAACTCACCGGATTAACGAGCCGAGCGAACCAAAACGACGGGGACGACGCAAGGATCGACTTTCCTCAAAGCGGGCCGAGCATCCGGGCTCGGGAAGGCGGCCAAAACGGGCCAAAACCCACTCTCATACCCATTTCCGCACTCTCTGTTTGCTGCTGATCTTGGCTGGTTGAAGCAGCTTTGGTGGCTAAAATGGCGAGACAAAGGTGGCGGAGGCAGCAGGGGTCGGCCATGGGTCCAAGCGGCGATGAACGGCGGTGGAGGGAGCTCCGGCGGTGGCCTAAGCTGTTCGGGGGAGCTGCTGGAACGCGGCTACAGTAGGGACGGCGTCGGGAAAGGGGCGGAGACACACGGCGGTAGTGACGGGCGAGTGACGCGTGGGCGACGACGCGGCAGCTCCGGTGCGACGGCGAGCTATTCCGATCTCCCTCTCTCGGCGCTGCTATTCTGCTTCTGTTTTCTGTCTTCTTCGAAAGGTGAGGGAGAGAGAGCTTCGAAGGAGTGAGGTTTCAGAGAGAGAGAAGAAGACAAGAGAGAGAAGATAAGTGTTGAAAAGTCAAAAAGTAGAAAAGGAAGAAGAGAAGCAAAGTTGGAATCGGCAGCAAGGGGGGCCAATTCGCACGAGGGGAAAAAGAAAAAGAGAGGGAGAGAAAGAGAAAAAGGAAAAAGAAAGAAAGAAAGAGAGAGAGAAAGGGGGAAAGGTGTTTGGCCAAATAAGGAAAGGGGAAATGAGAATAAATTCAAAAGACAAGAATTTCCTCAAATAGAAAATTCTTAGTTCAATTTCTTTTGAATAAGCTCATAAATTCCCAAAAGAATTTCATATTAGAGTTCTTGATTCCCCTCTTGCATTTTTGCATCTAATATCTCTCTTGAATTTCTCTCAAATGACTCTCATAAAATCAATTGATGTATCACTTATCAAATTGATTATTTTCTTTATCCAACAATCCCTCATACTCCTCAATTTCATAATCCCCGGCTTCAACTGAACGAAAATGGCTCATTTATTCAGTCGAAATTAGAACCCGAAAATCTGGATGTCACATTCTCCGTGTCTTTGTTTCTATTTCAACATAAGGTTATGGGTTTAAAGGTGGAAAGGAAAAGATGAAATAATAAATAAATAAAAAGAAAGAAGAATTCAACCTCCTACTTCTCCTTCTCTCCTTTGCAAGACAAGTAGGGAAGTCTTAGGCATTCATGCTCCTTTTTCGGTAAGACCTACATAGAAATATGCTTTTGATCGATAGAACAGGAAGAGGAGCCAAAAATTTGCTTGGTTGCAGGAACCAACAGTGACGAAGGTTACCAGGCTCTCTGATCTTGTTTGATCGATTCCTCACAGGAGAAGAATAGAATAAATCATATTTTTATATAATACGTTCTCGCGCGTGAAAAGCAACATGCAATGTTGCCTATCCTCTATTGAAAGAGGAGAAATGTGAAGCAAATTTGTTAGCCTGACAGATAGAGGCCTTTCTCCACAAAGTCATAAGACCATGTACGAGGGCTAACGCCTATTATCCAGGGCATTCCACATAAGCCAAAAACCAAAAAAAAATGAATAGTTTGAATAACAACATAAGATGATGAATCGATGATCACTGTGCATTGACTTACAGATCACTCAAAAAGATCTCTCCCTATTGAAGTGGGATTTGGACTCTCTCTCTCTCTCAAAGATCTCTCCCTACGTACTCTTTATGAAATACATAAAAGTATATGGACATAATTATTCTATATCACATTATTTTTATAGCTAGGCGGATGATGCTTACATGTTGAGTGTACCAAGTGTGATGTACACCCAGTGCACACCTCTTTTTGTTATTGGATTTTTTTCTTTAAACTCCAATTGATTTCTCATACGTTAGATTAAGTTTGATAGGATGTTAAAGATAATTAGGATATTTCCCTTTTATGAAGGAGATATTCCACGTTCCCCTCTCATTGTGCATACTTTTGATTTTAAAAGAATCTTGCCAATTTAATAGATGTTCCACTTTCGTACACGTGTCCGACCCGTCTGCATGTTGATACTTCTTGTTGCCGTTCATGTACTTGCCATGCCAGTAAAAATCGACTACATCATACTTTGCTCTTAATAAATGAAGTTAGTATCTAGACCTTCAAATGTGTACCATGTCTTAATCATGTAGATATATAAGGTTATTTGCGTGGTGAAATTGCTCGATTAGTCCTAGATTTCAGAAATGGACGGCCTAGGCATTTATATATTTCTCGCAAGGGAATACACCACAAGGAATATTATTTCTGCGACTTTGCCTGCGGATGTCTACTTGATAAGACCTAACACCTCTAGTAATAAATTTACTTTATTTTTGGAGGAGACTGAAAGAAAAATGCACATTCATAAAGATAAAATTTTCAACTACAAATAGTTGAGTTCAGAGTATTTCCATCGAGTTAGTTTAGAATCTGTTAAGGATTCGGTAATCCTAAATTGAGATATAGTATGGGAAAGATTGTCCAAAGATCTTAAATCTATTATATGGCGGCTAATTCAGTTATAAATTTTTCAATTATACCAATTTAGTCATAAATTCTTTTAAGTGAATGGTATCTACACTTTCTGACCAAAAAAATATTCTAAATATAATAATACGTCCCAAGAAGTAATTCATAATCTTATTCCCCATAAGATCCCCATATGAAATTCAATGATATGATCAAGTGCATTGCAAACTCTAGCAAGAATTCTTAGCACCTGCATGTAAGAGTTGGGACCGATTCCACTTGACGAGAATGATCTACCGCCATTGATAGGAATTTGGACGTACACCCAGCGAGTTTTGCGTTACCTTATCAATAATGAAATCAAAATCCTTAGCCGAAGTAGAGGAACTTAAAGAAATTCAAGGTACAAACCGAGATTGTTCGTTCTACGAATGCCGAGGATTTATTCAAGACAAACTTGAGTGTCTTCTGAAGTATTCTTAGAGGAGAACAGTTTCAGACTAATTGAGATCCCCATTTGCCCAGCAATGCTGCAAAGAAAGATCTAAAAGGCAACTATGGACCTGCAGGCATTAGCACCAGCCTAACCAGAAAGAAACGGGTCGTCACCCAAACAAACACGGGAAGAAGCCGAAACATGAGAGGTTGAGTTTAATAGGTTTCTAATTCCCGTTATCGTGTCGCCCTTCAATCAAACTATTCAAGAACTCGAGACACAGAGAGAGGGTGTCTCCTTGGCCAAAACCGCGAGAAGGTTTGATCTCCCCTCCATCATACCACCTTTTAGAAGAGCAGAGTAGGATGATGTGGAAATGCAATTCACTATAAGGTTCCGCCAGATAGATTTCCAATTTTCCATCCAAACCTCCATGAGCTCATCAGCGACCATGCCCCTTGAGTTCTCATTTGGGTGGAAACAAGGGTTGACGCAAATAGGGCTGCTCATCAGCGACCATGCCGCCGTTTTGCCATCGACTTGTTACTTGAGGTTTTTCTTGTCACCCATTTTGTTGAGCTGATTATGTCGTTACTGGATGTCCTCCGCCATCTACCCGCTCAATCTCGGTTTGAAGTTTGAACCTTACTATTGCCAGGATAGGGAGCTTTTCTGTTTTCGTTTAGGGGATCTTCCATATATCCCCTTTAATTATCAGCACATCAACCACTTGAAATTTATGACTGAATGAGCTATTAGGGTTACTTGTTACTCCAGCTGGAATCATGCCGACTTTTCTCTCTCTCTCTCTCTCTCTCTCTCATCTTTTCTTTGTAGAGGGAAAACAATCTTAAATTTATGTCAAAAATATTATATATTTTTTGTTTGTCATGAACCTAAGTAAGCCCTAGACCCCT
Organism: Eucalyptus cladocalyx; assembly: GCA_017140615.1. Lineage (NCBI taxonomy): Eukaryota > Viridiplantae > Streptophyta > Magnoliopsida > Myrtales > Myrtaceae > Eucalyptus > Eucalyptus cladocalyx. The sequence goes on from CM029522.1 coordinate 20,308,311, forward strand.
TTCGGCTATTTTCGAGGCAAAAACATGAATCCATCCATCAGTTTCTCGAAAGAACGGTATGCATGCTTCTTGTGTTTGATCTTGACATTGGGTTCGATATTGTATAAATCATACGCTGAAATTATGATAATCTCATACACATCTTCATAAACGGCGTCAAAAAAGAGTTCAAGAATGTGACATCTTGAATTTCTCAACCTGTTTTCTACTGAATTAATCGGGCATTTCGTTGACGCAAATAGGGCTGCTCATCAGCGACCGTGCCGCCGTTTTGCCATCGACTTGTTACTTGAGGTTTTTCTTGTCACCCATTTCGTTGAGCTGATTATGTCGTTACTGGGTGTTCTCCGCCATCTACCCGCTCAATCTCGGTTTGAAGTTTGAACCTTACTATTGCCAGGATAGGGAGCTTTTCTGTTTTCGTTTAGGGGATCTTCCATATATCCCCTTTAATTATCAGCACATCAACCACTTTAAATTTATGACTGAATGAGCTATTAGGGTTACTTGTTACTCCAGTTGGAATCATGCCGACGGGCGAATCTTGTTTTCCTGGATGAAATTTATCAATTTTTAAAAGTAATTTAATGTCGAATATTCAATCATTGCATGCTAGCGTTGGATATTTGGTTTTCTTAGGGTGTATTTGATAACATTTCCATTCCGAAGAACAATTTCTATTCCCTGAAACAATTTCTGAGTAAAATAATGCATTTGATAACCACACAAAATTTCTATTCTAGGAAATGAAAAAGAACATGAATGTGTTTTGTACGACCCATAAATTTTTTTGTAATGTAGAATTTCTTTTATTTTTTAATAAAATTTTTAGATTTTTCTTTTTTTTTCTTTTCTTTTCTCTTTTTCCTCTCTTCTTTTTCCTACTCTAACCAACGGTAGCGGCAACCGGTGATTGGCAACTGGCGTTGGCAGCTAGCATTGATAGCTAGGGACAAGTCTCCATTGGCCTATTAGAAGAGGAAGAAGAAAAAAAGAAATAAAAGACTTATTTTCGGAAATTGTTCTTAAGAACAAGAAACTAATTTTTTATACTTCTCGTTTTTGTTCCACATCTACTCCCTAACGACTTTTCTATTCTGAGAAAAAAATAAAAAATAATTGAAGTTACCAAATAGATTTATGTTCTTTTTCTATTCCAACAAATAAAAGAACAAAAAAATAGAGAAATACGAATGTTCCCATGCAGCCTCTTAGGGTGCGTTTGGTAATATTTCTGTTTAAAAATTGTTTCTGGGAATAGAAATAGAAAAAAGTATTTTTGCTTCGGGGAGCAATTTTTAAACAAAAAAAACACGTTTGGTAAATTTGTTCCAGAAATATAAAAAGAATAGAAACACGTTTAGTAAATTTGTATAATTTTTATTTTTATTTTTCTATTTTCTTTATTATTTTTCTTATTTTTCTTTTTTCTTCTTTTGGCCGGTCGCCAACCTCGGCCATGGCCGGCGACCCGGCCGACAAGGGCCGGCGGCCTCGCCCAACCCCGGCGAGGCTTGCCGACCCTTGGCGAGTTTCAGCCTTGTTGGATCCGAGTGAGATCGAGCTCGCCCGGCCGGTGTGAGTCGGCCTCACCTTGGCTGGGCGAGCTCGAGCCGGCCCAGATCCGGCGAGGCCGAGCTCGCCCGCGGCCGGCGACGTCGGCCTGGCGGTGGCCCGGCGATGTCGAGCCTCGCCGGCCGCCGGGCGAGCTCCCCTCGCCGGATCTGGGTGAGCTAGCCAAGGCGAGGCCGAGCCTCTCCGGGGGCCGGCGACGCTCAGCCTCGCCGGGGGCTGGCGACGCTTCGGCGAGGTCGCCGGCCCTTGACGGCCAGTCGCTGGCCATGGCCGAGGCCGGCGACCGGCGAAAGAAAAAAGAAAGAAAAAAGAATAAGAAAAAAGAGAGAAGAAAATGGAAGAGAGAGAAAACGTGTTCTTAAATTTTGTTCAAGAAACAAGAAACAAAATTTTTTTTGTTTCTTGTTTTTGTTCCAGATGTGTTTCTAGGAACAAAAACGCAAACAAACGCGTTTCTGTTCCTTTTTTGTTCCCAGGAATAAAAGAACAAAAATTGTGTTCCAAGGAACAAAAACAAAAGCCAAACAAGCAGGCCCTTATCTTCCATCTATTATAAAGCAACTCGGACCAAACTAATTCAATTTTGTTTTGCCTAAATAACGATGCTCAAGCCTATGGACCGAGTACAAAAGAGTCGAGGCTCAGTCTGTTCGAAGATCCTCGAGACAGAATTGATCTACTTATGCTCCTAAGCATGAATTTCACCCTGACACATCTGGGAAGATTCTTATATACCTTTTTTTTTTTGAACTACAATTCTTGGAGGAGAGAATTACAACTCATTACAGTTGCAATGCTTGTGCTCAGGGGCGACCGAGGGTTCACGCCGGTGCTATGACGCTCGCGATCTTCAATCCAAATCCGGACTTCATCCAAAGTGCGCCCTATAAATTTGGCCCTTAGCTTGCAGCAGGGCCAACGTGGGATCGGCATCCCCTCACGTCAACATCTAGCGAAGATAATAGTAACTTGCAGTGCTGTAAAGTATGCGGGAACGGAGAAGTCCAACGACTGGATTTTCATCATAATGCGGCCTGCATTATCACGCTCATATCGCCTTCATCGATCCCTGAGTTCCTTCTCCATTCCGAAAACATTTATGTGAGTGTACAAGGGAAGTAGTTGATTTTCAAGGTTTCGTCTGCGATCTGAACAATGACATGAGGTCCATAGATGACTTTAGGGATCATCGGAAGCTCCTGAACTCCATGTGCCTATCCAATCGTCGGGGACTAATTGCAATCTCCAGTGGCACGTATAATTGATTCTCAAAAGCTCGAAGCAGACAGTATTTACGAACGTGATGGCAGACAAAATGTCAGGTCTCTCAGTCCTAGGTTCTATTTACCACTTCTTCACTTTCGTCGGCAGTACAATTTGGACTGCGCAAATTCCAAAAATTAACACGTTTTCTTTTTGTGTTTCACTTGTTTAATGCGTGTGGCATCGGCCAAAATTACGTCCAAGCTTAGGGCACGAATGATAACCATTCTGACAGAAATTGATTTATGGAAGATAAATAGATTTTTCTATTTCTATTTCTATTTCTAGATGAGTTTCTGATAAAAAATACCCATTTGATAACGACACAAAATTTCTACTACAACATAAAAATTCGTTTGATAATGATAAAAAATTTCTTTCTTTCGGATGGCGGCAACCGGTGAACGGTGGATGGCAGCGGACCACGGTAGTGGACAGCGGACGGTGGTGGCGGCAGGCGACGGTGAAGGCGGCAATGGCTGGCGACTGGTGGATGGTGATTGGCGGCGACGGATGGACGACCGATTCATAGCAAGGACGAATGATGAGAAGAATTTTTATTTCTCAATTTTGGAACATAAATAGAAAAGTAAAAATATTTACTTCGATTTCTATTCCAAACCTCTTTCTTGAAGAAAAATCTATTTCAGAAATAGAAAAATTGAATAATTTTATCAAACGGATTTCTATTCTAGAAACAAGTTTGTAATTGAAAAATTGTTTATGGAACAAAAATTATAGTTAGTATCCATATTCCATTTGTGTTCAATTATTTTTATCCTTACACTCTATTGGTGATTATGCGATCTAAGTTTAGGGTTTCATCAAGTGGTCAAGGTTCCATTTGATAATGTTTTTCTGTTCTTTTGTTCTCCAAAATAGAAAAAAAAGAAAAGAAATTCATTTGGTAACACTAGTTAATTTTTTATTTCTCAAGATAAAAAAAGATCAGAAATAAATTTTGGATGGAAACAAAAAGTAGAAAAAACCTACTTCCTTATTCCCAAAAACAATTTTTAAAATAAGTCATTTTCTTTTCTTCTTCTGTTTCTTCCTACTTTATCTGGGGAAAAAAGAAACGAAAAAATAAAAAATTAGAAAAGTCTTAGAAAATTATTTAAAAAGTAAAAAAGAATTCATATTCTTTTTTATATTTCAAAAATGAAAATTCTATATGATTACTATACGCGTTCAAATATTTAGAACTTGTACAGAAAATAAAATTAAACAAAATATTTTTAAATAGAAATTATTTGTAAAAGTAAAAATGTTACCAAATGCTTTTACGCTGTTGAAAATTGGCCATAAAAGGGACGGATTTCCCGAGAAATGGTTGAGAGACTGTAGTGGTTGATCGTGAACACATGGCCTCACTTTTTACTTCTTTTTTTTTTTTTTTTTTTTTTTTTTTGAGTCATATTTTCCCTCTCATGATAAAAGTGGTGAAATTGTGGGTTGAGGAGAATGGTATACTATATCAACCTGAGGACTTTGATATATCAACTTAGAGTGAGCAGTATACCTTATGTATCGCACAACTTTGGTGAGCAATTAAGTATCGCACAGCTTTGGTGAGCAATTATGCACCGCACAGCTTTGGTGAGCATTAGCCGTATACTATATCAACTTGAGGGCTTCGATATATCAGCTTAGGGTGAGTAGTATACGTCGTTATAAGCTTTTGGTGAGCATTTTTATCTATCTTCAGCTTAGGGTGAGCAATCATTGATGTGATCAGACTTTATAGATAGTATTGATTGGGTTGACCGAGAGATGGTTTTGATGGTATGGAATCGACTGGTTCGATTGATCGATGACTCGATCTGATTTGATGCTTTGATGTACTGAAGTGATTCATAGAATTATAAATTATACTGATTTGCAGGAAGGAATGGAAGCAAAGGTAAGTCATCTGACTCGTGTTTGTACTTAAGCAGCCCTTGAGGCATATTTTCTTCATAGTCGAGACTTAAGGGGTGAACTTGCTGAGACATTGTCTCACCCCATTGTAAGATAACATTTTCAAGTCCTTAGATGGTAGTTGAGGATGACTCGAAGCTCCAGAGTTTGATGATGAGGAGATCGAATAATCAGCGAACGTGTTGGATTAGTGGGTCATAGGATAGTTCCCTTTTTGTTGAGTTGATCATTTGTAAATAGCCTAGTATTGTGTATAAACCTGAAATGTTTATAAAATGCTTGTTTTGGTTGTGATGTGTTGCTTGCTTTCCTATCCCATATGATTGTTGTCTGGGGATTTATTATTTGTTTTTGCATGTGCGTTAAAATGAATGGGTTGGCAATGTGTCTTGAGATGTCCCTATTAAATCGATCACCGAGGGATGTGCACGCGCTCGAAGGATTGGGGCGTGACATTCCAGTTTAGTGGTATCAGAGCAGGTTAGTGGTTGGAGTGATAATGTGCGATGGTTTATGGGATAATTAGTAGCGATGGCATTTATTTCATGCTGGTGCATGTCTGTGATAGTTGATTGGTAGAATTGTTTGTTTGCGTGGATCGCTCAACTTCTAGTTAAGTGTGGAATTGGAATATAGGTTTCGGTAGAAAACTTGAGTAATGAGTGATCAGGAGCAGATGACTCCTAAAAAGCATACCATTGGGCTTGTTACTCAGGGTAAGACGCCGACGAGGGTCGGTACTCGAGGAGGCCGTGGTAAAGCGCTAGCTCAGGCTAGCATAAGTGAAGTAGCTTTGCCTTCTATTGGTGCTGGGGTAGTAGCCCTTGATGATCCAAGGTTTGCTGGGATCATGCAGGCCCTAGAGATGTTGGGAAATAGGATGGATCAGTGGGCTTAGATTCAAGCTGCTAGTGTTGTCGCTTTAGCCATTGCTACCACAACTGTCGCTAATGTCGCCGCGGATGCTGTTGTTGCTGCACCTATTGAGGTTCCACCAGGAAATGTGGTCGCTGGGAGACCAATGCATAAGCTGGTGGAATAGTTTCTGAAGCTAAACCCACAAAAGTTCACTAGGGCAGGAGACCCTGAAGCTACAGCTCTACGGATCCAAGGCTTGGAGAAGGCCTTTGCACTTCTAATGTGCACCGAGGCAAAGAAGGTAGTCCTTGCAACCTACCAATTGCAAGGAATTGCGAGTACTTGGTGGAGGGCAACCCAAGGAATAGTATTCCCTAAAGGTGTAGTCCCGGAGTGGAACGCCTTTGTCGAAGTCTTCAACAACAAGTACTTCTCTGATGGTGCCAGAGAACTGAGGATGGCAGAATTCCAACACTTTCACCAAGGTTCCATGACTATATATCAATATGAAGCGAAGTTCGCTGAACTATCAGAGTACGCCCCCAAACTGGTTGAGAATCCGGTAAACCAAGCTAGAAGGTTTAGAGATGGGCTCAGACCAAAAGTGAGAAGCCTGCTGGTGCCATTGAATCTAAAGAATTATAATGACTTTTCTGAAAGAGCCCAGTGGATAGAGAGAGATCAGAACGAATGAGTCGCTACATTTGGATTGCGGTTTGGATTTAATTGAGATGGGAATCGGTATGGGAAGAAGACATGATTAGGGAAAGATTCCATGTTCCGCCCAACAAGAAGGGTGAAATTGGCAAGTTAGGGCTAAGTCTGAATGGTGTGTGTCGCTTTTGTGGAAGGCTACATGATTCGATCTTGTGCCCTTAAAGGATGGGCGCTTGTTTCGAATGTGGCCAGCAGGGTCACATAGCTAGAGATTGTCCTAGAAGACCAAGAGAACAACATCAGTTACCACTACCGTTACCGATAGGTCAAATCAGAGGATTTGCATCGTACAACGCACCACAGGGTGGACAGAATAGACCCCCAGCTTAAGGGACAGTATATGCCATCATAAGAGGTCATGCTGAGGACGCGCCTGATGTGATTACAGGTATGGTTTCGTTGAATGACCATGCTACTTATAATTTATTCAACTCTAGCATGACTCATTATTTTATTGCTGAGCAATATGTTAAGCTGATAGGATTAAGTATTGAGTTGCTGGAGTCAGTGGTTAGCATAACTACACCGTTAAAGGATAAGGTGTTGTCTACATTGTGTTGTTTTAGTTGCAAGTTAGCAATTACTGAGCGAGAGGGGAGGATAGACCTATTAGTCCTAGCCATGTTTGACTTTGATTTGATAATTGGCATGGACTATCTCACCAAGCAACGAGCTAAGATGGACTGTTATCGTAAAGTGATTCAGTTTGACCCATTAGATGGTGAAAGTTTCGAGTTTGTTGGGAATAGAAGAGGACCCTTGATTACCTTGATCTCGTTGCTTGAGGCAACCTGTTTGTTAGATGGGGGTTGTCAAGGTTACCTAGCGACTATCGTGAATATGACAGTTGAGAGGTTGAAGATTGAAGATATCGCAGTAGTTCAAGAATTTCTAGACATGTTCCCGAAGGAATTGCCAGACTTACCGCTAGAGAGAGAGATTTGAGTTCGTGATCGAGTTAGCACCTGGAACAGAGCCAATTTCTAAGACTCCTTACTGGATGTCGTTATCTAAGTTGAAGGAACTTAAGGTGTAGATGCAAAAATTGTTGGATAAGGGATTCATACGTTCTAATTTATCACCTTGGGGAGCACCAGTTCTCTTTGTAAAGAAGAAAGATGGTTCGTTGCGTTTGTGCATCGACTATCGTCCACTCAATCAGGTGACGATCAAGAATAAATATCCACTCTCGAGGATTGACAATTTGTTTGACCAGCTGCAAGGAGCGTCGATATTTTCAAAGATCGACTTGAGGATGGGATATCATCAATTGAGGATCAGGAAGGAGGATATACCGAAGTCAGCATTTCGTACTTGATACGGCTATTATGAGTTCACGGTAATGCCGTTCGATTTGACGAATGCTCCAGCTACTTTCATGGATTTGATGAATCGAGTGTTTAAAGAATACCTGGATTAGTTTGTGATCATGTTCATTGATGATATTCTGATGTATTCGAGGAGTGATGAAGAGCATGAGAGTCATTTGAGATTGGTACTACAAACCTTGAGGATTCATCAGTTGTACGCCAAGTTCAGTAAGTGTGGGTTTTGGTTGACTCGTGTAATGTTCTTAGGTCATGTGATTTCGAGTGAAGGAATCTCCGTGGATCCATCTGAGATTGAAGCACTGATCAACTAGCCAAGACTGACTACAGTGACAGAGATAAGAAGTTTTTTGGGTTTAGTAGGGTATTATGGATGGTTCGTTGAAAGGTTTTCAGCATTAGTGTCACCGTTGACGCGACTCCTGAAGAAAGAAGAAAAGTTTGTGTGGACAGACAAGTGCGAGTGTAGTTTCCAACAGCTTAAGCAGAAATTGACTACCGCACCTGTGCTGACCATTCCATCTGGTCCTAGGGGATACGAGATTTATAGTGATGTGTCATTTAGAGGATTGGGTTGCATGCTGATGCAACATGGTAGGGTTGTTGCATGCACTCCCCGTCAGTTGAGACCTCATGAACAGAATTACTCAACGCATGACTTGGAACTTGCAATGATCATTTTCACTCTGAAAATTTGGAGACATTGCTTGTGTGGAGAAAGATTCCAGATCTTCACTGACCATCAAAGTCTCAAGTATCTATTATCTCAAAAGGAGTTGAATATGAGACAGCATCGCTGGATGGAACTCCTGAAGGATTACGATTGTTATATTCTGTATCACCTTGGAAAGGCGAATAAGGTCGCAGATGCACTGAGTCGAAAGTCTTCAGTCACACAGATGATGGTTAAGGAATGGGTTTTACTCGAGAGAGCTTGAGATTCGATTTTCAAATTTGAGATAGGCCACCTTTCAAATCTTATGACCACCCTCAGAATTGAGCCGGATATTTAGATTAGGATCAAGGCACTTTAGCCAATAGACCTAGATGTTCAGAAGATTTTGCAAGAGGACATCAATAAAAGAAAAGCTGATTTTCAGATTTCTAAAGATGGAATACTCAGGTTCTGAGGATGATTGTGTATACCTAACGATGTAGAGCTTAGAGGGGAGATCTTATTACAAGCTCATCATAGCAGTTACTACATTCACCTTAATAGTACGAAGATATATCAGAATCTGTGTCAACACTACTAATGATTTGGTATGAAGGCGGACATTGTCAGGCATGTCGTCAAGTGTCTGACATGTCAGCAAGTAAAGCATAGCATTGTAAACCGGAAGAACTTTTGCAACCTCTCGAGATTCCATAGTAGAAATGGGAGCACATCACGATGGACTTTGTGACAAGTTTACTGAGGAGTTAGAGAGGAAATGATTCCATTTGGCTAATTGTCGACCGATTGACAAAGTCAACTCACTTCATTGCAATATGAAAGGACCTTAATTTAGATAGACATGCAGAATTGTATGTGCATTAGATTGTTCGTTTGCATGGAGTACTGGTGATGATAACATCAGACCGAGACCCGAGATTCACAGCTGCTTTTTGAAAGAGTTTGCAAGCTACCTTAGGGATGAAGTTGCAGTATAGTGCGACATATCATCCTTAGACGGATGGCCACTCTGAGAGGACGATCCAAACCCTCGAAGACATATTGCAAGCTTGCGTATTGGATTTCAAGGGAAGCTGGGAGGAATAGTTTCACCTTGTTGAGTTTGCCTAGAATAATAGCTATCAGCAGAGCGTTCAGATGGCTCCTTTTGAAGTGTTCTATGGCAGAGCGTGCAAAATGCCCGTGTGTTGGGATGAAGTCGGAGAATAAAAGATCACAGGCCCAGAGTTGGTTCAGCAGTCAATAGATGTAGTTGTAGTCATCAGAGGCAGACTAAAGATTGCTCAGAGCAGCCAAAAAAGCTACACAAATAAGCACCGGAGACCATTGGAATTCCAAGTTGATAATCACTTTTTTCTAAAGGTGTCACCAATGAGGGGAACTTCACGCTTTAGCAAGAAGGGAAAATTTAGCCTGAGGTATGTAGGCCCCTTTGAGACTCTAGAAAGAATTGAGATCTTGGCGTAACGTCTTGCATTACTGTCGAGACTGGCACAAGTGCATGAGGTCTTTCACGTGTCGATGTTGAGGAAGTACGAGCCTGACTCGACCCACATGCTTAATTCTAAGGAATTAGACATGGACGACAGAGTGTCGTATGTGGAAAGCCTGGTTGAGATTGTGGATCGAAAAGAACAAATTCTGTGAACCAAGACGATCCCGTTGGTTGAAGTGAGGAGTTGATGAGATGACTATACCCCTAACTTTTTTGTTTAAAGAATTGTAATAGTTTAAATTTCGATGACAAAATTTTTATAAGAGGGGGATAGTTATGACATTCTGAAATTTCAATTCTATTTTCAATTAGATAAATCAGGCCTTTCATCGACGTACCTATAGTTCTACTCTTTGAGCTGATCACTCATGAGATAACTAGATTATCTAGGGAAGTCATTAAGGGATTTTAACGCAATAGACTTGAGAATTCGACTAGGAATCGACCACTCGACCGTGCTCATCTACAGAGATTATTATGGCACAGTAAAGATTAATTAGAGAACAGAGATAGGTTGGTTCAACTGAGATGTGTGGCTAAACGTGGGTGATTCCACCAAATTATAAAATTCTCGTTGATCGACACTAGACTAATTTTTCTGTCGTTTTGGTATCCTGTGTCCATATTTGAAGTCTCGATATTTTCACGACAATCGAGAGTTACAAATGTGTCGAAGAGGTACATTATGGCTTGAAGAAGATCAACCACGGGTCAATTGCACCAAAAATTTCTAAAAGCTACCCAATATGCTAGGTCACGCTAAAATCGTGCCAAATTGAAATTAACTGCGAATTTAAATCTGATTTCATAAATTGAAAGTTCTATCTTGTCATGAGTCATTTTAATAATGTCAACTCATCTTCCGAAGATTTTTCTGTAAATCGAGATTTTCGGCGAAATTTCAAAGTAAGGCCGTTTTTGTTCGGAAAATTCAGGGGACCCTTTTTGATTGCATATTTGGGATGCAAGTAGGTTCTATTGACGTGGAAAAATGTCAATTTGATCGATGACTCGATGATGGAATTTTTTAGGGCCAAATTGAATTAATTTAAGAGGAGATTGAAGAGGAATTGGACGAGATTTGTGCAAAATTCATAGCCCCCAAGCCTCAACCTTTTTTACCATCTCTAAGACTTCCTAAGCAAGCTAAGGGTCTGCTTTTGACTAAGGAAGCCAGCCCATAAACGGTGGGACCTCTTCAAGGAGATAAGAAGATAGAAGTGAAGCAAGAGGAACCCTCCACAAGCTTGTTGTCCCCCTTTCTCCTTCATTTTCGTCAATCCCCCATTTCTAGAGCAAACAAGCCAAAGAAAACTTAAAGAAACTAAACTCAACCCCTCCCCTTACCCATTGACGCCCGCTGAAACCTGGACAGCAGCCGCACGTTGCCGGACTGCTACTCACTCGCTCAGCTTGTTCATGTGCCCGAGCCCGCCAGTTCCCTGGCGGTCTCGACCCTTGTCCGTCCCTATCTTGCCTCGTCTAGTCCCCTGGCCACTGTATGTCACCGCCGTGGTCACCGGAAGCCTCGCCGTTGCCGTTGCTCACCCGTCCAAGCTGCGCGCCAGCCCTCCTTAGCCGTTTCTAGCTGAACCAGTCGCTCAGCCTCCTCCTCGGCCCACCAACCGGCCATCAACCAGAAGTGAAGCCCCTAGGTTTGTTGTGCAATATTTGGCCCGTTTCCGAGCCTTTCCGAGCCTTGTTTGGTGTCTTCGCTTCGGAGTTTGTCGCTCGTCTCCGCCTTGCTATCGTCGTGGACTCATCGGATTTCAAAATCGGTGAGTTTACTCACTAATCTCTACTTAGGGAGTTAATGATGCTTAAGGGTGGATTAGTTTAAGTTAATTATGGATTAAGTGGTTAGTTAGAAAGGATTAGTGATTCAATCGCTCGATATTGTATGTTAGGTGGTTAGAGTAGTGCAATTAGCAAGTAGATAGATAGTATTATTTATCTAGATAGGTTCAAAAATTTTCCGGGCTCGTTTCGATATTTAGTTAGGCTTTTTCTACCTAAGTTGCATTTATTGGTATTTATTAATTAATTTTCGTAATTATTTAATTAATTATTATTTTTCGAAAATTAGACTAGGATAGCTGGTGATTGGAATTTCATGCTAATTTCAATGGTGTGATTGATTTATTTAATTGAGTGCTTGTTTGTGCAATTTGAGTGTGAATTGAAATTTTGTGGTGTTTATCCCAAAATTTAATAATTTCAATATTTAATTAGAAAATTACCGGGCATCGGTTTTGTGGCATCCTAAAAATTTCATAACGATCCCTAAATACATTACAGCCCATGAATAGGTGATGGAAGCACCATTGGACTATATTATAGTCATTAGTCCAGTTGATTACAATTAAGCAAGGGTCGAGCATTGAATGGACTATTATTTTGTTGGAAATGTATCATATGCTCATGTGTGACGAAGGTTGTACTAAAAGATAAATTGATGAGGAATTTTCTATAATTGACCATGTACCTTATGAATCGAATTACCCTTGATTAATGTTGTGATATTGAATGGCCATGCGAGTATTTGTGATTATGTAATTATAAGCGGGAATTAAAGAGGAATATTAGGAGCAAATGTGGGCTGGATACTTAAGGCCCAAAGCACCCAAGACAGCTCACATTTCCTCTTCATTCGGTTGACCAAGGCCTGGCCGAATGAGGCCCATCTCCATGCAAGAAAATCGACAAGTGGCAAGAGGGACTGCATGAGGTGTCGCCGCCCCTTGCTTCACCGGAGGTTTTCCATGCAAAACCTCATGATTACTAGCTAATTAAGAAAATAAAAGAAAGAAAATGGGGGTGGATTGAATGAGGAAGCAATCGAGGGAGAGAGTGATCAAGAGAAAAGGGAGAGTGACCGAGAGAAAGAGAGAGAAAGCCTGAGAGAAAGAGAGAGTCATGAGGGTGCATCGGCGAGGGGAAGAAGGAGACCAGCCCCGCCGTGCGTATGCCTGCTGTCGCTGTTGACGCGCCTGAAGTCCTCAAGTTGCCGTTTTGCTTGCTGTGGTTGCGTCGAACTTAAGGCAAGTGAAATCCACTGATCTTCATTATGCTTGCTGTGATTGTGTGTGAAGTGTAATAGCTTTTGGAGATGCTTGAATTTTGATGCTGGATGCTGGAATTTCGAAAGGATAGAAGTAGTTCTTTCGGACTAGCAAACTGTTTCATGGAAAAACAGCTTGATCTTTGGCGACTCCATGAATTTTATGAAATTATCTATTTGAAATTTGACTTCATGTCCTTGATGAAAGTCGTAGATAACATCTTGAAGAGTAATATACTAAAATTTGAGAAGAAACGGACAAGTATTGGTGGGTGAAACGAATTACTTTGAAAGTGTTAAACCTGAAAACTGTTACAGAGGGTTAGGGAGAGTTATAATGATTATAGCTCTTGATCTTTAATGAATCCGACTTTGAGTTCTTCATGAAACTTTTACCTCTAGGTTTTTTCTATAACATATCAAAATTTCAGAATTTCCTGAGTTCATTTAGGGGTTATACCGGATTTGTTATTAAAACTGTGCAATAGTGATGTTTGAAGTTTTATGGCTGTGATGCACAGACCATTGCGATTTATATGAAATTTTCTTAACTTGGTGTTCTTCATAAAAAAAATTTCTCCTAGACCTTGTTTATAACATGTTATATTCTTAGAATTTATTAAGATCTTTTACTAATTTTTCTGGAATTTCAATTAGTGGAGTGCATTCTGTTCTGTTCAAAAATTATTTTTTTTCAAGAACAATTGAATTGCTCTATGAGTTGTGATGCCTTGTGTCGTCATTTATACAATGGATGCAGTGACATTTAGCATACCATATGACATCAGAAATTGATGAAGCTTTATAAACTCATTGAAACTTTTGACATTATTGCATCAAATGTTATTTTTCAAAGTGAGACATATATGAATATATCATGATGTTGATGAATACCGTCGAAAGGTTGAGTCGACAATGCCCTAGGAGTGTTGGGATGCCCATAGGGTCGAGTGAATCGACGTCGATTGGATGCCCGGAGGTGTGTGTCGGAAGCCTCATGATGCCAAGTGGGGTACGAGATGCCCGGAGGTGTGTGCTGGATGCCCGGAGGTGTGTGGCGGAGGTCTCGCGATGCCAGGATTGGATGCGAAAGCCCGGAGGGATGCAAACAGTGATCCCTACGAAAAATGAGATTTTTTTGAATATCAAAATGGGAATGAATCATGTGCATGTGTGTGTGCATATGGCATGGTACATGAGTTGTCTATGAATTTTGAGTTGGTATTATTTGGCATTGAAAATGTTATGTGCATTTCATATGAAATCTTGGTTGTCTTGCTTGTTGCATTATGTATTTTGATGGATCTTTTACCGTTGAGTGGTTGTACTCACTCCTTTTGGGGACTAACATTTCAGATTAGGAGATATGCATCTGTCGCCAGTCACCCTTAGTATGTTTTATGGTATACTGACTGATGTCAAGTGCGAGTATACGGAGCATCATCACCCTGAGATACGGGGGTTAGTTTTTGTTCGTGTGCGGGTTCTGGTCTTGTACGACGTTGGTATACCCGCCGGCCTTGTCACTTAGGAGTTTCTGTCTGTTCATGTCTGTTGTGATGGGATCATGTTGGGGATGCTGTCGCCGCCAGCTGACGAACCGGGTTGGGTGTGACTGAGTGCGATGGGTAGCTGTTGAAGCTTTTTGGACCGCCGACACTAGATGATGGATCGATGTACATGATTGCTATGGAGTCGAGTACTTTTGGATATAGCCGAGCATAGAAAAGCCTCGGCCTTTTGATGTATTGACTCATGATGTCCATCAAATTATGTAAATAAAAGTGTTCAGCTCTAACTTATATACAATGTCTAGTTGATGTGCATTGCATTATTTTGTTTGAGTATGGGATAGGGAGATTTTCAATATGCTTCCGCTATATGAATTGCGCTGGAACCGAATTAAATGATATAAACCCCCAGGACTTATGGACTCATTATAATTCGATGGTATTAGAGTGACGTATTATTAGGGCAAGTAAAAGGTAAGCGAACTATGGCAACCCTAACGGATCAGGGACCGTTTCGGGGGTGCCACAGGTTTATAACACCAAAAATGTTTTTATTGACTATATAATTAGTGGGATTTTATAAAATAAATATATTATACTATTGGCTGAGGTCGACCGTGTACCCATATACGAGTATTTTTATCGAGTATGATAACAATGGTGAAATTGTGGGTTTAGCAGAATGGTATACTATATTAGCCTGAGAGCTTTAATATATCATCTTAGAGTGAGCAGTATACCCTAAGTATCGCACAGCTTTTGTGAGCAATTAAGTATTGCACAGCTTTGTTGAGCAATTAAGTATCGTACAGCTTTGGTGAGCAATTAAGTACCGCACGGCTTTGGTAAGCATTAGCTGTATACTATATTAGCCTGAGGGCTTCAATATATTGGCTTAGGGTGAGCAGTATACATTGTTATCAACTTTTGGCGAGCATTTCTATCTATCTTCAACATAGGGTGAGTAGTCCTTGATGTGATCGGACTTTATAGATAGTATTGATTGGGTTGACCGAGAGATGGTCTTGATGGTATGGAATCGACTGTGGTTGATTGATCGATGACCCGATCTGATTTAATGCTTTGATGTGTTGAAGTGATCCGTGGAATTTATAAATTATACTGACTTGTAGGAAGGAATGGAGGCAAAAGTAAGTTCTTTGACTCGTGCTTATATTTAGGCAACCCTTGTGTCGTATTTTCTTCTTAGTTGGGACATAAGGGGTGAACTTGCTGAGAAGTTGTCTCACCCCATTTTGGGATAACATTTTCAGCTCCTTAGATGGCAGTTGAGGGGGACCCGAAGCTCTTGAGTTTGATGAGGAGGAGACTGAAGAATCAGCTAACGTGTCGAACTAGTGGGTCATAGGACCGTTCCCATTTTGTTGAGTTGATCTTTTGTAAACAGCCTAGCATTGTGTATAAACCTGAAGTGTTTATAAAATGTTTTTTTTGGTTGTGACGTGTTGCCTGCTTTCCTATCCCATATGATTGTTGTCTGGGGATTTTTTATTTGCTTCCTAATGTACATTAAAATGAATAGGTCGGCGACTTGTCCTAGGATGTCGCTATTAAATTGACCATGAGGGATGGGCATGTGCTCGGAGGATCGGGGTGTGACACTCATGCCATGTCAATTTTGGGTACAACTCAAATTGATAGGCAGCTTTGAGGATTCACACGTAACAGACTCATGCCAAATCACATTCAAGCCGTCTCGACACGTGGACGTCCTTGACTACATGAAATTGCGAAGGATAGATTCTTATTTCAAAGTACATGATGTTGGAGAAAACTCCCTGAGGGTTTTGAAGTTGACAAAAATTAGCCAAAGTCTATTTTGATGACTTTCAGACTTTATTGTTAAAGTCTAAGAAGGTTCAAAGTCTAAGAGGGTTTCTAGACTGAAGAATGAAGATTTATCCAGATGCAAGATTTTCTTTATTTCTTCAATGAATTGATCCGTATGGCTTATGGATAACTTTATGGCTGGATATAGCACCCGCATGATTGATTATCTTTATTGGATTCAATCTCGATAATCAAATCTTCTTAATGGAAACCAAGGTCCTGATTATATGGGTGAACAAGATTGACGGGCTTTCATCATAATCATCAAATGACTCGAGATCCCCTTAATTGATTCCATCCAACGGGTAGATTGGAAGAATTCATTTTGAAAGTGCTAGCGATTGTGAAGGCATGAAGGAGTATTTAGAGTGGATTCTTTAGTTGTTTGATAAGTGAGTGTGCGTGAAAGAAAAAAATTCCAAAGTTTGAAGATTCCTAGTTCCTTGCTATTTCACTCACTAAGCGCAAATTTGTATTCAAACGAGAGATCATTTTATTGTGAGACTTCATGAAAAAGTAGAAGCAACGCTACAACTTGAAGTCGAGATATAAGGCTATAAAATCTCTTTTTTTCTTAGTGGAATCCAGCGAGTAGGGGAGAGCGGACGTAGGCTAGATTTAAGCTGAACTACTATAAAATCTGTATTTTCATTCTCTTCCCTAAACTTTTTTAATTGTTCATAGTTGTATATAACTACTAAGTCTGAACTTGCTTAAGTCTGCTAAGATTTAATTCCGAAAGCAAACGTTTTACTTTACTTCACAAAAAATTGTTTTCACACTTATTCACCCCCTAGGTGTTACTACTAGTCATTTCAATTAGCATCAGAGCTTGTGTGCTTATTTTATTGAAGTGTTTCACTTCTAAAGCTAAATATCTATGGTTAGTATTTTGGCTCCAGATTTGGTTCAAGGTCAAACCAACACCAGATTTCTTTATTTTGATGGGAAGAAATATAACGTATGAAAAAACAAGATGAATGCGTTTTCAAGATCGAAAGATCCCTTGGAATGGGATGTGGTAGAAAAAAAGGATTATTCCTAAAGCTACATCAACCTCAGAAAAAGGAAAGGAAGCTGTAGATGCTGCTAAATTGACACAAGTAGAAATAACCAAGAGACAAGCTCTTGATGCTAAAGCCATTTACTCTTTATATTGTACTTTATCTCCTATTAAGTAATCGAATTTCTTCTTGTGAAACAATGAAAGAAGTTTGGGACAAGTTGCATGTTACCTATGAAACTGATCGAGTAAAGGAAACAAAAATCAATATTCTACTTGGACAGTACGAAACCTTCAAAATGAAGCCTGGTGAATTCATCACTGATTTGTTCAGTTGTTTCACAAAGATTGTACATGGCTTGGCATATTAAGGACAGCCAATCTCAATACCAATGAAGGTCAATAAACTACTGCATGGATTATTCAAAGACTGAATCACGTGAAGACGCCGATTAGAGAAACCCAAAGGATCATGTCTCTTTCTGTAGACGAACTTGTACGCACACTTTAATCATATGAAGTGGAGCAAATCAATGAGGAAGAAGATCTCAAAGGTAAGAAGTCAATTGCTAATTATGATTATGATGATACATATTCTGAAGATGACTTGGACGATGAAGAACTAGCACTCATGATTAGAAAGTTTAGAAAGTTAAATAGGAAGGGAAGAAAATTCTACTGGAAAAAGCAGAGCATGCATAAATTCCAGAAAAGACCAGCTGAGGACAATGAAACCAGTCAAGATGTGATATATTTCGAATGCAAGAAAATGGGGTATATCAAACCCAACTGTCTTCTGTTGAAGAAAAAGAAAGGAAGAACTGAGAAACACAAAAAGGCTCTCAAAGTAGAAATATGGAGCGATATCGAATGTGAGGAAAGCGATGAAGAATATGCCAACATTTGTCTAATGGCAAATTCAGAATCAGATTCAGACTTAGACAAAGAAATTGAGGTTTGCAATTCAAAAATTCCTGTTAAAGTCTTGAAATATTATATGAATTCTCTTAGTCTTAAAATCTCTCTTAAAAGAATTTCCGAACTAAAAAGGAAAAATTCTAAACTTAAACAACAGGAAACTTATTGTAAAGAAAAATTTGAAACTTTAGATAAAAGTTTTGTTGATTTGAAAATAAATTATGATTCTCTTACAAAGGAGAATGCTCTTTTACAATAAGACATTTCAAACATCACAAAAAGATTTTCAATAAGATCCGAGAAATTGGAAAAAATCCTTTTAGTACGAAGACCTTATTTTAACAAGTCTTGTTTGGAAATAACTTTAGAAACTATTCATTTAATTGATTTTCCCAAAGTTAAAGAAATGATCAAACAAAGACTTATAAAGGCATTTTACAAAAATCAATTTCAAAAGATTTTCCTAAAACCTGTTGGCAGGAGTGCTCTTAAATGTTCAAAGTATAACAGCTCAGAACATTTCGAAAAGAAATGTCCCAACGTTTGGAGACTTATTAAGAGGAATTGGGCAAAGATATTGTTTAATACTAACTCCCCTGGACCCAAGAAAATATGGTACCAAATAAAACTTGAGTTCTCTTTTGATCATAGGTCACTATCAAGAGAAAAATCAAATAGTATTTGGATACTGGCTGTTCGAGGCATATGATAGGAGACTTTAGCTGCTTTATAAAGCTTGTTCAAATAAATGGTGGAAAAGTTTCTTTTGGTGGGAATGGCAAGGGAAAAATCATTGGATGTGGAACTGTGAAGATTCGAAACTTAACTATCAACAATGTCTCATTGGTGGAAGGTCTGAATTATAATCTACTCAACATAAGCCAGCTGTGCGATACTGGATTCAAAATAAGTTTCAAAGAAGGCATTTGTTTGGGATCAAGTAAAGACTTCTCTCAATATTTCATTGGACGAAGGCATGTGAATATTTATTTCTGGACATAAAACCAAAAAGCTCTCAGTGTCTTATATCTATTCAAGATGAAGCAAATCTTTGGCATTGAAAACTTGGCCATGTCAACATGAAGGAAATTGCCAAGATTTCATCCAAGAAACTTGTTCGTGGTCCCCCCAACCTGACTTATCAAAAGTCTAATTTATGCACTCCCTGTGTTTTAAGAAAACATGTTAGAAGTTCGTTTAAATTTGTAAATCAAATTTCTACTAATCGAGCTTTGCAGCTTTTGCACATGGACTTCTTTGGACTAACTAGAACTCAAAACATTGATAGAAAGAAATACTGCCTAGTAATCGTGGATGATTACTCTCGATTTACTTTGGTTTACTTTCTGGCAAATAAGTCTGAAGCCTTATCTCACTTCTCAAAGTTTGTTAAGAAAGTTTAGAATGAAAAATGTTATACTATTTCAAGCATACGAACAGACCATGGAGGTGAGTTCGAAAATCAAGACTTTGCAAAATTCTGTGATGAATCTAGTTTCCAGCATGTTTTCTCTTCTCCACACACTCCTGAACAAAATGGAGATGTGGGAAAGAAGAATAGATCCTCGCAGGAAATGACTAGAACTGTGACATCCTAGATTTTTTAGTTCTGCTTTTAATTAAATTAATCGATGCGCCTATATGGCTGTTCTCAAAGCTGATCGCTCTCGAGATAACTAGACTATCTAGGAAAGCCATTAAGGAATTTTAATACAATAGACTTAAGAATTCGATCAGGAGTCGACTACTCAACTATGTTCATCTTTAGAGGCTATTACAGCACAGTTAAAAATTGATCAAGGATTAGAAATAGGTTAATTCGATTGAGATATGTGGTTAAACGTAGATGATTTCACTAAATTGCAAAATTCTCGTCGACTGGCACTAGATTTATTTTTCTGTCATTTTGGTACTCTGTGTCCGTAATTGAAACTTAAAGATTTTCACGACCACCAAGAGTTGCCAATGTGTTGAATGGGTTCATTATGGCTCGAAGAAAATCAACCATGGGTTATTTGCACTAAAAATTTCTTAAAGCTACCTGGTAGCCTAGGTCATGCTAAAATCGCGCCGAATTGAAATTAACCGCGAAATTGAATTCGATTTCAGAAATTGAAAGTTCTGTCATGTCACAAATCATTTTAGGAACGTCGACTCAGTCTTTGAAGATTTTTATGCAAACCGAGACTTTTTGGGAAAAAGTTGAGGTAAGACCGTTTTCGACCAGAAAAATTAGATAACCATTTTTTATTGCGAAATCGGGATGCAAGTGGGTTCAATTGGCGAGGAAAAAATGCTAATTTGATCGAGGATATGATGGTTGAAATTTTTCGGGTCAAATAGATTTAATTCAAGAAGGAATTGAATCCAATTGAACCAATTGAGTACAAAATTCATGTTGCGATAGGGGGCGAGCGATCGAACAATAATATAGATAGAAAAAAATAAATAAATCGGACACCAGATTTATGTGGTTCAATTGTAAAGACCAACATCCACGGGGAGAGCAGCAGTGAATTTCACTATAGATCAAGTGATACAAGGAGATTACACACTCGAGTCACTCAAACACTCTCTCAGTGTTTCCCAAACCCTAATTACACCCAATATGCCAATCTTTCTTGGATGTAAATCACGAATAAGCTTTGCCGTACGAGAAACACGAAGACCCATTATCAAGCACCCAAGGCCTACGAGACGTCTCTCACGAACAGAGAAAACCCATGGTACTCAGAGTAAACGGCGCTTCAATATCCAAGAAGAAGAAGACCCGCATAATATTTGCTTTTATATGTGTGTGCCCAAGGTCAAACTTTTGACCTTGGGCCCCACCTCCTCCTTAGAGCTTCACGTGCAGAATACGCGGACTTCTTTCTCTCGGTTCTTCGCGTGGAGAAGCTTCACGCGGCTTTCCTTTTCTATTTCGTAAATGATTCCGCAGCAAAGAAGAAACTTTCCTCACCTATTATTTTATTTTATATTTCTTCTTTTCTAGTGAATCGCTTTTTGTAAATATTCAAACTCAAGACATAATTAACAATCTCCACATTGGCTCGACGTTTGAGCCAAATTACAATCGCTCCATAAAAAATTTAAATTCTGCTGCTACTTTCCCATAGCCCCCAATGGGCTCAACCACCACAGATATTATTCAAGTCCAAGCCTTGCTTGAACTTTGCCATAACTGAGGACCTCATCAGAATACTAACTTCACATGCACCTTTAACTGCTCCGCAAGGATTTTCTGACACAACCTCCTCAACCGTAGATAAAGTAAAACCATTATTGCATCCATATCTATCAAGAGATCGGATATGTACCTTGTCAATATCAACAATTACAGCAACCGTTGGCTCTATAAGCTCCACCTCGCTACAAGCACCATCTGTGTCGATTACTTTGCTAGTACCTGTATACGCTACCTCAGGAGTTTTTGGTCGCAACTCCACCTCAAGCTGAACACCGTCTAGATCCGTATTAACACTGCCACAAACACTCCTAGCCAGAAGTATTGGAGACTTGTCAAGGGTAACTTCTCTACTGTCAACAGGTGAATTTATATTTGGGCACCACAACCGATCGCTCCACTCACCTTGTGCATAGCCATGGAATATGCACTTTGCCCTCCAATCAAGCTTACCATCACTCACTCGAAAATAACACGGGCAACCAAACATTCTAATAATAGAATAATTAGCAATGTTACCTGACCACACTTCTTCAGGAGTCTGCCATTCAATAGCAGTTGATAGGAATCTATTCACCAGGTAGCTTACCGTACTTAACACATCAACTAGGAATCTCCTAGCCATACCAGCACTAGAGATCATTTTTTGGGCAGTCTCTAGTAATGTTCTACTCATCAATTATGCAAATTGTTGTGATTTGCTGGCACTAGTGTGGTGTTTCACCATGCCCTCTTTCATGCATAATTTATTTGCCAGCTCCGAGCAGAACTCCATTTTATTGTCAGTCCGCACATGCTTGATCGACTTACCAGTCTCCATCTCGATCAAAGCTCTTGACTGCGAGATCCTGACACCAGCATTAAACTGGTACATTGGCACAAACCTCTAGGTCTTCTTCGAGCAATCAAAAGACTCTCGAATAGATGCATCCGACGTCTTCGGGGCAAAACTTGTCATTGTCTCACCTTGAAGTTTATACAGGCCATCACCTTGATTCCTTTCATTATCACCAGGACACGTCGACCAACCTTCAAAACTCCATCTTTTGAAGAATACCTGCAATCAACTGAATTTAGGGCACCCAAGGAAATTAAGTTCTTTTTCAATTCTGGAGCATGCCTCACTCCAGTCAATGTCCTCACGATACCATCATGCATTTTGATTTTAACATCACCAACACCCACAACATCGCACTCAGCGTTGTTCCCTAACTAGACTCTATCACTATCCGTGCACTAATAAGTGATAAACCAGTTTTTATTTGGTGTGACATGAAAAGAACAACCAGAATCCATAACCCATCCATCAAGTGATGAATCGTTAGTGACAAACAAGACATAATTGACATTATTTGCTATAGCTGCAACATTATCTGCAGAACCAACCATAATTCCCTTACCCTTCTCATTCTTCAACTTAAGGCAATCCCTTCTAAGATGCCCCCTCTTGCCACAGCTCCAACAAATAATATTAGCAATTCTAGATTGACTACGTCTGTTCATATTAGTACTACTATTACCCACACGTGTTCTAGATCTTCCTTTATTTTCACCTACTAAAGCAAATACAGGTTCACTAGATTCTCTTCTACGAATGTCCTCACTCAGAATCAAATCTCGAACCCCATCAAACGTCAAACTTGTTGATCTAGAGGAATTACTAACAGCAATAACGGTAGTATTCCAACTATCAGGCAATGAGGATAAAAGAATCAAAGCACGTATTTCATCTTCAAAATCAATCTCAACTGAATTCAATTGACTAACAATCACATTAAATTCATTGATATGATCTGCAACTGACGCACCTTCTTTCATCTCTAAGTTAAACAAACGTCACATCAAACAGACCTTGTTGATCGCAGATGGCTTCTCGTACATATCCGATAGGGCTTACATCAAATCAGTAGTGGTCTTCTCCTTTAGGATAATAAACGCGACGTTACGAGCCAATGTCAGCCGAATAATACCCATAGCTCGTCTATGCAGCAAATCCCAATCAGCTTGCTTCATCGTCTCTGGTTTCTCCTCAAATAAAGGCAAGTGCAGATTCATCTTGTAAAGATAATCTTCAATTTGCATCTTCTAGAAACTAAAATCCTTCCCATCAAATCTGTCGATTCTCACTTTTACTTCTTCTGTCGCCATTGATTCGCTTCAACTTAGCCAAGCTTGGCTCTAATACCACTTGTTGCGATAGGGGGCGAGCGATCGAACAATAATATAGACAGAAAAATAAATAAATCGGACACCAGATTTACGTGGTTGAGTCGTAAAGACCTACGTCCACAGGGAGAGCAGTAGTGAATTTCACTATAGATCAAGCGATACAAGAAGATTATACACTCGAGTCACTCAAACACTCTCTCAGTATTTCCAAAACCCCAATTACACCAAATACACCAATGTTTCTTGGATGTAAATCATGAATAAGCTTTGCCGCACGAGAAACACGAAGACCCGCTATCAAGCACCCGGGGCCTATGGGACGACTCTCACGAACAGAGAAAATCAACGGCACTCAGAGTAAACGGCGCTTCAATACGTGGCTTCGCTCAACACGTACGTAGACTTCAGCAGCGTGTTCCTATGTAAAGGACTTCGGCGGCATCAAAACCCCAGAAGAAGAAGACCCGCATAATATTTACTTTTATATGTGTGTGCCCAAGGTCAAACTTTTGACCTTGGGCACCACCTCCTCCTTAGAGCTTCACGTGCAGAATACGCGGACTTCTTTCTCTCGGTTCTTTGCGTGGAGAAGCTTCACGCGGCTTTCCTTTTCTATTTCGTAAAGGATTCTGCAGCAAAGAAGAAACTTTCCTCACCTATTATTTTATTTTATATTTCTTCTTTTCTAGCGAATCGCTTTTTGTAAATACTCAAACTCGAGACATAATTAACAATTCGTATGTCCCCTTTGCCCACAACAATTGGACCATTTCAATGTCTTCTAGAAGAGTATTTGGTGCTGGAAATTGTTGTGGATGCCAGCCACACTTGGTGGGACACACCAAAGAGAGACAAGATGATAGATGAAGATCAAATGTCGCCCCCCCTTAGCCAAACTTGTCCCCCTCCTTCCTCTCTCCTTCCACTGTCGACCACCATCCCTTTTTAGCTCCTTGAAGTTCCAAAATTTCCAGAAATTTGAACCAGCAACCCCTCTTGCCCATTAAGCCACCCCACCGGAGCCAATTAGCCATCGTTGCTGCCACCACACACCACCGTGATTGCCCCGCTTGCTTGTGCCTCCAACCGTTCGTCCTACGCTTGCTCGTGGTTGTCTGAAGTCGCCAAGCCACCGTGCGTCACCGTTGTGGATGCCTGAGCTGTCACCAACCACTGGAGTTGCCCGCCGATCTTGCTATAGCCTGTTCGTCACTCACCTTCGCTGGTCTCCGCCTCAGTTGAGCCACCGTCCAACTCTTTCAGCCACCGAATAGAGATGAAGCTTGTGGGTCTCTCAACCCTTGTCGAGCCTATTTTCAAGGCTTTCCTGACCCCGGTTGGCGAGCCCACTTTGGAGTGTGTCGAGCTTCTCCGCCTCGCCGTCGTTTTTATCTGAGCGGATCATTAAACAAGTGAGTTTAACTCACTAATCCCTATTTAGTAAGTTAATGATATTTATGGGTTGATTAGTTTAGACTAAGTACGGATTAGGTGGATAGTTAGTTTAGATTAGCGATTTAAATATCCGTTAATGTATGTTAGGTGGTTAGAGTAGTGTAGTTAGAGCTTAGACAAGCTCTAGTATTTATTAGAGTGGTTCAGGAATTTTTTGCGACCATTTTGGCTTCAAATTAGGCTTTTCGAGCCTAATTTCTATTTAGTGGTATTTATTTATTATTTTTTGTAATTATTTATTTATTTATTTATTTATTTTCTGACAATTAAATAGGGATAATCGGTGATCAGAATTTCGTGCTAATTGCTGTGGTGTAATCTGTTTTTTTAATTGAGTACCCAATTGTGTGATTTGAGTGTGATTTGTAATTTTGGGGTATTTATCCCAAAATTTATTAATTTTAGTAATTAATTAGAAAATCACTGGGTGTCGGTTTAAAGCGTCAAAAATGTTTTATCGATTATATAAATTGTGGGAATTTATAAAGTAAAGATATTATATTTTTGGCTAAGGTCGACTGTCTACCCACACACGACTATTTTATCGGGTATTTATGAATTGAGGAAAATAGGCCAAGGTATTATGTTATTTGAGGAATTTAATTGTGAAATGTGATGCTATTGGCCATGGGTGAATAATCGGGGATGTATGACTTAGGTCAAGAAAACGACCGAAGTATGGCAGTGCTTGCTGAGCCGTGATTTGCCACTTGACAGAGGTAACACCCAATCGGGCTATGATTTGCCACCTGATAGAGATAGCACCCAATCGGGCCATGGTTTGTCACCTAAAAGAGGTAGCGCCTAATTGGGCCGTGATTTACCATCTTATTTAGGTTGTGCCCATTGGGTAGTGATTAATCAAGTTCTACTAGGACACTGTCCAATCTGGAATAGACTGTGCCATGTGTGGCCGCGATTAATAATCACAGTGAACACTTGATGTGATTGGATTTGGTAGTTAGTACTGATTGGCTTGACTTATAAAAGGTCTGGATGACATGAAATCGACTAGTTCGATTAATCGATGATTTGATTGGCTTGATGATTCGATTGAGTGAAATGATCTGGTGAATACAAAAATTGTACAGACTTGCAGGAGGGATTTGAGGCAAAGGTAAGCCCTCTATCTTGTGATTGTGCTTAGGCAGCCCTTTAGGCGTATTTTCTTTCTAGTTGGGGCTTAGGGGGTTGAACTTGCTGAAACGTCATCTCACCCTATTGTGGGATAACATTTTCAGGTCCCTAGATGACGATCGTGAAGGATTGGAAGCCCTGGAGTCTGGGAAGGTGGAGATCGAATAATCGGTGAACGTGTCTGACTAAAGGGTCATGGGACAGTTCCCTTTTTGTTCAGCCGATACTTTTGTAAATAGCTTGGTTTTGTAAATAAACATGTTTGTCTATAAAAGGCTTGTTTTGGTTGTGAATGGTGGTCCTACTTTCCTATCCCAATTGTTTGTTGTATGGGGATTGTATATCTGCTTCCACATATTAAAATGAATTGGGTTGGTGATGTGTTCTAGGACGTCGCTATTTAATCGACCAGAGTGGGGTGGGCACGTGCTTGGAGTATCAGGGCATGACAAGAACCCTCTTAATTGAGAGCAAAATTCCCTCTTGATTTTGGGCTGAAGTTGTTTCTACAGCTTGCTACATCATCAATAGAGTATTCTTGCAACATATTCTAGAGAAAACCCCTTATGAAGTGTATAAAGGGAAAAAGCCAAATGTTTCTTACTTTCATGTGTTTGGTTGTAAGTGTTTTGTTTTGAAAAATGCAAATGATCGAACCAAGAAGTTTGAAGAAAAGTTAGATGAAGGAATTTTCCTTGGCTACTCAACCTCAAGCAAAGCATACGGAGTCTTTAACAAAAGGACTCAATCTGTTGAAGAGTCTATGAACGTTAAATTTCAAGACTTCGTGGAGAATCAATAAGATCAGACTCAACTTGAAGAAGCTGAACCTATTCTAGACTTTACAAAGTCTACTTCCCCGAAGTGGAACAGACTTCTGAAGATCAACATCAAGTAGAACCAGAAGATTCAACTGAAACAGAGGATCAGCAGACTTTCAAACCAACTAGCAATCGAAAGCATAAGTCAAGTCACCCTAAAGAACTCATCATTAATAACATTGATGAAGGAATTCGTACCAAATCCAAAAGGCGAGAAAAGTCTAGTGCTTTAGCACTTGTTTATGAAATATAACCCAAAAGTGTAGAAGCCCTAACTGATGAAAGCTGGATTGAAATTATGCAAGAAGAGTTCAGACGGTTCAGCATTAACAATGTTTGGGAACTAACTCTTAAACCTAAAGGTAAGACCATTATGGGGACTAAATAGGTTTTCAAGAACAAGGTGGACAAGAAAGGAAAAGTAGTTAGGAATAAAGCAAGACTTGTGGCCAAGCAAGAAGAAGGAATCGACTATGATGAGACCTATGCACTAGTAGCAAGGTTAGAAACAATTAAATTATTACTTGTTTTTGCTTGCTATAAAAATTTCAGGTTATTCCAAATGGATGTTAAAAGCGCATTCCTTAATGGATTCATCCAATAAGAAGTTTATATGGAACAACCACCAGGATTTGAAGATCCAAGAAAGGTAGACTCAGTTTATGGACTGAAACAAGCACCTCGAGTTTGGTATGAAAGGTTAAGTAAATTTCTAATCCAAAATGATTTTGAAAATGGAAAGGTAGATACTACTTTATTCATAAAGAAAGAGGGAAAAGACTTTTTATTAGTTCAAATCTATGTCAATGATATTATTTTTGGATCTTCTAATGAAAATCTATGCAAAAAGTTTTCTAAGTCTATGCAGGATGAATTTGAGATGAGAATGATGGGTGAATTAACTTTCATTCTTGAATTACAAGTTAAACAATCGAAGAAAGGGTTTTTCATTCACCAAGAAAAGTATGCAAAAGATCTCAACAAGAAATTTGGATTGGAGAATTGCAAAAAGACAAATACACCAATGTTAAGTTCTTCGAAGCTGGACAAAGATGGCGGAATGAAAGTTGACCAGAAGCTTTACAGGAGTATTATCGGTTCACTTCTTTACCTCACTGCATCTAGACCTAACATTAAGTGCTGCAAAACGCATCATCAAATATGTTGCAACTACTCCAAAGTTAGGTCTGTGGTATCCTAAAGAATGAGACTTTACTCTCATTGGATATTCAAACACAAATTTAGCAGGTTTTGAAGTTGATAGAAAGAGTACTTTTGGTACTTGTCAACTGTTGGGCAGCAAGCTAGTGTCCTAGTTCTCAAGGAAGGAGAGTACCATAGCTCTATCAATAGCATAAGCAGAGTATCTGATTCTTGGGAGTTGTTGTTCTCAAATCTTGTGGATAAGGCAATAGCTAAGAGACTTTAGAATCGAAGAATCGTACACCGAGATCAAATGCGACAACATGAGTGTTATCAATCTCACAAAGAATCTAATTCTTCATTCAAGGATAAAGCATATTGAGATTCGACATTATTTCATAAGAGATCACGTTCAAAATAGAAATGTTATGATTCAGTTCATTGACTCGAAGAATCAGTTGACTGACATATTTACAATGCCACTTGAGAAAAGTCTATTTGAGTTTATTCGCATCAGACTGAATATTATAACTTCTACGGGCTAAAGTATGAAGTTGGTCAAACTTAGAACGTCCAAAAATTACTTATGTAAGTAAATATTTCTTAAATGCAGGCAATTTAATTTTAGTATGAAGTTCTCAAAAAGGTACATTGGTATATAAATCGTTGTTTGCCTATTTATTTTTAGAAATTATCTCTTTCGAATTTTTGAAATTTTGGCAGTTTTCATTTTTCGAAAAATGCAATTTTTGTGTGACGGTTTGTGTCTATATGATGGTTTGTTAACCCTTTTTTACCTTCTTTATATACCGTCGAGACGATTCTTCTCAAACCCTATAATACAAAATTTCTACTTTCTCTTTTCTACTCTCAAGTTTGTTCTACAAGATTTCATCTTTTTACCCAAACGAGTTCAAGAAATCCTCCTCGACTGTAAAGATGTATTTCCAAAGAAAGTCGGCTCAGATCGCAAGCAAGGAACCACGGAGCATGCCTGAGGGTCCTACTCATTTTGACGTGAGCGATGAAGAAAATTCTCCTCAACAAGAACAACAACATTCTCAATAGCGTCCTACTCAACATCCTCTGCACCAACCAGCAAAAGAAGAGATCGTTGAAGATGTTGAACCAGTAAGAACGTTAAAACCTCAGTTTCTCTTTAAACTCTACAATCAGTTGAAGCAAGGTGGTAGTGCAATAACCTTTATCGATGAGTTTTTGAAAGAAAGAGGTTACAAGAATGAGACTATGTTTTTGCAATCAATAGAAAGATTAGGCATAGCACCTGAAGGAATGGCATATAGGACTTTTGTTAATTTTCCAATTGATTGTTGTTTTAGTACTTTTAATCAACCAGAGGTGAAGGATGATGATGAGAGATTGTATGTGAACTTTCAGCCTAGGATGGATGTTGCTACTAATGTGCGTGGTGAGAGCACAAGTTTGTTTCTTTCCAAGGATCACAAAAAGACTTTCTCAAAATTGCTAAAAAAAGGGGTGATGAATAGTGGACTTTGATTTTTTAGAATCGATAAAGGTGAATCTGAGGGAGAAGTTTGCTCTCCTTAAACTTGAAAGTTTTGCTCTGAAACATATGTCACCTATCCAGAACTTACTACATATTTCTATTTGAACTTGTCATTTCTTGATGCAAATATATTTCATTTTACTGTGAAGGATAAGAGTTCATGGTGGATGCAGACACACTGGCGGATGTTATTGGTGTGGAAAGAGAGAGTTTCCAACCAATAATTGTGACTGTTGGTCATGCGACAAGTTTTCTTATGAAGGACAAATCTTTTGAGGGTGGCACTACCTATTAAAGAATGACTGCCTCTACCATTTTGCTACACAAGATCGTATCAATTGCATCCGACCCAAGTCAACTTCCAAGACCGATGTTTCTCGTTTTAAAGCTAAATTGATGTTCGCCATCAGTAATCGGATGAAGTTCTTACTGCCCCACACAATCCTAATGCACATGTATAGGACAGTGGTGAAGGATAGAGGACAACTTCCTTACTCAGCGCTGGTTACCAAATTGTTCAGCCACTTTTACATTCGGCTTTTAGCATCTATTTGTGTTCGAACCATTACTCTTATGGTTATAGGATTGAAGATGGTTTCGAAAATGAGACTCAAGGAACTGAAAAAAGCCCTGGAGCGCTTTAAGGAGAAGTCCTCGAGCATAACAAAACAAGACTCTGCTGCAAAAAAAAAAAAAAAAAAAAAAAGGAAAGGCAAGGAGCCTTTGACTGAACCAACAAAGAAGAGTGATAGAGCTAGTACGAACACCTAGAGGGGGGTGAATAGGTGTTAAAAGAAATTTTCACCAGACTTTAACAGATCAGCTCATCTTTAGAAAATAATCAATTGAAGATATAAACTACTATAAGCAATTATATAATGCTACGAATTAGAATATGGAGTTAAGGGAAAGAGAATAGAATGTAAAGTTTATAGTGGTTCAGTTTAGGTCAAGCTTACGTCCACTCTCTCGTACTAACAGCTCACCGGCTGGATTTCACTATGAATCAAAAGAAGTTTTATAGTATTACATCATTGATTCCATAGTGTAGAAACTTTACTACACTTCCTCAAGGTCTCAGAAGTGTTTGATCTTTCTTTTGAGTACAAAATAAGCTCAACGATTGATATAGCGAAGAACTAATAACTTCAGACTTTGGAATTTTTCTTTCACGCACACACTCGAATACCTTGAGCGTCTTCCTTATATAATTCTTCATACCTCTACAACTGTTGGCACATTCCAAAGGAGTTCTTCCAATTTACCTATTGGACAGAATCATTCAAGGAGATCTTGAGTCATTTAAGGAATGTGATGATAGCCCACCAATCCTACTCGCCCATACAATCAAGATCTAGGTTTTCATAAGTAAAACCTTCAAAGTATACTTTGTCTTTCAGTAGATCTGATTATTCGAATTGATTTCAATAAGAATAATTGATCACAAAATCCTATCTCCAGCAGTAAGATCGTCTGCAAACCGTACGAACCAAATCCTGGAAGATAAACTTGCATCTTGATAAGTCTTCTCTCGTCGGTCTGAAATCTGTCAGTGAGGTTAGACTTTGAGGTCCTCAAACTTGGACAAAAGAGTCTTAAGATCTTTAGACTATAACATTTAAGTCTGCAGGTCATCAGACTAGACTTTTGGAAAGGTTTTGTCAGCTTCAAAATAGTTCAGGAGTTTTCTCTAACAAAGAGAAGAGCCCTTATCTTGCAAGATGAAGAGGATGAGGACGATATTACTCTATCTGCATTTTCCTTGAAAAATCTTAGGAGTTTTGTGAGTTTTGAGTAGCCTCGGGATGAAGAAGAAAGAAGGGAAGAAAGAGAAGAAGCATGAGAGGAAGCAGAGGAAGAAGGAAGAGAAGAAGAGGAAAGAATAGAAGAAGAAGAAGAAGAAGAAGAAGAAGAAGAAGAAGAAGAAGAAGAAGAAGAGAAGGAGAGGAAGAAGAAAGAAAATTAGGAGAAGAAGGGGTCAACATGACTCTTTTGAACCTACACTTGCAATTTCCTTATCCGCAGTTTCAGAGAAGACAAGAAGTGGAGAGATTGAAGCTCAAACTGATATAGAACATTACTTCAGTGCTGAAAAGGAGAAAGACCAAGAAGAAGAACCTTTTTCTTCACCCCAAGTCACAGAGACAGGGGGAGTTGGTGAGAAAACTAGTACTTCTTCTCATCCTTTTACAGGTGATGTTTATAGTAGATCTCCAACTGCTTTAAAGGATATCCATGCCTATAATCTTCTTGATCTTAAGGAACCTTCTCATGGTGATCGACAAGAAGGAATCCCCTCAACTCTCAACAATCCAACATTTCAACTTGATCAAG
Source organism: Eucalyptus cladocalyx (assembly GCA_017140615.1). Taxonomy (NCBI): domain Eukaryota; kingdom Viridiplantae; phylum Streptophyta; class Magnoliopsida; order Myrtales; family Myrtaceae; genus Eucalyptus; species Eucalyptus cladocalyx. The sequence goes on from CM029522.1 coordinate 20,340,261, forward strand.
CCAATGCAACAACTGAACAAACAACAGAATTTCAAAGGTTGCTAGAGATCTTCTTGGATTTGAAAGCATAGCAGTATGGGATGGATTTTCAGATTCGACGACTCCACTCAGTTTTAAAGTCTACTTCAATATCTCTACACGAGAAGGTACATACTCTTAACCACCAAGTTCAAGCTCTTCAAGACAAGGTTAAAGAGAATGTAAAGGCTGAAGAAGTTGGATAGGTGAAGGAGACTTTGAGACAGTTAGAGGAGACAATCAAGTCGATGGGGGATTTCCAACTCATTTGCAATCCCAAACAGCCCTGATTTCATTTCACTTTTATTTATCTTTTGGAGTTCTTCACTTTTTGCTACTGACAAAAAGGGGGAGAATGGTATAGATTTGAGATTTGACTTTTTAACTTTGTTTTGGCACTATTTTGTTTGGATGATTGAACTTTTGAATTGACCGAATGCTTGCAGCAACTTATGTTGGTGATACTGATTGTGGTTGGATTGTAATTTGTCTTATCCTTTTTAAGACTAACATGTTTTTTTGCTATCTAAATCCTAATCTACTTATTTTTATAAGATATCATGTATTACCTAAAAGTTGTTTTGTAGGTCAAAAGTTTTTAAATCTATAGGAAAGTTTTGTCACTATAAAAAATGAGGAGATTGTGGGAGAAAACTCCCTTACGGTTTTGACGTTGACAAAACTTAGCTAAAGTCTATTTTGATGACTTTCAGACTTTAGTGTTAAAGTCTAAGGACTGCTAGACTTTAGGTTCAAAGTCTGCCCACTGACTAGTTTCCAGATTGAAGAATGAAGACTTATCCAAATACGTGATCATCTTTTTTTTTTTTCAAGGAATTGATCCATATGGCTTATAGATAACTTTATGGCTGGATACAACACCCGCATGATTGATTATCTTTATTGTATTCAATCTCGATAATCAAATCTTCTTGAAAGGTGAGTAAACTTGGAAAGTTCTACTAATAGAAACCAAGATCTTGATTGTATGGACGAATAGGATTGACGGGCTTTCATCATAATCATCAAACGACTCAAGATCCCCTCAATTGATTCTGTCCAACGGGTAGATTGGAAGAATTCTTTTGGAAAGTGCGAACAGTCATGAAGGCATGAAGGAGTATTTAAGGTGGACCCTTTAGTTTTTCGATAAGTGAGTGTGCGTGAAAGAGAAAAGTTCCAAAGTCTAAAGATTCCTTGTTCCTTGCTATTTCACTCATTAAGCACAAATTTGTATTCAAAAGAGAGATCATTTTATTGTGAGACTTCGTGAGAAAGTAGAAGCGACTCTACAACTTGAAGTCGGGATACAAGGTTGTAAAATCTCTTTTGTTTCTTAGTGGAATCCAGCCAGTAGACTGTCAACGTGGGAGAGTGGACGTAGATTTGATCTAAGCTGAACCACTATAAAATCCGTGTTTTCATTCTCTTCCCTAAACTCTTTTAATTGTTCATAGTCATATTTAACTACTAAGTCTAAACTTGCTTAAGTCTGCTAAGATTTAATTCCAAAAGCAAACATTTTAATTTACTTCATGAAAAATTATTTTCACACCTATTCATCCCCCTTTAAGTGTTACTACTAGCCCTTTCACATGATTACCGAGGATCGACCTAGGGTCGCCCGTGGGCTCGATAACAATAAACGGAATCACCCGTCGTTCCATTATGTTCTGTCCGCAAATCAACTTCTAGTCGTCCTTGAAATCGGCTTGCCTATCTATAGGATCGACTTCACGGTCAAGTCATTTTCCCAGGTCAAGTTCTTTAGTCGTAAGAGTTCTATCCTCATTAGTCTTCCCCCTCAAGGTCAGTATCTTAGGAGTGATCAATTCTGAGTGAGATCAACCAATAATGTATTGGACAAAATTCACACTCATTCATCCCTCAAAGGGCTCGAATTTCAGGATGTTACAACATATGCCTAAAATCCAAGTCTCATGATGACCATATCTTGAGCATTAAATGAAAAAGGTGACTCGCCATCTTAAGTGGTAAGGATAGATTTAATAATCATTATGCCAAGATTTTTCTTGGAGAGAAAGCCAGGCAAAGTCATCATTAAAGGATGACTCATGGGTATAGGTGACCCAATAAGAAGAAGAAGACACAAAAACCCTTAATCATTCCCTTAGAACCTTAGGGTGTCACACCATCAAACTTGCCGTGCCACTCCAAGAAAGCTTAGTAGACCATTTGTTAGGGCCATTAAATGAAGCTTGGCTTATAAATAGGGAACCACCCTTTCCATTCTCTCTGACCTTTGGCTCACTTCTCTTCCTCCTCCTTTCTTGCATGTCCTCTCTCTCTCACTCTCTCTCTTAGCCTTGTTCACCCACCACCTCACAAGATGACCATCTATTGGTAAAACCACCTATAGTTTATCAAGGTTCATCAAAAGTAAGTATAATCTCTAACTCTTGGCTAGGGCGATAGCCTACGTCATTGAGTTTAGTGGTGTGCTTACCTGTATAAGTTGCGTGTATGTTGTAATATTCTTTTGTATGGTTTTCTCATGCTTGCATACTTGAGTGTGTTCACGCCTCGAGACGAGGTGGAGGTTCATTCAGCTTGGAATCGATGTCAAGTCAAGATGGTATAGTTTATCAAGGTTTATCAATAGTAAGTAGAATCTCTAACTCTTGGCTAGCACGATAGCCTACGTCATTGAGTTTAGTGGTGTGCTCATCTATATAAGTTGCGTATATGTTGTAATATTCTTTTGTATGGTTTGCTCATGCTTGCATACTTGAGTGTGTTCACGCCCCGAGATGAGGTTGAGGTTCGTTCAGCTTGGAATCGATGTCAAGTCGCGATGGTCTAAGCTGCGAGGCTTAGATCAATATTGAAGTGTACTAATTCTAAGTCTTGCTGGGTGCGGAAATTAGCCTAGGCATGCGGTTCAAGCCAATCATTCCTGCATATTTTATAATTATGATGTTGATGGTCATGGCACACTCACTTGAATGAGCTCCCCATCGGGTCTTATATGCATTTGCTAAGATGAAAGATGAAGAACCGGCTTGCGTGATGCATGTATATGATGCACCTAAAGAGGAAAAAGCGCCCATTGCCACATGGCATTGGCAGCGACACCTTGTTTGTTGAACGAGATGTCCTGGTTGAGCTTGGATGTTTGGGTTGAGCTCAGATGCCTTGGTGAGCTAGCACTAGGATGTCTCAATTGAGCCGGGATGCCTTGGTTGAGCTAGGATGCCTAGCATGAAGCTAGATGCCTCAATTGAGCCGAGAGGGCTTGGTTGAGCTAGGACGATGGTAAATGAATTTGCATGAGTGCTGATATATGCATAAGCATGATATGTTGATGTGTTCATTGATATGCTAAAAGTAAGCATGCATTGAAGTATGCGGTAATGTACATTTGCATGTAGTCAAGGATAGCAATAAGTTTGCTAATGATTTGCCATCAACATTGCATTGCAAGTATTGTGCTTATTAGATTTTAATGATGAGATGTCCTCTTAGTAGAGAATTAGGGGTTTTTACCTATACTGAGTCCATGACTCACCCCGTTGTTTTTCATAATTGTAGGCATGAAGGAGTTGCAATGTTGCTACATGAGTTAAGGTTTACCCCAACCTTTTGAGCATAAAAGATGTAGTGGTTGTAAATGTAATGGTCGTGATAAAAAAAAAAAAGGCTTGTAAATGTAATTGATGTAATTGTATGTTTGTAAATGATTATTTTCATGGCTGTCAGTTGTTGTTTTGGTGTTGTTTGTAATGCTTCCATATGTGCTTACCTAGTAGATAAAAAGGAATAGGATGGTGATGCGCCTGGGATGTCACAAAAATAACCCCTATCGCTTGTGACCCTGGAGATGGAGTTGGGATTGTGATAGACCAGCCCTCTCCTCTGGTTGGTTGCCAAAGCCAAAGGAAGGAGGGAGGAGGAAGGAGAAGGGAGAAGACAAAAGAGAGAGAGAGAGAGAGAGAGAGAGAGAGAGAGAGAGAGAGAAAAGAGAGAGAAAATGATAAAAAAGATTAAAAAATTAATAAAATATTTATAATATTGTCGTCGATGTCAACCGATGGCCACATCAGCGCCAGCCGGCCAATTTTGGCCAGAAGGACAGAACTGGCACAATTGTAAAAGGTTGAGAACTCAATTGGCCATTTAGATGAATATTGATGTTATTAGTCAATCGAGGAGAATGTTTGATCTCTTCTACACAGTATGGGTTTGAATATATAGATGGGCCATAGTACGGGTTTGAATATGTAGATGGGCCATTTACTATTCAAGTTAAATAGGAGTTGGACTTTTGTGGGAAAGGTGGATCTTAGTGATTGTAGTGGTGTTTCTCCATTACTTTTCAAGATTATAGAAAGTTTGAGCTGATTAAGTAATTACAAGTCCAAATGATTTTAAATTGATCAACTGGCCATGAGACGATAAAGTGACTTTGTAATTAGCATGTCAGCAAATAGAATTACAGACCTAGGTTTTTTCCCAAATGAGAGCTTAAAGAATTTGTGATAAGTACAATAGAAGTACTATAACTTTCTTATGACACTCACTTAAGTATCTTAACTTTTTTTCCGCTTACTTAAGTATCACATAAGAGTAAAATCAATCATTTGAATACCATTTCTAACAAATCATCCTACGTGGATTTTTCTTTTTATTAATTACCCATTCAAAGTGGATTTTTTTTATATTTTTGAATTTTTTTATTAATTATCCACCTCAACGCCGGTCATGCCACATAAAACGACTGACGTCCACATTGAATTTTTCAATAAGGTGAATCGTCAATGGCTCTTAAGTGTTCTTTTTTTCAAATTTGTGATACTTAAGTGAGCGCTGTATAAAAGTTATGGCATCGCTAGTGTACTTGTCCTAAAAATGCACATACATAGGTCCATTGAAAGGGTGATTATTTAAATGTTTAGGAAAATTATCATTTTAGTCCTAAACCTATTGTATGGATGTCGATTCAATTTTAACTTTTCAATTTTGTCAAAATAGTTCTACACATTTGTGCTATATTTAAATGTAATCTCTCCTACCAATTGCCATTGCAGACTGCAATGTGGAAATCAACAAATTACCTATATCAATATGCCACTTAGGATAGCCAATGATGACTAGAAATGACGTTAGCGATTTTTGATGACAATTGGCAGGAAAGACTACATTAAAATGTTGCCCAAAAGTTTAGGACTATATTTACAAAGCTGAAAAGTAAGGCTAATTAACTAGAATAGTTAGTTGTTGACAAGAAAATTATGACAATTGTAATTGCATTATAAGACAATCCAATCAAACCATTGGCAAATACATTTTTTTTTTTGTTGATTCTAAATGCATTAGTATTTCCAAAGAAAACGAAGAAAAAAGGGTAAGAAATAATCTTAAATCCATGACCTACAAGAGATCTTGTAATCAATTTATGTGACATCCATAATTGCCGTATTTATAATTATGTACTCGGAAATTCGTGTTATGATAATGATACTTAGATTTTGAGTTAAGTGCTATTTGCCATAATATTCAGACAAGTACACGGAGACTTTAATCGAATTCGTAGATTACGTGGGACGTGGCTGGGAATTTTCGTGAACGTAAGTCGTTTTGGATTTGACATGTAAATCAAATTATGTGTGTGTTAATAATAGAATGATATTAATTAAATTACTATAATCTTACTAAATAATGGTTGTTATTAGTCGAATAAGTTTTAGTTAATTGATAATAATATTATTGAATAATTTGTGTTAATAGTGCTAGAAGAAGGAGTACGTTTTGCTTGCTGCATTTTTCATTGTAAAATTTAGTAGTTAGAATTAGAAGTGCCACATGTCATTGAACAAAGGTTTACATGGCCATGGGGGTAAGTACACTACAAGTGCCAAAAGTTATGTAGCACTCACTTTAGTGTCAAAAGTTTTTTCCTGATCACTTAAGTGCTACTTTAAAAAAAAAAAAAAAAGATCATTTAAGTGTCAACTCCGGTCCAGATTGCTAGAAATCTGACGTGGCTATATTTTATTAATTTCTCAATCCTATGTGGTTTGCCGGCATTTCTAGTCAACATATAACCCCTAAACGACTTTGTTCAAAAGTTGTATATAGTGATCTTTTAATTGCCAAATTCTATTAAAAGTGATCATTTGAGTGCCAAATTTTATTTAAAGTGATCACTTTAATATCAATCATTGTTAAAAAATAATTACTTCAATGCCAAGCATGCCATCTGGACTGGATTTTTTAAAATTTTTGCCCAGTCATATTATAATTTTAATTATAAATGATATGTAATCAGTTTGGCCAGAATTTTTCGCCATTGACACTAAAGTGATCATTTTTCCTCCGATTTAGCATTTAAGTGAGCCTGAAAAAACTTTTGGTGCTAAAGTGAGCGCCATACACAACTTTTGGCACTTCTAGTGTACTTATCCCCATGGCCATGTGTTCTTAAAACAAAATATTTTGTGATTAAATTCTTTATACTTAAACTAAGTATGTAATATTGCAAGATGACTCATTTTCTTCATGCATTCCCCTTGGTCACGTGTAAGGGCCTTGCTTTGCATCATTGCCACATTAAGCTAAAGATTTACATGCAAAAGTACACCTAGCATTGCAAGAAATCAGACTATCTTAATTAATTTGAACAAAACTCATTTTTGTTTGCCAAAGACCCATTTTTCGTTCCTTCCAAAAACCCTAACAGAAGCTGCACGTGTTAGTTTTGCTTTTCAATTCAAGAATTTGGAGAACAAAGCATCATATTCAAGAGTGACTAAGGTAGTGAAGGCAATTAGTGATTTGCGGTTTGTGTTCATTCAAGGCAAGTGAAATTCCTAGTGTTAAGTTAGTTTAAATCTACTTAGTTACTTCTATCTTAGTTGGTTGGTGAAAGTGAAGTCTTGATGAGAGTGTGGTGGTTGTTAAGTGGTTTGATAATTTATTGCAAGTCCGTTCTACTTCGCTTCGATTCCTTCTAATTCATTTTGTATGAGTCTGGGTAGTTAGAACATACTCATTTTGCTATATTTATCTTAATAATCAATTGCATGTTTGTTCTGCTTCTTTCTGCCTCATTCTAGGTAGTTAGAACCTAGTCATTATACTGTATTTGTCTTGATAATCCACTGCATATTCTCTTTTTCCTTTGTCTACCTCATTTGGGTAGTTAGACTCTGGCGATCATGTCATCTCTATCTTGATGACTTATTTCATATTGTTCTGCTTCGTTCTGCCTCATTCTAGGTAGTTAGAATCTAATCATTATGTTGTTTGTCTTGATAATCCATTGCATGTTCATTCTGTCTCTTTCTGCCTCATTCTGGATAGTCAGACTTCGGCGATTCTGCCATCTTTGTCTCGATAATCTATTGCATGTTCATTTTACTTCTTTCTGCTCGAATTCTGCCGGTCAGAATCTATTTGTTTCACTTGTTTATGCTGAAATTTTTTAAGACAGAATCTGTCCATTTGTGAATCTACTTGATTTTATTCATCGATGAGTATGTTCCCTTACTGAATCTACTAACTTGTGAATATGTTCATTCATAAGTCTCTTTATTGGTACAGATAGATTTTACTAAATATGAATCTAATTCTCATTTAATTCGTTCATCTGTTGATTCCATTCATCTCTAAATCTATTCATTTGTAAGTTTGTTCATTGTTGAACTTGTTCTTTTGTTCTATAAGCTTTTATCAAGCCAAGATTTACCATTTTGATTGTCTAGATTTTACAACCATAATGTACTTGTTCGTCCATACTCTGAACATACCATTTGATTTACTCGATTGTTGATGCCTAGAACCTTCACAATGTTCAAACTCATAATGCACTCATTAAATATGCATACTTTGACAACTATAATATGATTACATGTTATTAGATATGCGGTTATTTTGTTAGTGCATTTAAATTGAGTTGAAATATGTGTGTTACACTTATGAGTATACATATATCATGGTATAAATGAGATTAATGTGAATCCGTTACCCCTATAGCAGTGAGTGACAATACTCCATGGTGGAAGTTTGCGGGAAGTCCTGTGTGTTGGGATGCCCCGTGGAGTATTTCGGGATGCCTCGGGAGTCAAGATGCCCCTATAGTGAGGATGCCCTGTGATGGAAGTTTGCAGGATGCCTCGGAGTTGAGATAGCTCGTATGTCGGGATGCCTCGGGAGTGTTCGAGAAGATGAAGCATTTATGAATAAAATGCATTGTATGTGTAGAACCAAATCATTGTGTAAAACATGGTGAGCACATGCATAAGTTTGGATGGAAGTTCTATTGGTTTATAATTTTTGTAATAGATGAAAATGAAAGGTAAAGACTGTTTATGTTTGTATCATACTTATCTGATGGTTGTGCATTCATTTTTGTATATATTAGGTGAGTGGTAAAATTATTTTTCTAACTTAAAACTAAAGATTTTATTTACTAGGGTTCGGCTCATCCCTTTTTATTTTTCAAACATGTAGGATGGGCACCCCTCAACCCTTGCACTATGGAGTCCCTATGTATAATGAAAATTTTATGAAAGTGTGCTTGAATCAGAATCTGGAATAATATATACCAAGTGCAGTTTTATGATATAAGTTGATATAGGAGGCTTCGCAGAGTGGGTTCCTCTTCAATACGTTGCTTGGTACCGGAATCTTGATGGAGAGTTAGTTGGTTTGTTGAGTACCTTTGATCTGAACGTTGGAGATGCAACATAAGGAGAAGTTATCGACCTGTGACTCAATCTGACACATTTATATAGGTAGACTTTTGAGAGTATAGTATAGTCTAGAGATAGGTCTCTACTTGGACTTCTGTCTTTTGCTCGAAATGTAATGAAGTTGTGAACTTAATGTGATATAAATAAAAGAAGCAGAAGAATGTTTATGATAATTGTGAGGCTCTAATCGATTAAAATAATATTTGTAAATGTTAGTTTTTGCTTTCGCACGATAAAAGAAAGCAACGATATAATAACACGGATTGAGTAACGTCTCAGAATGTCACAATTTAAGGTAATAAGGGGTGTCGAAAGTGGAGAAATTGATAACAGATGAAAGTATGGAAGCTCGATTAGGAGAAATTGGATCGGAATCTTCAGAATTGGGACAAAGATCTCCAACCAAATTGGCACTACCATCGTTGAGTGATTCCTTCATGCAATTATCCTTTTCACGTAATTGATCAATTAATTGTTGAACCTAACCTATTTATTTATACTTGAGTTGATGCAAGTAAAATAAGAAGAGGGTATGATAGGTTTCTACAATCAAAGGCCGTACAGGGGTTGGGAGAAAGGAGAAGCAAAGGAGGTAATTTATGATTATCACTACTTATGTGTTAGTACATAATAATTGTTTTGATGATATTTTAATGTCGATCTTTATTGAAAATTATATTTAAAATATTTTGGCTTTTATATGCAATGGGCCTCATCATGAGAAGTACCTAATATTATATATATATATATATATTACCCCCCACTTCTATTAATATGTCTTATAAGAATTATTTAATGTAAGGCATTTGTCTATGTGGGACCATTATGGTACAGCTAAGAAGGATAACTACTTTCATTGGCCATTCCCAACCTTTTCGCTTATAAATAAAAATGCTTGAGATAAAGACAATATGAGTGTCATAACATTCATACAGAGCTATTGTTGGAAAAAACTCTTTTGATTTTTTGAAGTTAACAAAACTTATCCAAAGTCTATTTTGAGGAATTCCAGACTTTTGTGTCAAAGTCTGAAGACTTCCAAACTTTGTGTCAAAGTCTGCTCACTCTAACAAATTCCAGACTGAACACAAGTGAAGAATGAAGACTTATCTAGATAAGAGATTATCTATCTTTTTCAAGGGTTCGGTTCGTAGAGGTTATATATGGCCTTCTGGATGGAAATCACACCTACAAGATTGATTATCTTTATTAAAATCAATTTAGAGACATCAAATCTTTTTGGAAGGCAAGTAAATTTGGAAAGAATCTACTTATAGAAACAAAGATCTTGATTGTATGGGCGAACATGATTGACAGGCTTTCATCACAATCTTCAAGCAGCTCGCGATCTCCTTGATTGATTCTATCCAACGGGTTGATTGGAAGAATTTCTTTGGAAAGTGCCAATGGTCAAGAAGGCATGAAGGAGTATTTAAGGAGTACTCTCCAGTTGTTCGATAGAGTGCTTGAAAGAGAAATTCCAAAGTTTGAAGCTTCCCATTCTCTTGTTACTTCTTATACTAAGCTCAAAGTTGTACTCAGAAGAGAGAGACTTATAGTATGACTTTGTGAGAAAGCGATAAAGACTCTTCATTGTGCAAGATGATAAATTCTCTTTTGATTCACAATGGAAACCAGCCAGAAGGCTGTTAGTATGGGAGAGTGAACGTAGGCTTGATCTAAGCTAAACCACTATAAATTTTGTGTTCTTATTCTCTTCTCTAAACTTCTTTATTTTGTTCGCAATTCTATTTAACTGCTAAAGTATGAACTTGTTCAAAATCTATTGTTCTTTAGATTCAGTTTCAAAAGTAAAATATTTTCACTATTCTTTGCAAAAATTATTTTCACACCTATTCACCCCCTCTAGATGTTCATACTAGCACTTACAAAAGTAAGTGCCATAATTTTTTTCCTTCACTCACTTAGGGCCTGCATGGAATTGTTCTTTATTTCTGTTCTTGAACACTTTTTTGTTTTTTTGTTCCTGGGAACAAAAAAACAGAAATGCGTTTGGTTGCGTTTTTGTTCTTTTTTTGTTTTTTTGTTTCCGGAACAAAATAGGAACAAAAAAAAGAAACAACAAATTTTTACTTCTTGTTCTAGAAACAATTTTGGAGAGACGTTTCTCTTCTCTCTCTTCTTCTTCTCTTCTTCTTTTCTTCTTTTTTTCTTCTTTTTTCTTTGGCCGGTCGCCGGCCTCGAGGGTCGGCAACCTCGCCGGAGCGTCGCTGGTCCCCGGCGAGGCCGAGCGTCACCGGTGCGGGCGAGGCCGAGCCCGTGCTCACCCAGCCAAGGAGAGGCTCGGCGTTGCCGGCGCGGGTGAGGCCGAGCCTCGCCTTGGCTGGGTGAGCTCGGGCTCGCCCGATCCGGCGAGGCCGAGCCTCGCCATGGGTGGGCAAGCTCGAGCTCGCCCGCCAAGGCGAGGCCGAGCCACGCCTAACCACGGCGAGGCTCGGCCTCGCCGGGGTCGGCGAGCCTCGTCGTGGCTGGGCGAGGCCGCCGGCCAAAGGAAGAAAAAAATAAAAAAGAAAGGAAAATATGGAAAATAAAATAAAATTATTAAAAAATTAAAAGAAACAAAAAAAGAATAAAATTTACCAAACGTTTTTGTATTCATTTTTTATTCGCGAAAGAAACGTTACCAAACGCGTTCTTTTGTTCAAAAACCGTTCCCCGGAACAGAAACACTTTTTTTTGTTTATGTTCCCTGGAACAAAAAAAGAACAGAAACGTTACCATTCGCACCCTTAAATGCCACATCAAAGTAAAATTGATCATTTGAGTGTGGATTTTTTAATTAATTTTCCATTTTGACGTGGATATTTTTAGTTTAAATTTTTTTATTAATTGTCCATGTTAGTGCCGGCAATATCTTGAGGGATGATAGACTCTATATCAGATGTTCTAACAAGATAGATCATCGATAGCACTTAGATGATTGATTTTTCAAATTTGTGGTACTGAAGCGAAAGTTATGGCACTTCTAATATACTAATCCCAAAGGAATAACTAATGTTCCACAATAAATGGTTGGTAGTTCCATGTATGCCATTTGAAAAAGGCTTTAGAGATAAAGGCTTGAAATGGTAATTGTATTTCTTGTTAGTGTTCTGTAAAATTTGTTCCCTAGACTTAGTGTGCTTGAACATGTCGAAGAGGTAGTTTTGAGTGACATTTGTTTGGAGGTTGGAATAGACAATAGTTTACAATCTTAGCCAATTCTATTGACAGGTGAATATCATCTCTTTAACAATTATTTACATATCTTCTCTGTCTTCACTGAGAAATTGAATTATACTTTAAAATTATCAGGGGCGATGTCAACACCTTTCTTCTTCCTAAAATGTCAAAAATCCAAAGCATGTCATCCCATTCTGGTATAATCTGATGGTGTTATATGAGATGGGCTTAAGGCCCATCCGCCCATGTTGGGCCCATAAAGCTCGGCCCACGGAAATAGGGCCCGTGGATGGAGGAACGTATAAAAGGGAGGAGAGAGAGAGAGAAGACACCCTTTGGCCATTCTAATGTACGCTCCTCACTCTCTCTTTCCCCCCAAACGCTTAAGGCGACGCCGTTTCCCTTTTCAAGGAAAATTGACATCATTGAATCAGAATTTCTTCCTCGATCTTCAGCATTGGTGTTTAATCTGTGGCTAACAAGGTACGCTCGAATTCGTGGTGTGCTTTAGGATTGGTGATACGTCATTTTCCCGAGTTTCGCTTCCGCATTTGTTTTAGGGGTTCGATTTAGTGTCGAATCCGATTTTCGGGGATCCTTTATTCCTAACATAGGTATCAGAGCCCTAGTTCACGTTTTTCCCAACTTCTTTGATGTTTTTTGATTGATTTTTCGCAAAAGAAATTCGGCCGTATGGATCGGGGCGAAAAATTCCGACACCCGAGCGCTGTTAGTCCTTTTTTCTGAGTTTTCGTAAGTCGAAATCAAATTCTGATGGCATAGGGAGAAAGGGGTCGTCGAGACGAGTCCGGCAACATGTTGTGCGCCGCTGGACAACGCCGCACGCGCAGCTAGTAGTCGTTGCGCGTGGGCGCGACGCGCCCGAAGCGCTGGCAATGGCCAGCGCGTGCGCCACACGCGCCGGTCGGCGAACCTGCACGTGCGCGCCGCCGGCAGCGAACCGGCACGCGCCGGTCGGCGAACCAATGCGTGATGACGTCACGTGCTGACATCACCGTGACGTCACGATAACCGCCGGGATGACGTCACCGATGACATCATCGTCGACGACAGTTGGCCGGGCAGTCACCGGCCGGCGACCCAACCGGCGACACAACCCGACCCGACCCACGGAGGCCTGGCACGTGCGCGGCACGTGCTGGCTGACATCTGCGTGACGTCAGCCCGTGCACGCAGGCGGCAAGTGCGGTCGGTCGGTCCAACCCAGACTTACCGGCCCGACCGGTCCGTCTGGTCCAACCGGTCCGCCGACCCGCGCGCCCTTTAACCTGTTGACCGTTGACCGTTGACCAATGACCGTCGACCGTTGACCGTTGACCCAAAAAAAAATGAAATTTGTTTCTTTTTCAGTCATGCCTATATGGGCTATAAGTAATCCATTTTTAATTCTGCATTTGTTGCATGAATCATGGAAAATTATGTATTTTCCCTTATGTTTATTATGGATAATAAGTGATCCATTTTTAGTTCTGCATTTGTTGCAAGAACTATGATGCGCAATGCAAGGATACCTGCAATCCCGAGAACGGACGAGGGAAATGCAAGACTTAAAAGGTTGATGTCAGATTTGGCTAATTATCGGTGGCATGACGGTGATTTAGTATCACATGTGGTCAAGGTCAATAAGATGATACAGGAAATCATCTGGAATGGTTATCTTATGCCGGATTTTGAGAAGATGCCGGCTTTGATAAATACTCTTCCTCCTGAATGGCAAGTAGTGTTTGATCGGCTATAGAAGGTCAACGTGGTCCCGGGTTATAGGAAGCTAGTGGAAGCTTTTGTAAGAGAGTACTATAGGATTGAGTTAACCAAAACTTCAACCCTTAGATTGAGCGCCATATGGCGTCGAGTGAATGCGCCTTGGAGGCAATATGAAAGCTCTCCAAAAGTTTTTCCATGGTTGGCAAATGTGCCTTTAGTTTTCTCAGATGTTTTGACTGATAGATTAGAAGGGACATTCCCTAATTATTTCTTAGATTAGTTTGAGATGTTTTTTGAATGTGAATATCTCTTTCTATGTTGATAATTTTCTTTGAATATATTGCTTAGTGTAATGGATAGTTGTATTAGATGAAAGCATTGTTATTCTATTGGATGTTAGATATTGTTGCTTTCTGTTATTGCTGGTTGCTGTGGGTAATTAGCTGTGGGTAGTTTTAGAAGCTTTTGTAGCTTCATAGAATTGATTTTGCATAAGACAATTAAATTAATGATAATTTTAAGTTAGGATTTTTGGAGGATGATTGGAAACATAGCGACCTTTTGATTCTGAAACCTTACTTGAAATTGTTCATTGATATGATGGGTCTGTGCAAAGTGGATGCATAAATGATAGGCATTAATTATTCATGCATGTATGTTTGATGTGTTCAGATTGATGATTTCAGCAACTAAGAACGTAATTGCTGATATGAACGGCGACAATTGTGAAATATTGAATATGAAGATTCAATATGTGCTGGAAAAACAAGAAGCACTAGAAGCTCATGACTATGTTATGGAAGATCTTAAGGATGCCATGCGCCACCTTGAGCTAGTAGAGGACCGCCTAACGGCATTTGAGCCGAAAACGGACATTTGCAATGCTGATTCTAGCTCAGAAAGGGCTTTGAGCTCTAAGGGCAAGCGTATTGATTTGTTCAATATGTGGGAATGCAAAGGATCAAGTCCTTATTGCAAGAAATCAAGAGTTAACCAACACAAAAGAGGAAAACGTCCTCAAGTGAAGAAAATGTCAAGGGTGAAGTGTTACAATTGTGACAAGAAGGGTCACTATGCTCGTAACTGTTGTGAGCCGAAAAAGGTAAACACCTCTTGTACATTTGAGAACTTTGCCTATGTGTCAAGTTTTGTATTATTGGCTGAATCCAATCCTTTGTGGACTGTAGATTCAGGAGCGATAGACTATATAGCGAAGGATAGATCCTTTGTGGAATTTCGACGATACCAACTGGAACTAAGTGGATCTATGTGGGAAATAACTCCAGAGCTGAAGTTAAAGGGATTGGCACATGCCAATTGAACATACGTGGTGGACGCACCTCGATGTTCTACATGCTCCGGAAATTCGTCGAAATTTAGTGTCTGTTTTAGTGTTGGTTAAACTTGGTTTTAGTGAAGAACTTCCGTAATAGCTGTGTAGATTTGTATTTTGATACAAACTACTATGGTTGTGGTTATTTTCTGGATGGTTTTACTGTATTAAATGTTGACTGTGGTGATGTCAATATTTGTTATTCCATTTTCACGTCTTCTACTTAATATGATAATGATGTGATTATGTGGCATGCTAGATTTGGTCATATTGGCCAACAATGTATGAAAAGACTGGCCAAAAAGGGCTTGTTGGGTGACATTGAAAAAGTCGATTTGCCCATATGTGAGCATTGCCTAGTAGGGAAAACGATAAGGAAACCATTTAGAAAAAGATAAAAGAGCTGAATTTTCTCTGCATTTAATCAATTCTGACGTCTGTGGTTCAATGAATGTGATAGGAAGGCATGGGGTTATTTATTTCATCACTTTTGTAGATGATTATACTCGATTCGGATATGTCTATTTGATTTCTCATAAATCTGAAGCAATAAGTTGTTTCAAAAGATTTATGAACCTGGTAGAGAATCAATTAGACAAGAAAATAAAAGCATTGAGATCCGATCGAGGTCGAGAATATTTATTTGATGAGTTCAGAAAATTATGTGATGAAAAAGGAATAGAAAGAAAGTTGTCTATTTCATATACTCCTCAACAAAATGGTGTTGAAGAGAGAAGAAACAGAACCCTACTGGAAATAGTTAGGTCTATAGTGGCGCATGCTAACTTACCTATCACTTTTTGGAGTGATGCGTTGTTAACTGCTGCCTATATACTTAACCGGGTGCCTTCCAAATCAGTTGCTTCCACTCCATGTGAGTTATGAACAGGTAGAAAATCGGATTTAAGTTTTCTTAAGCCATGGGGTTGTGCTGCCTATACTCATGAGTCCTCTCATTAGTTTGGGAAATTGGGTCCCAAAAGTAAGAAGAGTATTTTAATGAGATACTCAGAACACTCGAAAGGGTATGTGTTCATAGGTGAGCAGGAAAGTGGGAGTATAACTGAATTTGAATCACAGGATGTCACATTCTCAGTGGATGAATTTCCTAAGAATGGCGAAATAGGAGAAGATTACTCCCTATTTGAAATCTTGGATCAAGATAATGATATTAGTAGAGTTTGTCCAAGTGGGAGTAATATGAGAAGTGATGAATTGAATTCAACTCATTCTCAATTGCGACCACATGATAAGACGACATCATCATTATTTAATCCAAGTGGGAGCATAATGGGGAATGATGTGCTGAGTGTACAATCTCACATACGGTGAACAAGTCGCCAAAGTATTCCCCGTTGACATTTTGACGTTGAAGGGGAAACTTTTATGGTTGCTCCACAAGATGAGAATGAGCCAAGAAATATTAATGAGGCCCTCAATTGTCCTAGTAAGGAAAAATGGATTCATGCAATGGAAGAGAAAATGGAGTCAATGAAGTCAAACCAATTTTGGAAACTGGTTGATCCTTCTAAAAGGACACAAAGCTATTGGGAACAAGTGGGTTCTCAAAATAAAGCGAGAGGCTAATGGCTCAATAGAAAGGCATAAGGCCCGCCTTATGGCGAAAGGGTATAATCAACAGGAAGGAATTGATTATGAAGATACATTTTCTCTTGTAATGAGATTTACCTCGATTCGCATTATTTTGGCAATAATGGCTAGTATGGATCTTGAGTTACATCAAATGGATGTAAAGACTGCTTTCTTCAATAGAGAATTAGAGGAAGAAATATATATGGAACAACTTGCTGGTTTCATAGTGAAAGGCCAAGATGAAAAAGTATGTCGACTTTTAAGGTCGATATATGGCCTTAAGTAGTCATCAAGACAATGGTATATATGTTTTCATAATGCCATAATGGCATATGATTTTACAATGATTGATGAGGATCATTGTGTATATATCAAAAGATCCAATGATTAATTTGTGATCATATCATTATATGTTGATGATATACTAATTGCCGGAAGCAATATGGAGTTTGTTAATACTGTCAAGAGTTGGTTGTCTTCCAACTTTGAGATGAAGGATATGGGTGAGGCTGCATACATTCTTGGAGTTAAGATTTCAAGAGATCGTTCGAAAAGATCTTTGTCTCTTTCGCAAGAAACATAAATAAATAAAGTTCTTGAACAATTTCGTATGCAAGATTGTAAACCCATAGACACTCCTATTGCAAAATGTGAATGATTGAGCCATAGACTGTGTCCAAGGACCCCACAAGAGAAGGAACAAACGAAATATATTCCTTATGCTAGTGCTATTGGGAGCTTGATGTATGCTATGATGTGTACAATACCTGGCATATGTTTTGCAGTTGGAATGGTGAGTAGATACCAATTCAATCCAGGTCCAGCAAATGGAAAGACGTTAAAAGAATACTGAGGTATCTAAATGGGATTGCTGATTATACGCTGAGTTATTAAGAAAATGATCTGCGACTCTAAGGCTATTCTGATGCTGATTGGGGAGGAGATTTAAATGAAAGGAAATCTACCTCTGGATTTGTTTTCTTACCGAATGATGGCACCATATGTTGGAGTTGTAAGAAACAAACATGCCTAGCCTTGTCCACGATAGAAATTGAGTTCGTGGCATTATCAGCAGCAGTATAAGAAGGTGTTTGGTTTAAGAGATTTTTTGATCATTTAAGTGTTATTGGAAGTGCTTTAGATTCATTGTTGGTTAACTGTGATAGCTAAGCAGCAAAAGTGTACATCAAAGATCCAAAATATCATGGCAAGACCGAACACATAGATACCAAGTATAATTTTGTAAAGGATATGGTTACACGAAAAGACGTGAACTTAGAGTACATACTACGCATAGAATGGTAGCAGATCCTATGATAAAGCCAATACCTAGAGATGTACTTTTGTGGCCATATGAAATTTCTAGGATTGCGTAGAGTCTGATGTACTGAATACCAAGTGTTCACAATTTGATGAATTTGTGTTTTCATCAATAATGCCTATGAATCTTTGTTTGATCTTTATACATCTTAATGCTCAGTGTATTACCTTAAGTTGATAAAGTATGTCGGACGAATATAAGATTAGCCCAATCACACGGATAATCGCCTCCATTTACTATGTGATAAATAGAGATGATACTGTTTTTAAGCTTATTATCTAGGTGATAATCGACAGCTCGAGCTTAAAACATGTATGTCGCCTTAACTGGGTGTTAAGATGAGGACATTATACTTACTATGTCCGAAAGTAAAATACCCCACATATTTTACTTTATCTATCTATGAAGCCAGATGTGAGTTCTGATGAATTTTGTGAAAGAGTAGATACGTGAACTCAAGTTAGACATTGGCTATGTCTGAACTATCATCTGTACGGTATAAAAGGTGTAGACATACGCTCTATGGGAAAGGAGTTAATACCGTAATACGTATTTCATACTACGTATGCATGAGACAGCCAATAAGAGTGGCAAAAGTTTGATCTCAACTTTTATGCCGTGTGAGACTCTTGAGGAAAAAAGTTCCTCAATTCTTAGTCCCCTCATGACTCTTACTTATTCTCAAGATTTCTATTTAGTGTTTGCTATCTTAGGATGTTGCCAATGGTCATGAGTTTGATTCGATCTAATGGGGCATTTCTAGAAAAGCAAGCTGAACTGAAATTGAGAGTTTAAAGGAAAGAGGAAGATCGAATTTGGAGAATCACATTGTAGTTTTGTATTTACCGGTTAACCAATTATGACTGTCTTTGGGATAATCATAATTGTGAATACAATATATATATCATTGTTTAAAAGAGATCAAGAGAGATATAAATGTGATCGATCGATCTAGGATACTGCATACTAAATCTACTTAGGATGTGATGCCCATTATGAGCTGCTATATATTCCTAACAGATATATGGCAACGACCTCTCAAAGTATGCTGGTCGCACGGATTATTCACCAGTATGAATGTTGAAGAGAGGTAAAGAGAATCCTGTTTGGCCCACCATGTGCGAGTAGGAGATGATGGTTTTATATGAGATGGGCTTAAGGCCCGTCCGCCCATGTTGGGCCCAAAAAGCCCAGCCCACGGAAATAGGGCCCGTGGATGGAGGAACGTATAAAAGGGACGAGAGAGAGAGAGAAGATACCCTTTGGCCATTCTAACGTATGCTCCTCACTCTCTCTTTCCCTCCAAACGCTTAAGGCGACGCCGTTTCCCTTTTCAAGGAAAATTGACATCATCGAATCATAATTTCTTCCTCGATCTTCAGCATTGGTGTTTAATCTGTGGCTAATAAGATACGCTCGAATCCGTGGTGTGCTTTAGGATCGGTGATACGTGATTTTCCCGGACTTCGCTTCCGCATTCGTTTTAGGGGTTCGATTTAGTATCGAATCCGATTTTCGGGAATCCGTTATTCCCAACATAATCTAACTTTATTGTTCAACTATTATGATATTAATTTCAGGAAATCAGTCGAATACTTATAAGACTGAATTGTGGAAGGACTTTGAAAGCTGTTGTTTTCTGGTAGATTCTGCAAAAGCTCTCTCATCTAAATGTAATTTCGATTTACAGGTAAGACCTGTCTTTGTTATTTAGTGTTTTTGTGCTGCTTAATGGACGTGGCAAATTAAATGCTGCTCCTAAGAATCTTGGTCATGCTAGTCTGCACTGTTTCAGGTGCTTCGCTTCCATGGCAGGAGTTTGACAGTGACTCTCTTAAAATCAAATAGGTTCCTTACGTAAAACAATTCTCTAGATGGTATGAGGCTTGTCTTCTTAGCACTTTCGCGCTCGAAGCATATGAAGAATCTGAGCGTGTGCATGAGAGAGAGAGAGAGAGAGAGAGAGAGAGAGAGAGATTTTATAGAATTTGTTTTTTCTATAATTAGAGTTTGCTCAGATAAAATTTAGTAATCTATAATTAGATGGTACCCTAATCCAAAAAAAAAAGGTAACTCACTCAAATTAAGATTGATAATTCACACAAGAGTCGTTAACCTTAACGTGTTGGAAAGTTATGGTTAGTGGTAAAAAAGAATTTCGCCGTTGGTACTTATTTGAACCATTTTGTTCCAACTTTGGCACTTAAGTATATGTCTATGAACTTTTGACACTTTAATATCTCCCGTGCCAAGTTTTGGCACTAGCATAAGTGCCCAAAGTTACTAAATGTATGCATAAGTGTCACTTTTTTTAAAAAAATGGGATGTTTAAATGCTAACTCCAGCGAAGGGTGCTAGAAAATTTTACTTGGCATTTTTTTAATAATACAACTTGCCTACGTCACTCACCGGAGAGCTGAGTCAACAAAGAAGAGCCAAAACGACATCATTTTGCCACTTATTTGAATTTTAGTATAAATATCTATTTAATTTAATTTAAAATTTAAAAAAAAAATAAGAAGAAGAAGAAGAAGTTGTATAGGTGTGGGGCGAGGGTTGTCCAAGCTAGTGTCATACTTTTATGTGACTAATCAAAGCGTATGAAAAGATGATTGAGCGAGCTTCAGCCATAACCACACCCATTTTGGCTCAGCAATACCCGGGAACAATGGAATGACAAAAATACTCTATGGGTCCCACATCTTATGACCTTTTCTTGGCAAAATTCAACAAGAGAGATCAAAATACTAAGGGTTAATATTACGAAAGCCCAAAACTGGAAATTGCAATAAATTTATTACAAATTAATTTTTTTATCACCAAAAATGTCAAAGTGATACATCTAAGATAAATTTTTATCTTCCTTAGTTTCTGTTAAATTCTACGGTCAAATTACTGAGATTAATATAACAGTTGACGGATAAATCAGTTTGGGATTTCCAGTTTATGATTTTTCATGTTATTAATCCAATTTAATTGAAATTAACGAAAGGTAAATTGGTCACAAATGTACTAGTTCGGTTTTTTTTGATGGGTTTTATAGTAAAAAAATTACTTTTGAGTAAATTTGTATGAGTATGAGATTTTTCATGGTATTAATTCAAATACTAAAAAAGAACCATTAGACGAAATTACAAGAATGCCCTCATTTCTTGTGAAATTTCCTCAAAGTTACCTAAATCCCGAACCCGGAAAACCTCAATTCTCTCTCCCCTCCACCTCGACCACTCGCCCCCGTGCCTACTTCCCCATCGCACCCCTGCCATCGTGGCCTCTTCCCACGAAGACAAAGGGGCTCACGATGGTCAGGTCCTCCCTACCACCGTGAGCAACAGCCCACTCTCTGGTGAACTCAGATCTGGCACAGCTCGCCGTTGGTCGGAGAAGAAAATGAAGTCGCGCGAGTCTCTCAGTTCGTTCGTTTTTGTCTGTTGGGGAAAGAGACAGAGAGAGAGAGAGAGTGACCCTCTCTTGATATTGTTCGTGGGTTTGGATCTGATGCAGAGAAAAGTTAGTTTGCGTATCGAGCCTATGAATGCTACCTGTTGTATATCTGCCCCCTGCTGTCCAGTTCCGTCCCTTAGTTAATGGAGAGAGTACCAGGGAAACCTTCTCTCTCTCTCTCTCTCTCTCTCTCTCTCTCTCTCTCTCTCTCTCTCTCAGAAATTGATTCTGATAATAATGATCTGGGAGAGTCTTGATACTTCACCAAATGCATCGCCATATATATATGTCTCCTCGGCAACTCGGCAGCCCCACTCCATCTTTCTCTTCAAACGCTTCAGATCCGGTCTTTGCAGCCATTGTTCCTAACCTAAAAACAAAACAACAGTGATTTGTGGTCGTCCTAAAAGGCAGCCATGAGAAAAGAAAATCCATCTATCAGTCATCCAATGCGCCGTTGGAAGGGGAAGGGGAAGGGGAAGCCAAGGTAAATTTACAGCGGAAAATGGTATGGCAATCTTAGGCTCTGTTCCTTTCACTAAAAAAAAAAAAAAAAAAAGCTTCTAGGAAACTGTTTTTCAGATTTTTAATGTTCGTTTTACAGAAAATGAATTGATCTGGAAACATATTTTCCACCAATGAAAAAATGTAAATTAAAATAAGGGAAAATGTTTTCCATTTTTCAAGAAAGGGAAAACATTTTCTTCACTCACTCTCTTATCTCACACTTGAGCCCCCTCTTTTTTCTCTTATTTCCTTTTACAAATTTGAATTTTTAAATTTTTTATTTTCTGTTTTTCATTTTTTTTTTCTTTCTTTTTTTTTTCCTTCATTCTCAACCAACCGCTAGCCACGATGACAGCCAACGACCAACCACAAGTGAGCCTTGAGCTAGCTAGCCTTAGGCCTTGCCAAATCGGCAAGCCTTTTCTAGGCTCGTGAGCTCATTGGTCGATCACCGGCTAGCCGACAATCAACTGAAGGAGGAGGAGGAAATGAAAAATGTAGAAAGAAAAATAAAAATTTAAAAAAATCAATTTATAAAAGAAAAAAATAGTTAAAGGGAGGAAAATCAAATCGAATTTTCCATGTCAATAGGCGGAATAAAACTTTCCAGTTCTTTTTCAAGTTTCAGTCAAAAATCAAAAAATATTTTCCAGTTTATTTTCAAGTTTTAGTTGAACATCGGAAAATGTTATCATTTTCCTGGAAAATTGTCTCTAAAAAACATATTTCAGAAACACCATATTTTCTACGAAATGATTAGAACCTTAATACATAAGATTCACTCGAATTCTGCAATGGCCTCACATCCAACGGATTGGATAGTCGTTTAGCAAATCATCAGACGTGAAGAGAAGAGAAAAGACCATGTGACCTTAGCCTTGACCCTCAGATGCAAAGTTACAAATGCTACGATTGATCACGCTAAATTTTATGAGTTACAAATTGATCACACTCCAAAACTTGATATGCGTTGACTTTCCCTCGCGAGTCACACAACACATAGTCAAAGGCAAAACGCAAGCGTGAGGTCTAAAGACCCAATGTCATGCCCCGAACTCCGAGTGCGCGCACATCCCACTGCGGTCGATCAAATATGCAACATCCCAGCATACGTCGCCGACCCAATCAGTTTATTACGCATGCGGAAGCGAAACAAATCTCCTGACAACATTTAACTAGAGATAGAAAAGCAGGCAATCAATCACAATACCAAACACTCATTTACAAACACATAGGTTTAAATACAACTCTGGACTGTCTACAAAATAGACCATCTTGACAAAAGGGGAACTATCCTAAAACCAACTAGCAGGACACGTTCACCGATACTTCAGTCTCCACCTTTCCAGACTTAGGGCTTCGGGTCCTCCACGACCGCATCTAGGGACCTGAAATTTTAATCCCCAAATTGGGATGAAACAATGTCTCAGCAAGTTCAACCCCCTAAACCTTTATTAGAAAGAAAATACGCCCAAGGATGGCCTAGCCACATCACACAGAAAACTTACCTCACCTAAATTCCTTCCTGCAGGTTAGCACAATTTGAATCACACAATCTCAGGTAGTAATGATAATTCAAACAATTGGAACGCCATCACTTTCATATAAATCACGATCGCACTTAGCACATATTCCAATTATTAATCACTGCCACACAAGGGCATAGCCTACTCGCAGTTCGGCTATCTATTGACACTAATGCTAGGCATCGCCTCTCCTCATGGAGCGCGGCTTCGTCAGTACGTCGACAGCATTCCCGAAAGAGCATGGGTCCAGTTGGCCTAGCCTCTACTACGACCTGAGCCACATCACTCTCTTGACGGCATTTCTAGAAGAACAAAGGTCCAGTTGGCCTAGCCACTACTGCAACCCGAGCCACATCACTCTCTTGACGGCATTTTTAGCAGAATAAGGGTCTAGTTGGCCTAGCCACTACTGCGACCCGAGCCTTTCAACCAGCACACGACAATTCGATACCGATCCCTGGATACTTTATATTTCACTCACATAATCCAATTACGATATTAACCATTAAAAATCCAATTTCAATGCCAAACCCGACACTTGGGATTTTCTATATAAAATCCATACTTTTCACAATCAATACTCAATTTGCATTATCCAATAATCAAATTCATAATCTGAATACACAGCAACAATCAGCATAAAATTCTGAGAATTTAGGGTTCTAAAATAATTTTCAGAATTTATTAAATAATTAAATTTATTCCGAAAATTAATTAAATAATAATATCCATATTTTTCACAATCCACACTCAATTTATAATATACAATCATCAATTTCAAAATCCGAATACATAACAGCGACTCGCACGAAATTCGAGCAATCGGGGTCAAAAATAATTTTTCCGTTTTTTTTAATAATATTTTAATAATTTCGGAATATAATATAATATTATAAATTCCAGAATTCGAAATCATTTAAATAATTCAAAAATAAAACCCTATTATGTCACATCAAAGCTTATATTAATATAACCACTCACTTAGCCTTAAATTAAACACAATTTAAGTTAATCAAACACTTTAATATAATCTACACTTAAATAAATTAAACTAACCACCTAATAACACTTAACATAAACTAAGCACCCCTAAAGCATCATTAACCCTCTAATCAAGGTTTAGTGATCTAAACTCACCGGATTAGCGAGCCGAGCGAACCAAAACGACGAGGATGACGCGAGGATCGACTTTCCTCAAGGCGGGCCGAGCATCTGGATTTGGAAAGGTGCCGAAACGGGCCAAATAGGTGCTGCCATACCCATCTTTCCAGCCCTTTGATTTGGGGCCGAGAATGGCGGATCTGGCGTTGGTTGGGCGGAGGAATCGGGCGGCAGCTCGACGGTGGCGCGAACGGCCAGGCGAGGCCCCACGGTGGCCGGAGGGAGCTCCGGCAGCTCCTGTGCGAGCTGAACAGCAGCTCGGGACGACGAGTTGGCAAGAAGACCGCCAAGAAGCGCGGCCAGCAGCAGCGCACAAGGACGGTAGCTCGGCGGCGAGACGGCGCGGGGCGAGGACAGCGACTCCGGCGACGGCAAGCAAAGCGTGGGCGGCGAGCAACTCTTCCGACGGTGCTGCAACCTTCGCTAGTCTTCGGCCGGTTGGGCGAGCAGGCGAGGCGAGCGGACGGCACAGTGGCAGCGGTGACGGACAAACGGTGAGGCTTCGGCTGGTGGCGGTTGCTGGCTTCCGATCGAGCCTTCTTCGGTTGCTGGATCCGAAGAAGCAAGAAGAAGAAGATGGAGAAGAGAGGCGACGGGAGAGAGGAAGAAGAGAGGGAGGAGAGAGAGAGATGGGACCTTTTCTCTCATTTTCTTTTCTTTTTCTTTAATCCCTGACACATGGCTCACCATGGCCTCACATGAGGTCATCTTTCACTCACACCAAGCTTCCACAACAATCCTCAAATGGGTCCAATTTCATTTTCCACCGGGGCCTAAAATCTTGTACATTAATTTATTCCATTCCCTTCAATTCTCTTCCAATTGAGTCCAATTGAAGTCCATAAAATTAACCCAATGTCACCACACTTCAATTCACCTAATTGCTTGACCATAGAACCATCTTCAGTCCCAAATTCACAATCCCTGGCTTCAACTAAACAAAAGCAGCCCTATTTATCCAGTTGAAATTAGAACCCGAAAATCTAGATGACACACCCAAAAAGGCCGATGCAATGGCAGAAAAAAAAAAAAGGCTTTGCTAACATAATATTTTTCGGATTACTGCGAAAAAAACAGCTTTGTTGCAAGTCATAAATTCTTAAATGAGTGAATCCCATAACAATTTATAATTATATTTTATTTGATTTTTTGTGGTCCAGAATATATTGTTATTCTCATTTAGATTAAATAATGTCACTCAATCATTTTTCATAAAAAAAAAAAAAAATTGCGTTAAGCCAAGCCTCATTTATTCATTGTCCAATTTCTTTCCCTATGTAATAAGAGTATACCGTGGAACTCTAGTCTGGAACATGCACCCGCTTACCCTCAAATGGAGTAGTACAATATTTTCTTAAAGTAAATAGCAAAACAATTAAATTTTCTTAAATCTACAGAGTACAAGAAATCAGTATGATCAACATGAGAAGGTCCTCAAACAAATTAAATGAAAATAATCAGAAATTCCATTTGCCGGTGGAGTCGACGGTTTCACCAAACGGATTACAGAGGATCTAAAATTCAGCTATGATGGCTAGTCAATGTAAATCCTGGTTAGTGATCTTTTGTGTACAAACGCTTGATTATCGCATTTTGTTCAAATTTATTATGATGTTCTTCACAAATATTCGTCTTATCCAAAATTGTTCTGATTGATGTGATTTACACCGATCAATTGAGTGTATTAATTGCTTGCAGGAAGACCTTCTTCAAGCCCAATCAGATCGGAGGAACTCCGAATGATCATCGTTATATCTCGTAGGAAGAACTCCTAGGAATCTCTTTTCAAAATGGCGAGTTTCGAAAACTGGAACGTTTGTCTTCGCAATTAATCGCAGGTTGTAGCAAGTCTCACCTTTTGCAAGTGATCGCAGCCTATAGCCTTGAAGTGCGAAGTGTCGAAAAAGTCTTCTTCTTGCAACTGGTGCATCATCGCAGACCAGATCGTTCCCGTTCGCCCGCTGCATTATCACGCCCGGGAGCATTTTCTTTGCACGGAGCACTATCGCAGCCCGTAGCATCCCTTTCGACCAGTGCATTGTCACAGCCCAATCATTATCTTCGTACGGACCATTATCGCATCCTCAGCATGCAACAAGTCCTAGATTAGGAAGACATCGATGCTCATTTTTATGTATACGGATATCCTGTTACATGATAATTGCAATATCTCCAATTTTTTTAGCTTAAGAAAACTGTCTTGCTTAGTTGTTATCACTGAAGTGGTTTCCAGCAAGGTTAAGGACTTCCAGATTTTGGAGCTGAGAGAGCAAAGAGGGTATCGGGCCTTCAAATTTATTGGTGTCAAGGTGAACCAGGGTTAGTTGAGTCATGTTCATGGGATAAGATGGTGAAAGACCTGATTGTTGAATCAGTGAGATGCGTGAAGCTCGTGAGCAAAGGCGGTCTGGCGCTAGTTATCTCATTGTCAAAGAGTCTTAATTTGACTAGCTGAGACAGGTTTCCAATTGAAGGTGGAATCTCACCTATTAGCATGATTCTTTCGAGGTTCAAATTGGCGACCGTTGTCAGCTTAAAAACCCAAAACAGAGAAAATATGGGCTAAACAATCGATGGTTTCATTATCGGATCTAGGGATTCAAGCTTGGAAAGGTTACTGAATGAATACGGGATCATTCTAAAGAATTCACAACCTACAAGACCAAAATAACTCAAAGACCAAAGGTTTGGGAAAACTACCAAAAAAATCATAAACCGATACTAATTTAGTCATAAACCTTTTAATTGGACCAATTTGTCATAAATATTTTCATATTGATACTAATTCAGTCCATTCAGCCAATTTAGACTGGAAATTACTGAC
Source organism: Eucalyptus cladocalyx (assembly GCA_017140615.1). NCBI lineage: Eukaryota > Viridiplantae > Streptophyta > Magnoliopsida > Myrtales > Myrtaceae > Eucalyptus > Eucalyptus cladocalyx. Next base: position 20,367,610 of record CM029522.1, read on the forward strand.
GTGGACGCTAGCCGTCCTATACCAGTGCTAATGTGGACATTTTAAATTTTTTCTTTTTTTCAAAATTAGGACTCTTGTGGACAGCATAGGATGGCTGCAAGGGTCGTGCCCTCGCCAGAGGCTACGAGGGCCGCCCTCACCTAGATAGAGTGAGGACGAGTCCATGCCATATTCAACAAGGACTACCCTTGTCCAGGCCGTAGGGTCGTGCCCTCCCCAAAGGCCACAAGGGCCACCCTTGCCTAAAAGGCGTGAAGGTCGAGCCCTTGCTAAATTTAGCGAGGGTCGCCCTCCTTTGAGGCCACAAGGGCTGCGATGCCCTCGCTGACCCTCACTTGTGGCTAGTCGCCGACCATGTTGATTCGGTACTAGCCACAATCCAAAAACGAAAAGAAAAGGACAAAAAAAAGAAAGAAAAAAAGGAAAAGAATTTAAAAAAGAGAAAAAATAAACAATTTATTAAAAATATCCACATTAGCATCGGTTATGTCACATTGGATGGTCAATGTCCATGTCGATAATTTCTAGATTAAATTAGTCAGATGAACTGAATTAGTACAGATGCAAAAAAGTTTAGGAATAAATTAATCCAATCAAAAGATTTAAGACTGAATTGGTACTAATTCATTAGGTTTAGGACCTTTTTGATACTTTTCCGTCAAACGTTTCCAATTGATGGTGGTAACTCCCTGGAAAACGTGCAGCAGCTAGTTGCGATGTAGCAGGACTACTTGAGATAAAGTCCGGTAAGTGTCCCACGGGAATGTCGTCACCCATATTGAGATGTGGCAGTCACGGTTAATAGAACCATAGATAAGAGTACTTCCTTGGTCAAGAACAGTTGCATAGCCAGTGTTCTCATCACACTCTACGCCATCCCATAAGCAGCAATCCCGATTTGGTTTCTAGGTTAGTCTTTGGATAAGCGAGAGGATCGCTCGCAATGTTGGTGATTGTTAAGCTTTCCTCAAATTGCAGCAAAGCATACGTCTCTTCCATACGACACTGTGGTTTATAGAATCAGATAAATTGTGCATAGCCACAAGATGAAACTCCATACAACAAAAGTTATGTTGATCGACACATCGACCCTTTCTGTTTATGTCTGTTAAGCAAGTAAAGTTATGTTGATCGACAACACTGTACACTCAGCTTATTGCGAGCGTGAAAATTTTCGGACGATGCCTTTGTCAACTGTTCAAATGATGTTCCACATTAAAATTTTGTGTTGTACCCGTAGGGAACTGGATTTAATATAAAAAAAACCATAGCAAACTCTATTCTATTGTTGATGGGTATCTTGCAATAAAGAACATGCTATCTTTATTTGATTTATCAAATCATTACCATTTGCTGGTGTCAAACATGACCTAAGTATTTGCACATATATATAAGTGTTGGCACTTAGACCTGTCAGTCAATTGCTTTCAAACATTTTGGCACAGTCTCTGCAAGTTAGTTGGAAGGCTTGGTCCTTCATGGTCCTTGATATTATGCGCTTTTCTAAAACTGAAACATTTTCCAAGGTATGGTCCCCGGCAAAAAAAAAGGGGGGCCGAATAGAAAATCTACCACTCAAGATCGAATAGAACTTGTATGGTAAGAGATGATCAATATATAGCTCTAGCATAGACAAACCTACCATCATAACCTGTTGGCGAGTCTACGCAATGGCATGTCAAGGGTCAGTGCTGATGATTTATTTGCTCATACTAGTCCCATTAACTTATGTGTGTTTTCTCTCTCTTTTGAATTTTTGTCTATATCTCAAGCTGGTGATCTCTAAAGTGGCCATAGGTAAGATTCTAAAATGGTGAAGAGGTAAGGAATGAATTGAATTGCATACCAAATAGGGGGAGAGCATGCTTAGGATGTGTGCGTGTGTAAAAATTGTAATGAATTCACGAATACACCTTTTGGTATATCATTATGCTTAGCTTAGGAACTCCGAAGTTAAGTGTACTCAGATGGGAGCACTACCAAGATAGCTAACTCCTGAGAAAGTGTCTTCTTGTAGGTCAAACTACCCAACCATGAGACTTAGTATGAGATGGCCAAAGTGAATAACACTTTGAATGAGTTAAACCCAGAATATCACAAATTGAAAATTGAGTGATACTTGTGTTAACTTCAAGCGAAAATTTAGATGTAATGATGTGGTAGAAATTATACCTAAATTGCGATCAAAGCACTCAGACGCCACACAACCAAGATTGCATTGCTTGAGCACTGTCGGGACAAATGATTGGCGTCATGACAACCTCGCACACGCAGGCCGTCAAAAATCCACGGCAAAATGGTAATTGCGCAATCAGGAGCACCTATTTTATTACGTTCCCCCGATGCCTTAATGAGGAATGCACTACATATTAGCCCCGCAGTTAACATTACCGCCACCCCTCTCTTCAATGCTTTGATCTTCATGTGATTGCTCACTTCTCTCTGTATAGTCTTATTAATCTTGTGTTTCAGTGAGTGTTTTCAAAGTAGGGGAGAATCATATGTAGTTTACGTGCTTGCAGAGTCAAATATTTATAGTTGTTTTTAATGTCATTAAATGTTTTTTTTTTTTTTGGGTCGAAAAGTAAATGGTGAGTTAGCTACAAAGAAAACAACAGAATGCTGTGACTAGTCAAAGAGGTGGCGAATGTGCATCCTTCGTTTAATAGGATGGCGAACATCAGCTTTATGAGGAAAGACTTTTTTCTCTGATTTTAGACTGAATTTAAATGGGTGACCGCAAAATAGTTGATGTCCTAACTTATTCTTGTCATCCAAACGTATTTCACAAAGAGAATTTTCGGTGATTGATACATATATAATTCTTTTTTTTCCTGGCTTAACACATGTTCATACATATCATTTCATTCGTCTAGTTGGCAATACCACTAAGCCATGCTCTCATGTTATGTCCTGCCAAAAATTGACAGTCTTATGCACATCGTAAAACATTGATTGCATGAAGATATTTGACACTAATCCGAAGAGGCATGACAAAGCCAAATTCAATATCTTGTAACCTTTCTTTTTTGTATTTATATCTCAACATCTATTTCCGGATAATAGAGAGTGGACTCACGTTACCACAATTGAAAATTAAAAAGATGTTCTTCACTCATGTTCACGCAGAAAATTAAAAAAGGCACCTTTTATTAGTTGAGCAATAAAACCACAAAGGCATTACATAAGTTTAATGACTTCAGTGCAAAGAATAAGTCTTCTGGCAACTCTGAGAGCATGAATCCGCACAAGCTCCAACCTTGTTCTCATCCACTCCAACTTTATTGGTTTCTACATGAGGTCAAATTAAAACAGGAGATTATAAAAGTTACATCAAAATTGAAATTGAATTTGTTTTCAACAAGGGCATATATATCAAAGTATAAGGAAATGAAATGATTTAGTATGCAACACTTCTTTCACAATTAAAATATATCAATGAAACACTGATAAACAAAACAAGATTATACAATGAATTTCTTCATTTTAAGGATCTAAGAAGAAGTTATGTTATATTTTTTTTATCTCGATGTGAAGATTATTACCTAGATGGTGGCCAAGACAAGTAGACAATACACAACCAACATTGCAATGCTCTAATGGCATGACCTTCGAGGACTCTCCTTGAGGGCGCCCACGGCAAGAGTGATAGCATCCAAATGGGTTAATTTCAAAGAAACATTCCTTAAAACACGTCCACTTTGATAGAAGTATGCGCTCATTAGCGTCAGCATTGGCACCGATGGATGACCAGAGTATTAGAGCCACCACGAGTATCGTTGACCCCATTCTATTGGATGCAATTACTACCATGGCTATTCCCACCTAAACTACTTTTAGCCTCTCTCTCTCTCTCAATGAATCTTGATAGCTTTGGGACCTAGTACAGTGATGTGTTGAGATGAACGAATGCATCACCTTTATACTAAAAGATTTATTCAATTTGTTGAATGAGTTGGTGACTAGAAAGGTATGCAAAGGAAAAATATTATCCTTTTCATTTAATGATATATATCATCTAGTTGAATGATATGGATTTCTTACCAATTTTTAGGTCCAGTAAAAAGCTGAATAATTGCATTTTATGATATATAGCATCTAGTTAAATGATATGGATTTCTAACCAATTTTAGGTCTAGTAAAAAGGTGGCAATAATTGCCATCTATTGTTTGTGACAATCTCTTCTTATATTGGGGTAGTTGTCAAATTTATCTCATCAATAAGTTTCTTTTTAAATAAAGGTTGAGCATGGTTCTAGGGTAGAACCTTGAACTTGAGAATTGAACTAGCGGTAGGGGTGAGCATCAGTCTAGGGTCAACCCTGGACCAACCTTGGATCGGCCCAACCCTACTGATCCTGGTCCGGTTCCCAGGGAGACCGAGTTTGTCCTTGGTCCTAGGATTCCTAGACTAATATTGTGCGGGTTGGTTTTCGGTCCTAAGAGCTTAGGGTCGGTCCAACCCGGATCAACCTTGATTATATATATATATATATATATATCTAATATATTATTTATAATATTTATATATAGAAAATCCTAAAATAAATGGCATCAACAATATTAAATAGCTCCTTAGTGAGGAGTTCAAGTAATTTTACACTATTTTTTAATAACTTAGATCTTTTAATGTCTTTTATGGCGTCAATAGCCATAATTTACAAAGGAGGAAAATGTTTTTGTGATAAGTCCTCACGGCTATAAATAGCGCCTCATGGCATCCTCCTCTAGTACTCGTTCTCTTTTGTCTTATTTGTCTTCTTAGTCTTTAATTTGTTAAAATAGAAAGAAACGACTTCTTTGTTTGCCACTCGACACTCACCTCACTCACTTTGAGTCACTCATGCCACTCACCAGGGCTTGTTGCTCCCTGCTCGATGCTTGACGCCCACCCCACTCGACACTCGTCACTTGCCTCTCTTAGCTAACCTCGCTTGTCACTGAACCTATCGCGCCCCGATCCTTGGGCACACACACATCCTTCTCTTGGTTGATTTTAATATGCGATATCCCAGGACTATATATCGCCGACCCTTTCTTTTTATTAAGCACATGCGGAAGCAGTTAAAATACCCAGACAATAAAACGATGGGATAGAAAAGCAGGGCCATATTTTTCATATTGAAATTTATAACCAAACTTTTATACAAAACACAAACAAATTCATAACTATTCACTTCAAAAGAAATTCTCAAAAGAAGATAGACTCTCAGTCCATCCAGGCCATACTTAAGGCCCCTCTCGGTATTATCTTGTTCCTCAAAAAATCATTCTCCTTAGATTTCACCTTCGAGTCCTCCTTCCCAGACTCCTCCTCAGCTCCTCAGCGGGGTCCTGAAATGTTTTTCCCCAAACCGGGATGAGACTACGTCTCAGCGAGTTCTACCCCACTAAACCCAATTAGTAAACTATTATACTATAGGCTGCCTAAATATGCACAGATCAGGGGACTTACCTTGGCTTCGGATCCCACCTGCAAGTCAGTACAATTCATAATAGGCACCCAAGCAATCATATCACAGATCGATATCTCGATCAATCGATCCAGTCGATCACACACTAACAAGACCACTCACGGTCATTTCCATTCAATCAATTATTTCACAACAATCGGATCAATTCATTGATCAATCGAACTAGTCGATTACATGTCAGACGGACCATTCTAGGTCAATACTCTCGGGCATCAAGTTCGCCAAAGTGACATATTCACTAGACAATTGCGTGCGTTCTTTAAGGCGCCGTTTTCGCCAGTGTTATCCCAAATCACCGAACCACACATGCCTACAATGATCTGTCCAATAGACAATTGTGTGCGTTCTTTAAGGCGCCGTTTTCGCCAGTGCCATCCTTAGTCACCGAACCACGTATGCCTATAACCATGTACTGAATAGACAATTGTGTGCGTTCTTTAAGGCGCCGTTTTCGCCAATGATATCCCAATCACCGAACCACACATGCCTACAACAATGTACTCAATAGACAATTGTGTGCGTTCTTTAAGGCGCCGTTTTCACCAGTGATATCCCAATCACCGAACCACACATGCCTATAACAATGTATTTGATAGACAAGTGTATGCGTTCTTTAAGGCGCCGTTTTCGCCAGTGACATCCCAGTCACCGAACCACGTAGGTCCACAATAATGTATGCACTAGACCGATACGTGCGTTCTTTAAGGCGCCGTTTTCGCCAGTGATGTCTCAATCACCGAACCACGTAGATCCATACACTGTGTCTGATTGGTTCACTTCCAATTCTCTCATAATTCCATCCACTTTACAACTCAATCAAAGCATTATAAATGCTAAACAAACATACTCGGCCATTTACCAATCAATCATTCAATCTCAATCAATTCCAAATCAATTTAGAGTAAATCCCTAAAATATCACAATTTATTCAATTCCATACAATGTAGAGCTCAAATAAATAAACGAACTGCGCCACGACGATCAACACGAGATTTCAGTCGTCGGCCATCAAAATCTTAATTTCCGAAAAATAATTAATTAATTAATTAATTTCGAAAATTAATTATTAAATATCAAAAATTACATTTAGCTCAAAATAAGGCCCAATTAAATGAACGAACTTCACCACGATCATCAGCATAATTTTCCGGTCACGGGCCATCCCAGTTGAATTTTCAGGAAATAAATAATTAATTAATTAATTTCGAAAATTAAATGATTAACATTAAAAATTCAATTTAGCTCAAAATAAAGCCCGATTAAATAAACGGACTTCACCACAGTCATCCGCATAATATTCCGGTTCCAGACCATCTCCCTTGAATTTTCGGAAAATAAATAATTATTTAATTTAATTCCGAAAATTAATATTTAAATGCCAAAAATCTCACTTAGGCCCGAATCATCAAATTGAAGCTCAATTAGGGGTCCAAAAATTCCCGAGACACTCCCAATAAATAGTAGACCACGTCTACTTGTTAATTGCACAATCAATTTATCTAAATCGCATCACAATTGACTAATAATTGCTAATTAATTCTAATCTAACAACCTAAACATAATTAATTAAAACTAAACCAACCTAAAGCATAATTAGCCAACTAATCCGGGATTAGTGAGATTACTCACCAAATCGCGCGCAAATCGGATCAATCCGACGGCGGCGACACGAGGAACGATTCTTCCCAAAGCACGGCTCGGGTTCGGGGCCGGGAAACGGCCCAAAACGGCCCACGAACAGCTGGATACCCACTCCGTGGGTTTGCTGGTTCGGCCGCAAAACAACAAGAAAGAGAGAGGGTTGGGGGCGGCAAGAGGTCAGGAGAGTGGGTGGTGGCTTGGCGAGGCCGAACGGTGGCCCACGGTGGCCAGAGGAGGTCGGGCGGCGGCTGGTCGGGGCGGAACCGAGCTGAACAGAGGCTGGTTCGCTCGGGGAGGCGCGGCAACGGCGACGGATGCGGGCGGAGCGCACGGCGGCGAGCGGCGCGTGCACGAGTGCGGGCGCGGGCGGCGGTGCGGCGGTGGGACGAGCGGCAAGCGGGCGGCGACGGAGCTGCAGCTTCTGGTCTTCCTCCGCTTCTGGTTCACTCGAACGGAAGGGGGGAAAGGGAAATGTCGAGGGAGAGAGATGAGAGAGAGGAGGGGAGATAAACATTGACTGGTCAAAGAGTAGAAAAGAAAGAGAGAGAGAGAATGGGCGGTGGGGAATCGCACGAGGGGAAGGGGAGAGGAGAGAGGAGAGAGAAAGAAAAGAGAGAAAAGAAAGAAAAGAAAAGAGAGGGAGAGAGAGAAAAGAAAAAAGGAAATGCATAATTCTTTATTTCAATTTTCCTTTTCTCTTTTCCTTTTCCTTTCAATTTTCTTTTTGGTCTTCAAATTTTCTTCCGATAATTTCTTTATTGAAATTTTGGACCCGTCAATAAATTGACGAGTGATGAGACAGGATCCTATTTATCCATTCAAATTAAAACCCAAAAATCTGGATGTCACAGAACCCATAGGGTCGGTCCGATCCTCGCTCGCCTTTTCAGGGAGTACAAAAAATGAAACAAAAAATTATTGGTTGGTCTTGAGTTGACCCTAAAATTGAACCAAACTCATTAGGTCCGTCCAGACCTTTGTTGCCTTTTTAGAGAGTACAAAAAATGAAATAAATAAATTATTGATTGGTCTCGGGTTGACCTTGGAACCAGATCGAACCCACTGGGTTGGTTCGGTCCTCGGTTTTAAGCTTAATAAGGTCGGTTCTTGGTCCCAAAAATTGAAGATCAGCACTGTGTGGGTTGTTTCTAGGGTTAGGGGGTGGGCCAGCCCAACTCGGACCATGCTCACCCCTAACCAATGGAAATCTATTTCAACAAGTAGATTCTAGGTTCTACATTTATAGAACTTAGAACTTGGAGCTTGGAACTTGAAACTTAGAACCTGGAACAAGTTTTTGTAATTTTTCTTGGTCTAATCTTCAAGTGATCCTGCAATATTCTGTGGCGTTCGACAACGAGTGTGTAATTTGGAACCACTAGTCCAAGCTTCCATTTTATGATTAAGTGTAACGACCCCAATTCTATCTCCAGGTCCTAAGTGGCACGGGTTACTTATGCGACGACCCAGTATCCAACTATCAAGCTAGGCATCACATATTTTCTGGGGTTTCCTAGCTCAACCAAGGCATCCCGTTTAATGAACGAGTCATCGTTGCCAATGCTATGTGATGATGGATGTTTTTTCCTCTTTAAGTGCACACACACAAGTGCATCACACAAGTTGATTATTATCTTTTCTTTTAGTTAATGCATGGCCCGAAGGCGTGCTCATTCGGTCGTGTGTGCCATGAGTTCTTGCACTAATCTAATAAACATGTCGAGAACAATCCTCGGTCCGTAACTTGAATCAACCATTTAGCACCAATCCTTGCATTGAACAAGGCTCGAAAACAGCACACCTCAATGCTGATCCAAGACCTTGAGGCTTGGGTACACCTCATTTTAGTGACAATCCCAAGCTTGATGGATTTCCACTCCAACCTAATGTGAATACACATGTATCAAGAATGACTCTCAACTTGCAATTTCATTCAACTCCAAGCACAAAGTCCCCACATTCATTGGGCTATAGAAATCGACATGCTTGATGTCTTACCAAGACCTTGTAAATTTAGGCGATCCTTATACCGATCAAGGCATAAGATCGACATGCCTCAATGTCGATTTAGGACCTTGAGGCCTTAAGTGATTCCTGCACCAAGCGAGGCTTAGACCTGACATCATATTTATGCCGAAACCAAGGCTTTATGACTTGGGCAACTTGTCTTGCAATGAAAACAATCCGAATGAGCCTCAATTCCATTTTGAACACATATGACTCAAGCACATGGCCATGTTCCATAACAAATAAGATCAAACAAAAGACATTGCAAACTACCCACGGCTTGATGGGTGAGCACCTACTGGCCTTAACAATAGGATCTACTTTCTTAGAAGAAAGAGAGGAATCTTACTTACCTCGGCAAACTTGAGAACCAACCTACATAGCTTGGTGGGTTGAGTATGTGAGGTTGAGAGAAAGGAGAAGAGGGAGGAGGGTAGGCATGAATGACGAGGGGTTCCAATGATGGAAATGAATGGGGGTTCCTCCCATTTAGGGGCACCGATCTCATCATTACTCATCCAAATGGCCCAATCATATTTCTCGGAGTGGCACGGCTATGACATTGAGGTGGCAAACCTAAGTTGCAAGGTGTCATGCATATTTTAAAAGGTGGCACACCTAATGACCTAATGTAATTGGAGGCTTACTTGTTTCATTCCTATTGGACCATTTATATGATGCCATCATGATTTGGTCTATTTGTTCTCTGAGGAAAATCTTATGATAATGATGATCATATATTTCAAAGACACCTAAGCTAATGACTCGCCATTCTCATTAAATGCTTAGATTCAGTTAATCATGGGGTTTGGATATTTAACACATACCTAAATTTGAGAACTTGCTTTCTAAGTTTGGTCTTCTAGAATATTACACCAAGTTCTATTCTTATTGGTCCACTTAAGCCATTGAGTCATTTGTCTCTTCCCCAAGGAAAATCTTGAGCCATCATTACCAAATCTTCAAGGGACACCTAAGTGAGATAACTCATCCTTGCATTTAATGAGGTGTTCTAGAATCTTCTATATGTCTTCTCTTGTTTGATCCATTTGTCCAAGAGTCCCTTACTTAATTCTCAAGGTGAATCTTTGGTAATCATTACCAAATCTATAAATATCTATCCAAAATGGTGAGTCATCCTTTTTCGAGAAGAACCTAGGATATTCTAGAAGGTTCTATTTTGTCCATTTCCAAAGAATATGGCAATCATTGGAAATAGGTGATCGAAAGTGCAATGGGAAGCGAGCAAGAGCTTTTTGTGTACATCATTAATGACCATTTTAACACACCCAAGGTTCAGCCTTCACGCCCCATGCTCACCTGAACCATTTCTTTGGACGGTTGGTGAGCCTAAATGGTGGTCCTTGGTCCTTCGGTCGATCAAGGCCAATCCTAAGGCTGCCCATGGCCTAGCACTAAGCCAAGGCACTCATGAACCTTAGAATTAGTGACGAAATAGACGCGTCTTTCACTAAGCTCGTTCCGATCGACACCTAATCCATCCTTATGGTTTGTGGCCAATGCACTACCGTTACATGATCGAACATCACCAATTCAAGAATTTTTTTCGATCATTAAGAATTGAATAGGGAATGATGCATTTTTGGTTGGAACACAATCACATTTGATTGAGTCGAATCGTTCATGTATCGATGCATAGCCAGGCAAAATCACTTGCGGCGAGGGGCTATGACCGATCGTGACCATCCGACAATCCAAAATCGTCCCATGACCAATTCTCGTTATCCAAAAGTCATTTTATGAGCTGTCGGTAGGTCATTTGCAATCGACACCTAGGCGTCGATCGGTCGAATTATGACCAATCCTTGATTCTTTACTGCTTGAACCGATCGATCCTATGGCTAATGGTCCATGGTCAATCCATTCAAGACCTTATGGCCGATCCTTATGAGGTCAAAATCGAGGATGTTACATTAAGACTTTTACTTTGTTAATATTTCATATTTTTTGTGTATCTAAATAAAAGTAATGGTTAGTATATTTTAGAAACGAGTAGTGATTATTAAAGATGATAATTCACTACAACCATTCAATTAATAATAAATGTGGAACATAGGTAGACTCTGGAATCTATAATATAGTAGGGTTCTAGGGTATGCTGAGCAAGTTTTAAGTTCCAAAAGATGAAGAACGTGTTCCAACAGGTAGGTTTTAAGTGGAACCTATACAAAACCTAGAACTGCCCACTCTTATTTTAAACTACCCTAATTTTCTTAGGAACCACATTTCCCACAAATATATATATTTTTTTATTTGGGTTGGTGTAGAAACCAGTTAATCAACAAGAAGTGTATGCAATAGTTTTCACAATAGCAATGTCGAACAAGAACTAAAGTCAACCCATAATAAGAATGATAGTTGTTTGGTAGGCACAGGAGTCAAAGCACAATTGAAACATGTGAAACAAGATTATGCAAACCTGAAGAAAGAAAATTCCAAACTAAAGATAATGTTGGTTGTATTGTTGATGTCTATAGTAACACACTCTATGAATTTGCAATAGCGTGCTATTTCAAACATGTTTTGTATTTGTAGACCATTTTTGTACATGTATGTGCACCCTATTTGTGGGATGAATGAAGAAAAGGTCATTTGCAATCTAAAATGTACATATGTTTGTGGCAATATTCATTATGATGTTTGGCAATGATGTTTGTAAAAGTGAAGGTTCCTTATGATGTTTGTGGTTTTTCATAATTCAAATCCTCTCTAGAAACATATGGTACTTAAAAGAGAGGCCGCAAAATCTCATGACCCTAAGGAAAAAAGAGAAGCTAATAGGGACAAAAAAGTCAGCATCTTATAAGATACATGTTAACTAAATATTTATACTTGTATAGTCTACAAAGCACAATTCTCATGAATAATCACATTTTATTGTAATAAGAAGCTATTGCAAGCATAGTACTTCATCGATCCCACATCATCAACAAATAAAAGAAATCCACAACACTATTTCATTAAACCCATCGGTGACAACAAAAAGTGAGCCACAACACCACTTCACCAAATCCATCATCAACAAATTAATAGCGATATCACTACCCTGATCCCAACCATCACAAATAGCTATCATTCTACATCCACAAAGTCAATGTTCACTCTAATTGGGGCTTCAAAAATATTCTCAATGTTGTCCTTGAAAGTGCTAGTATGAACATCTAGAGGGGGGTGAATAGATGTGAAGAAAAATTTTTCGCGAAAAGTAGTAAAATATTTTGGTTTTGAAATTGAGTCTGAAGAACAACAAACTTTGAGTGAGTTCATACCTTAACAGTTAAAAAGAACTAGGAACAAAGTAAAGGAGTTTATGGAAGAGAATAAGAACACATAATTTATAGTGGTTCGGCTTTGATCAAGCCTATGTCTACTCTCCCACGTTGACAACCTCCTGGCTAGTTTCCACTATGAATCAAAAGAGAATTTACAATTTGTGATCTCGATTTCATAGTGAAAAGTCTGATGTTCTCACAAAGTCGCACTATAAGTCTTTCTCTTTTTTTAGTACAATTTTGAGCTCAGAATATGGAATAACAAGAAAATGGGAAGCTTCGAATTTTCGAATTTCCCTTTCACGCACTCTATCGAATGATTGGAAATGTCTCTTTAAATATTCCTTCATGCCTTCTCGACCGTTGGCACTTTCCAAATGAATTCTTCCAATCAACTCGTTGGACAGAATCAATCAAGGAGATCTCGAGCCATTTGAAGATTGTGATGAAAACCCGTTAATCTTGTCCGCCCATAGAATCAGGATCTTGGTTTTCATAAGTAGATTCTTTCCTAATTTACTTGCCTTCCAAAAAGATTTGATGTATCTAAATTGATTCCAATAAAGATAACAAATCTCGTAAGAGTTGTTGTCAACTAGAAAGCCATATGTATCATGTACACACCGAAGCTTTGAAGAAATGAAGATAATCTTGAGTCTGATTCCGTCTTCATTCTTCATCACATTCAGTATGGAATTTATCAGAGTGGGCAAACTTATGGTGTTAAACAGACTTTGACACAAAGTCTAGAAATCTGATAGACTTTAGCACAGAAGTCTGAAAATCTTCAGAATATACTTTAAATAAGTTTTGTCAGCTTCAAAACATCAAAGGAGTTTTCTTCAATAATCTCCCCTTTTTTTATGGTGACAAAACTTCCTTGCAGATTTAAAGATTTATAACCTGGAAAACAACACTTTAGCAGTACATGATATCTTATAAAAACAAATTGTTAAGAATCTGGATAGTATTGATTCTGCAACCACATAAAACATGTTAATCTTGAAAACAAAGACAAACATCAAGATTTAAACATCCATATCCATAATCATCACTACCATAAAGATTGATGCAGAATATTAGTGTTCAAAATAATCAAATAAACTCAAATCAAATATGCAAAAGTTCAAGTTCAAGTTCAAATTTGCACTCATTCTCCCCTTTTTGCCAACAACAAAAAGTGGAGAAAGTCAAAATAGAAAAGAGATAAATGGAATCACTACTATCTAGGAACTCGAACTAGTTGGAAATCCCCCATTGATTGCACTGCCTTTTCAACCTTCTGGCACCGGCGATGAACATTCTCAACTTGATTCTAAATAGTGTCGATATTGGCCACAGTCTGAGAGACTTGTTGATTCAAAGTCTGTACCTGAGTGTCTAAAGGATGTACATTTCCAGTGGGAAAATCAGAAGTAGATCTCAAGGCAATGTGAATCTTTTGGATCTCAATCTCCATAGCGTATTACTGAGTTTTAACTTCCAATAGGAGCTCTATCATCCTTGGATAGTTAGCATTCGGTTCAGTCTGTGCACTAGCCTAAGCGAATTGAATTCGAGGAGAATTGAGAGATGAGGGAACATCAACTCGTCTAGCACCATGACTCGAGGTAGATTCTTCAATGTCAACTTTAGAAAATTGAGAAGCATAGACATCTTCTGGGTTTACAAGAGATCAACTTATACCATCACTCGCAAAATGAGGAGAAGAAATCCTTGCTTTCTCACGAGCTCCCCCTATTTCTATGCCTACAGGTGGAGAAGGGATTCTTTCTTCTTGTGTCTTCTCATTTTCAGAATGAGAGTGATGTTCTGTTTCTGTGCGTACTCCCTCAGGTCCACTCCTAGTTGCTTATGAGTGTTCAGACAATGTGATTGCAATTGTCTCTTCATAAGAATCATTCTCACCCTTCTTTTTAGAATGACCTTCTTCTTCTTCTTCTTCTTCTTCTTCTTCTTCTTCTTCTTCTTCTTCTTCATGTCTTGCTTCTTCCTTCTCTGTTTCTTCTTCTTCTTCTTGCTCTCCTTGCTCTTCTATCTCCTTTTCTTCTTGTCTGTCTCCTCCTTCTCTTTCCATTGGTTGTCAAAACCAATAAATTCTTAAAGATTCTTTAAGGCAATGGCAGAAATTGTAAGATCATACTCATTCTCTTTGTCCTGCAAAATAAGTGATCTTCTCTTCTTTGCAAGTTCTTACACAACTTCCTTGCCTTTTCTCTTTCTTCCAGTAGAGTCTTCCTTGGTTTTGCTTGAGGACTCCTTCTTCAAGCACTCAATTACCTTGTTTAGATCATTCAACCTCATCTTCGAAATCATTTTTAGTCCTATTGCCATAGGCACAATAGATCTGGAAACTGGATCTAAAAATAAGTGATGCGGGAAACTAGATCTGAAAATGTCTAAACAACTTTGTAACCAGCACAGAATAAGTCAATTATCCTTTATCCTTCATAACCGTCCTGTACATGTGCATCATGATGTATGAAGAAGTGAAAAGCGCATCCAATTGCAGATGGCAAACATGAGTCTTCCTTTGAATTTGGAAACATCTCTTTTTGATGTAGTCTTTGGTCTGATGTAATTAATGACAATTTTGTGCAATAGAACATTTGAGGCTAGCAGTCTAGAGTATGCGATGCCTTCATCTAGTAATCTGTCCTTGATAAGAAATATGGTTGCTTGTCCGATGGAGACACTAATAGGTTAAAAACCACTCCTTTCCACCCCTATAATGTCTGCCAAAGTGTCAACATCCACCACATAGGCTTTATTACTCATAGTAAAATGGATTTAATTCTGATTAAGAAAAGACAGATTTGAATAGAAAAATGCTATCAATTTTGGATATGCAATAGCCGTCTCATAACAAAGATTCTCAAGTTGAAGGAAGGCCAACTTTTCCCTCAAGTTAACCTTGATCGAGTCTAAGAAGCCAAAATCAACCGTTCGAGGGTTCATCACCCCTTTGTTCAACATTTGGGTGTAAACCCTTTTGTGTTCCTTAAAACGAAAGAGTTTTGTTCATCACTAGGTTCATTAGCAGCCACACCCATTCTGGGTTAAAAGTTTGAAAACATCCTTTCATCATCATCCGTACTCTCAGGCTAATTCTCAGAACTAAATCTAGGATCATAAGGAAAGTTAAGAAAAGCTTTATCAGCCGATCCTTCTGGCACTATACCCAAGCGTTCCATAGCTCTTAAGAACACTGTTTCATTCCCATGTCCATGTACTTTAAGAAAATTCGTAATAAAAGACATCGGAGAACCACCCTATTTCAGATAATTATAGTGCTTAGAGAGGAACAACATCTTATTCTACTTCTTCTTCCATTGGTTGGCACGGAGAGTTCTGAGGAGAGTGCTGTGGAGACTTCTGCGGAGAGTCTTCTTCAGTGAGATCGAAATGTGTTTGTTCTTCGGGCACATTCCAAGGCCCCTTGCTTGCAATCCGAGAGAATTTCCTTTGGCAAGACATGTTTCTAGACTTAGAGGATTTCTTAGACTTGTTCGAGTGAGGAAAATATGGAAACTTGCAGAGAGTTTTTGAGAGAAAAAGTCGAGGGAGAAGAGAGTCTGTATTTTAGGGTTTTGAAGCAATGTGCTTGAGAGAAATGCTCGACGGTATATAAAGAGAATGAAAGGAGGTAGTTGAAGCGTCACATAAAATGCATTTTCAGAACAATTTTCAAAAAACTAACTTCCAAAATTTTAAAATCCAAAATTTACCAATGAAATAATAATTTCCAAAAATAAATTAGGTAAGCGATGATTTAGATAATTACACATTTTCATTCCAAAAATTGAAATACCTCGATTTGAGAAATTCTCTTATTGAAGTAGCTCCTTGAAATTCTGAGTCTGGCCAACTTCAGACTTTAAACGATAGGAGATATAATATTAAGCTTACTGCGAATAGACTTAAATAAGTTTTTCTCTGGAGGCTTCATAAAGATGTCTGCCAGCTGATTCTTCGAATCAATGAATTGAATCATAATCTCCCCATTTTGTACATGATCCCTTATGAAATGATGTTGAATCTCTATATGCTTCACCCTTGAATGAAGAATTGGATTCTTGGTGAGACTAATAACACTAGTGTTGTCGTATCTAATCTCGGCGCATGATTCTTCTATCCCAAAGTCTCTTAGTTGTTGTCTTATCTTAGTTGTTGTCTTATCAATAGGATTTGAGAGCAACAACTCCCAAGAGCAACATACTCTGCTTCCACTGTTGATAATGCTACGGTACTTTGCTTTCTTGAGAACCAAGATACCAGCATATTTCCCAGTAGTTAACAAATGCCAAATGTGCTTTTTCTATTAACTCTACAACCGGCTAAATCAGTATTAGAATATCCAAGTAGAGTAAAGTCTCATTCTTTTGGATACCACATACCCAGCTTTGGAGAAGTTGTAACATATTTAATTATGCATTTTGCAACACTTAGATGAGATTCTCTGGGATAAGACCGAAATCTAGCATAGACGTAGACACTGAATAAAATATTAGGTTTAGAAGCTATAAGGTAAAGAAGAGAACCGATCATGCTTCTTTATAGCTTCTAATATACTTTCTTCCCTCATTCATCCTTGTCCAGTTTCGAAGAGCTTGACATTGGTGTCTTTGTCTTCTTGCAATTCTCTAACCCAAATTTCTTGATGAGATCTTTTGCATATTTCTCTTGATGAATAAATATACCTTTCTTCGATTGTTTGACTTGTAATCCCAGAAAGAAGGTTAACCCGCCCATCATGCTCATCTCAAATTCATCCTACATAGATCTTAAAAACTTTTTGCAGAGATTTTCGTTAGGAGAACCAAAGATAATATCATCTACATAAATTTGTACTAGTAGTAAATATTTTCCTTCTCTCTTTATAAGCAAGGTAGTATCAACTTTTCCCTTTTTCAAAACTATTCTGAGTTAGAAACTTACTAAACCTTTCATACCAAGCTTGAGGTGCTTGCTTTAGTCCATACAATGTCTTTTTCAATTTACAGACTGAGTCTGGTTTTCTTGGATCTTCAAATCCTAGTGGTTGTTCCACATAAACTTCTTCTTGAATGAATCCACTGAGGAATGCACTTTTGACATCTATCTAGAATAATCTGACATTTTTATAACAAGCAAAAGTAAGTAATAATCTAATTGCTTCTAACCTCGCTACTAGTGCATAGGTCTCGTCATAGTTTATTCCTTCTTCCTATTATATCATTTCGTCACGAGTCTTGTTTTGTTTCTAATCACTTTTCCTTTCTCATCCATTTTGTTTATGAAGCCCACTTTGTTCTAATCACGGATTTGCCTTTGCGTTTTGGAATCAGCTCCCATACACCATTGATACTGAATTGTCTGAGTTCTTCTTGCAAAGCTTCTATCCAGCTTTCATCAAATAGGGCTTCGTTTATACCTTTTGTTTCTATCTCAGAAACAAGTGCTAGAATACTGGACTCTTCTCTTCATTTGGATCTAGTGTGAATTCCTTCTTTGGAATGACTTGACTTGTACTTCTAATTGATGTTTAGTCTGAGAGTCTGTTGATCTTCTACTTCATTTGAATCTTTTCGATCTACTTGTTGTTGTTCTCCAGAAATCTGAACTTCTTCAAGGGAAGTAAATTTTGTAAAGTCTAGAACAGGTTCAGATTCTTTAAGTTGAGCATGATCTGGTTGATTCTATACATAATCCTAAAACTTGACGTTCATAGATTCTTTCATGGATTGAGTCTTCTTGTTAAAGACTTTGTAAGCTTTGCTTGAAGTCAAATAGCCCAGGAAGATTCCTTCATTTGATTTCTCCTCGAACTTTCCAGATCGATCATTAGGATTCTTTAGAATAAAACATTTACAACCAAAGACACGAAAATAAGAAACATTCGGCTTCTTTCCTTTATACACTTCGTAAGGAGTTTTCTCTAGAATAGGCTTCAGCAATACTCTGTCGATAATATAGCAAGTAGTTGAAACTGCTTCTACCTAAAATCGAGAGGATATTTTGCTCTTTATTAAAAGAGTTATGGCCATCTCTTATAAGGATATGTTTTTCCTTTCCACAATCTCATTTTGTTCTAGAGTGTATGAAGAATAAAAAACTGGTGAAAACCAAATTTATCATAGAATTTCGCAAAGTCTTGATTTTCAAACTCACCTCCATGGTCAGTTCGTATGCTTGAAATAACATAAAATTTTTCATTCTGAACCTTATTTGCAAATTTCGAGAAATAAGAGAAGGCTTCAGACTTACTTGCTAAAAAATATATTCAAGTGAAGCGAGAGTAATCATCCACGAAGAAGCTGAGTTCTGGTTGGTTCAAAAAGGTCCATATGAAGAAGCTGTAAAAGCTCGACTTGTAGAGACTTGATTCACAGGTTTAAATGAACTTCTGACTTGTTTTCCCAAGACACAAGGAGTGCATAACTCATTCTTCTGGTAAGCTAGATTAGGAAGTCCTTGAACAAGTTTCTTAGAAGAAATCTTGGTAATATGCTTCATATTAACATGACCAAGTTTCCGATGCCAAAGATTTGCTTCATCTTGAAAAGAAATAAGGCATTGAGAACTTTTTGGGTTTACATCTAGAAGATATATGTTGCCATGCCTTCGACTAGTTAAAGATTGACAAAAGTCTTAACTCGTTCCAGAACAATTGCCTTGGAAGTTTATTTTGAAACCAATATCGCAAAACTAACTTATACTCAACAAATTGTAGTTCAAACCTTCCACCAAGGAAACATTGTTGATAGTCAGGCTCTCAATCTTCACAGTTCCACATCCTACAATTTTTCCTTTGATGTTTCCTCTAAAAGACAATTTTCCACCATTTAGTCTAACAAGCTTTATGAAGTAGCTTGAGTCTCCCGTCATATGTCTTGAACAGCCATTATCCAAATACCATTTGATCTTTCTTTTAGTAGTAACTTATAATCAAAAGAAAAACTCAAACTTTCTTTGGTACTCAAATTTTCTTAGGTCTATAAGAGTTAGTATTGAAAGCAATCTTAGCCTAGTCCTTCTTAATTGGTCTCCAAATCTTGAGACAATCTTTCTCAAAATGTTTTGAGCTGTTACACTTCGAACATCTGAGTGCACTATAGTCAACAAGTTTTACAAACAAATTTTGAAAGTGATTTTTGTAAAATGCCTTTATAGGTCTTTGTTTAGTTATTTCTTTTACTTTTGGAAAATCAATTAATAGAACAGTTTTTGAAGTCATACCCAAACTAGATTTGTTAAAGTAGGGTATTTGAGCTGAAAGAATTTTCTTCAGTTTTTGGATCCTTTTGAAATATTTTTATAATTTTTGAAATATCTCTTTTCAAAATAGTGTTTTCATTTGAAAGAGAATCATAATTTTTTTTTTTCAAATTATCAAAACTTTTTATTTAGACTTTCAATTTTTTTTCCCAAGAAACTTCTAGTTGCCTAAATTTAGAATTCTCCCTTTTTAGTTCGGAAATCCTTTTAAGAGATGATTTAAGACTGAAATAGAGTTCATCTATGTACTTAGAGACTTTGATAGGAATTTTTAAATCACTAACCTCAATTTCTTTGTTTGAATCTAAATTAGAGTCTATTTTTGATTCTGAGTCTAATTCAGAATGAGCCATCAAACATATGTTGACATATTCTTCTTCACTTTCCTCACACTCTGTGTCACTCCAAGTTTCTTCTTTGAGAGCCTTTTTTGTACTTTTCAGTTTGTCCTTTCTTTTTCTTCAATAGAGAACAATTAGGTATGATATGCCTCTTTTTTCTTGCACTCAAAGCATATAACATCCTTGCTAGTTTCATTGTCTTTTCTCGGTTTCTTTTGGAAATTTTGCATGCTTTGTTTCTTCCAATTGAATCTTCTTCCCTTTCTATTCAGCTTTCTAATTTTTTAATCATAAGCGCCAGCTCCTCATTGTCCATATCATTATCTAAATTTGTATCATCAGAATCAATGTTAGATTTTAAAGCAATTGATTTTTTACCTTTAAGATCTTCTTCACCATTTATCTACTCCACTTTGTATGATTAAAGTGTGCCTATTAGCTCAACAAGTGATAGAGGCATGATCCTCTAAGTTTCTCTTATTGAAGTCTTCACATGATTCTAGTATTTTGAAAGTCTAGGCAGTAGTTTGTTGACGTTTATTGGTTTAGAAATTGGTTGACATTGGTAAGCCAGGCCATTCACAATCTCTATAAAGTGACTGAACATATCAGTAATAGATTCTCCAGGCTTTATTCTAAAGGCTTCATACTATCCAAACATAATGTTTATTATGGTTTCCTTCACGCAGTCAGTCCCTTCATAAGTAATATGTAATCTATCCCAAACTTCTTTTGCTGTTTCACAAGAAGAAATTTGGTTGTATTTAGTGGGAGATAAGACACAATATAAAGAGTATATATCTTTTGCATTAAGAGCTTGTCTCTTGGAAATTTCAGCTTGTGTTGTCTCGTCAGCATCAATAACTTCTTTCTCTCAGTCTAAGGTTGATGTTGCTTTAGGATTAATCCATTTTTCAACAATGTCCCACTCCAGAGGATCTTTTGATCTGAGAAATGCCTTCATCTTGTTCTTCCACACATTATACTCTTTTCTATTGAAGTAAGAAGGTCTGGTATTGCTTTGACCTTCAACCAGTCCTAGAGCCAAAATACTAGCCATAGAAGATCGTTAGCTTAGAAGTAAAACATTTCAATAATTAAGCACACAAGCTCTAATAACAATTGAAAGTGCTAGTATGAATACCTAGAGGGAACGAATAGGTGTGTAGAAAAATTTTCGCGAAAAGTAGTAAAATATTTTGGTTTTGAAACTGAATCCGAAGAACAATAGACTTTGAGCGAATTCAGACTTTAGAAGTTAAAAAGAACTAGGAACAAAGTAAAGGAGTTTAGGAAAGAGAATAAGAACATAGAATATAGTGGTTTGGCCTAGATCAAGCCTACGCCCATTCTCCCATGCTAATAATCTCCTGGTTGATTTCCACTATGAATCAAAAGAGAATTTACAATCTATGATCTCGACTTCATAGTGAAGAGTTTGTTGCTCTCACGAAGTCACACTATAAATCTCTCTTTTTTTAGTACAATTTTGAGCTCAGAATATGGAATAACAAGAAAACAGCAAGCTTCAAATTTTGGAACTTCTCTTTCACGCACTCTATCGAATGACTAGAGATGTCTCCTTAATTACTCCTTCATGCCTTCTCGACTGTTGGCACTTTCCAAAGGAATTTTTCTAATCAACCCGTTGGATAGAATTAATCAAGGAGATCTCAAGCCATTTAAAGATTGTGATGAAAACCCATCAATCATGTTTGTCCATACAATCAGGATCTTGGTTTCCATAAGTAGATTATTTCCTAATTTACTTGCTTTCCAAAAATATCTGATGTATCTATAATGATTCAAATAAAGATAACCAATCTCGAAGGTGTTGTTGTCAACCAGAAAGCCATATGTATCATATACGAACCGGAGCTTTGAAGAAACGAAGATAATCTTGAGTCTAATTCCATCTTCGTTCTTCATTACATTCAGTCTGGAATTCATCAGAGTGGACAAACTTTTGATGTAAAACAGACTTTGACACAAAGTCTGGAAATATAATAGACTTTAGCATAAATTTCTGGAAATCTTCAGTATAGCCTTTAGATAAGTTTTGTCATCTTCGAAACATCAAAAGAGTTTTTTTTTAACAATCTTCCCCTTTCCCTACAGATTTAAAGATTTATAACCAGCAAAACAACACTTTAGCAGTAGATGATATCTTATAAAAACAAATTGTTAAGGATCTGGATTGCATCGATTTTGCAACCACAGAAAACATGTTAATCTTGAAAACAAAGACAAACACCAAGATTTAAACATCCACATCCATAATCATCACTACCACAATTATCGCTGTAGAATATTAGTGTTCAAAACAATCAAAAAACTCAAATCAAATCTACAAAAGTTCAAGTTCAAATATGCACTCATTCTCCCCCTTTGCTAGCTACCAAAATTGCGGCTACAGCTTGTCCCCTTTATAATTCTTTGCCCAATTTGTGTATATGTGCCATGTACACATTTGATGTTCGGCATAAGGTAACAATTCAGTTATTGCTGGAACCAGTCCTTACAATAATTCAAAATAAGAAATGTAAGCAAATGACATGTTGATTTCAAAAAGCAAACAATTGACCAAATTTTTTAGAAAGCAAATATTACGTTTTGTTGGTCACTCATGAATGCCCACCCTTCCCCATTTGTTATCTTCAAATCAGTCATAAATTTTTTTAGGAACCAGGACCAATTGATCTTATTATTTACCTTCACAACAGCCTAAGCTAGTGGAAACATTTGGTTATTTGCATCTCTTCCAATTGTAGTTAGCGATTCTCTCTTGTACAAGCCCTTCAAAAAACACCCGTCAAATCCTATAATCCATCTACAACTAGATAAAAATCCTCGTTCGTATGCATCGAAGCAAATATAAAACTTATCGAACTTGGTTCCAATATCAAGAAGTGGTCTCTCCATGATCTCTACATACACTCTACTTGAAGGATTTTGCAGCCTACACTTCCAAGCATAATTCCACAATTGTCCATATTTGCTGCTGTATTGACCAATGAGTATCTTCATCACATTTTGCTTCGATCTTCTACATTGATTCTTGAATATATTAATGCCTATCTGCTCCTTCACTAGCATCCTAAACTCAGTATTACTCATTTGAGGCATTAGCTTAATGAAATCAAAGAAGTACTTTGACAACCATGCACTTGTTACCTTTTTATTCTTAAAATTAATAGAACAAGTATGTTCCTCTTGGTAGGCTCTAATCTGGAAGGATTCACTTCTCCTAACAAATGCGCCATAAATCTTTCATGGACAATTTTGCCGCGAACACCTAGCTCTTACAAAAGTCTTAGTGTTTGTAATAAAGTCAATATTCCTATGTGTAGCAATGGAATTCTTCAGTATAACTTCCCTAAATTGTTTCGCATGTTGAAATTTCATACCTACCAACAAAGTAGGAGAGGTAACGAATGGATCATAAGAAGGAAACTTATTTTTTCTTCTATGCACTTCATCTTCTTTAAGCTCATCCTAGGAAGTAGCATTCTTGACGCTTTCTTCATAATTAGTCTCCTCGCCAACAACACTAACATCTGCAAAGCTTTTGGCCTTATTTGGAACTTCATCAGCTACCTGCAAAGATGCAAACTTTTCTGTCAAAAAATCCCTTTACTTTTTTCTTGATTGTACAAGCTCCTCGTCATTGTTATCACTTATGAAATTTTCAACAAGCAACCCTTCATCATCATCATCACTTGATTCAGTTACTTCCTAATCTAATACAATGATTGTGACATCACCTATGTCATCATCACTTTGGTGAACTGCATATACGCTCCTCTCCTCTCCATCATGTCTATCTTGCCCCACTTCGACCCTAACATCAGTATCACCTTGAATACCATCTCCTTCTTGTCCTACTCGGGTACTCTCTCCAACATCATCTTCATCCTCACTTTCACTATTGTACTCAACATATATTTTTACCTCTTTACCGTGAAGATAATGGTATAAAATATCTCTAAAACCATTTTCATCTTCTAAGCTTCTCAAACCATCTTTTAAGTCTTTTTCCAGGAATACAATATAGCAACTTTTGAACTTTACAAGGCAAATAAGTCACTATATCCCTAACAAGTCCTATATAAGATGCCTTCTTAATCTCGACAAAGATGGTGCCCTCATTTCCACCCTCATACTCCCACTAATCCTTCCTAATCAAAAAATCCCCACCGTAGCAAACTATTACAACGACGTAATCCTTGTTATAAGCCATTTCTGCACCAACAACAAGAAAAAGAATAATTAGTTTTTGAGACCACACCCACAAAGAACAATAAACAATTACACATGGGAGTCCCCCCACTCTCATGGACTTTCTTAAACAGAGGTCTCCACATTGACAATAAGCCCTTACATGACAATCAAAAGAGGTCGACGCTTTAATTATTTGCCTTCCATTCCCTTAAAATATTAACAAAAAACAGAGATTCTCATAACAAGTACAAGTCCCCACAACAAGCACAGCCCAAGCAATTTTGTTTACTATCTTTTGCTGAACTAAACCTGTGCTGCGAGAATGTACATCAACTTAATTAAATCTATTTTTCTTGTGAAAACACATACAGAAAATTAAGGAAAGCTCGATGTAAAAATATAACGAGAAAGTTGTGTCACAAATCTTCTCTTTCAATCTAACTATACTATGGTTTCATGCCTACAATAGCAATGCTTCTTTGGAAACTTCACGCTATTAGCAAGATCGAGACCACACTTGAGAATTGCAGAAGGCCGCACCATGTGATTAAAGAGAACCAATTCCACAAAATACAAGCCCCAGCACAAAGACCCTCTTGCCAAGAGGTACATAAAATCTTAAAAATCGAGAATTTTTTGGTGGGCCAGAACTACAAAGGGGAGATCGGAACTGGAAAGAGTCAAGCTTTATCCTTAATTCTCCACTAAAAGCTATCGATCACTCGTCGTACATGCCGTTAAACACGTGCACACGGTTTTCATAGCAAATGCATGTACAAGGGACGTGAGCATTCACTGCAGAAATCATCAACTGAGGCGAGCATCTCCACACAAGGGAGTAGCAAAATAGAGCGTGCATTTCAACAGAATTTACACAAGTCAACACACACAGCTCGAGCACAACACACCCACCTCACCGCCCAAAGGTCCGATTAGCACATTTCCCCTACCGAGCCCCAAATTTTCCATCGAAGCCTTAATAAAAGATTTGAGCCCTAATTTTATCATAGGGGAGGGGGAGAAGGGGCCAAACCTGGAGGAGTGACGATGGTGAGCGGCGACTACGACCAACGATGGCGACTGACGACAACGATTGATGAGCACCTCTGAGTGTGAACGGCAATGAAAAGAAGGGCCTGAGATCTAGTGTGAATGTGGATGGGGAGGAACGGTGATGGCCAAGTCTGCTTAAGCCAAAATAACCTAAACGATGTCGTTTAACACCAAGGAAAAATGATGTTGTTTAGGTCAGCTCAGTCAGTGTGGATGGATGACAGCGTTTTTGTGGTCCACATGGGCTTTTTTTTATATTGAAAAAAAAAAACATTTGCCACCTCAGTAAAAAAAGTTGCCAAAAAATGCCACATGCAATTTGGCTGGATTTTCTCGCCAGTGGCACTCAAGTGATCCATTTTGCTCCGATTTTGGCACTTAAGTGTCACTTTTATAAATTTTGGCACTTAAGTGTCCCTTTGTGCCAACTTATGGCACTTTAGGGGTCTGCGTGTTGATTATGAAGGTTAAACTAAAATCAATACAAGATTACCCTTCATCTCCTTTCTTCCACCTTAACTTTTTAACATCTTTGGAAAGAAATACACACAAAGAATGTATGCATAATATGCACGATAAAATCACCTTAAAGTGACTTCGATTTTTGAAAAATGGCTTTGAGGTACTAATTTTATTCATAGGTAGTAGTTTTTTATTGCATATGATAATACACAAAGTTCAATTATTTTTATTTTCAAATGCTCTTTTCAAAGAGACATGTAATCGACAAGAAGTTTGAAAATTTTAAATGTGGATCATTAAATGTATTTTCAAATTATCTTGACGATCTTGTTCCCATTTAAATGGGCCATTTAAATGTTATCAATTTCACTAAGTCTAGATGAATGTTATGAAAGGAAAGGGGTACTCCCAGCTTCAACATTTGAGGGCATTGTTCCCTTGATACTTTGCCTCATTTATTGCCTATAGGAAAGGGAATGCAATATGTTATTTCCATTCTCAATTGGACTCAATTTAAGGACGGTATACACCTTTTCTTGAAGAATCTTATGACTTTGTCGTAGCATACTTCCTTAGCGGGGAGGAATTTGCCCTAGTAATTGAATTCTCCACATTACCATTAGAACAATAACATTGTTAGAGAAAACATCTTCAAGTAATTTTAATAATGCCCAAACTATCCTTAATATATTACGTATTGTGTTATGTGTAGATGTTTAGACCAAAAAGACTACGCAATATCCATGGTGTGATCTATTGAAAAGAAGTTTTGCAAATGTCCTATTATAGCATACAACACCAATCAACTAAAAGATCAGGTATTGATAATGCTTATGTTGAAACAATAAAGATTAGATTGATGGTGATGTAACAACCAAGTACATCAGTTAATGTTCATTGGGTTAGCTAACGAGTGTTGAAAGATCTGAATTCATGTAGTAGCAAAATTGGAATAAAACATGTAGTAGATTAGCTAAAGTGTCTCACAGGTCAATCGAAGACTACAATGAAAAGACAGCAACAATTGCGATTTTTGGTTAGTCTATGGAAGTCCTAGGAAAGAAATTCTATGGGCAGTACCTTCCTAGAAAGCAGCTCAATGGAAACCTCTTCAACAGTCATCTACCTCTCTAAATCAACCTTAGTGGATAGTTTAAGGAAGAGTATAAAAGAGAAGGCTTTGAAGACCAAAAAGACTGTGCAACATATAAAAGATCAAGTAACTTACATACTGTTTTTTCTAGTTGAAAGCCTTCTGTTCTACTATTTTGATGGTCATGCTACTTAACAATTGTGCTAAGGATTAAGGGTATAAATGTAAGAGTAGCTACTAAGTTCAGATGGTGTGATTTATCACGTAAAGGATCATTGCTAACCTGTTATAACTTTTAAAGTAGATTGCGTGGAATCCAGCCCGTCTTGAATCTATTAGTCTAAAGGGTGGACGTAGGCTTAAGAGTAAAGCTGAACCACTATAACTCTTTGTGTGCAACTATTTTTTATCTGCTTATATACTTTAATACACCGTTGGTAGGCATTTGCTTAAACATCAGGTTGATGTGATCTTTACTCAACAATTAGTTGATTTTCATAAAAAAATCATCAAAGTTTGAAAACAACCTATTCACCCCCCTTTGGGTATTATTGTCAACCTCAACAATTGGTATTGGAACTCTATTGCTCATTATCTAAAGTGTTTTTTTTTTTTTTTTTATGAGTACAAAAGATCCTTCATTATGGCTAACCTTGACAATTTCTTCACCAATGATGCTCAAGCTCCCAACAAGCCACCATACTTCAATGAAAGCAACTATGGCTATTAGAAGTAAAGAATGAAGCCATGCATTAAAGCTACAGATCTGGATATGTAAAATGCAATTGCATATGGTCATGAAGCACCGACTCATGTTCAATAAGACTGCCAAGAAGCCGCAGCTGCCAACGATACAGAATAATCTTGAAAAAAGCCACTCTCAATGCCAAAGCAAAACACCTCATATATTGTGCCTTGCCACCTTCTAAGTTTAACAAAATTTCTATTTGTGATACAATGAAGGAAATCTGGGATCACATCATGCTAACGTTTGAAGGAACAGAAAGAGTCAAAGAAACAAAATTAAATATCTTGCTTGGACACTAGGAGCTGTTCAAGATGAAATCCAACGAAAGAGTAACTCAAATGTTCACACAATTTACTAAAATAGTAAATGGACTTGCTCTTCAAGGAAAGATCTATATAGACACTGAGAAAGTAAGCATTATATTACAAGTACTTCCAAAGGAATGAAGTATCGTCAAAACATCACTAAGAGAAACCATGAGAATACAACCAATCACAATGGACTAAGTTATAGGAACATTCATCTCCTATGAAGTCGAACTTCAAAACGAAGAAAGCAACTCCAAATGGGTAAGAAAGTCATTGTGTTTAAAGCTAACCATGATGACACAGGTGGAGGAATATCCTCAAATGATGAAGAAAGTAATGAAAATATGGCTTTATTTGCAAAAAAAAAAAAAAAAATAGAAAATTAAAAGCTTCATGAGAAAATGAGGAAACTACAAGGGAAAAAAGATCAGTTAAACATCTTGACGAGAGGAAGTCATACAAGAACAAAGAAGAATACAAAGGTAAGGATATCATGTGCTATGAATGCAAGAGATCTAGATACAAAGAACCAGAATGTCCATCCATCAAGAAGAAGAAAGGGAAATTTGAGAAAAAGAAAAAGGTGCTAAAATCTTAAACATGGGGTGACACTGAGTGTAAATTAAGTGATGAAGAAGAAACAAAGCTTTGTCTCATGACTGACTTCAAGCTAGAAGAAGATGAGGTAAAAGATTGTCTCATAATGAACTAAAAGAGTTTTCAAAGGAAATGCTTGAAGAACATCAAAAAACTTCAAAACGTATTTTTGCTCTTAAAAAGGAGGTTCACGATCTTAACACTGAAGGCCTCATTGACAAAAACCTTGTTGACAACCTGAAGATAGATCTTGATTTTCAAATAAATCAAGTAAAGCACCTACAAGCTGAAAATGAGAATGTTAAGAGTGAAATTTCAAAAATCAACATCAAATTTTGGCTTGGTTCAAAAACTTTACAGCACATTCTCTTTATTCAAATTCCTCACTATAACAAGAATGGTCTTGGACGTGAAGGAAATGAGAAAAAGTTGAATCCTTTTTCAAAAACAAAAGATAGATTAAAGCACATACCTCCAGCACACTTTTACAAATATATTTTTGTCAAACATTTTACTAAAGCAACCGACAAGAAATTTAAGCAACCAAAATAGTGGTAGAAGAACAACCCAAGTGTGATAACTTGGCATGGAAGGACATTTAAGTGCCATAACTTCAAATGTCACACTTGAGTGCTAGTTTCGAAGTTAAATGAAACACTTAAGTGCCACTCCGGTGAAAATCCGGCCAAATGGCTGGCGTGGCAATTTTCCGGCGAGTTTGGTCCAAAATGGCGTCATTTTGCACGCTGACGTGGCGAGAAAATGCAAAAACAACGTCGTTTCATGTTTGATGTGTAAATAATAATATAAAAATTAATTAAATTAGATTTAAACTTAATTTTATTTAAAATATTCTAAAAATAAAAAAATTTAAAAAAATTTAAAAAAATTTAAAAAAAAGGGGGAAGGTCGAAAGGGGCGGGCGAGGGCCGAGCTCTCGCCGCCACCACCTCCCCGCCTTCGCCGTGAAGGGTCGGCGACGGAGGGGGAGGGTCGGTTGGGGTCGTGGGCCCGCCCTAAATTTGGGCGAGGGCTTGCGAGGCCCTCGCCACCGCCGGCCGACCTCACCGGCCCTTAGCCGTGGCCCGACGACCCCGGCCGACCCTCCCCATTTCGTCGCCGGCCCTTCCCGGTGGCGGCGGGGAGGTGGTGAGGGCTGTGAGCCCTCACCGGATCTAGGTGCGGGCCGCGACCCTCACCCCGATTTGTGGGAGGGCTCGCGTGGGGCGTGGGGTCGTGGGCCCTCGTCGCCTCCCCGCCGCCGCCGGGAAAGATCGGCGACGGAGTGGGGAGGGTCGGCCGGTCGACCGGCGGCGAGGGCCCGCAAGCCCTCGCCCGGATCTAGGGTGAGGGTCATGGCCCTTGCCGCGATTTGATGAGGGCTCGCGGCCCTTGCCGCCGGTCGGGCCGGGGGCCGCCAACCCCGGCCGACCCTCCCCCTCCCCCCTCGCCGGCCCTTCCCGGCGACGGTGGGGAGGCGGTGGCAAAGAGGGCTCAACCCTCAGCCGCCCCCTTCGACCTCCCTATTTTCTTTTCTTTTTTCTTTTTTTAATTTTTTAAAATTTTAAGATTTTAATTTCTTTTTAATTTTTAGAATATTTTAAATAAAATTAATTTTAAATCTAATTTAATTATTTTTTATATTATTATTTACACGTCGACATGAAACGGCGTCATTTTTGCATTTTCTCGCCATGTCATCGTGCAAAACAACACCGTTTTGGATGAAACTCGCCAGAAAATTGCCACGTCAGCCATTTGGCTAGATTTTTGCTAGAGTAGCACTTAAGTATTCCATTTAACTTTGAAACTGGCACTCAAGTGTGCCATTTTGAAGTTATGGCACTTAAGTGTCTTCTTGTGCCAAGTTATGACACTCTAGGTATCCCAAACTCCCAAAATAGTAGAAAAAATTCAAGAAGAGTAGTTGGTCTCTTGATTCTGAATTAAAACCTAACCAAAAAAGACCCAAGTTTATATGGGTACCAAAAAAAAAAAAAGATGAGATCTACTTTGATTTTAGGTTATTTTAATGAAAAATAAGTAGTATCTAGACAGCGGGTGCTTTAGACGCATGACTGGAGACAACAACAAGTTCGTAACACTCACAACCATAGATGGAGGCATAGTTACATTTGGAGGAAAGGATAAATGTAGAATCATCAGAAATAAAAACATCAGATTGGGAAATCTACTTGTTGAAAATGTTTCATTCGTTCAAGGTCTAAAGCACAATCTCCTCAGTATAAGTCAATTCTGTGACAAAGGATACAAAATAAAATTCGAGAAAGGTAAGTGTATAGGCACCAGCAAAGACAAATGACAAAAATTCACTAGAAATAGGTATGGCAACATATACCTACTAGACATCAACTTTGAGGAATCATATTATTTAATGTCTATCAAGGAAGAACGTTGTGGCACAAGAAATTAGGTCATTTTAATGCAAAGAGATTCAAAAAATATCTTCCAAAGATATAGTTCACGGTTTACCAAAGATCAATTACAATAAGTGTGATAAATGTAATGCATGTACATTGGGTAAACAAGTAAGAAATTCTTTTAGATCTACCAAAGCCAATGCTACTGACATATGTTTATGAACTTTTTGGACCAACATGAACAGCTAGTCTGTGAGAAAGAAAATATTATTTAATCATAGTGAACGACTACTCAAGATTCACTTGGGTAATATTCCTATCACATAAGAATGAGGTACTTCACTCCTTTGAGAAATTTGCTCGACAAAATCAAAAGGAGAAAGGATACAGCATCACCACTATTAGAATAGACCATGGAGGAGAATTCAACAACCAAAGCTTTGCTGAATACTGTGATCAAAATAGAGTGGAACACAACTTTTCCACGGCTTACTCCTCAACAAAATGGAGTAGTTGAAAGAAGAAACCAAACACTACAAGAGATGGCATGAATAATACTGATCAAAAGTAATGCACCTACTTAATTTTGGGTTGAAGCTATTGCCACCTCATGCTATACTCTCAACAAAGTATTGTTAAGACCCATGGTAGAAAAGACTCCATATGAGGTATACAAAAGAAGAAAACCTACTTTGCACTACTTTCATGTATTCAAGTGCAAATGTTTCATTCTAAAGAACACAAATGACAACATTAGAAAGTTTGATTTACGAGTTAGCGAAGGCATCTTTCTTGGATATTCAACCACAAGTAAAGCCTATCGAGTATTTAACAAAGATTCGAAGATAATGGAAGAATCCATAAATTTAAAATTCATGGATGATTAAAAGGGAGCACAAACTGATGATTATGAAGATGTCATACATATATCTGCACTAGTTGCTCATAAACAGCAACAACCACAACCTTCAGCTAATCTTTCAAATCAATATTAATCTTCCAAAGATTGGAGATTCAAGACTGAACATCCTAAAAAGCAGGTAATAGGGAAAGTGGATGAAGGTATCAAAAACAAGATCATCTCTCAAAGGTATGATAAAATCCTTAGCTCTTATATCTCAATTTGAATCCAAAGAAGTCGGAAATGCTCTCAAGGATGAAAGCTAGATTGAAGCCATACAAGAAGAATTGCATCAATTCAAAGTCAATGATATTTGGAAACTAGTTGCAAGACCCAAAAATTAGACTACAATAGAACCAAATGGATATTTAGAAACAAACTTGACAAAAAAGGTAATGTTGTACAAAACAAAGCAAGACTCATTGCTAAAGGGTACTTACAGGAAGAATGTATTGATTTCAATGAAACTTATTCCCCTCTTGCCAGATTAGAAGCTATACATTTGTTATTAGCTTATGCCTACTTTCATAATTTCATACTATATCAAATGGATGTCAAAAGTGCACTTTTGAATGGCTATATCAAAGAAATGGTATATGTTGAGCAACCACTAGGGTTTGAAGAAATAAGAAGATTTGATGATGTTTATCATCTCAGGAAAGTACTCTATGGACTAAAGCAAGCACCAAGAGCTTGGTATGAAAAATTAAATAATTTATTGATCAATCATGAAATTGATAAGAGTAAGGTAGACACCACTCTCTTTATTAAGAGAAGAGGAAAATATCTATTTATTGTTCAAATATATGTTGATGATATAATTATTGGATCTGCTAATGACGTGATGTGCAAGGACTTTGCAAAAATGATGAAAAGTGAATTCAAGATACGCTTAATTGGTGAACTAAATTTCTTTCTCAAACTCCAAATCAAGCAATCTCCTTAAGGCACCTTTATATACATCAAGAGAAGTATGCGAAAGAAACAGTAAAGAAATTCAGTCTGGAAGGATGCAAGAAAATTGAGACACCCATGTCATGCTCCATCAAACTGGATAGAGACAAAAAAGGTAAGTCTATAAACCATAAACTACATAGAAGTATGATAGGTTTGCTTCCATATCTAATAGCATCTAAACTTGATATTTTATTTAACACTTGTTTATGTGCTCAATTCCAATCAGATAAAAAAGAATCGCATTTATTAGCTGTCGAAATAATTATTACATACATTGGTTCCACACAAAAGTTAAGGATCTAGTATCCTAAAAACACAAATTTTATGTTACTTGGATATTCGGATGCTAACTTTGCAGGTTGTAAAATAGACAAAAAGTGTCACGTCTCGATCCTCCGAACCCGTGCCCATCTCTACTTGGTCGATATAATAGCGATGTCCCAGGACGCATCGCCGACCCATTCATGTTAATATACGCATGCAAAAGTAGGTATAAATCCACAGACAATAAAACAATGAGATAGGAAAGTAAGACCACAAGTTTTCCAACCTAAAACAAACCTTTTCTAATAAGCATGTTTATTCACAACATTAGGTCATTAACAAAAATATCGGCTTAACTAAAAAGGAACTGTCCTATGACTAACTAGCCAGATAGGTTTGCCGATTCTTCGATCTCCACCTTCCCAGACTTCAGGGCTTCCGGTCCTCCACTAACTTCCTCTAAGTACCTAAAAATGGCTATACAAAAGAAACTTATACCCCTCTTTCTAGATTAGAAGCTATACATTTGTTATTAGCTTATGCCTGCTTTCATAATTTCATACTATATCAAATGGATGTCAAAAGTGCACTTTTGAATGGCTATATCAAAGAAATGGTGTATGTTGAGCAACCACTAGAGTTTGAAGAAATAAGAAGATTTGATGATGTTTATCATCTCAAGAAAGTACTCTATGGACTAAAGCAAGCACCAAGAGCTTGGTATGAAAAATTAAATAATTTATTGATCAATCATGAAATTGATAAGAGTAAGGTAGACACCACTCTCTTTATTAAGAGAAGAGGAAAAGACCTACTTATTGTTCAAATATACGTTGATGATATAATTATTGGATCTGCTAATGACGTGATGTGCAAGGACTTTGCAAAAATGATGAAAAGTGAATTCAAATATGCTTGATTGGTGAACTAAATTTCTTACTCAAACTCCAAATCAAGCAATCTCCTGAAGGCACCTTTATATACATCAAGAGAAGTATGCGAAAGAAACAGTAATGAAATTCAATTTGGAAGGATGCAAGAAAATCGAGACACCCATGTCATGCTCCATCAAATTGGATAGAGACAGAAAAAGGTATGTCTATCAACCATAAACTACATAGAAGTATGATAGGTTTGCTTATGGCATCTAAACTTGATATTTTATTTAACACTTGTTTATGTGCTCGATTCCAATCAGATAAAAAAGAATCGCATTTATTAGCCGTCGAAATAATTATTACATACATTGGTTCCACACAAAAGTTAAGGATCTAGTATCCTAAAAATACAAATTTTATGTTACTTGGATATTCGAATGCTAACTTTGCAGGTTGTAAAATAGACAAAAAGTGTCACATCTTGATCCTCCGAACTTGTGCCCATCTCTACTTGGTCGATATAATAGCGATGTCCCAAGACGCATTGCCGACCAATTCATGTTAATATACGCATGCAAAAGCATATATAAATCCACAGATAATAAAACAATGGGATAGGAAAGTAAGGCTACAAGTTTTTCAACCTAAAACAAACCTTTTCTAATAAACACGTTTATTCACAACATTAGGTCATTTACAAAAATATTGGCTCAACTAAAAAGGAACTGTCCTATGACTAACTAGCCAGACAGGTTTGCCGATTCTTCAATCTCCACCTTCCCAGACTTTAGGGCTTCCAGTCCTCCACTAACTTCCTTTAAGGACCTGAAAATGGCTATACAATAACTAGTGAGATAATGTCTCGGCAAGTTCAACCCTCTAAGACCCAATTAGGAAGAAAATTACGCCCTAAGGGCTACCTAAGCACACATAGGCGTCAAATGACTTACCTTGGCCTCAGTTCCTTCTTGTAAGTTAGTTCAATCATTAATACTGATAATCACATCATCCAATCAATCGGATCGACTCATCGATCAATCGACCCAATCGATTACATGTTATCACGACTTTCTCTTGATCGGCCCATTCAATACTATCTATGAATCCGATCAAAATCTAGGATTCCTTAATCAAAGTGAAATATAGACAGTACTATCATATCTTCAGATGACATATAGAGCCACCAAACGGGTATGCATAACATTCTATCTCCAAGACGATATATAGAGTCATCGATGTGGCACCCCTCGACGGCCCCCAATCCGTTAGGGTCGCCACAAATTTCTTGTCACTCATCCTACTGCATACCAGTAAGGTAACTTTTTAATTTAAGTGAAACCATAGTTCATAAGGGTTGATCAGTAGAATACTTTTTCCTTTTTCTTTTTTAAGGTCCCAGCGCAGTTCATCAATGGAAGCATAAATAAGTTTCACCATCTCTCCCTCCAATAACAATAATACAATGCACACCAACTACGCACCAGAAGAAAAGACAAAATTGATACACTTTTATTTATATTTTCATGATGGACATTTAGGTCGATACAACAAAAAGGCCAAGATTTTTAACTATACTTGGCTATACCCAAAAGAGAACTCGACCCTATACAAAACATGTACATCCCTCCATCAACAAGTGTCGGCTATCCCCAAAAAGAAAGCGTCGGCTCTCACTAGTCCTACGTGCCATCACACCCAACCCGGTGCATCGGGCGGTGGCGGCAGTAACATCCCTAGCATCACCCCATCGTGTCGAACGTAAACAGACAAAAACTCTTGGATGATAGGGCAATCGGCTGAACCCACGTTGTACATCACCAATACTTTAACTCGGACATACTCTAGACCAGGTATACTAATACAGGAACGCTTGGTACACTCCACCTCGACATCAATAGGTATGCCATAGAAGGTATCACGCACAACTGGTGAAAGAGGCATCTTTTCTAATCTGAAATGTTAATCCCCAAAATGGGTGAGTACAACCACTCAACAGTAAAGATCCGCCACACTACACAGCGTATTAAACGGAATAATCAATGTATCATGAATAAAACACACATCATTCATGCATTCAAGCATACCTTACCTTGCAGCCATGCATATATCACCATGCTATATGTGCATATACCACCATGCACTTATCATCAAGCAATCATGCATATAATGACCATGCCGTATGTGCATATACCACCATGTACTTATCATCAAGCAGTCATGCATATATCACCATGCCATATGTACACATCCATGCGCATGATAGAGTCCCAATTTTTATTTTTATTTTTATCTTTTCTAGGGACCAATGTTTGCATCCCTCAATTTATCGCTCGCATCCAACTTGGCATCACGAGGAACCTCCGGCACACACCTCCGAGCATCCGGCACACACACTCCGGGCATCTCCTACCCCAACTAACATCACGAGGTATCCCCCCGGCACATACCTCCAAGGCTTCCAGCACACACCTCTAGGCATCCCAAAACACCCGAGAACATTCGGCACACACACTCCGGGCATCTTGAAACTCCCGAGGCACCGGCGGCTCACACCTCCAACGGTCTTGTTATTATCTCAATTTATATTCACATACGAATCTCAATTTCAACATGGCATTTGATGCATATCAAGAGTCTCAACCAGCTTTTTGATACCATATAACATGCCATATGGCATCACATATGCAACAAGATCAACCACTCAAAGCATTGCATCACATGGAAAAATTAATTTATTTATGAAAACACATCAATTGTTTTAGATAAAACAGAATACACTCCTTTGGTTAAAACTCTAGAAAAATTAGTAAATGGTATAAATAAATTCTGAAAACTTGACACATTATAGACGAGACCTAAAGGCAGATATCTCATAAAAACACCATACCAAAAGAATCTCACACGAAACAGTACAGTCCATGCATCACAGTCTTTAAATTCTTAACACTTCAGCTTGCACAGTTTCGGAAGTAATTTAAATTAAATATCCAATTGAACTCCGAAATTTCTGAAATTTTGATATGTTATAGAAAATCCTAAAGGTAAATATCTCATGAAGAAATTGAACCCCAAATCATTCTATATTAACAGATATAGACGATTAATTCCCCCTGTTCTCGGTGTCATTTTTCCAGGTTATCTACTTTCAAAGGAAACTCGTTTTACCAATCTACATATGTCCGTTTCTTCTAAATTTTCAGTATGTTATACCTCAGAATATTATCCACAACTTTCATTAAGGACATATGATCAAATTATAACTGTGTGATTTTATAAAAATCACAGAATCATACTAGGTCGAGGTAGCATTTTCCCAGATCCAGTTTCTTCAAAGGACAACGATTTCACCATCCTATTTTTGTTCATTTCCTCTAAATTTTTTATATGTTTTACCCCAAGAAGTACATTACAACTTTCATTAAGAACTCAAAGTGAAATGTTTGCAATAAAGCTACTTTACAGTCCATGAAAATCACTAAAGGTCAGCACAACAAATTCCAGATCTAATCTCTCAAAAGGAAAATCGTTTCACCAGGAAATCCTTGTCCGCTTTGTCTCAAATTTTAGTATGTTATTCCTCAAGATGTTCTCTACAACTTTATGGAGAGATTGAAGTGAGATTCCAACTAAAAATTCGCATGCAGCTCACAAACGCGTGAAGGGTCAGACTGGTTTTTCCAGAAAGCAGCATGCTAGGCCAACGAATTTCTCCCCATAGCTTCGACCTTTCATCACATCTACCACAACCAAAATTCACCATCTTCTACACACACAAAACAACAAGCAAAGGATAGGTTTTAGGACTCTTCTTGCCTCGAATTTAAGCTCAAAACAGCGACAAACAGCGGGCAAGGCAGCGAACGAACGGCAGCGAGCTAGGTGGACGATCTACGGATGGACCTCCCTCTTCCTCTTGCACGCACGGCCTCTTCCTCTCTTCCTATTGACACCTAAATTTTGGCAACCTGATTAGTCATTTATTGCACAAAAATTAGAGGTTAATTTTACCCCTAAAAAAAATAGTTAATCGCATAGCATATAGTTTTAGGTGCATTTATTTTTTATTTGCATTTACATTGGGCTGGTGACAGATGGATTCGAATTGATGGTTCGGAAACTTTAAGTTGATGAGTTAGGCTAAGCCCACGAAGAAAGCAAATCAGTCCAAGCCCGTATCCTCGGAGATATTTTACGGATTTATCTTTGTGAGATTTCAATTCAAAAGCAAATATTACGTTTGGAAAAAAAACAAATATTACGTTTTGAAAAGAAATCATCGTGGACATGGATTTGGAAAATTTAAAAAACCCTAATCCGTGCCCTATAAATAAGTAAACATACGTAGGGTTTACGAGGGCCACACATATTGAATACGCGGCCACATTAAGAGATACGGAGAGTGTGTGAGAGGGAGAATTTTTCTATCATCCGTAGGGAGCTTCTGACTAAAAAAGGAGAAATAAGAGAGAGGAAGCGTTTCTTCCTCAAGCGCCTCCTCAGCCGAATTGAGCCTGACGTTGCTGCTTCCTCTTGGTCTCACGACTTGCGTTTCTATTCTCTCTATTTTACAGGTTATTTCCGGATTTTCTAGCAAGTTGTCTACGCTGGAAGCGTCGACAAAGTTGTTGTCTCCTGCACCACAAGACAACCCGCTGGTTTGTCCGAGTTGCGGACCATGGCAAATTCAACAAGCCGAGCATCGCCCAGATCACAAGCCATGCATCGCCATGCCGAGTGTCGCAGCGATCCAGGAGTCCCACCAACGAACGCCAAGCGATCCTAGACGAGCTCCTGCAATTCTAGAGAGCGTTAATGCATCCCTACGGCATCTCTAGTCCACGGTCGTGTTCTCAAGCTGAATCTTTTTTCTGCAGGTCATTCACCATATTCAGAACAGCCTTGTGGGGAGATTGCCCCCCGGAGCTGCAATCAATAAGTCCCATCCGTGCTTGCACGCTATCATCAAGCCTCTTTGTTTGGTCGTGCCAAATTCTTAGTCCTCGTTGGCCACGTCTATAGCCATTATTCACTGTGTTCATGAGCATCCCACGGTGACCATCCCCTCTCCTGCCGTCCGACAAGTCCAAATTTGGAAACACATCCGAGTGATATCAAGAGCTAGCTAAGAATTTTAGTCAATTTGGTTTTCATATATTCTGTTGCCATTCCTTGAAATATTCTAATGTTGGTTAAATTCCCTGATATAGAAAACGATAGCCACGATTGGGAGGAGACGTAAAAAAGGAAAAAGTTTCTTGCTTCTTTTTCTCTTTGTAGGTCAACGGAAGATCAATACAAGGGAACTTAGCGAAACCAGAATCTCCAGCAATTCCAGGCCGGTGAGCAATTTCCAAGGGTCAAGCACTGCTCAGCGGGACCCACATTTCCCACTGAATTTCATCCGAATCAGCGAGCACGAGACAACCGGCAAAGTCCCCAGCCGGTCTCCGAGCACTACCACCGTTCTTGCTCCTGTAACCTGGCTTCAACAAGTCCGACGTCACTTCTAGCGAAGCTCGGGTGTCCTGCACTCTAGTGCTATCGATATTTCGACTCGATTGCTCCGCCATCATCCATTCTGTCCACGGTGGCCAATAACGGCAACCCCGAGCCATATCAATCGCCTTGTTGTGCTTGCTGAATTTCTTTTGCAGGTTTTTCCAAACACTCCAGTTAAATCCATCGGGGAAGTCTCGCGTGTTCTTGCGGTCGTCGTAGCTCCTCACCACCGTGACCATCTCGCTCCCGACCTGTTGCTGGTGTCTCCTCAAGCTCATTATTGTTGCCTCTCGTGAGTTATCAAGTCCATCTTTAAAGGAAGTTTAGATAAAACTTTCGCTAAAGGAAGGCACGCCACTTTGGAGATTTTCTCTAAGAGGGAGGCCAATTTCTTTGAGCAAGTGTCCAAGTTGCTACACCTCCCTTGTTCCTCCATTGATTCATCATCCAAGGATTGTGGTTCGCGACTTGCCCTATTTGGAAGCTAATATTCGAATTAGGTAAAAATCTTATCTAATTTAATTTCTGAATATTCAGTTTTCTTATTTGAAATTTCGATACATATGATTGAAATTCCTGATATGCTATCATATCCATAATCTGAAATGCTCTTATGAATTAGGAAATTTTCCTAATTTTGCAACGTGCGTATGATTGATAGTCCGATTTCACGCTCGAAATATGACTCGCAATCGCACGGAAAAATCGCCAATCCGATCTCACGCTCGAGATACAATTCGCAATTTTATTTGAAATTGGCCAATCCGATCTCATGCGCGAGATACGATTCGTCAATTTATTTTCAAAATGGACATGGATGATATCTTGCCTGATTTGTTGTCGTGCTGGTCTTGATGTCTTATTTTGATTGCTCCCGTAAAAGAAAGGAAAAATCCAAAAAAAATCTGAGTTAGATTAGGTTTGTTTAGAATATTCATCGTTTTAGGGTTATCCTGCATGTTTAGAATAGGAAATTTATTTATTTTGAATTTTTAAAAAAACGAAAAAACCCAAAAAAAAATGCATTCATTTAGGGTGTTAGTTTTAAATTTGAATTACACGTTTAATTATTTGGAAATTTCGAATTTCATAAATAAAAAAAAAATAGAATCAAGGCATTCTTTGCATGTCATTGCATAGATCGCATGCTTACGAGGAAAATAAAAATCATGTGCACGTCATATAGAATTAGGTTTATACAATGCACGTCATTTAGTGATTTTTGTTAGGTTCATTTAATTATAAATTGTCAGTCATTAGATTAATTTAGATTGCATATTTAAGTGTTGCATTTCTTTAATTTTGAATCTCATGGAAAATACAAAAAATTATTTTTTAGAATAAATCCATCTCATGCTTCAGGATAGATTACATGCTTATTTATGTCATATCGCTTAGGTCATATAGCTAAGTCATGTTGTAATGTCATATCATTTTATGTTAAATTAGTGGCGTGCATTGCATATTGCATGATTTTCAATAAATAAGTGAAACAAAACAAAAAAAGAAAATTGCGTGTTAATTAGAAATCATACCTAGGAATGTTGATGCGAATTCTGATCTAACAACGCAAATGCTTACGTTGCTTTGAGGTAAGTCATGCAATTTATTCATTGCTTTCTTGGATGTTAAATTGGTGGTTTGTGCACCCGTATAATCATATCACATGTTAGGAAAATAGCCTAAAATTAATTAAAGCTGCTTGCCAAACTTTTTTCAAAATAAAAGAAAAAGGTACCGAAAGGGTGTTAGAGAAATCTAGCGTAACCAAGTTCCCGAACTCATAATTCTCTAGTTCGTAGGAGTAAGTAAATCTCCCA
Source organism: Eucalyptus cladocalyx (assembly GCA_017140615.1). Lineage (NCBI taxonomy): Eukaryota > Viridiplantae > Streptophyta > Magnoliopsida > Myrtales > Myrtaceae > Eucalyptus > Eucalyptus cladocalyx. The sequence goes on from CM029522.1 coordinate 20,408,805, forward strand.
TTACTTTACTTGGGTTCCTAATCCACCCACCAAAAATAGATTAGTGGTGACTCCTAATTGAAAATCAATTGCATGTTAAGAAATTTGAACCTAAGTCGTGAATTGGTATGGGCTTGGGAAAGCTGAGTTAAGTCCAGGCTTAACAATCCATTAGCCAAACCCTAGGTGGTTCGCACCCCGAAAAATTGGTCGCGACACTTCCTTTCCTTTCTCTCTTTCTCTCCTCTTTCTCTCGGACGACTCTCTCTCTCTTCCTCTCCTCTTTCTCTCGCTTAATCTGCCCCCCTCACTCTCTAATTTCCTTCCCATCATCATTAGCCATCATTTGATTATGCATGGCTTGCTACACTTGGCTACTAGGAAGGGACACTTGGCATTTTTCCATGCAAGACACCTTCATCCGGCTAGGCTTGGGGCCAGCTTGGTCGACGGCCCAATGGGGCTTCATGGGCTAGCCTTTTGGCTCATTTTAGGCTCAACACTCTTGGGCCCAAAGTCCAAACTTAAATTGCCCAAAATTTTCTTAATTGAGTCCATGTTTACTTTTAGTAATTTACCTTAATTCTCTCTTATAAATATCAAATTATAAATTCATAAGGCCATAAAACTTGTAATCACAAATCCATAAATTTCAATTTATAAAACACATGGCCAATAATATAATTTTCTTTCCTATCAAATAATTATCCACTAAAAGCTTGGCCATAAATCTTTTTGCAAATCATGGATCAAATGGCTACAATACAACTTGATGGTACTTCCATTACCTATTCATAGACCTTAATGTATCTAGAGGTTGCCATGAATTTTGGGATGCCACAATCGAGCCGTTATAACATACCTATGCATAACATTCTATCTTCAAGATGACATATAGAGTCATCAAGCTGTTATAACACACCATTTTTTCTCAAGATGACATATAGGGTCATCGAGCTGTTAAATCATATCGTCCTATCTCCAAGATGAAATATAGAGTCACTAAGCTGGTATACAAGCAATTCCTTCTCAAGATGACATATAGAATCACCTAGCTGATAAGTCATACCATCCTATCTCTAAGATGACAAATAGAGTCATCGAGCTGGTATACATGCAATTATTTCTCAAAATGACAAGGGAGTCATCGAGTTATAATAGTATAACGTCCATTCTCCAAGATGACATACTAATCTTCAAGCCGTTATAGTATATTGTTCAAGATGATGATCAATTTTACCCTTTTTATCATACTTAATAAAAATACACGTGTATGGGTACACGGCTAGCCTTAGCCAAAATATAAGGCTTTCACTTTCTAACCTTCCACTATTTTTCAGTAGTCCCAAAATAGATTTTTGACACTGTAAATCAACACCCGGTAATTTTTCACTTAATTACCACAATTATCCTTTTTTTTTTGGAAATTAAAACCCACAAACACTAATCATAATCAATTTACACAATCAGGTACTCAATTAAATAAACAGATCACATTGTTGCAATTAGTGTAATTTTCCGGTCACCGACCATCCTAGTGAATTTCCGAAAAATAATTAATTAATTAAATAATTACAAAAAATATTAAATAAATGCAATAAATGCATACTTAGGCCCGTAATGCCTAATTATATGCCAGAACGGGCTCGGAAAATTTTTGAGACTCGTTAAATAAATATTAGAGTCTATTTACTTGATAATTGCACTAACTATCCACCTAACATGCAATGGTAATTAATTAAATTCACTAATCTAATCTAATCTAACCACATAATCCATCTTAACCTAAACTAATCAACCTCTAAGCACAATTAACCTACTAAGCAAGGATTACTAAGTTAAACTCACTTGTTCGGTGAGTCAGTCAGTTCAAATCGACGGGGACGCAACGGGGAATAATTCTCTCAAAAGCAGGCTTGGCAATTGAGGTCCAGAACTACCTCAAAACGGGCCTAATAGCCACTGGAAAACCCACTTGGAAAGCTTTTGTTCTTGGCTGCAAAATAAAGAAACAAGGCTGGAAATGGGTGGTAAGGATCGGCGAAGGTAGAGGGGACTAGTTTTGGGGCCAAGTGGGACTCGGCAGGCCTCCGGCGGCTTCCACATGGGTTCGGCAGTATGTGGGACGGTGAGAAGGACCCAACGACTCAGCTAGGACAACGGAAAAACGTGCGGCTCACGTGGGCTTGCCATGTCTCCGGCTAGTAGAGACAGCAACGCTAGGCTTCCATATGGTCGAACGGGCTGCCGATTGGTTCATGCGGTGCTCCTGGGTAGCTGCTACATCGAACGACAAGGAGGAGAGAGGAGGAGGGCTTGCACGACTACTTGAAGGGGGTGAGGGGACCAGTTTGGATGAGGGTGGGCCACTTTCGTCCCCTTGACCAGTTTGGCCTCATTTTCTTGGTCTCCCACCACCAGCTGGTCTCTTGGCTACAAATCAGCCACCAATGCTCACTTCTAGAAGCCCAATTGAAGTGGTCAAAAGGTCATGGATGGGGGTATGCAAATTTAGTTGATTTTCCTTCCAATTGGACACTAATTCTTGCTTGATTCTACATAATTCAGCCTCAATAAATTCACTCGACATCTCACCGATCCAATTGATATTTTTCATCACCAATTGATCCCACTTGCTTCCCAATTTCGCAATAAAAAACGATCCTTGGCTTTTTCTTGATAAAAACAGCCCTAGAACGACTTTCTCCTAAAACGTCTTGGGTTACAGAAAAATCTTCTAAGACTGAGTCGACATTCCTAGAATTTATTCTAACATGACAGAACCTTCAATTTTTGAAGTTGGATTCAAATTCGCGGTTAATTTCAATCCGGTGCATTTTTAGCGTGACCTAAACTACTGGATAACTTTCATAACTTTTTAGTACAAATGACCCATGATCAATTTTCTTTGAGCCATAATGAATCTCTTCAACACATTAGGGACGCTCGGTTGTCATGAAAATCTTGATGTTTCAAATATGGACACTAGGTACCAAAACGATAGAAAAATCAAACTAGTGTTGATCGATGAGAATTTTGCAATTTAGTGGGATCACCCACGTTTAACCACTCATCTCGTCGAACCAACCTATCTCTGATCTCTAATTGATTTACGTATATGCCGTAATCTAGGTAGCACTAACACACGACACGCGACACGCGACCACGACACGACACGACACGCGACACGCCATTTCTCAAAAAGTAGAGAATTTCAACATATTCCGACATGTTAAATATTAAATAAATATTTTTATATATACATGATTAATTATTATATTTAAATTAATTTATTCAAATTCATAAATAAATAAACAATAAAAAAGAGCCTATAATAAATCTATAGTAATAACATTAATAAATTTATTCATAAAAAATTGGAAAGACATTTTTTTACCTTAACAAAAGCTATCAATGAAATAAATAACTAATGAAAGATTAGAGTCAAAATAAATTTATATTTTTCTATGACAATCAAAATTTATCATTATTTAATATCTAGTGCTTTTATTTTTTTAAATAACTTTTTAACTTGTCTATATATTTATTTTTTGGCCTTATCATGTATTAATAAAGTTATTTAATGTTTAATATTTCTTTTTAGGATTAAATGGGTCCCACCCATTTATTTTAGCACTCATTTTCTTCCCCCACCTCCACCCACCCACCCTGCGCTTGTCACTTCCCCCTACACGAGGCTTTCTTTCCCCTGCACAAGGCTTTCTTTCCCCAGAAGCCGTCAACGCCTCGTCTCTCTCCTTTCTCTTCTCCATAAAAACAGCCCAAAGGGCAAAAACCCTAGCAATCACCTTATTTTTCCTCTCCCTTTGCTCGGTCTCCACCTCTCTCGCTGCTGCCTCGCCTCCGTTCTTCCCTTTGCCGTCGTAGCCTCGCGTCCAGCCCTCCATCGCGGTGTTGCGGTTTTTCATCTCGGCGTTGCAATCAGCGGTCTCAGCCGACCAAGACGATCAAGAAGGCTTCTCGACGCAGTCGACGGTCGCAGCCTTCTCCAGCATTGCAATCAGCGGTCACAGCCCTTCCTCGCCGTCGTTCACAGCATCGCCTCAGCTCCCTCACCCTTGCCTCCACCTCCATCACCCTCTTCCTTCACACCTGCAAATCCGCCCTTTGGACACGCTCCGACGCGCATGTCGGAAAGAGTTGACCACGTGTCGGAAACTCGACACGTGTTGACCGCGTGTCCAAGCATGTCGGACACGTGTTGACCGCATGTCCAAGCGTGTCGGACACATGTCGGGGTGTCCGACACGACACGGAAGCCCTTTGAATGTGTCCATGCTACCTAGGCCGTAATGATCTCGGCAGATGAACACAATCGAGCAGCCGAATCCTAGTCGAATTCTCAAGTCTATTTGCCTTAAAATCCTTAATGGCTTCCATAAGTAGTCTAGTTATCTCACGAGTGATCAGCTCTGAAAATAGCACTATAGGCACATCAATGAAATGCTCGATTTATTCAATTGAAAGTAGAATTGAAAATTTAGGATGTTACAGAGAGAGTACATCGAGTACTTGTCAATTGCTTAGGAACATGCTAATCTCTTGGTTTTCGAAAAAAAAAACAAAATTTAGTTGCTCTCTCAACCACGGAAGCTGAATATATTGCTTTCGGAAACTATTGTTTTCAACTTATTTGGATGAAGCAACAATTACATGGTTTTTGGAAAAAATGAATAGAGTATTCACATAATATGTGATAATACAAGTGCTATAAATCTAACCAGAAATCCAATCGTACATTTACGAGCAAAACATATTGAGGTCAGATATCATTTTGTTAGAGATCACGTCAATAATAGTGATATCTGCATACAATTTGTAGAGTCAAAATAGCAATTAGCGGACATTTTCACCAAACCATTGGACAAACCAGCTTTCAAGTATATACGTGGTGAATTAGTAATATGCAAGGCTCTAGAATAACAACACTAAAGGTAATGTATCAATTGTGTCGAAAACATCAAGTACGATAAGAATGACAGGTAGGCACCTACTATATTATTCAAAAAAGTTACCATTATAAATACTATAACTGTTATCGTTTTGACCATCTATACCCTCTCTAGTGTTGATCTGACTGTTGCAATAGAATTTGCGTACTCAATTTTTACTGTTTATTTAATTCTTGAAATTTGAATACAAAATCTTACAAATAAGAAAAACTACCATTGAAGATACAATGGCTAATAGTTTTCTCTCTATGAAATACTTTGCTCTTATTTATAGAGGGTAAGCATTCACTTTTTACTCACTGCTCATGCCTGCTCTCTCATTCTTAGTCTATAGTATCTATAGAAACCTCTCATCTTTTCTACACACAAACACCTTTTCACCTTTTCACTCAAACCCATGGCACCCAAAACTCGCCCTTCTTCCAAAGTCATAAGGAAATCCTCACGAACCTCTGGCCAAGCATCCAAAACCTCTAAGGAGGAGATCACCCAACATGAGGAATCGCTGGAAGCTACTCAAAGTTAGAGTGGGGCCCAAACTGGTGGATCAACCACTACCAGCACTCCACTAGCCAATGCTATAGAAAAAGGAACCCATGTTAGAAAAACCCCTAAATCACGATTGCTTGTAGAGAAAGACATAGGCGCTATACCACCCATAGCACCACTTGTTAAACCGCTCCATCTCCATCGGCTCATGCACAATCACTCCTAGGAGATCTATTGAAAGACCTTGCAGCTCGAACAAGCACTAACCGCTCAAGATCAACCAGTCGCTAAACCATCGCATTCTGATGCTCAACCCTCTCAGCCATCTCCGCCCTCTAAACCCTCTCCTAAAAAATCCTCAATCAAAGAGGAAGGTACCTCTGAACTTGCTGATCCCAAAGACAAAGGGAAGCAAATTGTCAAAGTAGAAAAAGTTATATCTGAGCCAATTGTTTCACAGCTTAAAGGAAGTGAAACCGCCAAAGAAACAGGAGAAGCCCCAAGAGACAAACATCATGAAGATGGTGAAAATCAGGTATTTGAAAATTTTGAACCCACTCTTGATTTTAAAAATGACCTTAAAGTCGAATCAAATTTCCTTCTGTCACTAGTGCATCAACATGTGAAACATCACTTCTACAATCGAGTCATTATCCTTCATCGTTATGTTGATTTTGATTTCCTAGAATGACATGGGATTTTTCTATTTGAACTCTTTAAAACTCTTCACCTCAAAAACTTTTGCTCTATGAAAAAGGATGTCCATGATCAAGGTAAAGCGTACCATCCTCAGCCTCAATTGCTACAACCTTGTATGCCCTAAACTAAAGACCATCGAACTGGAAAAACCCACTTCCTCTCAACAGCGCAAACGCCCTCACACCTAATTTTCTCAAATCTTAATGTGCTCTTGTTTTGCTCCTACTACTTTATCATTTTCAATTCATTGTTTAGGTCTAACTTTTTGTATTGCAATATCTCAAGTCCTCAATGAATTTGATCATTTGACTATTAATGCTCTTTTGCATTCTCTTTGATTGATAACAAAAGGGGGGTGGAGAAGTTACTTGATGTGAAAAAGTATGTTTTAGCTCAAATGTTTGCTGCTAATGATGATTCAATATTGCCCAACCATTTACTACCAAAAGTAATTTAATATACTCACTTGCTAAGTACTTATCTCACAATATTTTGCTAATCAAATTAAACTGCTCACCAAGACGAGGAGAGCATATGAGTGCATCATCAAGCCATAGGGAGCAATCAATTGTTATTCTCTAATCCCTAAATTAGTTTATGATTGTGCAATCACATCCTATCTCTATAAAAACCATCTGAATATATATCTCCAAAGTGTAACAGCGAAACACCCTAAGGAGATCCTCTTTTAATTTTTGTAAATATTTTCAAACAAGCATTACTATTCTTACACATATGCAGCTTGTCATAAAAAGGGAGAGATTGTTGAAGAAAATATCTTCAAGTAATTTTGATGATGCCCAAACTATTATTAGTATATTACATATTATGTTATGTGCAGATATTTGGACCAAAGGATTACACAATATCCATGGTGTGATCCATTAAAAGAAGTTTTGCAAACGTCTTGTTATAGCAGACAGTACTAGTCAATTAAAAGATTAGGTACTGCTGATGTTTATGTCGAAACAATAAAGATTAAGTTGATGGTGATATAACAACCAACTATATTAGTTGATGTTCAATGGGTCAACTAAAGAGTCGTTAAAAGATCTGAATTTGTACAGTTGCAAAATTGGAAAAAAAAAAAAAAAAGCATGTAGCAAATTAACTAAAGTTTATTACAAGTCAATTAGAAACTACAATGAGAAGACGGTAGCAGTTGCTATTTTTTGTTACTCTAGAAAAGTCTTGGGAAATATGGGCAGTACCTTCCTGGACACAACTCAATGGAAACCTCTTCAATGGTCATCTACCTCTCTAAATCAACCTTAACGGATAGTCTAAGGAAGAGTATAAAAGAGAAGACTTGAAGACCAAAAAGAGTGTGCAACATATAAAAGATCTAGTAGTTTACATATTGATGTTTCTAGCTGAGAGTTTTATGTTCTACTGTTTTGATTGTCATGATGTTTAACAATTGTGCTCAGGATTAAGTGTACAAGTATTAGAGCAACTACTGAGTCCAAATAGTGTGATCTATCACGTAAAGGATCAATGCTAGTTTGTTGTAACTTTCTAAGTAGATTGTTAGTGAAATCCAGCGTGTCTTAAGATTATTCGTTTGGAGAGTTGACGTAGGCTAAAAAGTAAAGCCAAACCACTATAACTCTCTATGTGCTACTTGTGACATCTTAATTTTCAGGTTCTGTTTTCGATTGAATGAGTTGGGCTTTTCATCAACGCGCCCATAGTTATTTTCCTTGAGTTGATCACTTATGGGATAACTAATCTATCAAGTAAAGCCACTAAGGAATCTAAACACAATAGACTTAAGAATTCAACCAGGAATCAACTACTCGACTGTGCTAATCTACAAGGGTCATTATGGCACCATTAGAATCGATCAGACACCAGAGATAGGTCGATTCGATAGAGATATGTGATTAGTGTGTGGATGATTCCACTTGATTACAAAATTTATGTCGAATGGCACTAGACCAACTTTTCTGTCATTTCTGTACCTTATACTCGTATTTGAAATCTCAAGATTTTCACAACAACCAAGAGTCGCCAATGCGTTGAAGATGTACAAAGTGACTCGAAAATAATCGACCACAGGTCAAATGCGCTAAAAATTCCTAAAAGCTACCCGGTAGGTTAGGTCATGCTAAAATCGTGTCAGATTGAGATTAACCGCGAATTTGAACCTAACATTTATGTCATGTCACAATTCATTTTAGAAACGTTAACTCATCCTCCGAAGAATTTTTTGCAAATCGGGATTTTTGGCAAAAAATCAAATTTGGTTATTTTGGATCGGGAAAATTAGAGAGCCGTTTTTTGTCGCATTTTTTGCTATCAAATTGGTTAAATTGACGAGGAAAAATCATGAGATGGATGATGGCACCTTGGCTAAATTTTTGGACTCCAATTTGAACTCAATCGGAGGGGAATTGAAGTGAAATTGGAGTGGGAAATGTCCAAATTCGTATGCCATGGTGGTCAGCCACATTTAGACCCGTTAGGAAGCTTGTTTGGGAAGCCATAGAGGAGCAAATGACTGAGGATGACAGCCAAGGGCTAGTGGGGCATAGAACTTGAGTACTTGGAATATTTTATGGCCCCCTCAAGCTTCAACAGACTTTTTCTTCTTCTCCATTTTAGAGCGTTTTGAGCTCAAAATTATAGAGAGAACCAGCCAACATCCCCTGCCCGTCAATCGCCCCCTTGTCGCCGCCGTTCAGCACCATCGCACCGCTTGAGTAGCCGCTCGAAGCCTGTCCATCGCATGCTCGTCTCGCCCGCTTGCGCCCGTGCGCCCGCGTGCCCCGGTCGCTATTGAAGCCTCGTCAGAGCTCCTCTGTCGCCGTCCAACCACCGTCGAGCACCGCCATCGCCCGTTGTAGCCTCTGCCACTACCTCCTCGCCATTTTCGCACCAACCACTCGAACCGCCCTTTCCAGCAGCAAGTAGTGGCTGAAGCTCAACCTCTAGCTGAGAGCTTGTGGCCCATTTTATGGCTCGTCCGGACCTCCATTGGTGTCACCGAAGGCTTGGTTGTCGCTCACCTCCGCGTCACCGTCGCTGTGGACTTACTGAATTGCAAAACCGGTGAGTTTACTCACTAAATTCTACTTAGGGAGTTCATTATACTTAGGGGTTGTTTAGTTTAAGCTAATTAAGGGTTATGTGGTTACTTAGATTAGATTAGTGATTTAATTGCTTATTTATGCATGTTAAATGGTTAGATTAGATTAATTAAGGGCTAATTAGATTGTGCTATTTATCTAGATAGGTGCAATAATTTTCTAGGCCCGTTTAGGTGGTTAGATTAACATTTCCGACCTAAGTTAGTATTTATTGAATTTAAATTGTATTATTTAATTATTTTGTAATTTATTTAATTATTTAATATTTTCCGAAAATCATATCGGGATAGCCGATGACCGGAATTAATGTCGATTGCAATGATGTGCTTAGTTTATGCAATTGAGTGTTAATTTGTGCAAATTGAGTGGTGATTGTGATTTTGAATAATTATTTCAAAATTGGGAATTTTTGGTATTTTACTCAGAAAATACTGAGCGTCAGTTTTTAACGCAAAAAAATTCTTAGGTACTATATTAAAAAGTGGGATTTTTCAAAATAAATATATCGCATTTTTGGTTCAAACTAACTGTGTACCCATACACAATTATTTTATCAAGTATTTTTAATACGAAGAAAATAGGCTAGGCTTATTATTTTGATTGAGGAATTTGTGTGCAAAGCACAATGTTCCTGGCCAGGATTGATTGATCATATGATGGTTAAGTGAATCTGTCCCCGACATGCGTCGGTAGGACGTTGCTCCATATAGGATGCCCCTGGACAACGGAAGCTAGTCACAATAGATTATAGACCAATACTCCTTTAGCAATGTTGTCCCCGATGTGTGTCAGTGGATGTTGCCATACTCAATGGTGCGAGACGAAGCCTGGCTATGCTAAAAGACCAATGTGTGTCGGTAGATCATGCTCATGTGAGCAATAATTGAATTGGCATGTGTGATTGATTGAAATTGATGCGCCAGATTATGGGACAAAATTGTGTGGTACGGTATGGGACGTGTCATAATGATTTGGTCTTATAATCAGGACCCTTGGATAGATTGTATGATTGTATCAATGGAATTGATTGATTGATTGGTCGATTGTATGGATTGAATTGAATTGATTAATTAATTGATTGAGTATGTGAATTGTACTGACATGTAGGAGAGAACTGAGGCGAGGTAAGTCCTCTGTCTTATGTGCATAGACTACCTCTAAGCATATTTCTTTCCTAGGCGGGATTTAGGGGGTGAACTTGCTAAGATATTGTCTCACCCCGTCATGGGCTTAACCTTTTTAGGTCCTTAAATGGCAGAGCCTCCGATCCATTTTGGTCAACCTCGGAGGATTACTGAGCTAAGTACTGACTTCTCTGTCCCTGGAAGTCACTAGGTCTATGAACTCGTGGTGACCACCGTCTAGGTCGATGAGGGTCTAGCTCAAAAGGTACCTCATCGATTTAGAGCGTGGTTTCGCCACGAGTTCAATGGATACAGTGATGGTCCCTCCAGGGTTTTGAGATCCCCGCTGTGGTAGTCGACACCGCTCTAGGCGAGGGCACAATTGACCCTCCTAATGGTGCTATGGAGGACCCAAAACCTTCAGAGCCTACAGAGGTGGAGTTCGAAGGATCGACGAATGTGTACAACTAGTTGGTCTTAGGACAACTTCTTTTTGGGAGCCGATCTTTTGTAGACTTTTGTATATAAACTGGGTGTTCATAAAATTGTTTCAGTTGTGAAATTGTTTCCTGCTTTTCTGTCCTATGTTGGTTGCTGTCAGGGGTTATCGTTCACTTCCGCATATGCATTAAAATGAATGAGTTGGCAATGTATCCTAAGATGTCACAAATTTATTGACCACCAAGGTATGTGTGTGTGCTCAAAGTTCGGGGCATGACACTACTGTTTCTTATATGCTTATATGCTTTGACACACAATTAGTAGACATTTGCTTAAACATCAGGTCGAGGTGATCTTTACTTAGTGATTAGCTGATTTCCGCAAAAGATTACCTATTCAGCCCCCTCTAGGTTGTATTGTTAGCCTCAATAAACATTTTTACCATCTCAAATATCATGTTGTAGCCTAACTTGAGGAAGTGATCAAGCAAAGAGAAAATTCTATACAAGTCTTTCTTGAAACTCATTTTCAAACGTTTTGAAGGTAAAGCATGAAAGTTCAACTCAAAGGGTTAATTTGAAACACTTCAAGTGCTTTTGAAGAAAGATGTTCTTTACGAAACCAAACTTTATTACTCAAGAATGTGAGTTGCATAATTTACAAAAAGCATCAATTGGGCTTGCATAAACCCAAAATGGAAAATATGATTGCTAATGAGAATAAAAACATGGATAAAATACAAGAAACTATTGCATAGATAAGTGTAAAATCAATTCTCATCGTAATCTGTAAGAAAAAAACAATATCACTATGCTAATGAGAAGTGCCTCCTATTCTAATGAAATTGAGGCAATGATACCCATGCCATAATCCCTAATTGTAGGATTTTGGTATTTCGCCAAGATTTTATCATAAGAGGAAACATCATTAAAAGATCAATCCGCAATTATCAATCGGATGTTCGTTCAATTCCAAAAGCTTCATATGCACGATGTGGCATCAATTTTGAAATTTTAATTTGTGATTTCTCTCGCAAAAAGGAGGTGACTTTTGTTTTAAGAAATCAATAGGCAAAAAGTAATTTGAATTTCAATTCCAAAATGCGAACATGAAAGAATTTCATTTAAAATGTAATTTCAATTTTTGTGCCCCAAAATATAATTAACTTGGAAGAATTTATCCACGAAATGTGATTTTAAGCCCATAATTGAAATTTTAAACAAAACCATCTGTTTTGTAAGGCTAAATCAGAGGTGTTTGAAATTTATATTGAAGTTTCACTATCAAGGGTGATTGCTCAAAATTTCAATTATAAGCTTGGATCACTTAAGGCATTCAAAAAAAAAAAAAAAAAAGAAGAAGAAGAAGAAAATTTCAATCCAAAATTAGCAAGTAAAAGGAGAAATCATAATTACAGTGGATGATAGAATTTTTTTTTTTCAATCACATAGACACGCAGATGTACTTGTGAGGTTTGTTAAAAGGTGGGGTTTTAAAGACTTAAGGTCCCCATTCCAATTAGATCACAAGAGTTTTCTCCACTCCACACTTGCATCAATAGTCCTCTTTATCACTATTTAAAGTTAGTGAGACCTAAAGGGGATGATCATGGGTCATTCCCCACATGGGTTCCACCGTTTGGTACCTCCTATGAGTTTCCTGATGCAATTAGGGTTTTAGATCGTAGGTTGTATGTGTAAAGTGTAGTGTAAAGGCACATAAATGTTAGGAACACAACTCCTTGAAGAGGAAAATAGAGAAGAAAAACAAACTAGAATTTTTACGTGGAAAACATTTCCCGAAATCAAAAAGTGAAAAATCATGGTGCCACACTAGGCAATCTCTCCACTATCAGTATCAGTATTAGCATTACAAGCTCTAGCATTTTCTAGCTTCAACATTTTTAACTATAAAAGATATTGCCTCAATATATAGTAGGATTCTAGAGTATACACCATTAACAAGAAAATTACATGTATGTCATTAGCAAGATAGGTGACCTACTGAGAAGTGTTTTTTTAAAACAAATTGTTTCTACACTTGAATTCTACTCTCTTTTTTTTTTTTTTTTTTTTTTTTTTTTTTTATCAAACTCCACAATTCCATCAATCACCCACTTGGAGGTTGATCTTTAAAGCGGCAATAATCTTTTATAGTTTTCATTCATCTTTGTAGCCCAATTTGTCCTAATGGCGTGGTCCCCCTATCACTAACCATGGAAGCCAACTAAGGTAATGCATAACCTTAATTTCTCAGTGGTGACAACATTTGTTAATATATCTGCTACTTTTTCTGCACCAAAAATCTTTTTCTTGGACAATGTCCCATCATCTACAAACTAATGAATTTGATGATACTTTAACTCAATGTGTTTTGTCCTTAAATGAAATACCGGATTCTTTGCAAGACAGATAACACTCTAAGGGCCTGTTTGTTTATTTTTGTTTCTATTCCCCTGAACAAAAACTTATATTCTTTTGTTTTAGAAAACAAAAAAAGAACATAAACGCGTTTGCTAAAACTTTTGTTCTCGGGAACAAATTTGGAACAAAAACAAGAAGTAGAAAAAAGTTGCTTCAGGCGCGTTTGATAACGATTCTGTTCCTGGGAATAGATTCTGATCAGAATTGATTCATTTTAATTATGTTCCTAGGAATAATTTATGAGTAAAATAACGTGTTTGATAATTGTATAAAATTTCTGATTCTAGAATAAAAAAATATAAATGTGTTTGGTAATTACATGAAATTTATATTCCAATTCTAAAATTTTATCAAATTATAGAAATTCTATTGATCAATTATATTTATACTAAGTAATAAGCATATTAAATAATCAAATTTTTTATTAAATAGTAAATAATAAACTATGGTATAAAATTTAAATATAAATACTAAATAATAAATTAAATATGTATTCTATATATAGCAAAATCTCCATTTATACTTCAAATCATTTTTTTATTTTTAAAATAATTTTATTGATTTTTTTCCTTTTTTTTACTTTCTTCTTCTTCTTCTTCTTCTTCTTCAAGGTGGCCGGTCGCCAGCCTTGGGACGACCGGCGATCGGCCAGACAAGAGTTGGCGACCTCACCGGAGTGTTGCTGGCCCTTAGCAAGCCCGTGTGTTACGCTCCGAACCCCGAGCGCGCGCATATCCCACTACAGTCGATCAAATATGTGACATCCCAGGATATGTCGCCGACTCATTCATTTTATTATGCATGTGGAAGCGAAACAAATCCCCTGACAACATTTAACTTGAGATAGAAAAGCAAACAATCAATCACAATACCAAACACTCATTTATAAACACATAGGTTTAAATACAACACTGGACTATCTACAAAATATACCAGCTCGACAAAAGGGGAACTATCCTAAGACCAACTAGCAGGACACGTTCACCAATCCTTCAGTTTCCACTTTTCCAGACTTAGGGCTTCGGGTCCTCCACAACCGCCATCTAGGGACCTAAAATTTTGGCCCACAACAAGGTGAGACATTGTCTCAGCAAGTTCGATCCCCTAAACCCTTATTAGAAAGAAAATACACCCCGGGTGGCCTAGTCACATCACATAGAAGACTTACCTCGTCTTAATTCATTCCTGCAGATTAGCACAATTTGTATCACACAATCTCAAGTAGTAATAATAATTCAAACAATTGAAACGCCATCATTTTCATATAAATCACAATCGCAATTAGCACGCATTCCAATTATTATTCACTGTCACACAAGGGCATAGCTTACTTGCAGTTCGGCTATCTACTAACATTAATGCCAGGCATCCCCTCCCCCCTTGAAGTGTGGCTCCGTCACTACGTCGACAGAATTTCCAAAGCATAGGTCCAGTTGGCCTAGCCTTTATTGCCACCCACATCCATTGTAAGGGGCATCCCATATAGGGGCAAGTCCGGCTCAACAGCCCAAGACGATTCCTCTTAATTATCACACAGCCAAATCATACTCGGCCCTAGGACACTTTGCATTTCACTCAATGCTTCCACTTAAAATAGTGATCTCGGCCATTTTTCTTCATATTAAAAATATTCCAGAAATTACTCACGTGTGTGGAGGCACGCTAATTTTGAACCAAAAAGCCAATATCTCACTTTTTCAAACCCCACTATTTAATATAAGGGTTAATACCCTGAAAAACCCTAAACTGGTACATTTATGACAAATTTACCCCAAACTATTTTTTTGACCACCAAAAACCCCAAAATGATATACCTTTGACAAATTTATCCCAAATTGGTACACTTGTGACAAATTTACCCTATGTTAATTTTCGTTAAATTTTATTATCAAATTATTAAGTTAAATGACACGTGACAATTGACTAGTATACCAATTTGGAATTTTACGATCCATTTGTCAGAGTTTACAATTTTTATGATTTTTTGGTAATATTAATCCAATTTAGCGAAGGGTATATTTATCACAAATTTATCAATTCGGGTTTTTTTTGCGGTTGAATAAATTACTTTGGGGTAAATTTATCATAAATGTACAAATTTAGGATTTTTTATGGTCAGTCGGGATAAATTTGTCACAAGTGTACCAGTTTGGGGTTTTTCAGGGTATTAACTCTTAATATAATCATTAAAATCCAATTTTTGCATCAAAACCCGACACTTGGGTTTTTATGAATAAAATCCATATTTACCATAATCAACACCCAATTTGCCACATCCATTCATCAAATTCAAATCCTAAATGCATAGCAACAATCAGCACGAAATTCTAAGCAATTGAGGTCATAATAATTTTTTTTATTTTTTAAATAGTTTTCAGAATATAATAAATTATTAACAATTCCAAAATTTCAAAACATTTAAATAAATCAAAAATAAAACCTATTATGTCACATAAGGGTTATTTTAAAATAAGCCTACTTAATGTTAAACTAAACACACTTTAACTTAATTAAACACTTTAATCTAATCCTCAACCAAATAAACTAATCTAACCACCTAAACTTACTTAACTTAGACTAAGCACACTTAAGGCATCATTAACCATTTAATCAAAAAATTAAAAAACCGTTTAATCAAGATTTAGTGAGCTAAACTCACCCGATTAGCGAGCCGAGCGGACCAAAATGATGGGGACACCAAGGGGAACAACTTTACTCAAAGCGGGCCAAGCATTTGGGGTTGGGAAGCTAGCCAAAACGGGCCAAAACCGGGCTGGGATACCCATTTTTGCTTGCTGCTAGTTGAGGGCTGCACGACGGTCGGTTGTGCACGAAACCGACGAGGATGGATGACAGTAGCTTGTGTGGGCAAGGCGGCGGCTCCAGCGGGTCTTCAGCGACCCAGGTGATGGCGGCAACTCAGGACGACACTTGCTGGACAGTGGACGAAGGCTAGAGACACAGCCTGAGGTGGAGCGAAGAGGCGAGCTGACCGGCGAGCAGCGCACGGGCAACGTGGGGTGGTGGCGATGATTGCGACAACGAGCGGAAGGGCGACCGGTCAGGCGGAGGGCTGCTGCAACCGGATCTCTCCTCTCTCTCTTCCCAAGCTTGAAGATGATGTTGATAGCCCACCTTTCCAAGAGCCAATATCCACCCTCCACTTGTCAAGATCCTAGCTACACAAGCCCCACCATGACATCATTTGATGATGTCACACTCGACTATCTCCAATCTTCCACAACCTTATTCCAATAGGTTCAATTTCATTTTTCGCTGTGGCATGAATTCTCCAAAATCTTGTACAACATAATTCACTCAATTTCCTTCCAATTGAATTAAATTGAAATCCATAAAATTAATCCAATATCACCACATTTCAATTTACATAATCGCTTGACCATAGAACTAACTTGAGTCCCAAAAGCATGACCAAAAGCAGGCATACTAATTTCTCGAGCCAAATTAGTCATTTTCTGATTTGATTGCAGAAAACTTCTGATTACATGAAAAATCTAACGAAGATAAGTCAATGTCCGTAAAATGATTTGTGACACACCTAGACTTTCAATTTCTAAATTCAATCTCAATTCATGATTATTTTCACTCCGGCACGATATTAGCGCGTCCTGATCTACCGGGTAGCTTCTAAAAATTTTCGTGCATTTGACTTGTGGTTAATCAATTCAAGCCACAATGTACATCTTTGACACATTGGCGACTCTCGGTTGTCGGGATAATCTCAAGGTTTCAAACACGGACACAAGATACCCAAATGATAGAAAAGCTGGTCCAATGCCAATCGACAAGAATTGTGCGATCTGGTGGAATCACCCACACTCGATCACATGCCTCTATCAAGTCAACCTATCTCCGGTCTCTAATCAATTTTTAACTATGCCGTAATGACCATTGTAGATTAACTCGGTCGAAAGGTCGTTTCCTAGTTAAATTCTCGAGTCCAATGCATTAGAATTTCTTAACGGCTTCACCAGATAGACTAATTATTCCATGAGTGGTCAGTTCAGGGAAAAGAACTATATACGTGCCAATGAAATGCCCATCTCAATTTATTGAAAATAAAATTGGAAAATCGGGATGTCACAACTTTTCACCTCTTATAAAAATTCTGTCCTCGAAATTTAAACCATCACACATCTTAAGCAAAAAGGTAGGGGTATAATTATCTCATCGAATCTTCGGTTTCCCAAGTTGCTCCTTCAATGCCATGGTGTTGCTAGACCATTTTGACCAACAAGATGGTCTTGGTGTGCAAAACCTACTCCTTGCAATCAACGAATTAAACCAAGCTTTCAACATACGACACATTGTCATCCACATGTAATTCTTCAAAATTTAGAACGTGTGTCGAATCAGGTTCATACTTCCTTAACATCGACACGTGAAAGACGTCATACACTTGTGCTAACCTTGGCGGTAGTACAAGACGACATGCCAAAGTCCCTATTATTTCCAAAATCTCAAAGGGACTTACGTACCTCGGACTTAGTTTCCTCTTTCTGCCAAAGTGGGAAGTACTTTTCCTCGATGACACCTTCAGAAAGACGTGCTCACCAACTTGGAACTCCAATGACCTTCGACGCTGATCGACATAACTCTTTTGGTGGCTCTGAGTGATCTTTAATCTGTCTCTGATAACTGTAACTGCCTCCACCGATTGATGAACCAACTCTGGGCTTGTGACCTTTCATTCTCTAACCTCAACCCAACAACTGAAGTTCGGAACACTCTGCTTGGTACTGACTCAAAAGGAACCACCTGATTGATCTGCTGAACTAGGAACCTCTGGTCTAGACCTGATTTAACTCTAACACTGACGCTCTAAGCAGATGAACATTTTTGACACAACTACACTTTTGCATGCTTAATCAAATCAAGATCTTTTCGCACAGCCACAAAGGGGCTGATTTCATCCATCTGTCGATTACTACTCAAAATAAAATTATTAACGCACTGACCTCTTGGTGGACTTGTCACCAAATCCACTGACCTGATCCCACTTCTACACGGGGATCTTGGGAGATTACAAAGGTTCTTTCGATTGCAAA
Source organism: Eucalyptus cladocalyx (assembly GCA_017140615.1). Classification (NCBI taxonomy): domain Eukaryota; kingdom Viridiplantae; phylum Streptophyta; class Magnoliopsida; order Myrtales; family Myrtaceae; genus Eucalyptus; species Eucalyptus cladocalyx. The sequence goes on from CM029522.1 coordinate 20,427,094, forward strand.
ACCGTGCTTTCACTTGCTAGCACACCTGACACTTGCGACCTGTCAGTGATATTTGTCTTCATATCGATCTAGCAATCCCGATGATGTCGATTTTGACTCATCTTCGTACTGTCTGGACAACGCTGAAGTTGCTACAATGAGCTTCCTATAAGACCTCTTCTTTAATCTCTCTATCGTCAGTTACACACAATCGTCCTCGGAACCTTAGCATTCAGTTTTTAGAAATTTGAAAATCAACCTCTCTCTCATCCGCATTCCCTTATAGAATCTTCTGAATTTTTGAATCTGTCCATAAAAGCATTTCGATTCTGATCTGTACTCTCGGCTCAATTCTGAGAGTGGTCATAAGATTCAAAAGGTGGCCTACCTTAGATTTGAAAACTGAATTTTGAACTTTCTCAAATAAGATCCAATCCTTGAGTACCAACTGTGCAACTAAGGACTCTCGACTCAGTGCATTTGCAACTTTTCTCACCTTTCCAAAGTGATAAAAAATATCATAGTCATAATCATTAATGAGTTCCATCCAACGACGTTGTCTCATATTCAACTCCTTGTGAGAGAATACGTACTTGAGACTTTGATAGTCAATGAAGATATGTAATGTTTCTCTATACCGATAGTGCATCTAAATTCCCAGAACGAACACAACTACTACAAGTTCTACAACGTGCATTAGGTAATTCAACTCACAAGATCTCAACTGACGGGATGCATATGCAATAACCCTATCATGCTGCATTAACAAGCAACCCAATCTTTTAAATGACACATCACTGCAGATCTCATAACTCTAGGACCAGATGGAATGGTCAGCACAGGTGCGGTAGTCAGCTTCTGCTTAAGCTCTTGAAAACTACACTTGCATTTGCCTGTCCACATGAACTTCTCTTCCTTCCTCAATAGCCTTGTCAACGGCGATGCTAACACTGAAAAACCCTTATACGAACTATCTGTAATACTTTACTAAACCCAGAAACTTCTAATCTCTGTCACTATAGCCAATCTCGGCCAACCGTTCACTGCTTTAATCTTGGACGGGGTCTACAGAGATTCATTCTCCTAAAATCACATGACCTAGGAACACAACAGGAGTCATCCAAAACTCGCATTTGCTAAGCTTATTGTAAAATCCAAAAGTACTCAAGGTCTAAAGTATCATTCCCAAATGTCTCTCGTGCTCCTCAACACTCTTTGAACACACCAGGATAACTTCGATGAACATGATCACAACTAATTTTAGTACCCTGAAACATTCTGCTCATAAGACCCAAACAAATAGCTAAGGTGTCCGTCAAACCACACGGCATTACAGTAAACTCATAATTGCCGTATCGAGTGCGAGATGCTAACTTCGGTATTTCTTTTTTCTTGATCCTCAACTGATGATACCCTGACCTCTAGTCGATCTTGAGAAATATCGATATACAAACACAACGAACCAACTTTCTTCTTCACGAATAAAATAGGTGCTCCCCAAGGCGATGCACTAGAACGTATGAATCCCATATCCAATAATTCCTGCATATGCACCTTCAGTCCTTTTAACTCGGGTAATACCATTCGGTAAGGAGCCTTAGGGATTGGCTCTGTTTCGAGTGCTAATTCAATCACGACTCTATTTCTCTTCCTGACAACAAACTTGGCAATTCTCCAGAAAATACCTTAGAAAACTTATGTATCACGATTATGTTCTCCATATTTAGCCCCTCAACTAACACATCCATTACAGTTGCCATGTAGATTCAATAACCAACAACCTGAACCGGGTCATCTTCAATGATGAATAACAAGGATTGAAGTTCCCCTTCGACTTTCAGTGATTCAAAACTTTCGCACGTTAACTGAATAAGCTGAATTACATCACTACCACGATTCAAAATAATAGAAACTCCTTAAGCCAAACCTTTTTATAAATGACTTCCAAGTTATACTTAAGCAAACCCTTCAAGTACAACTATAGTCAGAGATTCATCTTTCTATCACTTTATTACCACAACGAAGATCCTACAACCTTCATTGAAAATTCTGCTGCACTACTCTGATAAAAACATCTCAAAAACATTCTTCTTCCGATTGATGCATGGTCGATCCTTTCATGCTCCTCTAGACATCCTAGTGGTGTCTTATATGTAGTAACAGTGCTTATGCTCTCCTAAACTTACACAAATAGTTCCTAACTTGACGGCCGTGCTAGCCATATTCAAATCATGCTCCCTTTTTACTCTGACACTAGGTTGACTCATGCCTCATTTCCACAAACTTGACACACAATCAGTGAGTCCTTTACCTCCCATCAAGGAATATCATGCACCCTTCTTTGCACTGAGGTCTGTTCCAAATACCCCACTAAATGTCCCGAAGCATGTTTCCCATATTCTATCTTCTCAACGGCATTGACAGAAACAGCTGTGGTTCCATCTTCCTACACGGGCAATCTTTGATCAAATGACCTTACTAGCAACACCTGTAACAAGTCATTTCCCTTTTATAGCACGGAATAGATCCGTGTCTTTTCTTACAGACACGACACACATCGATCGAGTTGAGCTTTAACTTTCCAATTCTACTCTTCCGATTGGCTGAAACAGGGCACCTTTCTTCTAACATCAGCCATTCTGCCCAATTGATTTCCATCTCTGTTTAAACTGAACCTTGACTTAGATACGGTGGCTTGATCCTCGATCACAACTCCAGATTAGGCATCAACAAGCGTGGCAACAACAATGGTCACAACACTAGCAATGGTAGAAACAACGACAACAGCGGTGGCTCGGTCCTGAGCTTACTGACCCAAAATACTTCCCAAAGTCTCTAGCACCTGAACGATCCCGTCAAACCTAGAATCATTCGATGCTGCTACACTTTCAATACTGACTTACGGCGGTACTCTCACACTCGTGCTGGTCTAAGCCTATGCTTTACCTCGGGTACCAACTCTTGTCAACGTCCTACCCTGAGGTACAGGTCCTATCGACCTCCTCCAAAGAGTTCTCCACTCCTGGTCACTCAACCTACAGGCTCGTTATAGACCCCTATTTTCCAATTCCAACATCAAGTTAGAATTTGAGTGACCCACAAACACACTACCAAACAGTTATCAACCACATGCATCAGTATATTAAAAACATGTCCTACTAACTATCCCATAACTCATAGCACCTTATCTCTCCATACATAGACCATGCTCTAATACCATTTAAACGGGGATGTCACGCCCCGAATCCCAAGCGCATGCACATCCCAGTGTAGTCGATCAAATATGCGACATCCCAGGATATGTCACCGACCCATTCATTTTATTACGCATGTAAAAGCGAAACAAATCACCTGACAACATTTAACTTGGGATAGAAAAGCAAGCAATCAATCATAATACCAAACACTCATTTATAAACACATAGGTTTAAATATAACACTAGACTGTCTACAAAATAGACTAGCTCGACAAAGGGGAACTATCCTAAGACCAACTAACAGGACACATTCACCGATCCTTCAGTTTCCACCTTTCCAGACTTAGGGCTTCGAGTCCTCCACAACCGCCATCTAGGGACTTGAAATTTTGGCCCATAATGGGGTGAGATATTGTCTCAGCAAGTTCGACCCCCTAAACCCTTATTAGAAAGAAAATACACCCCGAGTGGCCTAGCCACGTCACATAGAAGACTTACCCCGTCTTAATTCCTTCCTACAGATTAGCACAATTTGTATCACACAATCTTAGGTAGTAATAATAATTCAAACAATTAGAACGCCATCACTTTTATATAAATCACAATCGCACTTAGAACGCATTCTAATTATTATTCACTGCCATACAATGACATAACCTACTCGCATTTGTGGGGGCACACTAATTTCGAACCAGAAAGTCAATATCTCACTTTTTCAAACCCCACTATTTAATATAATCATTAAAATCCAATTTTTGCATTAAAACCCGACACTTGGGTTTTTATTAATAAAATCCCTATTTACCATAATCAACACTCAATTTGCCACATCCATTCATCAAATTCTAATTCTAAATGTACAGCAGCGATCAGCACGAAATTATGAGCAATTGAGGTCATAAATAATTTTTTTATTTTTTATTTTTTAAAATAATTTTCAGAATATAATAAATTATTAACAATTCCAGAATTTCGAAACATTTAAATAAATAAAAAATAAAACATATTATGTCACATCAAGGCTTATTTTAAAATAAACATACTTAACTTTAAACTAAACACACTTTAACTTAATTAAACACCCTGATCTAATCCTCTACCAAATAAACTAATATAATCACCTAAACTTACTTAACTTAGAGTAAGCACACTTAGGACATTATTAACTGTCTAATCAAGATTTAGGGAGTTAAACTCATCGAATTAGAGAGCCGAGCGGACCAAAACGACGGAGACGCCGAGGGGAACAACTTTCCTCAAAGCGGGCCAAGCATTAGGGGTCGACAAGCCAGCCAAAACAGGCCAAAACCAGGCTAGGATACCCATTTTTGCTTGCTACTAGTTGAGGCCGACGGAGGGCTGCACAGCGGTTGGTTGTGCGCGAAACCAGCAGGGATGGACAGCAGTAGCTCGTGTGGGTGAGGCGGCAACTCCGGCGAGTCTCCAGCAACCTAGGTGATGGCAGCAACTCGGGACAACGGCTACTGGACGACGGACGAAGGCTGGAGACGCGGGCTGAGGCGAAGCGGAGAGGCGAGCTAACCGACGAGCGGCGCATGGGCGGCGTGGGGCGGTGGCAATGACGGCAACGACAAGCGGATGGGAAACCAGTTGGGCAGAGGGCTGCTGCAACCGGATCTCTCCTCTCTCTCTCTTCCCAAGCTTGAAGATGATGTTGATAGCCCACCTTTCCAAGAACCAATATCCACCCTCCACTTGTCAAGATCCTAGCCACACAAGCCCCACCATGACATCACTTGATGATGTCACACTCCACTATCTCCAATCTTCCACAACCTTATTCCAATAGATTCAATTTCATTTTCCGCCGTGGCATGAAGTCATTCAATTTCCTTCCAATTGAATTAAATTGAAATCCATAAAATTAATCCAATATCACGACATTTCAATTTACGTAATCACTCAACCATAGAACCAACTTGAGTCCCAAAAGGACGACCAAAAGTGGGCCTCCTAATTTCTTGAGCCAAATTAGCCATTATCTGATTTAATTGCTGAAAAATTATGATTACATGAAAAATCTTCCGAAGATAAGTAAATGTTCCTAAAATGATCTGTGACACACCCAAACTTTCAATTTTTGAATTTGATCTCAATTCACGGTTAATTTCACTCTGGCACGATATTAGCGAGTTCTGATCTACAGGTAGCTTTTAGAAATTTTTGTGCATTTGACCTGTGGTTGATCAATTCAAGCCACAATGTACATCTTTGACACATTGGCGACTCTCGGTTGTCAAGATAATCTCAAGATTTCAAACACGGACATAAGGTACCCAAACGACAGAAAAGCCGGTCTAGTGCCGATCGACAAGAATTGTGCAATCTGGTGGAATCACCCACACTCGATCACATGCCTCTGTCGAGTCGACCTATCTCCGGTCTCTAATCGATTTTTAACTATGCCGTAATGACCCTTACAGATTAACTCGGTCGAAAGGTCGTTTCCTGGTCAAATTTTCGATTCTGATGCATTAGAATTTCTTAACGGCTTCACCTGATAAACTAGTTATCCCATGAGTGATCAGTTCAGGGAAAAGAACTATATGCGTGCCAATGAAATGCCCGTCTCAATTTATTGAAAATACAATTGGAAAATTGTGATGTCACACCGTGCCTTGTCGACTGAGCCTCGCCGGCAGTGGGGCACCCAACCATGGCTGGGCCAAGCCTCTCACCGCCAAAGAGGCTCATCGGTGGCCAAGGGAGGCCCGCCTCACTGGCAATTGGGCGAGCCTCCAACAAGCTCACCAACCTCACCGGCAATTAGGCAAGCCTTCGACAACCAACGGTGATGGGCGGCGGATAGTGGTGTTCGGCAGGGGGCGACAGCAGTGGCAGACGGCAATGGCAGTGACAACGACACTTGAAGAACAAGAGAGGAAAAAAGAATAAATTAAGAAAGAAAAGGGAAAATGAAAAATTAGGTAGATTTGATTCTAGAATTGTTCTCAAGAACAAAGAATCAACTTTTTTTTTTTTATTCTTGATTCTACTCTAAATCTGTTCCCAGGAGCATTGTTCGTGGGAATAAAAACTTTACCAAACGCGATTATGTTTCAAAACTACTCCTGGGAAGAAAAAATCATAACCGAGTACTAAAAAGCTATCCCATTTCTGCTATTCATGTGGAGTTCTTGGTCATTATGCTATGCACTTCAAAAGCTTTCCCTATGATGAAGAAAAAATGGACAATAGAGACACACGCTATTATGGCCAATGGCTTCGTGCTGAAGTTAAGGAGCACAGCCCGTTTTGGGTGGTTTTTTATGAGCAACCCAGCAAGAGAGAAGACACAGAAGAAATCATATCGGAAACTCCTCATTCACTGAATCTGCTGATGCCTGTGGATCAACAAAGCAAGGATAAGGGAAAGGCAACTGTTGAGCCTCCAGAACAACCAATTCTCACCTTAGCTGAACCCCTTTAATGGCGATAACAGTCTGGCTCCTCCAAAGGCATCTTGCCATCTCCTATTCAATCTACAACTACAACACAGGTCCAAGATCAGTCAATGGACGCAGTTGGTGTTCCTCAACATAAGAAAATTAAGAATACATGATCAATATCAAAAACTAGTCCCACAAAGAAAGCAAAACGCTACAATCCTTATGAGCTACAACCTCAGGGACTAGTGAAGTTTGATGACTTGCATCTGATGGACACTCCAATTCTTGTAGTTAATGAAGGAAAAACTGGATCGAGCTCTTTGCACAATAGACTGGCATTTAGCTTAACCAGCTACTAAGGTGTTTGTATTACTTGCTCTGGCGTCAGATCACACCCCACTTCTCCTTACAACAGAAGCCACAAATATAAAAAGGAGAAGAAGTTTTACCTTTGAGGCCTTCTGGCTTCACGATCGAGAATGCTATCAAATTGTTGTTGAAAACTGGCGCTTTAACCCACGGTCCAAATCTACAATTTCAGAGAAGATCAAGTCTGTTTCAGGTGCCCTTGCTGTATGGAGTCAAAGAAAATTTGCTAATGGTAGAGAAAAACTTCGTGGTTTAAAACTACCACTCCAAGACATTATGAATAAGCCCCACAACCATCATGATAATGACGAGATGACTCGCCTGCAGATGGAAATTCAATACCTTTGGCAACAGGAAGAGCAGTATTGGGCATTGAGATCCCGTATCAACTAGCTAAGATTGAGTGATAAAAACACCAAATTCTTTTATGCCTTTACTATCCAACGAAGACAGAGAAATATGATCAGCTTGCTACAAGATAGATCAAACTTGGGTGCGTGATCAGCAAAAACTTAAGGACATGACTCTACATCATTTTCAAACTTTGTATACATCTATGGGGCATCGTGAGTATGAACCTATTTTGTTGCAGTGCCCTAAGATGGTCATGGAAGACATGAATACTAACCTCACACAAGCTATCACACAAGAGGAATTACGACAGGCAATCTTTCAATTGGGTGCAACCAAAGCGCCAGGGCCGGATGGACTCAATGGGCTGTTCTACCAGCATCACTGGGACATTCTAAAAGCGGATCTCCTCGGCTTGGTACAAGATTCCTTCTGCACTGGAGTCTTGCAACCTAGACTCAATCAGACAACTATAACTCTAATACCCAAAGTCCCTAACCCGGAACGACTCGACCAGTATCATCCAATTAGCCTTTGCAATTATATCTATAAGATTATTTCAAAAATCTTAGCCAACTGTCTCAAATCGTGGCTACCAATGCTGATTTCCCCAGAACAATCTACTTTTATTAGTGGTCGTCAGATTCAAGATAATATATTGGTTGTGCAAGAGGTCATTCATCAACTTAGGATTAGGAAAAGAAAGAAACATTTTCAAGCAGTCCTAAAGTTAGACATGCAGAAGGCCTACGACCGGGTTGAATAGGATTTTCTACGGGATTATATGCTCAAATTGGGTTTCAACTCAGTATGGGTCTGATGGGTCATGGAATGCATTACAACTTCTACTCTCAATGTCAAATTTTAATGGCGACAATCTTCCATATATTCACCCTACTAGAGGACTCCGATAGGGTGACCCTTTATCACCATATCTATTCATCCTAGGAGCAAATGTACTTTCTATCCTCATCCAGCAAGCTCTGCATATGGGACATCTTAAAGGTATCACATTGAATAGGTGGTGTCCAAACCTATCTCACTTATTATTTGCTGATGATGTTGTTTTCTTCCTAGATGGCAAACTACGGGAATGTCAGAATCTAGCGAATTTGCTAAACCAATACTGCTTAGTGACTGGCCAGACTGTGAACTGGAGCAAATCTGGTATTCTTTTCAGCGAGGCGTGTCCTACCCAACTACAAGAGAATTTGGCCCAAGAACTCCGGGTTCCTATCCTAACCAAAAGTGGTAAATACCTTGGTATACCATCAGACTGGGGAAGATCAAAAAGGGATATGTTCGCTTGGATTTTAGCTTGTGTGCATTATAAACTAGAATGCTGGAAGGAGCAGTTCATCTCGAAAGGTGGTAAGGAATTTTTAATCAAAACCGTTGTTCAAGCTATCCCACAATATGTGATGTCTATTTTCAAGATCCCTATTTCTCTGTGCAAGTCTTTTCAACAAAAAATTGCCAGATTTTAGTGGTAGAGTAATAGTACCAAGACAGGTATCTATTGGAAGCAATGGGATTCTCTTACTATGAGAAAGGATATTGGAGGGATGGGCTTTCGTGACCTCATCACTTTTAACAAAGCCTTACTAGGCAAGCAGGCATGGCGTCTAATTAATAATCCCACTTCCCTATGGATTAAACTGTTTAAAGGTCTTTACTATCATCTACTTACTTCTTGCATGCCAATAAATGAGTAAGACCTTCATGGGGCTGACTATCATTCTACGAACTTCTTGCATGCCAATAAAGGAGTAAGACCTTCATGGGGCTGGCAGAGTCTACTGCTTGGCAGAGACTCAATTCTGGACAATATTCAATGGTCTATTGGAGATGGGCAAAACATTTCAATCCGCGAAGATAGGTGGCTCTCAAGTGGTACCATCGGTGGCCCTACACCCCAAGGTGAACCGAAGCAGGTTGCAGGTTTTATTTTACCAAGTCAATATACTTGGGATGAACCCTTGCTGCATCAATCCTTTGATGCCTAGACAGTGACTGAGATCCTAACTATTTAGCTTTGAGCCCAATGCCCAACTGATCAGGTCATATGGAAAGGCACTCAAGACGGCGCATATACAGTCAAGAATGGTTACGACTACCTCAGAGCAAAAGCACACATGAATGATCGTAACAGTGCATCATCCTCTTACCAAGCCCCTACATACCTTTGGCACAAGATCTGGCAGATCAAGACATCTCCAAAGCTTCGCATCTTTATGTGGTCTCTTTGCCACAATGCTCTTTCTACGCATGAGAATCTCCACCATAGACATATAATTTCAAACTTTGTGTCAGTTATGTAAAGCACACAACCCAAAATCTACAGAACACATTTTCTTATTATGTCCATGGACAAAGAAAGTCTAGTCGCACTCGCAGATAAACATCACTCCGGCGGCTTACAACACTCAACGTATGGATGCCTAGTTAATAGATCTATTAACTAATAGAACTATCTTACCTGATCTGGAAACTATTGTGCATACTCTGTGGCAGATCTAGAAAGCCAGGAATAGTTTTGTCTTTCGCAGGGTTCACCCTGATCCAACATAGGTGGTGCAAACGGCTCTAGCAAATGCTCTGACAGATTGTTGTCTCTGTGCAACGAGCCCAGCATCTCGGCTTCAATCTCTAACATCCGATCGGGTTTGGCATCCTCTGGTTCCTGCCGCCTGGAAGATTAATATTGATGGAGCTTTCAACCCTACGTCTCATGAAGGATCGGTGGCTTCCATCACTCAAGATCACGCTGGTCGAATAGTAGCTGGATTCTCAAGCCATGTCGCTGCATCTTGGGCTCTGCAAACAGAAACTCAGGCCTTAACCCTCACTCTACGAGATCTGTTGCAGAAAGGACATATAGATCGAGACCTTACCTTGGAATCGGACTGCCAAATCCTTATGGATGCGGTCAACAACTCTCGCTCTCCACCATGGGAGATTCGCTCACTGCTTGCTGAGGCTGTGGCGCTTCTCCAAGGGTTCCTAAACCTGCATGTTGTCCATTGCAACAGGGATGTGAATGAGGCCGCCAACTGGGCTGCCAAGGCCCATGAGTCAAGAAGTCTCCCTCCAAATTGGCCCTCTTCTCTTCCCCCTCCGCTTTTGGATATAATATGTACGGACTTAATTGCAAACGGTGTAACTCATACTTAAATCTATATACTTGCCTTTTCGACCAAAAAAAAAAAAACTGTCCTTCACGAATAAGATGACCAGAATAGAAAGGCCAAGATTGTTAGGACCATTGTTGCTTCCATGCGTGTCCCTGGATGCGCCAATTTTTCTTTATGTCAGTTGAGTGATTCTAACGTTGTTCACCCTTTTGAATCTAAGCGGAAGAATGTATATGGTTCCACTTTTTTATATGGGAAAATGCCATAGAAAAAAAATTCAAACTTTGCTTAGAGTGAGACATTTACCATAAATTATTTTTTGTTACATAAAAAATCCCAAACATTACCTATTGTGACACATTTATTCCAAACTTTTTTTTTTGTGATACCAAAAAACCCCAATCTTTTACTTGTGTGATTCATTTACCTCAAACTTTGAACTTTTTTTGTGGAATTAAATTTTTGGGGTAAATGTTCATATAAATATAAATTTGGGGGGTTTTTTTAGTGTCATTGAGAAAAGTTTGAGATTTTTTATGTCACAAAAAATAACTTTGGGGTAAATGTATCACACTGTGCAAGTTTGTGATAAATCTGTCACATGGGTACAAGTTTTAAGTTTTTTGAGTCACAAAAAAAAAGTTTAGGATAAATGTGTCATAATGAGAAAAGTTTCAGATTTTTGGTGGCTTTTACCCTTTTTATACAGACAAATTTTTGGTCAATTTACAAAATTGTGCCTAGAAAACGTGTTGCAATTTCCTTGAAGAATTTCATCCATATTGTAACTTAAATAACCGTCTCTAAGTGATTCATCAATTGCTATTTCATTTTTGGACTAGCACTACAATGATACAATGTGTGATTTGATTAGTTTACGAAATGAACTTCATTCAAGGGAGGGAAGATTTGATCTAAATTTAGAATCCATGAGAAACTAATGTGATTATATGACTGCTATTGGAGCATATCCAAAATTACATTTTGCCCATTCTCGAAAGATATGGCTAGTCTCATTAGACACTGGACATGCATATAATTTGAACTTCGTAATTGTAAATTCTATCATCGATGTTGATGGGTCTGTGCATCAGGATTCAATTTCATCCTCAGAGTCCTTGATGATTATTGGCCTTCCCTATCTGAAATATTTATGGAGCAATGAATTTCATTTGAGACCGAGCAATCTTCGATCTGTCAAGATATCGGGGTGCAAATCTCTCTTAAAGGTTGTCAACTCTATGTTGCTGGTAAAACTACACAAGTTACAAACTTTAACTATAGAAGATTGCGATTCGGTAAAAGAAATTTTTGATCTTGACGGACCAAGCACCAGTGGAAATGTTGAGACTCTCTCTGAACTAACCACCTTCTCTTTAGCACGATTGCTGAGCTTGAGGCACGTATGGAATATGGATCCTTGTGGAATAGTACGATTCCATGATTTAAAGAAGTTAGTGTCTAAAAGTGACAACCTTTGTTTTATGTTTTTCTCATCCATGGGCAAATCTCTTGCAAAACTGAGAGTACTAAGTGTAAGGGATTGCGAGAAGATGGAGGCAATCATTATGGAGGAAGAAGGGTTGAGAGTGGAAACATCAAAAACTCTGGAATTCCCAATGTTAATCAATTTACAGTTGGGATATTTGGAAAGTTTGAAATGCTTCTCCTACAGAGAGTGTAAGATTGATTTTTTGTTTTCATCATCGAAGATCTTTTTATAGATAGATTCATCTTTGTAATACAAATGGTGATGTTCTTTCCATCTAATGAAAAACCGATGACAAGTTCACTAGAAGCTCGCAATCAAGACTGCGTCATCTCATCCTTAAGTCTACTCTTCAATTGAGAGGTACGTGATTAACGTCTTGAAAAAAATATTAAATGTACTGGAAGCATAGCATAGCCAAAATAAAAACTAAGTAAATTACTTATAAAGTGTACTTTGGTTAAAAAAATTTAAAAGAAAATGAGTAGCATAAAAGCGTAAGAGTTGAGATTTGCCAATATGTGTGAGTTGCAATTTCTTACTTTTGATTTATCTGAAATTAGTTTCCATAAATATGGTCGAACATCTCTTGTGGTACCTACATAGAGCATAAATAGGTAATATAACTGCCGAATAGCATCTCTAGAAGCTTTCCAATTTTCATGTGAAACTTAAAACTCTCAGCAACCTCACATCCACGGCTTAGACAATGCACGCATGTGCATTGAAAGCAATTGAAAAGACAATTGAGTGGAAAGTGAGCAGGAGAGTTCAAGAGGCTGGAGATGAAAGGCCTTTGAGACGCTCATTTGACTTCATTTGCACTTACAAGATCTATCTCTCTCTCTCTTCATGCCTCTTGCTCTCAGATAAGTCATACCTCAAAGCCCCAATTCTTTCTGAATTGCACCAGCAAAAGGAGTCTAAGGCCTCTCCATCGCCAAACCGGGCAACATCTCTATGATTCGGGGTTTAAAAAATCACCTCTTTTAGTTTTTTACATTAATTGCTTGACCATTTCATGAAACTCTTGTTAAATGAATAAAAAATATTTCGCAGGTCTGCCACTTGAGTCCAAGTTCTTTGACTTCTCGAATGGACGGTGGAAGTTAAACTTGTCCAAAATGAAATCCGAAACTACTTTTACCAAAATGAAAAAGGAAAATTCCCCAATATGGACAAAAATCATTTTGGGGTTGTCAAAGATATGGAGTCCTCGAATTACTATTTTGCCCGCTGTCAGAGATATATGGTTAATTTTCAATAGACATTGGCTATGCATATTATTTACAAATTAATGGGCCAAAATTTGAGGTCGATAGTATTGTTGGGTTTGCTTTGTTACATAGAGAGATAAGAACTGGTCCACTCACCAACCCATTTCTGAAGGATCAGATGGATCTTTTTTACTCCTTTCTTATTTTATTCTTTTTATTTTCCTTATGTGCCACTTAATAATATCCCTATCCCCTTGACACTCATCTATATTTATATCTTGGAACTTCATGAATTAATAATTTAACTACATCACCAATTTTGTGAGTGAGTTCCGCAGGTAACGTTTCCTAGCCTAGAGATATTAGAAATCTTTGCAATGGGTAACATTGAGATGATATGGGACAATTAAGTATATTTTCCCCATCTGAAGATTCTCAATGTCTCATTTTGTGATGGTTTATCAAATGTTGTCACACCAACAATAGCTTGAAATTTGGTGGAACTCACAAAATTAACGATAATTGTTGTAAGGGCCATGTGCGGACAAAAATTCTAGATATATATGTACGTAATATCAATCATCAATACTTTGTTCAAATTTAATCGGGACTTATGTTTCATACCAAAACAAAGACGAACAGAATAATTACCTCCCCACAACAGTCCATGATCACATCCATGGATTTTTAATGCAAATGATTCAGACATAAATGGGTATGTACGGATTCAAAATCATCTAATTATAAGTAAATTTCTGGTAAACAGTAGAACTCCCATGCTTTGTACGGATTTATGTAGACAATCTTTTAATATTTAGTATGAAGATTAAAAAATTTCTAATCCTCAATAACTATAACTTGTACATCTCCATATCTTTTTAGAAGTATCAGTTTTGTGTCAGCTCATAAAATCACATCATCCGCAGTACTTTATATTTTCTCGCGTAGAAGGAAACTTGCCTCGTTCTGTTGAAATGTAACCTGCAAATGCACTTCCAAATATCTTTTTTTCAAGCTATGAGAGATTGTAGTGAAGTGTCAACACCCATTTTTGGCTAGAAGTAAACTCAAAACGAAGGGCAGACAATTGGAGAGAGAGGGGCCTTTGTGTGCGCTGAAGTATAATGGTCCATTTATTTGTGATCGGCAAACCTGAAAGTTCAAAATTTAGAGGAGAGGGCGTTTTCTATTGATTATAAATTATAACAAAACACCATTTTAAGATTTAAATATTATTTTATTGATTTGATAGAATTTAGGAAAGTTTGCCGTCGAAGTAGAATAATAAGGAATGTACATGCGCACACCATCGTCTCATTTTTTTTTTTTTTTTTTTGAGGATAAAAATTAATTTTTAATTTATTTTGATGGAATTCAGTGAACACAAGCTAACAATTTTACCAAATTTTGATTTACATAGCTTCCTAAAAAGGCAATTAACACATACAACTGATCAGGCCACTCTTTTCCCCCCTTATTTTTGGCCTTTTTTGTTGCGGATTCTTTACAGGTTTCAATTATTGCTTTCCTTTCCGATGGAAGAAATGCTTGTGTTCTTCCTTATTTTAATGTTTCTGCCCAATATCTTTATTGCTATTTGTGAGTTGAATGATTCATCATAACAAGTGTTCACACAATAATTTAATCCATAATCATAAGAGTTATCACTAATTATATGTTTACTTCTAATGTCATTTATTTGCCATACATGAGCTGTCCTGTAATAATGGTATCCCCAAATTATTCGAATAATTCAACCCTAATACTCAGTTTAGAATACTGATAGATTTATGAAAGTATGATAATAGTCATCTGATTTTTTTGGACGTGAGAAGTTGTAATAGAGTTAATTTAATTTATTATGTCAAGAAAGATGATTAATGCCCTCCTTGTTAACCCTTTTTTGTAGGTCAATATCTCTGCTAACCAGATTTTTGTTTTTCAAGGAAAAAATCTACAATGCAAAGTTATTTTCTGAAGGAAAGACTGGAGAACGATTCTTTATCTTTTTTATGAGTTTTGGATTTTTTTTTTTTTTTGGTGATTCTATCAAATACTCAAGGAAATTAGAAACGACATTAGTGTGGAGTTTTTATTACTTTTGATTTCATTGTTGTTTCTCCTTTGGTGCAACTTAATAATTTGTTAGCAGAGGAACACGAAACTCTGTTCCTTCATTGTGGAGGGCTCTGCTTGCATGACGGTTTCGTTACCACCAAAGAAAATTAGCATGCACCATGATTTTTACAATTTATTTATTTGGAGCGACTATATGGAAAGATCAATGGAAGCATGCTATAATTGATATCATCATCTCAAGTTCTTAGTTATTATTTAGTGTATAATATTGACTCTTTTTAACCTTTGAGGTGTGATTTTATCTCATACTTTTGATAATTATGTAAGCAAATTCTGCAAGCTGTGTTTCCTAGCTTGGAGACATTAAATATCACTGGCATGAATAACATTGAGATGATATGGGACAATCAAGTATATTTTCAACAACTAAAGACTCTAGATGTGTCACATTGTCATCGGTTAACAAATGTGTTCACACCGACAATAGCAAGACAATTGGTGGCACTCACAATATTGAGGATAAGTAATTGTAAAATGTTGAAAGAAGTCTTTAGTAATGACAGTGGTAAGGAAGGGCATGCAGTGGTTTTCAACCAATTGAAGTCTATGGAGCCTGACAGGTTGATAGGGTTGAGATGTTTCAGCTCAAGTGGATACACTTTGATGTTCCCTCTCTTGGAAGATGTCATTGTGACTAGATGTCTCAACATGAAGTTCTTCTCTAAGGGACCAATAGAGGCACCAAAGCTAGAGAAAGTACAAGTATCAACAGAAGCATGTTCTTGGAAGGGAAACCTCAACATGACCATCCAAAAAATGTATGAAGAAATGGTATGCATCAATTATTAAATTTTGTGCAATTGGATGATTTCTAACTATTAAAAGAGTAATTGTTTTTTGTTAACTAGAAGTTTACGTTTAATTATGCATTTGTAATAGGTTATAATTGATGGAGGAGGGGTTATAAGGCTATCCGAGTCTCCTGAGCTGATTGGAAAAGGGCCTATAATTGCTGGAGGAGGGGTTATAAGGCTATCCGAGTCTCCTGAGCTGATTGGAAAAGGGCCTATAATTGCTGGAGGAGGGGTTATAAGGCTATCCAAGTCTCCTTATCTTTTTTCAGTGTGGAGATTTTTACTACTCCTTTTGATTTTCTTTTTTATTTTCCTTTTGTACAATTTAATAAGTAATTCTGTTTTTTTTTTTTTTGGATCTGTAATAAGTAATTCTATAGTAAAGGATCGTGCAAGTCTCTTCTGTCATTGTAAATTAGCATGCACCACGGTTTAGTCACCACGGATGTTGATCAGCAGGCAGCACGATTTTACAACTTGTTATTTGTCTTGAGCAATCACATGGAAAAACGAATATTATTTGATTATTGAAGGCATAAAATTGACGTTTCTTTTAACCTTCGAGGTGTGATTTAATCAAATAGTGAATGCCTCATATCTTCAATAATCTAGACAAGTGAAGCGAAAGGTCATTTGATTCATTGGAAATGTTTACCTAATAAATTCAATATAAACTAATTTTATAAGTTTTTGAACATAAGCCAAACCAACTAGGGGCGAGCACAGGTTGGTCACTCGTCAACATCTTAACTTTTGCCTTTAAGTATCAAACAACCATGAGTATGTTATAATAATCAACAAAATATAAACAAATCTCACAAGTCAATGTGGGATCTCACCCTTCGCTTTATTTTGTTTCTTTCACTTTGTCTCATCCTGACAAGTGTTCCACATCGATTCTAGTTAGACAACAAAAGGTGGACAGCTGTGTTTCGTCCTGGTTCTCAAGAACTAGTGTCTGGTTCTCGGCTTCAAACTTTTGGAACCGAGAGCCGAAGGGACAACTCCCAATTCCAGGCCAAGGATTGGCCCACCTAGGAATTGATTACCCTTAAAATCAACATGCCCCGTTTACTTGTTTGCTGATGCAGAAGTTATTATCGTGCCATTTTCTTTCTCTTGGATTACCTATCTCGCAGAAGTTATCATGGCACTCTTCTACATTTACTTCTTGGAAGTTCATGAATTTGTAGTTTAACATAACTACCAATTTTATGAACGAACACTGCAAATTGCGTTTCCTAGCTTGGAGACATTACATATCACTGGCTTGAATAACATCGAGATGATATGGGATACTCAAGTTGTTACAAATTCTTTCCCCAATCTAAAAGTGCTTTGTATTCAAGAATGCGGTAAGCTAAAGTGTATATGGAATAAGGAACTCCATCGTGAAGTTATATTCCAATGTCTACATTATGTTAGTATTTTTAGATGCTAGAGCCTCATCTCTCTATGTCCAGCCTCAGTAGCCAGAAATTTAATCCACCTTGACAAGTTGCATATCGATGGATGTGGCACTATGGAACTCATTGAGAAGGAAGAAGGACTGGTTCCCACATTTAGCCAGAGATTTAAACAGCCTCTCTTCTTGATGGAAAAGGTATGACCCAGGATTATTTCTTTTGCTTTGAATGCTAATATTTGAAGTGATGACTGAGGTCAAGACCAAACAACTCATACAAGTAGCTCTATATAGGAAGATATAAACTATACAACTCATCTTGACACCACATGAATATCACAACGTTGAACATCATATGTTCTTCAAGTAGTGACAAAACGTTCTTGCCAATGTCTAACATGATGCATACTCATCGATCCCCCTCAATAAAAGGTTTTGGTTAATTCCGATGGTTTAGCTCTCTTAAGTACCACAAAGATTAAAAGCATGTGGCGTGTAGGGTGATCTTACCATGGCACTAGTGTATTTCTATTTTGACCTTAATAAAGATCACTAATGTTATGCCAAAAAGGGAAAAGATGAGACATTTTCGTTGACATTTGATACATGATACAAAGTGCGATTTGATCATTTTAGGAAATGGACTAAATTGAAAAGAGGGAAAGATTTAAATTTAACTTTAGAATCTTTGAGAGACTAATGTGATTAGATCATTGCTCTAATAGCATATCCGAAAAAACATTTTTCCCATTGTCAAATACATATATGGCTAGTTCTCAATGGCCATGCATATAATTTGTACTTTTTGGGCCAAAATTTGATGTTAAAAGTATTGTTTTTGCTTTATTATGTAGAGAGAGATAAGTAATGCTTCATTTGCTTAACTCATTTCTTGTCTCAGTATCTCTACTTACGAAAGATTTTTTTTTAAAAAAAATTTTTTAAAAGTAAAAAATCTGCAATGCGAAGTCATTTTCTGAAGGAAAGACTGGAGAACGATTCCTTATTTTAATAGTTTTAATAAACTTTTTGAAATTCTATCAAATACTCAAGGAAATTAGAAACGACATTAGTATGGATATATTTTATACTCCTTTTGATTTCGTTCTCATTTCTCCTCTGGTGCAACTTATAATTTGTAAGCAAAGGAACGGACCACTCTGTTCCTTCATTGTAGAGGGCATTACTTGCGCAACAGTTTAGTCACCACCGATGAAAATTAGCATGCACCACGATTTTATAACTTATTTATCTTGAGCGACCACATGGAGAAATGAATTCCATCATGTCATAATTAATATTGTCATCTCTAGTGCTAAGTGATTACTTAGGGTATAAAATGGACTTTTTATGTAAATGAAAGGCCATCTGACTCATTGAAAATGTTTACGTTGTTCTTTTAATATAAAATAATTTAAAGAGTTTTTGAACATGACCCAAACCAACATGCTGTATTTTACTTGCTTGAAGACCCTGGGATTATCATGGCCCCGTCTTTCTTTTTTTGATAACCTTCCTCACTCAGCAGAGACCCACAACAATAGCTAGAGTAAGACGAGCTCCATACTACACCCCCCCCCCCCTCGCCCTCATCCTCCCCCTATATTTATGCATTCGTAATTTAACTGTACAAAATCAACAATTCCATGAAAATATTGCAGGAATTTCCTAGCTTGGAGACATTACATATCACTCACATGGACAACACCGAGATGATATGGGACAATTTTCAACATCTAAAGACTCTAGTTGTGTCCCATTGTAATGGCTTATCATATATGTTCACGCCAACAATAACTGAAATTTTGGTGGAATTGGCGGAATTAAGGAGAAGCAATTGTGAAATGTTAACAAAAGTCATTAGCGATGAGGGAGGTAAGAAGGAGCATGAAGGGGCTTCCAGTGAATGGAAGAATATGGAGCTTGATTGGTTGAAAAGGTTGGAATGTTTCACACAGAAAGAAGGGCAGGGAAGCGCTATGGAGACAATTAGATTCCCAAATCTTCTTCGGATAGAGCTAGAATGTTTGCCCAAGTTAAAAAGTTTTCTCTCGGGGAACAATCATACGGTGGAATGGCCCAAATTAGAAGAGATAACCATCGCCAACTGCCCCAAGATGACAAGGATTCAAATGCTTTTTCCAGGACCTCCATCTTTTATCTCCCGTCTTTGTACAAATTGATAAAATATCTGATAATTGTCCATTACCTCAAGTTGAGAAGTCTGACTTGGCAATTTTTATGGAGATGGACCCAAACACCTCTTCACTTTTCACTTCTCAGGTCAGTCTTTTTTCAAATTAATCATCTTGTCACAAAATTACAAATATCATGAATCCAACGCCAAAGTATATGAAACTGTAAGTTTCGGCCAAATAACACTGAGTAGAGTAAACTAAAAGTAGTTTCTCTTGATAAAGATACATATCAAGTAGCAAAAAATACAAAATAATAATCTTTCACTTAGCACACTGAGCTCTAAACAAAAAGTATACCACACAATAGTCCACTTAAGGCGTGTTTGATAACCATTCTGTCTCGAGGAACAATTTTTTATGAGAAATGATTTTTTTCTGATTCTATTATCAGGAACAATTTCTGAGCAAAAGAACGTGTTTAATAACATCCCTAAATTTCTATTCCTGGAATAGAAATACGTTTGGTAGGATTCTTAGATTTTTTTTCATTTAATTTTTTAATTCTTTTTGTTATATTTTCTTTTTTTTTTCCTTTTTTTTTTCTCTTTGGCCAATCGTTGGCCACGATGGTGGCCGTCAATCGATTGGGCGAGGTCCAGCGAGCTTGTTGAAGCCTCACCATGCCAGGGCGAGGCCTAGCAAGCTCACCAAAGGCTACCCTGGCCACCGACAAGGCTCGGTGTCGGCCTCGCCTAGGCAACGCGAGGTTGACCTCACATTGGCCTGGCGAGGCCCAGCCTCGCGCTAGATGGGGAGGCCGAGTTTCATCGTGGCTCAGCGTCTCCAAGGGCTAGTGACACTCCGACGAGGTCACCAACCCTCATCTGGCCAATTGTTAACGCCAGCCATGGGCAAGGTTGGTGACTAGCCAAAAGGAAGAAGAAGAAGAAGAAGAAGAAGAAGAAGAAGAAGAAGGGCTAGTGACACTCCGACGAGGTCACCAACCCTCGTCTGGCCAATTGTTAACGCCAGCCATGGGCAAGGTTGGTGACTAGCCAAAAGGAAGAGAAAAAAAAAATAGATTCTAGAAATTGTTCACGAGAACAAGAAGTGACTTTTTTCTACTTTTTGTTTCCGTTCTAAAGAGATTTTTTGTTTTCGGGAACAAAAATTTTACCAAACAAGTTTCTATTCTTTTTTGTTCCCTAAAACAAAAGAACAAAAATAGTCGTTCCGGGGAACAGAAACAAACTTTAACAAACAGGCCCTTAGCTTTCACTGCATACTCTTATCCCAAGACTTGATCTTCTGTATCTCCAATCTGCACAATCCTACAACCACTGTTGGTGAATTAGCCTCAATGCCGAGTTAGCATATCACCGACTAAACAAGTAATCCACTACCTATTTTAAGGATTTGAATTTCTAATATCTAGTTACGTTCCCTTGCTTTGCAGAGATTAACCTTTTAAGCTACGTTTGGTCGTCTAGATTTTTAATTAGGATAGGGCTGGATAAGATAAGATATGAAATCCTGTGATTTTTTTATATCCAATCTATTGTTTGGTGAATCGTAGTATCAAAGTCGGATATATTTACATCATATCATGTACATTTTTTTTTTAATATAAATGGCATATCATTATAAATGAACCTAAATGTTGATAAACGGAGATGGTGAAAATCTCTCGTAACATTATTTATTTTTTCTCTTTTTTATATTATTTTCTTTATTATTTCTTTTTTCCCTTTTCATCATCTTTAATAAAATTTTATCAAATAGTAAACCATACTAACATACCTAAAATACAAAAATACCTAAAATATACAATAAATATAAATATTTAATTTATAGATCGAATGTTTATTATAAGATAGAATTAAAGTTGAATATATAAATTAAAATAAGATTAATTTAAAATAAATTTTCTCTTTTTTTTTAATTTTTAATTTCTTAAATTAGAATTCAAATATTATTTATATTGAAATATAATTTCAATGTTGTTAATTTAATAAGTTTGTTATTCGAGAAAAATAACTTTCCCATTATGCACATTAGAAATCCTATCCACCTTTATTCCACCTCCCCCATGGGATTATTTTATCTTGTCTATATCCCATTTATATCCGACTATATCATATTCTAAACAAGCACCAAACATAGGATATGATTTATCATATCCTATCATGAATTTTATCCCGACTGCCAAACGTAGTCTTAGTATTCAGCACGAGGATTAAAAATTTTCTAATCCTCAGTAAGTGTAATTGTCATTTGTACATCCCCATATCTTTTTAGAAGTGTTTCCTTTTTGTCAGCTCGTAAAAAAATACGTGTTGTTCTCTTGTTTTTCGGTCGAATTCTCTAGAATTGATTAGCAAGGTTTTCAAAAAATGTTATAATAATAACCATACAAAAACATTTTCTTTTTAGAACGTGAACTGTACAATACTAAACGTAGAATAGCATACAATGGCAAAACCATGTCTTTATTGCCACTTCATAATTTTATTAGTAGAAGGAAACGTGCCCTGATTCTATTGAACATGGAGGATCTTCCTGGGATATCACAAGGAAAACCTCCAAAAAAAAAGGTTAAGGGAAAAAAAAAGGGATAATACCTTAAAAAACCTCAAACTTGTACACTTGTGACAAATTTACCCCAAACTATTTTTTTTACCATGAAAAACCCCAAACTGGTAAACTTGTGACAAATTTACCCCGACTGATTATAAAAAACCTTAAACTGGTACATTTATGACAAATTTACCCCAAACTAATTTATTCGACTGCAAAAAACCCCAAACTGGTAAATTTGTGACAAATATACCCTATGCTAAATTGGATTAATACCACAAAAAAATCATAAAAATTGTAAACTGTGACAAACGGAACGTAAAATCCTAAATTGATATACTGGTTAACTGTCAGTCATTTAACTTAATAATTTGAGAATAAAATTTAACGAAAACTAACATAGGGTAAATTTGTCACAAGTGTACCGGTTTGGGATAAATTTGTCAAAAGTATACCAGTTTGGGGTTTTTTGTGGTCAAAAAAATAGTTTTGGGTAAATTTGTCACAAGTGTACCAATTTTGGGTTTTTAAGGTATTATCCCAAAAAATAAACAGAATAGAATACCGAGGGTAAGAAATTCTGATATATTTAAATATGACCTGTAAATGCACTTCAAAATATGTTTTTTCTGGCTATAAGATATTGTAATTAAGTGTCAACAACAAGTTTTGGCAAAAAAAGAAAAGAAGGTGCCAGCACCAACTAAAACTTCATAATTGTAAACCTAGCTCTCAAATATCTTATTCACTTGGCACAACTCAGGAGAGGTTGCCCCCAAAGTAGAATAGAAAGGAATATACGTTACGCACCATCGTCTAATCTTTTTAAGAATAAGAATCAATCATCAAATAGTTTTTGAATTAATTTAGTGGACACCTGTTCACAATGACAAACTGAACAAGCGGACTCAGAGAGACGATCATCGGACCTTTCAGACCAAAATCTTAATCTGTTGTTGGACCATTATGATATTGATTTCAGGAAGTCAGTCGTTTACTTATAGGACTGAATTGTGGAAGGACTCTTGAATCCGTTCCTCTGGCAGGGTCTGCAAAAGCTCTATCATCTGAATGTAATGTTGACACACAGGTAAACCCATGTTTGCCTTTTCTGTGCTGCTTATCGGACGTGGAAAACTAGATGCTGCTCGTAAGAGTCGTGGTCACTCTAGGCTGCACTGTTTCATGTGCTCCATTACCATCTTGTAGGAGTTTGGTAAGGACTTACAAAAAAAATCTGTGTAAAAACCATATTCTAGATAGTACGAATCTTGTCTTCTTAGAACATTATTGCCTGGAGCATATGGAGAATCTGAGTGTTTGCATTGGGGGTTGTATATGTACAGGGAGGGGAGGAGAGAGCTGAATAATCAAGTACTTGCTTATTAGGGGTGAGACATCACCGAACACCCTGAACTCCAATGAAATACTTTTAGCTTGCATGGTAAAAGAAGTTGGAAAGAAATAAGTCATGCCGTCTGAAAAATGAAAGAATCTAGGGCGATTGGTTTCGAGTGCTTTGTCCCTTTGGCAACCATGGAAGACAAAGTTGCTTAACTCCACCGACAAACAATCTTATGATTGCCCCAGTTGAAAGTCATTACGATAGCCTATGAACCAGGTTCCTTCAGCATTGCTGGGTCTGCAAATGGGAGTTCAGGCCATACAATGTTTGGCAGTTTTCTGAGGAACATGAGAAAAGAACTTTCAATGTGTGCTTCTTGTTCTTTTTGCCTAGTGGCATAGGGAGTTCCTATTTATAACTCATCAGTCTTCCATGTTACTGATAGATAAAAGAGTAGGAACCAAACAAAATCATGCCAACAGGTCATATTTATGGTCCTAACGGAGGAAATATGTCTTAAAGCAAAGAATGGCAAACGTCTGTTCCGGATGTCCTTTGGCAATATTGAGCACTAGTCACTGGGGAGGTCTTGAAGAGCATAGTCCAGGAAACGAGCTCTTCTGAAATCTGTTTAAGCATGGACACTTGGTTCTGAGTTCTTCCATGAGATGGAAGTTGTGAGAAAATCTGATTAACGTGGTGGTGGAATTCTGTGGACTTGGTAAAACAATGGAATAGCAAAATGTGTAAAGTCTGAGGTAGTCAAATTATTCTGGTTGATTAAACTTACTATCATGGAAGCTAGGAAGTACTCTTACATATCCTCTGCAGTGGCGATATGGTAGTTGCTAACTTTCACTGAAAACAATTACCTCAGTTCCTGCATTTCTTGGCAGGATCCTTTATTTTTATTCATTCTAACAAGTTTCGTGGAATATTTTTTATCAATTTATTCTAATTGTCATTCAGGAATTTTGCTTTACGGCAGACGGGAGTTATTAAGAGAACTGCGAGTTGTCAGAGTTGGACTTATTCAAAACTCAAGTTCTTCCCGGAACTGCTCCCTTTCTAGATCTGAAGAGGGCTCTATATCAGGAAGTAAAACCAATGATAGATTCTGCAAGTGCTTCAGAAGTGAACATCTTATTCTTGCAGGTTAGCCACCCCATGCAGCTTGAGGTATGCATTTTGGTTTCTCCTTTTGGACTTAAAGACTGAAGTTCAACTACTGAAAAAATTTTAATCTAGGAAGCATGGATAATGCCATTTGCCTTTTGTACAGGAGAGAAGAGGTGGTGTGAATTTGCAGAGCCTACTGGTGGGGAATCAACAAGGTTTCTTCAGGATCTAGTGAAAAAATGAAACGTGTTGATTGTCGGTCCTATCCTTGAGAGGGATATAAACCACGGGAGACTATCTGGAATACTGCTGAAGTTATAGGCAATAATTGGAATATTATAGGCAAGCATAGAAAGTTGAGTGTAAATGTTGCTGGCCTCTGTCTTTGATGTATCCCGTTTGAATTGTCATGTTGAAAAGCTTGATAATGGCATTTGGCAGAACCACATCCCTAGGGTTGGAGATTTCAAGGAAAATTCCTACTCTATGAAGGAAATACTGGGCATCCTCTGTTTGAGACTGCTTAGGAAAGATCGCTGTCAGTATTTGTTATGGGAGGCACCATCCGTGGAGTTAGCATTTGGCTCGAAGGGTGCTGAGATTGTGTTCAACCCTTATGCGACCGTTGGTGAACTTAGCAAACTCATGTGGCTAATTGAGGTACATACAAATCCCTACTTATGCTTGATTTATGAACTTGTGCTATGAACTTATATTGGTCACTGTGCTTCTCGCTGGATTATCGCCCTAGTTAACTTGATTGTGTTCATGCAAATTCAATTTACAGGCCCACAATGCTGCCATTGCCAACGGTTATTCTGTTGGATCAATTAATCGGGTAGGAACAGGATCATTTCCCAATCCGTTTGCATCAGGTGATGGGAAGCCACGGCACACGGATTTTTGGCACTTCTATGGATCCAGTCACTCTTCGGCTCCAGATGCTTCGTGCACGCCATCACTATCCCCTTCATAGAGATGGATTGCTGGTCTCAGACATGGATCTCAACTTCTGTAGGCAGCTGCAAGACAAGGGGGGGTTCAGAATGACAGCTCGGTACGAGCTCTGGAGTCAGCCGAGATTACTCCCTCATCAATTGGCCAAAAATCTTCCCCTCATTTCGTTTAGACCGAGTACATACCTGCGGCTTCTCTTTTATTTTCTTTCCTTTTCGTTTTCTTCCTATGTCAGCCGACCTCTTGCATTTCTTTCTCGCTTTTGTTCGTTTTCCTCGTAAAATTAATCCTCATGTGGCAGATGTTCATGCCATTTTCGGCCAACGCAAGAGGGAGAGAGGGGAAGGCGCCGAAACTGGTTTTTGCCAAGGATCCGGCTTAGAGCTTGTTCGGCACAAAGAATCGCGAGTCAGGTCGCATATTGGGCCATTTCGGATAAAATTCATAACGTGGACTATATTTTATTCAATGCGAGTATGCTATTCCTAAATAAAAATGTATTTAATATCTAAATGCAGAGAAATGCAGTAAGAAATGTGAATATACTAGCATGCAAAGCTGATATTCTGATTATGGGTCTAATTCTGTCTCGTTTAATGAATGAGTCTTCAAGCGAAAGTTTAGGGGTGCATGACAATCAGTAATTTTTGTTCCAGAAACAATTTTTTTATTCCAGACTTGTTTTTAGAATAGAAATTCGTTTGGTAAAATTATTCAATTTTTCTATTTCTGAAATAGATTTTTGTTCCAGAAATAGATTTGGAATAAAATCGAAGTCAAAACTTTCTACTTCTCTATTTTTCTATTTTTGGAATAGAAGTGAGAAATAAAAATTCTTCTTATCGTGTCCTCCATCCGTCATTGCCAACCACTGTCCGCTTGGAGCCGGCCGCACGCGCGCGCTTCGATTACGGTTGCCGGCCGCTGTCGCCGGCGTTGTTACCGACGCTAGCCACGAACGCTGGTCGCCGCTTTCATTACCGGCCACTAGTTGCCACCACCGCCTATCCCTGGCCATCATTTGTCGCTACCAATCGCTAGTCCATCGCCATCCACTACCATCTAGAAGGAAGAAATTTTTTGTCGTTATCAAACAAATTTCTATTTTTGAAGTAGAAATTTTATATCATTATTAAATGGTTATTTTTGCTTAAAAACTCATCTAGAAATAGAAATAGAACAAGAAAAATATATTTCTTTTCTAGAAATCAATTTCTAACCAGAATGGTTGTCATTCGTGTCCTAGACATTAATATTGTGCTTTGACAAGTGGACATGGCTGTTGAAAGCCACATTACAAGTGTATATGCTTTATAGGGTAAACTAATATCTTAATGATTTGAATAACGGGAGCAGCATTTTTTTTTTTTGTTTTTTCTTGGGATCGACGATAGGTTTATTACCTATTACCCTTAGATTGGCCCAGGCTCAAGCCCGCGTCAAGCCCAACAGTGATCAGGTCTATCCCACGATAATTGTTTCATTGAGGGATTGCTGCGATCAATCAAATTCAATGAGCTAAAGAAAGAGAACTCACCGTACCCCTCCAAATGATAGCAGTGATCAATGTCAAACTTGATAAGAACATTGGGAAGATAAGAGACGAGTGATGGAATTAGATGCGGCCATGAGAATGGGAAACAAACAATTCGATTTTGGAGGAAGGAGCATAGAGAGAGGTTTTGCATGTTCATGTGCCATTACCATCCAAAAGTTTAGAAGAATACAGTTGAGAAGTACCTAATTTCTTGCTTGGTGAAAAGATTGTTATCGAAACCCACTCCTGAAACTTACGCATTCCCACCTCATCCCCCCTGTGGAGATTTGAACCCCTCACCTCTCCCTTCCATGTTGCAAGAGGTAGGGTAAAAATCTGAGAGTGAGTATAGAGTAGGAATAGAGTAGGACTGACAAAAAAAAAAAAAAAAAAAGATTGTTATCATTTATTGAACAAGTGACGTATTAAATGAAAAAACGAATTTGTACAACCAAAGGACTTTTCTGGAAATATGACTTGAAATTTATTAATCTAATTTTTTATGACATGCACATGATATTTTTTTACACTTTTATTAAAATTCCAAATTAATAATTAATGGAAAATAAACTATCTAAAATAAGATACTATCCAAGTAAACCTAGGAAATAGTTTAGATTAAATTCTATTTTATTTGAAAAATTATCTTAATTAGATAGACACTATCCAATAAGCAATTTAATCTATAAAAATGAACAAAACTATATGCAATGCATCTTTTTCTTATATATGTTTTTTGGATAAGGAAAACAAATCAAATGAGATAAGCATAAAATCAAAAGAGATAATTCAAAATAGCAATCGATATCCACCCAGCTCAAATAACTTCATCTTAAGCCTCAAAGATCAAGTTATTCAATTCACAATCTTATCTCAAATCTTAGATATCGAATTATTGAGTTTTTTATTTATTTTGTTATAGATTATGTGCACACTGCAAATTAGAAGATAATCCTAATTGGATATTTGGATGTGCCTATCAATTTCAAATATTCAAAGTTAGATAACAATCATTTAAAATAGGCAATGAATCTTGAATATCAAATCGGATAAGGATTATTATCTATTTCGAAGATTTGTTTCCAAATTTGAACCGGGATCTCAAATTAAGGACTGTGGATTTGCAGTGGTAGGCACGATGTTGGGTCACGCTATTTAGTGGCATCTTGATTGCGGTGGGACTTCGGCTAGGGTGGTTATTGCGGTGCGGCAAGCTCGATGGAGTCACAGCCAGGGATAGCGGATGATTAGACACAACAAATTTTTTTTTGATCATTACTCATCAAATTTATTTCAATGTGCCACGGTAGAGCCTCTTGTCCTGGTTTCTAATGATTTAGTAATCTAGTGCTAACGTAGTGGTGATGTAGCGCTGCGTTCATTAAAAAAAAAAAAAAGTGAAAAATTACATAATAAAAATGAAAAGCTGAAAAAAAATGGTTGAAAAAAAAGGAAAAAATTAAATATAAAAATCCAATAAACCAAAAATGAGAGACAGGCACCGTGGATTTTTTTTTTTTTTGATGGTAAAAGAGCGGCATATAATAATGATAGAAATCCGTACAACCAGCTGCAAGAGCATCCGCACATAACAAGTTCAATAGAGGAAGGGGCAGATGAAGAGAGGATATACTAATCGTAGGATTTCTACTATGGGCTTTACAGGCACAGTCAGCAACCGTGTTAGCCTCCCTAGGGCAAAACCCTAGTGAAAGATTGGGGAAGAGAGAGAACAGGAAGGCCGCCTCTGAGAAGATAGCACGATCCGGCCATAGCGGCTTCGCTCGTCGATTCAGTGCTTCCACCAGGGAGAGGTTATCAGAATCAACAACAAGTGATGCGTTTTGGAGCCCCTGATCGAGAAGATGTCGAAGCGTTAAAGATAGGGCCTGGATCTCCACCTGCAGAGCGGAGGAAGCTTCAACGGCTGCTGAGAACATATGGGTAAGTTTGCCTTGGTGATCACTGCAAATACTAGCGATACTGCCTTGATTACTGCCCTGGTGATGAGATCCGTCAATATTTATCTTCAGTGTGCCCGGATCTGGGGAACGCCATAGATGACCCATTTGAATGACTGAGGGCTTTTGGTGTGCAGTGGATGGCGAAGATAGTCGATCTACTTGGGTATTGGTGATAGCTGCTTCTACAACAGTGGTCGGATTAGGTAATTTACCGCGGAAGAGGAAGCCGTTCCGAGTCTTCCAGATCTGCCACAGTACATTAGCTATCAGCGCGAGTCGAGGTAGGCGATTCCCATTGCCAATCGTGGATACAATCCATGAGTCCAGTCTCTGTATATTAAGAGGATCAATTGATATGCCAATCTGAGGGTGCGACCATACCTGTTTAGTCCACGAACATAGTAAAAACAAATGATCAATTGATATGCCAATTTGAGGGTGCGACCATACCTGTTTAGTCCACGAACATAGTAAAAACAAATGTTCTGAAGTTTCAGGAATCTGTTTTTTACAGAGTGAGCAACACGGACTGGCTATGATGTGCCTTCTATGCAGGTTGTATCTCGTTGCTATGGAGTCATTACAAATGGACCAGAGGAATATACGGATTTTAGGAGCTGCAGGCATCTTCCAAAGATTTTGCCAAAACCAGGTAGGAGTTCTGTATGAAGTAGAAGGACCATCTGTTAATCCACTGGTTGTAGTCTGAGTGATTGCATGGTATGCCGACTTTACAGTATACGTACCCTGAGTTGTAGCTGTCCAAATGAGTGCATCTTTGGTAAAAGTTTGTCAAAGCTGAATGGCTGTGATTTCTTGAATTATTGGCAAGTCAAAGAATCT
Organism: Eucalyptus cladocalyx; assembly: GCA_017140615.1. NCBI lineage: Eukaryota > Viridiplantae > Streptophyta > Magnoliopsida > Myrtales > Myrtaceae > Eucalyptus > Eucalyptus cladocalyx. The sequence goes on from CM029522.1 coordinate 20,457,058, forward strand.
ATGCAATAAGTCTGTTTTCCATGAACCAGTAGACTGATCAATAAGATCAGCTACTAGGAGGGGTTCTGCTTGGGCTTTTGGTCCACCTAGAATACCTATGGGTAGCCATCTATCTCCTCTGATACTGATGCATTTGCCATCCCCTACTGACTAACGGATGTTGGGTAAGATAGCTGCTCGTCCACTCAAGAGGCTCTGCCAGCCCCATGATGGGCGGGAACCCTTGACAGCTTTAAGAAAGGTGGAGGAATGAAAATATAATCCTTTAAAGAACTTAGCCCATAATGTGAATGGTTGATGAATAAAACGCCACGCTTGTTTACCAAGCATGGCTTCATTGAAACTGATTAACTTTCTGAAACCCAAACCCCCTTCCTCCTTTCGGTGCTGTAGTCGTTCCCAACATTGCCAATGAATTCCAGCTTTGCTTGTATCATTGTTCCACCAAAATTTAGCCATACGCTGTTCTATAATTTTACATAAGGACCTAGGAATCTTAAAAACAGACATGGCATATTGAGGAATAGATTGAATCACAGTTTTTAGCAGAATTTCCTTCCCTCCCTTAGATATGAGCTTCTCCTTCCACCCCTGTAATTTCAATTGAACTCTAGTCAGAATCCAAGAAAACATATCCCTTTTAGATCTGCCCCAATCAGTAGATATGCCTAGGTATTTGCCACATCGCTGCATAATAGGAACTCTCAATTCACTTGCCAAATTCTCTTGGAGTGACATAGGACAAGATGGACTGAAGAAAATTCCAAATTTATTACGGTTAATAGCTTGTCCAGTGGCCAAACAATACTGATTTAGGATGTTAGATAGATTCTGGCACTCCATCAAGGTACCATCAAGGAAAAACACAGCGTCATCAGCGAAGAACAAATGAGATAAAGTGGGACACCACTGATTCAATTTGATACCTTTGAGTAAGCCTATATCGATAGCATTCCGAATGAGAAGTGATAGGAGGTTAGCAATGAGAATGAATAAGTAAGGAGATAAAGGATCACCCTGCCGAAGCCCTCTAGTTGGATGAAAGCTCTGAAGATAATCACCATTCATTTTAACACACAAAGTTGTAGTTGAGACGCACTGCATGATTAGCTGTACCCAATGGGACTGAAAGCCTAGACAAAGTAGGTAATCTTGAAGAAAATCCCATTCGATGCGATCATAGGCCTTCTGCATATCAACTTTGAGCACGACTTGAAAATGACGCTTTCTTTTCCTAGTTTTAAGCTGGTGAATCACTTCTTGAACCATAAGAACATTATCGTGTATCTGTCATCCAGCAACAAACGCACTTTGTTCCTCAGAAATTAAAGCGGCGAAAAGGTTTTAACCTGTTAGCAAGTACTTTAGAGAAAATTTTATAAGCATAGTTGCACAAGCTAATAGGTCTATATTGATCCAAGCACTCTGGGTTTGGGGTTTTGGGGATCAATGTTATAGCAGTTCGATTTAAGGCCACCGGTAAGGATCCAGAACTGAAAAAAATTTGCACTGCCCGATAGATATCTTCCTTAATTATCTCCCAATAAGATTGATAGAACATACCAGTCAAACCATCGGGGCCTGGGGCTTTTGAAGCGCCTAATTGAAAGGTAGCCTCTTTAACTTCTTCCATTGTTACCTATGCTAGAAGCATGTTGTTCGTTTCTGTGGTGACCATCTGTGGACATTGATGTAGAATTTGTTCATAACATCTAGGGCCGGAGGTTGTATAGAGGAGTGAAAAATAATCTGTGGTCATTTGTTGAAGCTGGTCAGGGTCCCGAATCCACTGTTGATGATTATCTCGCAAGACTGAAATATGATTACGTTGTCGTCTTTGAAGAGTCGTGGCATGAAAGAATCTAGTATTACGGTCACCCCACCTTAACCAATTTATCCAAGAGCGCATTGCCCAATATTGTTCTTCCCTCTGCCATGTGTTGTGAAGTTCTGATTTTAAATGTTGTTGCTGTGCTTGATTTATAGATGTAGGGTACTGATTAGTCAGCATTTCTAACTGGTGCTCCAACTGTGTTACCTATTGCCTGTTATGAGAAAACCTCTTCCGACTCCAAGTGGACAAATCAGTAGCAACTGCACGTAGTTTGACTGAGAGCGGGGAGTCCTTTCTTGAACTTGATTGCCAAGAGGTTTGAATGGCCGTGCGACAATCGGGATCCTAATTCCAGAAGACTTCAAAGGTAAAATGTCTTTTCCTTCGAAGCATGCTAGGTTGTGTATTTAAAATCAGTGGACTATGGTCTGAGCCTACTGCAGGGAGTGCAAAGACTTGAGCATTTGGAAACAAAACGCGCCAATCAGCATTACACACAACTCTATCAAGACGTTCCTTTACCAAGGCATCCCCTTCTCGATTATTAGACCAAGTGAAGGCGCAACCATGAGAGGGAAGATCCAGTAAGCTGCAATCATTAAGAACCTCTTGAAAAGAAGTCATGCGGTAAGAGTTAGCAGGTCGAGCTCCCATTTTCTCCCAGCGATGAAGAATTTCATTGAAATCACCAAGGCATACCCAAGGTAACGCATTGGATCTGCTATATTGTCTCAATGTCTGCCAAATATACTGACGATCTTGAAAAACTGCAGGAGCATGAAGATAAGTAATCCGCATTGACCTTCCTTCCGAAATGTCTTGGCTGATGAAATCATAAAAATGCTGAGTGGAGGTAAAATCAGTCAACTGAAAGCCATCATTCCAAAAAAGAGCCAATCCACCCGCAGAGCCAACAGGGCTGAAAACTCGAAGATGCAAAAAACGCAAGGTACGTTTCAAACGAAATAAGACATCATCACCATTCTTTGTTTCCATCAAAAACAATAAGTCAGGCTTTTCTTTTGCCATTAGGGCTTTTAAAGCTTGAACTGTCAGGGGATTGCCCAAACCGTGACAGTTCCAACTGATGATTTTCATCTCTTCACAGGTGACTGTTGTGGGCCAGCCATCGATGCCCGTATGTTGTCTTCAGTCGCCATTACAATTGGCGTATCCAATAAGAGGGAATCATCGAAACCTCCCAGGTGCCCTGCAGGTACATCATATGGAGTATAACGTCTAGGTTTCTTTACAGGGCCTAATTTAATACTCTGACGAGCACTTTTGCCTTTCTTTGCCTAGGGAGGCGAGGTCTGCATCTGCACCCCTTTGAGCTTGTCCTCCGCTGGAATTAAGGTAGTAGTAATATTAGGATGTGTTGGGGTAGCAGAGTTCACTATTGCAGAACAGCCCTTGGAGATAGAGGATTTCATTTGCTACGCAGGAAAAGATGCTTGGGGGAGAGGTGGTGGTAAAAGAGGGAGAGGTTGAGCATTGGAAGGAGGAGTCTCAGGTACTGATTCCTCCCTTTCCTCCTCCCTAGATGAATTTCCATAATAAACTTTCCAGTAGGGGCTATATTGCTGAACTTCGGCTTTTAACCAGGGACCATAAGGTGTTTTCTCAGAGTCTGTGATCATAGATTCTTCAAAAGGTATAGACGAACAAGCATCAGTATAATGACCCAATCGACCACAGGAGTAACAGTAGTGAGGTAACATTTCGTACTTGAAATCCAGCCAGAGAGTTTGGTTATTGTATTTAATGAGTCGACCGACCTTCAATGGTTCATATAAAGTCAGCTCGACCCGTGCTCGACCGGCTCTCAGAGTTGAACCAAGTACAAAAGCTGATTTTATTTGCAAAGCAGGGCCAACTGTACTTATTGCCTTACGAATCATATCATCTGTACAGCATTCAAGAGGCAGCCCAATGACCTGAACCCAGAACGCACAGGTGAGACAGGCACCGTGGATGGGTGGGTGAATTTCTGAAGATCGCAGCCGTCCCCAAACCTTCAAGCCACGTGGCCGGCTACACTCCATCTCTTCCCTAGTTGAATTTTTTTTTTTTTTGGTTATTTATAGAAACTTTTTTCATTTTTTTGGCCCTTATTTTATTCTATTTTTTTAATTTTATATTTCTATGACCGCAATATCATGTGAGCACTACATCAACTCTTACATATTCTTAAAAATTATTAAAAATGCCACATTGGATTGTTGATGTATAGTATAATCAAATTTGATTGACAGGTCACTAGAATGACCGAATTGCACCAAATCAAACACGTTTGCTGGTAAATAGTAGCATTTCAAGTCTTATTAACTAATGTGTGTTTTCTCTCTCTGTTGAATTTTTGTCTATATCTCAAGCTGGTGATCTCTAAAGTGGCCATAGGTAAGATTCTAGAATGGTGAAGGGGTAAGGAATGAAGTGAATTGCACACCAAATAGGGGGAGAGCATGTTTAGGATGTGTGTGCGTGTGTAAAAATTGTAATTAACTCATGAATACACCTTTTGGTATATCACTATGCTTAGCTTAGGAACTCGAAGTTAAGTGTACTCAGATGGGAGCACTACCAAGATAGCTAACTCCTGAAAAAGTGTCTTCTTGTAGGCCAAACTACCAAACCACGAAACTTAGTATGAGATGGCCAAAGCGAATAACACTTTGAATGAGTTAAACCCAGAATATCACAAATTGAAAATTAAGTGTTACTTGTGTTAACTTCAAGCGAAAATTTAGATGTAATGATGGGGTAGAAATTATACCTAAATTGCGATCAAAGCACTCAGACGCCACACAACCAAGATTGCATTGCTTGAGCACTGTCGGGACAAATGATTGGCGTCATGACAACCTCGCACACGTAGGCCGTCAAAAATCCACGGCAAAATGGTAATTGCGCAATCAGGAGCACATATTTTATTACGTTCCCCCGATGCCTTAATGAGGAATGCACTACATATTAGCCCCGCAGTTAACATTACCGCCACCCCTCTCTTCAATGCTTTGATCTTCATGTGATTGCTCACTTCTCTCTGTATAGTCTTATTAATCTTGTGTTTCAGTGAGTGTTTTCAAAGTAGGGTAGAATCATATGTAGTTTACGTGCTTGCAGAGTCAAATATTTATAGTTGTTTTTAATGTCATTAAATGGTTTTTTTTTTTTTAGTCGAAAATTAAATGGTGAGTTAGCTACAAAGAAAACAACAGAATGTTGTGACTAGTCAAAGAGGTGGCGAAAGTGCATCCTTTGTTTAATAGGATGGAGTGTTATTTATTTTTGTGATCCCACATTTTTAGACCCACATTTTATCTTAAAGTTGCGACTATTCGATATAAAGTATTTCCACGCTTCGTACTCTTTCGTGACAACCGCCCATTGGTTACCGTTTTGATGGAAGATGGTATATAAATCGGAACGTATGTTCATTTCTGAAGGGTGATGATAAGGTCTAACTCAAACTCTCTCATTCAGAATACACCATCAGTACGAGAGTGAATTGGGATAGTAGAATGTCCCCAATTTTGTTTGATTTCAGGTTTTTCTGACGAACACGAACAAGAACAATGGCTGAAGGTTTGTTTTCAATTGATCCTGGCTTCCGCATATGAATTTTTACATCTTACATTTGGTATCAGAGCGTGTCTAGTGCCTCTGCCTTGTTTTTATCGAATTTTTGGTGTGTTTTTCTGGCATTTTACAGATGAACAGTAATTCGGATTTTGAGGCCAACAGAGAAACTCCCAAAATTCCGGGCAAATTCTAGCGACCCACCCCTTGATTTCGGACCCGCACAGTCGCACCGCCATAAGGAACATTAGCCATGAGTTTTTCCGGTATATCGGTGTTCACCGGAGGCTAATCGGGCAGCAGAAGTCGTGGTGGTTGAAGGAATTGTGTTTTGGGAAATTTTCTTCTGATTTTGGGGCCAATTTTTGCTCATTTTCACCGAAACTCGGGATCCTGCCGGCATGCTCTTCAAAACCCATTATTTATTTATGTATTATATGGGCTGCTGGAGAAGAAACCGTGGTGAAATCGCGGTTGAAAATGGTGGAAGAACCGACGGAAAGGCTTCTGTTCGCGAGGAAGAAGGCGCGTGGAGCCCACGAGTGCACTGCAGTTGCAGGCGCGTGGAATCCACGCGCCACGCGCTCTCACGCGCGCTCAATCGCTGCGCGCATGGGATCCACGCGCGCGACAGTTGCCAGGCGCGTGCAACGCACGCGATTGCGTGTTGATTTTGGCGAGTGCCGAGCACACGCCTGTGCGCTGGACGCGCACGTGCTCGACACGCGCCCGACGTCTTCCAACTGCGGTTCCTTTTTACACTTTTGCCCCAAATTTTTCGTATTTTTACAATCTTGCCCTTGGCCAATTTATTTATTTACTGTTCTGCCCTTGATGTATTTATTTATTATGTCATTTCATGCATTTTTATGAATATTTTATGCATGAAATTAAATGTCCAATGGTCCATATATTTAATTAATTAGGGAGTGGCCACAGCATCTTTAATTAATTAAATTATATATTAAAAGCCTCCGGATCATATTTAGAAATGGACATTGATTGTAATTAATTATATTAATATGATGAATTTTATCCCACAGGAATTTTCATTATATTAATATGATTAATTAGGATGAAATATCATATTATTTTTCTTAATTTACCCACAGGGATTAAGAAAAGGCATATAATATGATAGTTTCTTCATGAAGTAATTATGAATCTATTTAAATTAAAAACTTAGCCCACAGATAGTTTTTATGTTATGTGATTCATATTGTGACATGTTTACATTGGTAAAACATGATTTATTTATATTTGCCTCAAATTTTATGACATAAGCATGATTATTTGATATGCAGTTTCGCAACTTGTGAATTTCTCCGAATTTAAGTTTGATGTTCCCATACTAAATGGTGAGAACTATAAAGTTTGGAAGGAGTCAATTCTTTTTCAATTGGGGTGGATGGACATTGACTATAATATAAGGAAAGACGAACCACCTGCTCCTACTGATTCGAGCACTCCAGTTGAGATAGCTCTTTATAACCAATGGGAGCGGTCCAACCGCGTTTGTGCCATGTTTATAAGAGCTAAGATATCTCCTAGTATTTGTGGTTCAGTTGTTCAGCATAGCAATGCTAAGGCTTTATTGGAGGCCATAGATGCGCAGTTTGAAAGTTCTAAGAAGGCGCATGCCATGACCCTGATTATGAAGTTTTCATCATTGAAACTCACTAGTGTTAGAAGTGTGCGTAAGCACATCATGCAAATGAGGAACATTGTAGCTCAGCTTAAGAACCTTGAGATTGAGATATCTGAATCATTCCTTGTGTATTATATTCTGAACACTCTCCCACAACAGTATGCACCTTTCAAAATCTCTTATAACACACATAAGAATAAATGGTCAATTTAGAACTCATGACCATGTGTGTTCAAGAGGAAGAAAGACTAATTATGGAATTGGGAAAAAGTGCTCATTTGGCAACACAAGGAAAGAATAAGAGATATGGCAAGCATAAGGGAAAAGGTAAAATACCTCCCCAAGCTAACATTAAGAAAGAATCCAAGTGTTTCTTCTGTAAACAGAAGGGGCATATAAGGAAGGATCGTGTCAAATTTAAGGCCTGGCTCGAGAAGAAAGGTAATCCAATCTCTTGTGTTTGTTATGAATCTAATATGACTGATGTAAGTCACAACACTTGGTGGATTGATTCTGGATCTACAATCCATATTTTGAATTTCTTACAGGGTTTTCAAAACCATAGGAAGCCAGTGGGAAGTGAACAAAGCATCTATTCAGGAAACAAGATGCGTTCGCATGTTGAACCTATTGGGACATATAGACTAGTTCTCAATAGTGGTTTTGTTTTAGATTCGGAAAAAACCTTTTATGTTCATAGTTTTTCTATAAACTTAATTTCAGTTTCAAAACTTGTACCTTTGGGATACTCTTTTAACTTTTCATATTCAAACTTCTATTTATCATTTAAATCTAAAATTGTCGGAAGTGGTACTTTATCTGATGGTCTTTTTCAAATTAATTTACAAGACAATACCTATTATGATGCGATGCATATTCATGATAAAGCTGGTATGAAACGATGTGTTGTGAAAGAACATTCCTCTATGTTGTGGCACCGGAGATTGGGACATATCTACATAGAAAGAATTAAGCGATTAGTAAATGATGGAGTACTCAGTACTTTAGATTTTATTGATTGTGATACTTGTGTGGACTGCATAAAGGAAAAGCAGACTAACAAAACAAAGAAAGATGCCAAGAGGAGTACAGAAATATTAGAAATCATACACACGGATATTTGTAGTCCGGATATGGACTCATGTGGTCAGAAATACTTCATTTCCTTTATAGATGATTATTCACGTTATATGTATCTCTACTTGATTCATAATAAATATGAAGTATTAGATGCCTTTAAGGTATTTAAGGCGGAAGTAGAGAAATAATGCAATAAGCAAATTAAGATTGTGAGATCAGATAGAGGTGGAGAATTCTATGGTAGATACACTGAAGATGGACAAGCACCTGGTCCATTTGCAAGATTTATTCAAGAACATGGGATAGTTGCCCAATATACTATGCCTGGTTCTCCAGACCAAAATGGCGTAGCGGAAAGAAGAAATCGGACCTTATTAGACATGGTGCGTAGTATGCTTAGCAGCTCCAAACTTCCTAAATTCTTATGGACTGAAGCACTTAAGACGGTAGTATACATATTAAACCGAGTTCCGACCAAGGCTGTCCCAAAGACACCTTTTGAGTTATTTAAGGGTTGGAAACCGAGTTTACATCATGTGCGCGTTTGGGGATGCCCGTCTGAAGTGAGAATTTATAATCCACAAGAAAAGAAGTTGGACCCAAGGACCATAAGTGGTATTTCATTGGATATGCCGAAAGATCTAAGGGATACGGGTTTTATTGTCCATCTCATACCACTAGGATTGTGGAATCAAGAATGCTAAATTTCTTGAAAATGACTTGATCAGTGGGAGCGATCGACCGAATGATCTTGTTCCTAAGGAAGATCATTCAAACACTCAACCTTCCACCTCAAGTTTAAGGTTGGTTGTTGCTCATAATGCCCCTTCAGTTCAGCCGGCTGTTGAACAACCAATTGTTGAAGTTCCACAACTTGCTAATATTGATCTAGTAGATCCAGTTATTCAGCAATTACCAGAAACTGTTAAACAACCAGTTGAGCAACATGCTCCTCAAGAGAATGTTGACACAACATTGAGAAGATCTGCTAGAATAAAGAAATCGGCTATTCCTAGTGATTATATTGTGTATTTACAAGAGTCTGACTACAATATTGGAGCTGAGAATGATCCCGAAACATTTTCACAAGCCATGGATAGTGATAAATCCAATTTGTAGTATAATGCCATGAAGGAAGAGATGAGTTCTATGGCATCTAACAAAATCTAGGATTTGGTTGAGTTACCTGATGGTGCGAAAGCCATTGGTTGTAAATGGGTCTTCAAAACTAAGAAGGATTCATTGGGTAACATTGAAAGATATAAAGCTAGACTTGTTGCCAAAGGATTCACTCAAAAGGAAGGAATCGATTACACAGAGACTTTTTCTCCTGTATCTAAGAAAGATTCTCTTCGTATTGTTTTGGCATTGGTTGCCCATTTTGATATGGAATTACATCAGATGGATGTAAAAACGGCGTTTCTCATTGGAGAACTAGAGGAGGAGGTTTACATGAAACAACCTGAAGGATTCTCCTCTAGTAAAGGTGAGCATTTGGTGTGCAAGCTTAAGAAATCTATATATGGGTTGAAACAAGCATCCCGCCAATGGTACTTAAGGTTTCATGATGTCATCTCTTCATTTGGTTTTATAGAGAATGTCATGGATCAATGTATATACCAGAAGGTCAGTGGGAGCAAAATTTGTTTCATTGTGCTGTATGTGGATGATATACTACTTGCAACCAATGATAAGGGGTTGCTACATGAGGTGAAACAATTCCTCTCTAGGAGTTTTGACATGAAGGATATGGGTGAGGCATCTTATGTCATTGGCATTAAGATCCATAGATATAGACCTCGAGGAATTTTATGACTATCTCAAGAAACCTATATCAATAAGGTCCTAGAGAGATTTCGAATGAAGAATTGTTCACCAAGTATAACACCCATTGTGAAGGGTGACAGGTTCAATTTGAACCAATGCTCGAAGAATGATCTAGAAAGGGAACAAATGTACAACATTCCATATGCTTCTGCTATTGGAAGCTTGATGTATGCTCAAGTTTGCACTTAACCTGACATCGCTTTTGCTATGGGAATGTTGGGAAGATATCAGAGTAATCCAGGTTTAGATCACTAGAGAGCTGCAAAGAAAGTGTTGAGATACCTTCAAGGTACCAAAGACTATATGCTTATGTATAGACGGGCTAACAACCTGGAATTGGTCGGTTATTCGGATGCGGACTTCGCGGGTTGCGTTGATTCACGAAAATCAACATCTAGATACATTTTCATGTTAGTTGGCGGAGCCCTATCATAGAGAAGTGCCAAGCAAACTTTGACTGCTATTTCTACTATGGAGGCTGAGTTTGTTTCTTGTTTTGAGGCTACCTCGCATGGTGTATGGTTGAAGAGTTTCATTGCTGGGCTTAGAATTGTTGATTCTATTTCTAGGCCGTTAAGAATATATTGTGACAATTCAACTGCGGTTTTTATGGCTAAAAATGCCAAAAGTGGCAGTCAAAGTAAGCATATCGATATTAAGTATTTAGCCATAAGGGAACGTGTTAAGGAGAATAAAGTGGTCATTGAACACGTTAGCACTGAATTGATGATAGCCGATCCTTTAACTAAAGGCATGCCACCAATGAAGTATAAGGATCATGTAACTAGTATGGGAATAGGTCCCATCATGTAATTTGTTGTCATATGAACGATTTTTTGTTGTATGAAACTCTTATTTAGTTGTAATGTTGATTCTCAATTTTTGTGTACACATTTTGTTGTTTATGAGAATAACATTTATCCTTAGTTCTGGAATAAACATGAGGTTTATTCATTAAGATATGTTGTCACATAGAGGCTGACATTAAAGAAATAAGATGCATTGTGATACATGGAAGATATTACTCACTCTTGGAGGACATGTCGCCATGATCCATGTGTTTTGTTTCTTTTCTTTAAGCATAAAGTTTTCGTGGAATTAGTTGAATGATCCGTATGATGAAAATGATGGGATCAAGTGGAAGAATGTTATTTATTTTTGTGATCCCACATTTTTAGACTCACATTTTCTCTTAAAGTTGCGACTGTTCGACATAAAGTATTTCCACGCTTCGTACCCTTTCGTGACAACCGCTCATTGGTTACCGTTTTGATGGAATATGGTATATAAATAGGAACGTATGTTCATTTCTGAAGGGTGATGACAAGGTCTAACTCAAACCCTCTCATTCAGAATACACCATTAGTACGAAAGTGAATTGGGGTAGTAGAGTGTCCCCAATTTTGTTTGATTTCAGGTTTTTCTGACGAACGCGAACAAGAACAATGGCTGGAGGTTTGTTTTCAATTGATCCTGGCTTCCGCATATGAATTTTTATGTCTTACATGGAGAACATCAGCTTTATGAGGAAAGACTTTTTCTCTGATTTTAGACTGAATTTAAATGGGTGACCGCAAAATATTTGATGTCCTATCTTATTTGAACTTGTCATCCAAACATATTTCACAAAGAGAATTTTCGGTGATTGATACATATATAATTCTTTTTTTCCTGGCTTAACACATGTTCATACATATCATTTCATTCGTCTAGTTGGCAATACCACTAAGTCATGCTCTCATGTTATGTCCTGCCAAAAATTGACAGTCTTATGCACATCGTAAGACATTGATTGCATGAAGATATTTGACACTAATCCGAAGAGGCATGACAAAGCCAAATTCAATATCTTGTAAAGTTTACCTTTCTTTTTTGTATTTATATCTCAAAATCTATTTCCAGATAATAGAGAGTGGACTCATGTTACCACAATTGAAAATTAAAAAGACGTTCTTCACTCATGGTCACGCAGAAAACTAAAAAGACACCTTTTATTAGTTGAGCAATAAAACCACAAAGGCATTACATAAGTTTAATGACTTTAGTGCAAAGAATAAGTCTTCTGGCAACTCTGAGAGCATGAATCCGCACAAGCTCCAACCTTGTTCTGATCCACTCCAACTTTATTGCTTTCTACATGAGGTCAAATATAAAACAGGAGATTATAAAAGTTACATCAAATTTGAAATTGAATTTGTTTTCAACAAGGGCATATATATCGAAGTATAAGGAAATGAAATGATTTAGTATGCAACACTTCTTTCATAATTAAAATATGTCAATGAAACACTGATAAACAAAACAAGATTATACAATGAATTTCTTGATTTTAAGAATCTAATAAGAAGTTATGTTATTTTTTTTATCTCAATGTGAAGATTATTACCTAGATGGTGGCCAAGACAAGTAGACATTACACAACCAACATTGCAATGCTCTAATGGGATGACCGTCGAGGACTCTCCTAGATACCGTCCACGGCAAGAGCGATAGCATCCAAATGGGTTAGTAATCCAGAAACATTTCAATATACACTTCCACTTCTCTGATATAAGTATGCGCGCATCAGCATTAGCATTGACACCGATGGATGACCAGAGTATTAGAGCCATCACGAGTATCGTCGACCCCATTTTATTGGATGCAATTACCACTATGGCTATTCCCACCTAAACTACTTTTAGCCTCTCTCTCTCTCTCTCTCTCTCTCTCTCTCTCTCTCTCTCTCTCTCTCTCTCTCTCTCTCTCTCTCTCTCTCAATGAATCTTGATAGCTTTGGGACCTAGTACAGTGATGTGTTGAGATGAACAAATGCATCACCTTTATACTCAAAGATTTATTCAATCTGTTGAATGAGTTGGTGACTAGAAAGGTATACAAAGGAAAAAGATTATCCTTTTCATTTAATGATCTATATCATATAATTGAATGATATGGATTTCTTACCAATTTTTAGTTCTAGTAAAAAGGTGAATAATTGCATTTTATGATATATAGCATCTAGTTAAATGATATGGATTTCTAACCAATTTTAGGTCTAGTAAATGTGGCAATAATTGCCATCTATTGTTTGTGACAATCTCTTCTTATATTGGGGTAGTTGTCAAATTTATCTCATCAATAAGTTTCTTTTTAAATAAAGGTTGAGCATGGTTCTAGGGTAGAACCTTGAACCTGAGAATTGAACCAGCGGTAGGGGTGAGCATCAGTCTAGGGTCAACCCCGGACCAACTCTGGACCGGCCCAACCCTATCGGTCTTGGTCCGGTTCCCAGGGAGACCGGGTCTGTCCTTGGTCCTGGGATTCCTAGACCAACACTGTACAGGTTGGTTATTGATCCTAAGAGTTTAAGGTCGGTCCAACTCGAATCAACCTTGATTATATATATTATATATCTAATATATTATTTGTAATATTTTATATATAGAAAATCCTAAAATAAATGGCATCAACAATATTAAATAGCTCCTTAATGATGAGTTCAAGTAATTTTACACTATTTTTTAATAACTTAGATCTTTTAATATCTTTTATGGCGTCAATAGCCATAATTTACAAATGAGGAAAATGTTTTTGTGATGAGTCCTCACGGCATCCTCCTCTAGTACTTGTTCTCTTTTATCTTATTTGTCTTCTTAGTCTTTAATTTGTCAAAATTGAAAGAAACAACTTCTCCGCTTGCCACTCGACACTCACCTCACTTGCTTTGAGTCACTCATGCCGCTCGCCAGGGTTTGTTGCTTCTTGCTCGATGCTTGACACTCACCCCACTCGACACTCATTGCTCACCTCTCTTAGCTGACCTCGCTTGTCACTAAACCCATAGGGTCGGTCCAATCCTCGCTTGCCTTTTTAGGGAGTACAAAAAATGAAACAAAAAATTATCGGTTGGTCTCGAGTTGACCCTGAAACCGGGCCAAACTCATTTGGCTGCCTTTTCAGAGAGTACAAAAAATGAATAAAATAAATTATTGGTTGGTCCCGGGTTGACCCTGGAACTAGACCGAACCCACTGGGTTGGTCCGGTCCTCGATCCTAAGCTTAATAAAGTCGGTTCTCGGTCCCAAAAATTGAAAATCAACACTGTGCGGATTGGTTCTAGGGTTAGGGGTAGGCCAGCCCAACCCGGACCACGCTCACCCCTAAACAGTGGAAATCTATTTCAACAAGTAGATTCTAGGTTCTATGCTTATAGAACTTAGAACTTGGAACTTGAAACTTAGAACCTGGAACAAGTTTTTGTAATATTTCTTGGTCTAATCTTCAAGTGATCCTGCAGTATTCTATGGCGCTCGACAACGAGTGTATAATTTGAAACCACTAGTCCAAGCTTCCATTTTATGATTAAGTGTAACGACCCTAATTCTATCTCCAGTGTCCTGAGTGGCATAGGTTATTTATGCGACGACCTAGTATCCAACCATCAAGCTAGGTATCACATACTTTCTGGGGCTTCATAGCTCAACCAAGGCATCCCGTTTAATGAACAAGGCATCGCCGCCAACGCTATGTGACGATGAACGTTTTTTCCTCTTTAAGTGCACACAAACAAGTGAATCACACAAGTTGATTCTTATCTTTTCTTTTAGCTGACATATGCATGACCCAAAGGCGTGCTCATTTAGTTGTGTGTGCCATGAGTTCTTGCACTAATCTAATAAACATGCCAAGAACGATCCTTGGTCCGTAACTTGAATCAACCACTTAGCGCCAATCCCTGCACTAAACAAGGCTCGAAAATGGCACACCTCAATGCCAATCCAAGACCTTGAGGCTTGGGTACACCTCATTTTAGTGACAATCCCAAGCTTGACGGATCTCCGCTCCAACCCAATGTTAATTAACATGTATCGAGAATGACTCTCAGCTTGCAATTTCATTCAACTCCAAGCACAAAGTCCCCACATCCATTGGGCTATAGAAATCAACATGCTTGATGTCTTACCAAGACCTTGTAAATTTAGGCGATCCCTATACCAATCAAGGCATAAGATCGACATGCCTCAATGTCGATTTAGGTACTTGAGGCCTTAAGTCATTCCTACACCAAGCGAGGCTTAGACCCGACATCCTATTTATGCCGAAACCAAGGCTTTATGATTTGGGCAACTTGTCTTGCGATGAAATCAATCCGAATGAGCCTCAATTCCATTCTGAACATATATGACTCAAGCACACGGCCATTCCATAACAAATAAGATCAAACAAAAGACATTGCAAACTACCCATGGCTTGATGGGTGAGCACCTACTGGCCTTAACAATAGGATCTACTTTCTTAGAATAAAGGGAGGAATCTTACTTACCTCGGCAAACTTGAGAACCAACCTAGATAGCTTGGTGGGTTGAGGATGTGAGGTTGAGAGAAAGGAGAAGGGGGAGGAGGGTAGGCGTGAATGACAAGGGGTTCTAATGATGGAAATGAATGGGGGTTCCTCCTATTTAGAGGCACCAATCTCATCATTACTCATCCAAATTGCCCAATCATATTTCTCGAAGTGGCACGGCTATGACATTGAGGTGGCAAAACTAAGTTGCAAGGTGTCATGCATATTTTAAAAGGTGGCACACCTAATGACCTAATGTAATGATTGGAGGCTTACTTGTTTCATTCCTATTTGACCATTTATATGATGCCATCACGATTTGGCCTATTTGTTCTCTAAGGAAAATCTTATGGTAATGATGATCATATATTTCAAAGATACCTAAGCCAATGACTCACCATTCTCATTAAATGCTTAGATTTAGTTAATCATGGGGTTTGGATATTTAACACATACCTAAATTCAAGAACTTGCTTTCTAAGTTTGGTCTTCTAGAATATTCCACCAAGTTTTATTCTTATTGGTCCACTTAAGCCATTGAGTCATTTGCCTCTTCCCCAAGGAAAATCTTGAGCCATCATTACCAAATCTTCAAGGGACACCTAAGTGAGATAATTCATCCTTGCATTTAATAAGGCATTCTAGAATCTTATATATGTCTTCTCTTGTTTGATCCATTTGTCCAAGAGTCCCTTACTTAATTCTCGAGGTGAATCTTTGGTAATCATTACCAAATTTAGAAATATCTATCCAAAATGGTGAGTCATCCTTTTTCAAGAAGAACCTAGGATATTCTAGAAGGTTCCATTTTGTCCATTTCTAAAGAATATAGCAATCATGGGAAATAGGCCATCAAAAGTGCAATGGGAAGCAGGCAAGAGCTTTTTGTGTACACCCCTTAATGACCATTTTAACACACCCGAGGTTTGGCCTTCACGCCTCATGCTCACCCGAACCATTTCTTTGGACGGTTGGTGAGCCTAAATGGTGGTCCTTGGTCCTTCGGTCGATCAAGGCCAATCATAAGGCTACCCATGGCCTAGCACTAAGCCAAGGCATTCATGAACCTTAGAATTAGTAACGGAATAGCCGCATCTATCACTAAGCTCGTTCCGATCGACACCTAATCCATCCGTATGGTTCATGGCCAATGCACTATCGTTGCATGATCGAACATCACCAATTCAAGAATTTTTTTTTATCATTAAGAATTGAATAGGGAATGATGCATTTTTGGTTGGAAGACAATCACATTTGATTGAGTCGAATCATTCATGTATCGGTGCATAGCCGAGCGAAATCACTTACGACGAGGGGCTATGACCGGTCGTGACCATCCGGCAATCCAAAATCGTCTCATGACCAAGTCTCGTTATCCAAAAGTCATTTTATGAGCTGGCGATCCAATTCCACTGATATGGTCGGTAGGTCATTCACAACCAACACCTAGGCCAATTCATGATCGATTAATCGGTCGGATTATGACCAATCCTTGATTCTTTACTGCTCGAACCGATTGATCCCATGGCTAATGGTCCATGGTCAATCCATTCAGGACCTTATGGCCGATCCTTATGAGGTCGAAATCAAGGATGTTACATTAAGACTTACTTTGTTAATATTTCATATTTTTCGTGTATCTAAATAAAAGTAACGGTTAGTATATTTTAGAAACGAGTAGTGGTTATAAAGGTGATAATTCACTACAATCATTCAATTAATAAAAAATGTGGAACATAGGTAGACTTTGGAACCTATAATATAGTAGGGTTCTAGGGTATGCTAAGCAAGTTTTAAGTTCTAGAAGATGAAGAACATGTTCCAATGGGTAGGTTTCAAGTGGAACCTATATGAAACCTAGAACTACCCACTCTTATTTTAAACTACCCTAATTTTTTAGGAACCAAATTTCCCACAATTAATTTTTTTTATTTGGGTTGATGCAGAAACCAGTTAATCAGCAAGAATTGTATGCAATAGTTTTCACAATAGCAATGTCGAACAAGAACTAAAGTCGACCCATAATGAGAATGATAGTTGTTTGGTAGGCACAGGAGTCAAAGCACAATTGAAACATGTGAAACAAGATTATGCAAACCTAAAGAAAGAAAATTCCAAACTAAAGATAATGTTGGTTGTATTGTTGATGTCTATAGTAACACACTCTATGAATTTGCAATAGCGTGCTATTTCAAACATGTTTTGTGTACGTAGACATGTTTTGTACATGTATGTGCACCCTATTTGTGGGATGAATGAAGAAAAGGTTATTTGCAATCTAAAAAGTACATATGTTTGTGGCAATATTCATTATGATGTTTGGCAATAATGTTTGTAAAAGTGAAGGTTCCTTATGATGTTTGTGGTTTTTCATAATTCAAATCCTCTCTAGAAACATATGGTACTTAAAAGAGAGGCCGCGAAATCTCATGGCCTTAGTGGCACTTATTTCAAAGGAAAAAAGAGAAGCTAATAGGGACAAAAAAGTCAGCATCTTATAAGATACATGTTAACTAAATATTTATACTTGTATAGTCTACAAAGCACAGCTCCCATGAACAATCACATTTTATTGTAATAAGAAGCTATTACAAGCATAGTACTTCATCGATCCCGCATCATTAACAAATAAAAGAAATCCACAACACTATTTCACTAAACCCATAAGAATTTCAGGTTATTCCAAATGAACGTCCAAAGTGCATTTCTGAATGGATTTATCTAAGAAGAAGTCTATGTGAAACAACTTCCCGGTTTTGAAGACCCAAGGAAACCAAACTTAGTATTCAGACTGAAAAAGGCTCTATATGGATTAAAGCAAGCACCACGAGCTTGGTATGACGGGTTAAGTAAGTTTTTAATTCAAAATGGTTTTGTCAAAGGAAAAGTGGACACTACCTTATTCATTAAAAGAGAAGGTAAAAATTTCCTACTTGTTCAAATCTATGTTGATGATATTATATTTGGATCACCTAACGAAAACCTTTGCAAGAAGTTCTCTAAGTCTATGCAGGATGAATTCGAGATAAGCATGATGGGTGAACTATCATTCTTTCTCGGACAACAAGTGAAACAATTGAATGAAGGAATTTTCATTTACCAAATATATATATACTAAAGAACTTCTTAAAAAGTTCGAATTGGAGAATTGCAAAAAGATTGATATACCAATGTCAAATTCTTCAAAGCTGGATAAAGATGAAGGAGGAAAGAAAGTTGACCAGAAACTGTACAGGAGTATCATTGGTTCACTTCTTTATCTTACTACTTCTAGACTTGACATTTTGTTTAGTGTTTGCATTTGTGCCAGATTTCAATCAAATCCCAAAGAATCTCATCTAAGTGTTGTGAAACGCATCATCAAATACGTTGCAACAACCTCTAAGTTAGGTCTATGGTATCCCAAAGAAGGAGACTTTACTCTCCTTGGATATTCAGATGCAGATCTAGCAGGATGCGGAGTTGATAGAAAGAGCACATCCAGCACTTGTCAATTGCTTGGTAGCAGGACAGTATATTGGTTTTCAATGAAGCAAAGTACTGTAACTCTTTCAACAGCAGGAGCAGAGTATGTGGTTCTTGGAAGTTGTTGCTCTCAAATCTTATGGATAAAACAACAACTAAGAGATTTTGGAATCGAAAACTCATGCACCGAGATCAAATGTGACTACACCAGCACGATTGATCTCACAAAGAATCCAATTCTTCATTCAAGAGTAAAGCACATAAAGATTCGACACCATTTTATTAGAGATCATGTTCAAAATGGAGAAGTTTTGATCAATTTCATTGACTCAAAGAATCAGCTGGCGGGCATATTTACAAAACCTCTAGAGAAAAGTCTATTTGATTCTATTCACTCCAGACTTAATATCTTATCTCTTAAAGTTTGAAGAAGCTCAGACTCAAGGATAAAGTCTGAAGATGCTCAGACTCAGAAGACCAAGAGTTACAACTGTAAGTTATTTCGGTTCTAGCAATTTAACTTTCGGATAAAAACTCAAAAAGGTATGATTGCTTATTAATCACAAATTGATTGATGTTATATTTCCAAGTTTTTGAAGTTGTAGCTATTATTCTTTTTCAAAAAGGAAGTTATCATTTTTGAAAAGACAATTATCTATTTTCAAAAAGGCAATTATCCATTTTTGAAAATGCATTTTTATTTTTCCTTTTATGTCGATCCATATACCTCGTTTGGATTGCTTTATATACTGTCTTTCTTCTTCATTTTTACCCACAAACCCTAGAGCTCAGAACTTTACTTTCTTACTTTTTCTCTCTAGTTTAATCCATAAAGTTTTCATCTTTCTCACAAATCAAGTTCGAAAAATCTACTCAAAGACTGTAATAATGTCTTCCCAAGGAAAGTCCTTAAGGATTGCAAGCAGGAGACCACATCATATGCGTGAGGGTCCTACGCACTTCGATCTGACTAAAGAAGAAGACTCTCCAAGGCAGCAGCAGAGTCAACAACATTCTCAACCGCGTCATTCTTCTCGAGCTAGACCACAAGAGCCTCAGCAACAACAAGCAGAGGAAGAAATTATTGAGGATGTCGAACCTATAAGGACTCTTAAGCCTGCATTTACTTTCAAACTTTACACTACCTTGAAGGAAGGTGGTTCTACAATGACCTTTATTGATGAATTTTTTAGTGAGAAGGGGTACCGAAATGAAACCGATTTTTTAAGAACAATGGAACGATTGAGAATTGCTCCTGTTGGTTTGGCAAAAATGGCTTTTGCAAATTTTCCAAGCGATTCACGTTTTGGAGGAGTTAATCAACTTGAGAGAAAAGATGACAATGAAAAGATGTTCACTCATTTTAAGCCTAGGATGGGTGTTGCTACGAACATTTATGGAAGAAGAGTGGATCTGTTTCGTTCTGAGGAACACAAGCAAGTTTATTCTTAACTGCTGAAGCGAGGGGTGATGAACCCAAGGAGTGTGGATTTTGATTTTCTTGATTCGTTGAATGTTAAGTTACGGGAGAAGTTTACTTTACTTCAACTTGAACGATTTTGCTCTGAAACAGTTGTAGCTCATCTAGAACTTACTATATATTTCTATTCCAGTCTAAGTTTTTTAGATATGAATAGATTTTCCTTCATTGTTAGAGACCAGGATTATGTGGTAGATTTGGACACTCTGGCTGATGTGATTAGAGTGGAGAGAGGGATTTTCCAATCAATCAATGTGTCTATTGGTCATGCCACTATGGAGCTTATTCGAGATAGAATTGCAGAAGGCCGGATTTCGTATTTGAGGATGAGTGCCTCTAATATCTTGCTCCATAAGATTGTGATTAATTGTCTCAAACCTAAATCCACATCAAAGACTAATGTCTCCAATTCTGCAGCGAAGCTGATGTTGCCATCAACGCTGATTACAAGTTCTCTCTACCTCACACCATCATGTTTCACATGTATAGGTCAATGGTAAAGGACAAGGGACAACTCCCTTATTCTGGACTTGTTACTCGTCTGTTTAGACATCTTGACATTCAGCCTCCCAAAATTTTATGTGTTCGAACCATTGATCCAATGGTAGTGGGACTGAAGATGGTTTCAAAGATGCGTCTAAATGAGCTAAATAAGGCTTTAGAGAAATTTAAGGAGAATGCCTCTGTCAAGACTCGACAAGACCCTGTGGCTGCAAAAAGAAAAGGCAAGGAGCCCATGACAGCTCCATTTAAGAAGAGGAGAGCACTCATCTTGCAAGATGAAGAAGATGAGGATGGCATAACTATCTCCGCTCTTGCCTTAAAGAACTTACAGCATCTTGTTCCAGAGATAGAGGATCAAGAGGATCAAGACAGAGAGGAGACAGAGCAGAGGAGTGAAGAAAGGGAAACGATGAGGAAAGAAGAAGAAGAGGGAAGAACAGAAGAAGAAGAAGAAGAAGAAGAAGAAGAAGAAGAAGAGCGAAGAGGAGAACAAATAGAAAGAGAAAGTCATGGTGATTCTCCAGCATAAGAAGAAAGACAAGATCATCGTGACATTGAAGATGAGCTAGAGCAATAAGAGTACTTCTCTCCACCTAAAGGCACTAAAATAGGGGAGCTGCTGATAAAAGAGGTACTTCTTCACTTGCTTTTACTAATGATAATGTTAGTCGTTCTCCTGCCAATCCAAATGATATGTATGCCTCTCACTTTCCTGAAGAAGGTAATGAGGCTTCATCTCTAAGTCTGGACGATCGTGCTGAAGTTCCATCATCCGGCAACACTCAACAAACTAATCATGCTTAAGCAAGCACTCAAATTGACAACTCAGTAGAGTTTAAAAGATTGCTTGAACTTCTTCTAGAGATCAAAGGTCAGGTTTATGCCTTTGGATGTGAATTTCAGATCATGCAGAATGCTCATCAAGCCACTTCAGTTTCTTTGCACGACCAAGTTCAAGCCCTTAATCTTAAAGTTCAAGAAAATGCAAAGGGTGAGGATTCAGCGCAACTGAAGGAAGATCTGAGAAAGCTGGAGGAGACTATCAAGTCTATGAGAGATTTCCAGCTCGTTGGCATTCCCAAACAATCTTAATTTTATTCAATTCTCTTTATATTCTCTACTTTTTGCTGTTGACAAAAATGGGGAGAAGTTGGTGTAGATTTGACTCTGGTTTTGATTGGTTGGTTTTGATTATTATTTTTTTTATTGATTTTTTTGACTTATATGTGTTTGGATGGACTGGTTTGGACTATTTTGATCTTTTTAATGCTTGCAGTATCTTAAGTTATATTGATGATTATGGTAAAGATAGTTGTTTTTACAAGACTAACTCGTTTTTTGTGGATGCATAATCGCTACTATCTTTATCCTAATTCACTTATCTTTTTATGAGATATCTTGGTTTGCTTAAGTATTGTCTCGCAGGTCAAAAGTATCCAAATCTGCAAGAAAGTTTTGTCACCATCAAAAAAGGAGAGATTGTTGGAGAAAACTTCTCTATTTGTTTTGAAGTTGACAAAACGTTTCCATCAGTCTAATCTAAAAACTTGCAGACTCTACCATCAAGTCTGAAGACCTCCAGATTCAAGATTTAAAGTATGCCATAATTGACAGTTTCCAGACCGACAAAGAAAAGTTTCATCCATTGAAGAAGACTTACTCAGATGTAAGTATATCTTTAAGGATTTGATTGGTATGTTTGAAGAGGATCCCACGGCTAGAGATGGCATCTCGAAATATTTTATTCGTATTAAAATTGATTTGAGTAATTTAGATCCGTTGATTGGCGCAGTATACTTGGAAGATTCTGCTTATGGAAACCTAGATCCTAATTGTATGGGCGAGTAGGATTGGTGAGCTATCATCATACTCCTTAAATAACTCAAGATCTCCCTAAATTGATTATGTCCAACGGATTGATGGGAAGAACTCCTTTGAAATGTGCCAACGGTTATGAAAACATGGAAGAGTATATAAGGAAAACGCTCTAGTTATTCGATAGTGTGCGTGATAGAAAAATTCTAAAGTCTGAAGCTCCTTGTTCTTTATTGTTTCATTTGCTGAGCTTAAATTTGTATTCAAAAGAGATATTAAATACTTGTGAGACTTTGAAGAAGTGGAGCAGAGTCTCTATACTGTGGAATCAAAGACATGAGACTGTAAAATCTCTTTTGGTTCTTAGTGGAATCCAGCTAGTAGACTATCAGTGCGGGAAAGTGGACGTAGGCTTGGTCTAAAATGAACCACTATAAACCTTGTGTCTTAATTCTCTATCCCTAATCTCTTTACTTTAATTCGTAGCTCTGTATAATTGTCTATAGTCTTTTACATTTCCAGTCTATCACTCTTAAAAGTCAAATTAATTTGTTAAGTTTAGCGAAAACGTGTTTGAACACCTATTCACCCCATTTTAGGTGCTCCTACTAGTCCTTTCAAAATCATGGTGCCACACTAAGCAATCTCTCCACTATCAGTATCAGTATTAGCATTACAAGCTCTAGCATTTTCTAGCTTCAACATTTTTAACTATAAAAGATATTGCCCCAATATATAGCAGGATTCTAGAGTATACACCATTAACAAGAAAATTATCTATATGCCATTAGCAAAATAGGTGACCTACTGGGAAGTGTTTTTTTAAAACAAATTGTTTCTGCACTTGAATTCTACTTCTTCTTTTTATTTTTTTTATCAAACTCCACAATTCCATCAATCTCCCACTTGGAGGTTGATCTTTAAAGCAGCAATAATCTTTTATAGTTTTCATTCATCTTTGTAGCCCAATTTGTCCTAATGGGATGGTCCCCCTATTACTAACCATGGAAGCCAACTGAGGTAATGCATAACCTTAATTTCTCAATGGTGACAACATTTGTTAATATATCCGCTACATTTTCTACACAAAAAATCTTTTTCATTGATAATGTCCCATCATCTACAAACTAACGAATTTGATGATACTTTAACTCAATGTGTTTTGTTCTTAAATGAAATATCGAATTCTTTGCAAGACAAATAGTACTTTAAGGGCTTGTTTGTTTATTTTTGTTTATGTTCTCCGAAACAAAAATTTATATTCTTTTGTTCCGAAAAAGAAAAAAAGAACATAAACGCGTTTGCTAAAACTTTTGTTCCCGGGAACAGATTTGGAACAGAAACAAGAAGTAGAAAAAGTTGCTTCGGGCGCGTTTGGTAATGATTTTGTTCCCAAGAACAAATTCTAATCAGAAATTATTCTTTTTAATTCTATTCTTGAGAACAATTTCTGGGCAAAAAAACGTGTTTCATAATTGTACAAAAATTTTATTCTGGAATTTAAAAAAAAATATGCGTTTAATAACTACATAAAATTTATATTTCAATTCTAAAATTTTATCAAATTATAGAAATTCTATTAATTAATTATATTTATACTAAGTAATAAGCATATTAAATAATCAATTTTTTATTAAATAGTAAATAATAAACTATGTTATAAAATATAAATACTAAATACTAAATAATAAATTAAAATAATAAATTAAATATGTATTTTATATATAGCAAAAATTTCATTTATACTTCAAATCATTTTTTTTTTAAATAATTTTATTAATTTTTTCCTTTCTTCCTCCACTTCTTCTTCTTCTCCTCCTCCTCCTCCTCCTCCTCCTCCTCTTTTTTTTTTTTTTTTTTTTTTTCCTTTCTTATTAATTTTTTCCTTTTTTTCTTTTTTTCTCCTTTCTTCTTCTTCTTCTTCTCCTTTCTTTTGATTTTTCTTCTCCTTCTTCTTTGCTTCTTCTTCTTCCCCTTTTTTTCCTTTCTCCCCCCCCCTTCTCCTTCTCCTTCTCCTTCTCCATCTCCTCCCCGCTCCTCGTCCTTCTCCTTCTTCCTCCTCCTCCTTCTCCTCCTCCTCCTTCTCCTTTTTCTTGCTTTTTTTTTCCTTTCTTCCTCCCCTTCTTCTCCTTTCTCCTTCTCCTCTTTCTCCTTCTCCTTCTCTCCTTCCTTCTGCTTCTCCTGCTTCTCCTTCTCCTTGTCCTCCCCCTCCTCCTCCTCCTTCTCCTTCTCCTTTTTCATCTTCTTCTCCTCCTCCTCCTTCTTCTCCTTCTACTTCGTCTTCTTCTTCTCCTCCTTCTCCTCCTTCTCCTTCTTCTTCTGCTTCTTCTTCTTCTCCTTTTTTTTTTTTTTTGTTTTTTCTCCTCCTTCCCCTTTTTTGTCTTCGTCTTCTTCTTCTTTTTCTTCCTCTTCTTCTCTTCCTTCTCCTTCTTCTCCTCCTCCTCCTTCTTCTCCTTCTACTTCGTCTTCTTCTTCTCTTCCTTCTCCTCCTTCTCCTTCTTATTCTACTTCTTCTTCTTCTCCTTTTTTTTGCTTTTTTTTCCTTTCTTCCTTCTCTTTCTTCTGCTTCTCCTCCTCCCTGCTTCTTCTTCTCCTCTTCTTCTTTTTCTTCTCCTTCTCCTTCTCCTTCTACTTTTGCTTCTTCTTCTTCTTCTCCTTCTCCCCTTCTTCTTCTTCTTCTTTTTTTTGCTTTTTTTTTCCTTTCTTCCTCCCCTTCTTTTTCTTCTTCTTCTTCTTCTTCTCCTTCTCCTTTTGCTTCTCCTACTTCTCCTTCTCATTCTCCTTCTCCTCCATCTCCTCCTTTTCCTTCTCCTTCTCCTCCTTCTCCTACTTCTTCTACTTCTTCTTCTCCTCTTCTTCTCCTTCTCCTCATTCTCCTCCTTTTGCTTCTTATGCTGCTTCTCCTTCTTCTCCTTCTTCTCCTTCTCCTTCTACTTCTTCTCTTGCTTCTTCTCCTTCTCCTTCTCCTCCTCCTCCTCATTCTCCTTCCCCTTTTTTGTCTTCGTCTTCTTCTTCTTTTTCTTCCTCTTCTTCTCCGCCTCCTCCTTCTTCTCCTTCTTCTTCGTCTTCTTCTTCTTCTTCTCCATTTTTTTGCTTTTTATTCTCCTTCTTCTCTTTCTTCTTCTCCTTTTTTTTTACGTTTTTTTCCTTTCTTCCCCCTCCTCCTCGTCCTCTGCCTCCTTCTCCTTCTCATGCTCCTTTCCTTCTCCTTCTGCTTCTTCTCCTTCTCCTTCTCCTTCTCCTCCTTCTCCTCCTTCTCTTTCTCCTTCTACTTCTTCTTCTTATCCTTTTTTTCGCTTTTTTTTCCCTTTCTTCCTCCCCTTCTTTTTCTTCTCCTTCTCCTACTTCTCCTCTTACTTCTCCTTCTTCACCTTCTCCTTCTCCTGCTTCTTCTGCTTCTCCTTCTCCTTCTCCTCTTCTTCTTCTTCTCCTTCTCCTGCTTCTCCTTCTCCTTCTCCTCCTTCTGCTTCTACTTCTTCTTCTGCTTCTGCTTCTTCTTCTCCCTCTCCTTCTTCGTCTTCTTCTTCTTCTTCTTCTTCGTCTTCTTCTCCTCCTTCTTCTTTTCCTCCTTCTCCTTTTGGTTTTATTTTTGCTTTTTATTCTCCTTCTTATTCTTCTTTTTTTTCTTTTTTTCCTCTCTTACTCCCCTTCTCCTCCTCCTCCTCCTGCTTCTCCTGCTTCTCCTCCTCCTCCTTCTTCTCCTTCCTCTCCTTCTTCTGTTGCTTCTCCTCATTCTTCTCCTTCTTCTTCTACTCTTTCTTCTCCTTCTCCTCCTTCTCTTCCTTTTTCTTCTGCTTCTTCTCCTCCTTCTCCTTCTTCTCCCGCTTCTTCTCCCACTTCTCCTTCTCCTTCTCCTTCTTTTCCTTCTCCTCCCCGCTTCTCCTTCTCCTTCTCCCCCCCCCCCCCCTCCTCCTTCTCCTCCTCCTTTTGCTTCTTCTTTTGCTTCCTCCTCCTCCTCCTCCTTCTTCCTTCTGCTTCTCCTCCTTCTTCTTCCTTCTTCTTCTCCTCCTTCTCCTTCTCCTTCTTCTTTTGCTTCTTCTTCTTCTCCTTTTTTTTGCTTTTTTTTTTCCTTTCTTCCTCTCCTTCTTCTCCTTCTCCTCCTCCTCCTCCTGCTTCTTCTGTTTTTCCTCCTTCTCCTTCTGCTTCTGCTTCTCTTTCTTTTCCTTCTTCTCCTTCTTCTCCTCCTACTTCTCCTTCTCCTCCTTCTCCTTCTCCTTCTGCTTCTTCTTTTGCTTCCTCCTCCTCCTCCTCCTCCTTCTTCCTTCTTCTTCTCCTCCTTCTCCTCCTTCTCCTTCTTCTTCTCCTGCTTCTTCTTCTTCTCCTTTTTTTTCCTTTCTTCCTCCCCTTCTTCTCCTTCTCCTCCTCCTACTTCTCCTTCCTCTTCTGCTTCTCCTCCTCCTCCTCCTCCTTCTTCTCCTTCTTCCCTTCTGCTTCTCCTTCTCCTCCTCCTCCTTCTCCTCCTGTTTCTTCTTCTTCTCCTCTTTCTTCCCTTCTACTTCTCCTTCTCCTTATGCTTCTCCTTCTCCTCCTTCTTCTCCTTCTTCTTCTGTTTCTTCTTCTGCTTCCTCCTCCTCCTCCTCCTCCTTCTTCTGCTCCTCCTTCTCCTCCTTCTTCTTCCTTCTTCTCCTCCTCCTGCTCCTCCTTCTTCTCCTTCTCCTTCCTCTTCTTCTCCTTCTTCCTCTCCCTCTTCTTCTTCTCCTTCTTCTTCTCCTTCTCCTTCTCCTGCTTCTTCTTCTTCTGCTTCTTCTTCTTCTCCTTTTTCTCCTTCTTCTTCTTCTTCTCCTTTTTTTTCCTTTTTTTTCCTTTCTTACTCCCCTTCTTCTTCTTCTTCTTCTTCTTCTTCTTCTTGATGAAAGCTGGCTACCTCACCGAAGTGTCACCAGTCCTAGGCGAGACCATGCCTTGTTGATCGACCTCGCTGGCAACGGGGCGCCTAACCATGGTTGAGCCAAGCCTTGCCCGGCCAGGCGAGGCTCGCCAGTGGCCAGGGGAGGCCCGCCTCACCGGCGTTTTGGGCGAGCCTCCAACAAGCTCATCAGTAGTTGAGTGAGCCTCCGACAAGCTCGCCGGCGACCAGCGACAATGGGTGGCGAACGGTGGTGTTCAGCGGGGGGTGGCGGTGATGGCAAATGGCAATAGCGGCGACAGCGACACTTGAAGAACACGAGAGGAAAAAAGAATAAAATAAGAAAGAGAAGGAAAAATGAAAAATTAGGTAGATTTGATTTTAGAATTGTTCTCAAGAACAAAGAATCAATGTTTTTTTTATTCTTGATTATACTCCAAATCTATTCTCATAAACAAATTTGTTCATAGGAACAAAAATTTTACCAAACGCAATTTTGTTTCAAAACTACTCTCGGGAAAAAAAAATTAGAATCGGGTACTATTTAGATGATTACCAAATAGCCCCTTAGAAACCTCCTCCAGTTCAATCTATCTAATCTCTGTTGTTTGTTTCTTTGCATTAGATTCTACCACAGGTCTATCCTTATACAATATGTTTTCATAAAATGTAATATCATTAGTTCTTACAAAAAAATTACATGTATGCCATTAATAGGATTGGTGACCTACTGGGAAGTGTCTGTCTAAAGCAAACTGTTTCTATGCTTGAATTTTATTTTTCTCTACTAAACTCCACAACTCCATCAACAAAGACGTGCATAACAATTGATATTAAAACACCACTTCAATTTCATTCACGTAAACATACATTCCTACAGTAAGCTGCAAGACAAATAGGTCAACAATCACTTCACCCCTTATAACTCCCAACATGCATCAACAAATAAAACAATGTTAATGGAAGTACCTCATCTTTCACAACATGCGCTACCATAAAACCACATTAGTTAACAAACAATCAAGTTATACTAGGCCTAAATCCTCAAGTCCCTAATAAAATCATCAAGCTATTGCGATCTACCTATCGAAGGGCCGCCCTCGAGTGAAATAGGCTTAAAGGTGTCTACTCAAGAGATGATCTTAATAGTCTATTTGAAAAAGATAATTTGAGTATATTGTCTTGACAACCACCCTAAAAAAGGTTTGTCAATCAAGAGTGTGGACTCTCCTAGGTCCATACCTCGTATGGCAAGGGATTTGCAATTTAAATTCGAATTGATCTTAAAAATTATATGTAAGAAGTCACCACTAGCCTAATGAGATTAACTAGAAACCAAATGAGATATAGGAGGATACCTCACTTTCTATGCAACTAGAGTTTTAGGGATCGGAGACTTGATTACATTGGCCATCCAACTAGTGCCTTTTCAGTATCCAAACTTGACTATTTGTCAAAGTAGTCTTTTTACCAATCAAAGATCCTAAAATTCATCCTAATCATTCTAAGAAAAGAAGAAGAACAATCGATGTATTGAAAGAGCACAATCAAATAAAATCAAAATAAAAGTGCGCAAATAACGACCTAACATTGTCTTTGAAAAAGAAAGCTTCAAAAACCCTATTGTAAAGCCCTAAAGGCTCATTTAATTTTTAAGTTCAATTTTTTCAAAAGATTTTTCATATTTCTTTTTATGTTAGACTAGTTCCAAACTCGAGTTAACACTAAAATCTACTAAAACTACTCAAGTTGTAATTTCTAAACTTAGTCTAAATTTTTGAATTTTTTCGAACTTTTCATTATTTTGAAGTTTTAAAATTTTTTTAATCTAGAAAATGGGACTCGGATCAGGTGAAGGGACCCGATCGATTCGTGAGTCTAACCCGGACCCTGGAGGTCGGGGTTGGGTCTAAAATTTGGACTGAGCTTTGGGGGCAAGTCTGAATATGGCCATTATCTAATCCTATTTCATCCGGTCCATGAATCTCCTGACCCAGCCTACATCTCTACCCGGCCCCACCTTTAGCCCGGCTTTTTTTTCATTTTCTATTTCGTTTTCTCTTCTTCTTCCTTTTTTTTAAAAAAAAAAAAAAAAAATCTGCTCACCTTTATTTTATATATTTTCTTTTTACTTCTTTTTATATTTTTTTTTTATCACCACGTCTTCTTCCCCAACACGACTTCTTTCTTTTTATCGAGAGCGTCTTCTTCGGACGAACTCTCGCCGGAAACATCCTTCCCCTCAATGTCTGTCAGCGCCGGCAACCATCACCGGATCTCCATCACAGTCTCGGTTTACAACAAAACCAATTTCATTATCGGCCTCCATTCCCTGCCGGATCACCATCACACGCAAGCCATAATCACCCAAACGCTGAGCACAGAAACAGAAACATTCTTGGATAAACAAGTGCTACGATCAAACCGGTGCCTCTGAGCTTAGAGAAGGATGCTTGGACCATCCGTTTTAATGCCGATTCCTCTCATCAGTGGCCATCGTCGAACACAGCAAAGAAACATGGCAATACAAAGAAAAGACGAGAAGAACAAAGCATATTCAGAATCAATTTTAATGATGATGAAAGGTAACCCGAATTGAATCAATGTACTAAGAAAATGATTGCTCTATGTCTATGCATCTTCAGCTTGAACAAAATCGCAATCTATCTAATCTCTGTGACTAGGAGGCATATTATCAAATAGTTGGTAGTCAACAATTTGTGAAGTAAAAGCTCTAGCAACATTCGGAGCATGACAACTATTCCATCTTGTCCAACGTGTGCTTTAGTCCTAAAAGAATGAATGCCGGTCTCGATCAATGTTACATATTGCCTGGTCCATAATGTTTGTATTGCGACAGACACTCAAATCGACAATAGGATCATTTACGATTCACCGACAAACCAAATCTTGGATCACGAAGGATTTCCCAATGAGATCTTTTCCCATCGAATCAGCTCGGCCAAGAACATACCAAACCAAGACCAACGAGAGTCCGGCTCTTTAGGGGATAAGTACATCACAAGTATCTTAACTTGTATACGGTGCTCACTTTAGTGCCCCAACTTTTCGTAAACTCGCTTAAGTGCCACTTAAAAAAAAAAAAAAAAAAGAACACTTAAGTATCACTTCTGATGTGAGTCACCGGAAATTTGACATGATAATATTTTAATAATTTCTCAATCCCACATGGCTTGCCAGCATCTTATCTCTAAATGACGTCATGTAGTAAGTTAAAAAAATAATTACTTTAGTGCTAGTGTTAAGCTTGCTTCAGTGTTAATTGTTGTTAAAAATAATCATTTTGGTATAAAATGATTATTTCAGTGCTTAAAAAACCTTAAATGATGTCTTATAGCAAGTTAAGAAGTAATCACTTCAATACCGATCTTTGTAAAAGAATGATCATTTTAGTGCCAATTGTTGTTAAAAAATTATCACTTCAATGTCAATCTTAATGAAAAAGTCATTACTTTAATGCTTAAAAAATGCCACATCATATAACGTTTTAATTATAAATACCACATATTTTCTCTAGCCGGAATTTTTTGTCAAATGCACTTAAGTGATAGTATTTCTTCAGTTTTGGCATTTAAGTGAGCCGGCGAAAAGTTGTAGTACTAAAATAAGTGCTATACACAAGTTAAGGTACTTTTAGTATATTTCTCTCTTACTTGTATTTAGTGAACACAATTGAAATCAGGAACAGCAAACATCTACCAATGGCCGCAAATGATAGTGACGGGACAGCCAAGCACCTTATAGAAACTCTAGGATTTGCTTACCTCATGGGGTTGTGAGATAAACGTTCATAACTGTTGCTATGAGGTATCCCTATTTTTTGTTTGCTCATAGAAGTAGGAACACAAAGGTAAACATATAGTAATTTTTTATTTTTCTAATTTTTTATTTTTTTTATTATTTTTTTCGAAAATTCTTTCTTTATATATTATTAATTTTCATGGTCTTTATTATTTTTTTTATTTTTATTATTTTTCAAATTTTTTTACTTTTTTATTTATTATTTTTTTTTGTCATTTTTATTTATTTGTATTTAATGAAACGGGGTGTCATCAACTCAGGCTACCAACACTTTTAAGGACAGAATGGCTCAAAATGTTTGCTTAATGATTTAGGATGTCTCCCATTGATCCATTCTATGTCACATGGCGAATCGGCAAAATAAATGGCCATATGATCTAAGAGGATGAATGGCTTGGATTATTTGCTTAATCATAAAGAAAATGCTCTAATTGGTCCAAATTTAATGACATGAATTTAAGGGCAATCTTGTAATTTCACCAAGCCAATTATGTAATTTTTGCGTGTGAGAGAGATGGCTAGTCGGCCATGGTCCTACGTGGCCAGAATCACACCAATAACTGGAATTTTGACCCAAAAATGGCCACAAGGGCCAACCGGCCTTTGCCGGTCAATGCCAGTTTGACCCGGTCGAACTGGCTTAATCCGGGCTTTGGTTAGTTTAGTCCATGGGCTAGGTTCCTCCAATTTTTTGCCAATTTTGCTATTTTAGATCCAACTAAGCCAAATAAAAAGAATTCCCAATTAAATGGTTTTATTTGAATG
The DNA here is from genome assembly GCA_017140615.1 of Eucalyptus cladocalyx. NCBI lineage: Eukaryota > Viridiplantae > Streptophyta > Magnoliopsida > Myrtales > Myrtaceae > Eucalyptus > Eucalyptus cladocalyx. The sequence continues at coordinate 20,489,052 of CM029522.1, forward strand.
CAATTGGATTTAATCGGATTGCCTTGGTCTGATTAATTGGGCATGTAATGCGTTAATTCCGCTATTTTTCACTAAAATGGCATTGCAAACTAGACAATGTTTGTAAGTAAATTTTAATTGGCCAAATTGAAGCTCAATTATTCAAATTAGATATTAGTCTAGAATGGGTTAAGTCGAACTGCACCAATTGAACCAAATCTTCATGATTTTGTTAATCACTGGTCAGGTAAATCCACTAAATTGAGTCCGATTGGAATGACTAAGGAATTGAGTTCCATTTAATGAATTGGACTCAATTGTGACAAAATCTCACAATTCATGAAAAGTCGATCGGAATCACTAATTTGGAGTTTTTTTGCTCTAGCTTGGATTCCGAAATTGATTTGAAAACTGAATGCAAAACGACCTCTAGATCTAATTTCGTGAAGGAAGTATCCTAAAAAGGACTAGAATTGCACTAACTTCATTTTGGGCCTATTTTTAACCAAAATTCACAAGTTCGGAAAAAGTTAGTTATTAACTGATTCTTGTAAAATTGACAATTTCAAAGCCAAATTAAGGCAAAAAGAGGTTGATTTGGAGGTTTTTAAAATTTTCAAATTTTTTTTCAAACATTTTATTGACAAACTTTGTCACTAAAATGTTAATTGATGTGTCAAATTTTGATTTTTTTTTATATAAAAAAAAAATTGACAATGCAAAAGTGAAATTGATAATATTTTAAGGCTTTTTCTTTTTTTGCAAAAAAAAAAAAAAAAAAATTGACCAGGGGTCAAGAGTCAATTTTTGACTTTTTGAGATTAAAGTGTAATTGAAAAAGAAATGAAGTTCTAAGGTGAGAAAAAATGTTAAATGACTTTTTTTTTTTTATTTAGAAATGGGCTCTGTCACAATCAAAAACTTTAGTCTCAAGTTTTTACCATTATATGACACGTCGGCTAAAAATAAAGTATCAATACCACATAAAATCTAAAACTGCTTGCCTATTAGTTCATAGACAAGAATAAGACATTTCTAACATCTTATCACACTTTTAAGTTTGGGGATCCCCACATATTTTAGTAAGATTGAATGCATCTTGTCACACAAAATTTAAAAGAATGACAGATTTTCACTAGCAACATTAGATATTTTTAATAAAAGATGAATTTGATGAGCTAGTGGGTTTTGAATTTAGGTTCCCTATACCAACTTAACAGTACCAACTTCTAGTTAAAAATTTATCTTCAGATTTTCAATACTTATGGTTGTAGCTAAGCAATTGACCATAATTGTATTTTGTAGCATGACTTTAAAAACTTGAGATTTGTGTGCAGGGCTCTTGAGATTTAATGAATCATAAGAAGATGGCCACTTTCCACAAATCATGTGACTTAATTTACCTTTTATAACACATGATTTAACACTAAACCTTTGTTGAAATTACTTCTCTTGTTGTATTGGCAATTTGATAGGACTTTTTCAACTTAGAGAGCCTTTTATAAGATGATAAGGTTATTCAGATGATACAAGATAGAAAATTTCCTGATGACATCATTGGCAAGCCAAAAACACTAAGGGTTCATATAGTTCAGCTTTTCCAATGGAGCATTTGAAAGCCCATTGGGGAAATGCTAGAGTATTTGAGTATTTTCAAAAGGCTTTCGGCCAAATACTAGCTTTGGAAAAGCTAAAAGCTTAATGCTAGTGGGGACTAGCATTGCCAAATGTTGAAACTAGCTTTATTCTTCCTAAACTACCATCGCCAATTCTTTAATTTTCCAATTTTGTTCCTCGTTACTTGTAGGATGTGTTTGGTTCAACATTTCTAATTAGACTTTTGAAAACCCTTTGAGAAAATGCTAGGGTGTTTGGCAATTTTTTCCGAAGTGCTTTCAGCCAAATACTAGTCTTGGAAAAGTTGAAAACCCAATACTAGTAGGGACTAGCTTCACCAATTTTAGGCCAAATATTAAAACTAGTTTTTTTCTTTCAAAACTACAATTACCAATTCTATAAGTTTTTAATCTTGTCCCTCATTACTATAGAGGGCAACCAGAGGGGGTGGCTAGCAAGGCTTGATCAAGCCACTAAAGGGTTGGCGAGAAGGTAGCAAAGGGTTAGCAAAGTCGTGTAATAGTTGCCCGGGTCACCCGACCTCAAGTGTCACAGCCTAAGCAGCCATTACCAAGGTCACACAACCCTAGGTAATGAGGCCTGGGGAAGCGTGACCCAAGTTGCCCATTGGGGTCACAATGCTAGTGTCACATGACTTTAGATGACATCTGCTGGCACCAAACCTAGCTTGCCAATGACCTTAGTGCAACACCTTTATATACTAAAAAATTCATACAAGTTGTTGAATGAGTTGATTACTAGAAAGGTATGTAGAGGAGAAAGACTATCATTTTCATTTAATGATATGTGTCATCTAATTAAATGAAATATCATTAAATGAAATGGATTTCTAACCAATTTTTAGGTCCAACAAAAAGGTGATAATAAGTTGCCATCTATTGTGACAAATTCTTCTTATATTCGAGTAGTTGTCAAATAATTTCATTAATAAGTTTCATTTTAAATGGCCATATTTTTCTTTAGAATCAAATTTCCCACAAATACTTTTTTTTTTCATTTGGGTTGATGCGGAAACTAGTTAATCAACAAAGAGTGTATACACAAGTTTTTATCATAGCAATGTCAAACAAGAACTAACGTTAACCCATAATGAGGATGATGGTTGTTTGATAGACGCTACAATCAAAGCACAATTGAAACATGTGAAACAAGATTAGGCAAATCTAAAGAAAGTAAATTCCAAATTAAAGATAATGCTAGTTCTGTTGTTGATGTTCATTTCTGACATATTGTTCTAGTATTGGACAATGCACAGTATGTGCCATGTGCATACGAAAGTGCTAGTTATAAATATTTGTAATATCAATCATCAATGCTTTGCTAAAATCTGACAGGGACTCGTGTTTCATGCCAAAACAAAGACAAATAGAATATTTACCTGCCCACAATAGTCCATGAACACATCTGTGGATTTTTTTATGCAAAACAATTCAGATATCCATAGATATGTACAAATTCAAAATCATCTAATTATAAGTAAATTTCTAATGACCAGTAAAATTCCCCTATTTTGTGCGGATTTATGCGTAGAATCTTTTAATATATAATACAAAGGTTTTAAAAAGTTTATAATCCTCAATAAGTGTAACTATAATTTGTACATCTTTTTTCAGAAGTGTTACTTAAGTGTCAACTCATAAAATCATATCATGCTCAGTATATTGAAGTGATTCGCAAGGTTTTTGGAAAAAGTTGTCACAATAACCATATAAAAACATTTACCATAAACATAGTCTGACCCAAAAAAAAAAAAAAAAAGTACTAAACATAGAATCGTTCCATAAAATGTAACCTGCCAATGCACTTCCAAATATCTTCTTTCAGGCTGTAAGAGATTGTAGTTGAGTGCCAAGGCCCACTTTTTTTTTTTTTTTTTTAATTGGAGGAAAAGGCGTTTTCTTTGTGAGCGGCAAACCTGATAGTCCAAAATTTAGAGGAAAAGGCGTTAAATTCAAACAAAATACCATTTTAAAATACAATTATGGTATTACCCATTCGACAGAACTTAGGAGAGACTGACATTAAAGAAGAATAATAATGAATATACGCGTGCACAACATCGTCTAATTTCTCGAAGGATAAAAATCAATCTTCGATTTTATTTTGATTGAATTCACTGAACACACAAGCCAATAATTTTGCCAAATTATAATTTACATCACTTATTAAAAACACGGTCGACACAAGCCAACTGATCAGGCCACCCTTTCCTCCTCTTTTTTCTCCTGAATTAATAAAACGAAAAATCCTAAACTAGATAAATTTGCAACGAATTTATTTCAAATTAATTTTTTGGCCACTAAAAACCCCAAACCTACATACTTATAACAAATTTAGTCCAAATTAATTTTTTAACCATCAAAACTCCCAAATTACTCTCACCCTCCATTAATTTCTATTAAATGAGATTTATAATACGAATGACTACAAATCAATACACATGTGACAAATAAAAAGTAAAACCTCAAAGTAGTACCCCCGTCCACTATTATATGTTATCAAACTCAGCAATTTGATGAAAATATATAATAAAAACTGACGAATTTATAAATTTGTTATATGTGTGATGGTTTGGGGGATTTATTTTAGTATTGATCTAAAAGAGAGAGAGAGAGAGAGAAGAAAAAAAAAAAAACCTGTTTTATTTCATGAGATGGAGTCCACGTGCGCAACTGCTGAGCAGCTCGTCGTCATCTTCGCTGGAAATCATTTCGTCGCGACTCTCCGAAATGATTCCTGGAATCATCATTTGACTAATGACGCACGCGCTCTCTCGCTCTCTCTCTTTTCAAATTCCACCCCCGCACGCCTCCGTAATCTCTCTCTCTCTATCTGCCCGAGCTTGACCGGCGAGCTTCACAGCCATGGACACGACCCATAACGGACAAGCTAAAGAGGAGGCCGCCGCCGCCGCCGCCGCCGCCGTACGGGACGGCTCGGTTTGCGGATACGAGTCGCTTGACCGCCTCCTCCGCGACAATCTCCGCCCCGAAGTCTTTCAGGTTCCCCTGTTTTCTCGTTTGCAATCTCGTCTCCTCATCTGAAACTGCGATTTCATAACCTGGTTTAACATGTTGAGTGGGGGAGACGAGGGTCGGTGCCGTTCGACCCGAGATGTCTCGGGTTGGTTCGGATCCTCGCTTGCCGGCGATCCGATTGTTACCGCCTTTCTTAGATTGGATTTTTGACCCGAGTGATTGCGGAATTGAAGTCGATTCCGTTGAATCCGCAGGGTTAAACTCGACGAAGTTCTGGTTTTCTGGGAAGATATTCTGACGCTAGTACCTTTCTGTAAGCTTGATGATGCTAATCAGGAAATCAAGAGGTGCATGGAGAAGGATTATTATAGTTTTGTTGAAATGAATCGTGCAAAGATTTTGTCGGATAGTAAATATTCTGTTCTGTTCCGTTTTGTCTTTACTGGCTCTTTCCAATTAAGCTGGTGTTGCACGAGCTTGATCTGGAAGAATGTTGGGCCTGCATATGTAGACGTACGATTTGGTAGTCAAGTCAAATAGGAGTTGGACTTCTGTTTGAAAGGTGGATCTTTGGGATTGTTGTGGTGTTTCCTCATTACTCTTCAACATTGTAACGGTTGTGGTCTCCCGAATTCTTTGACTGTCCCCCTTTTAAGCACAAAAGAAAAAAAAAAAAAATAGAAAGAGTAAGAATAAACGGCTAAAAATTCTCATTACAGGAAGTTGGGGCAGATCGAATAATTTTAAGTCCAAATGGAATTTAGATTGACATGGATTGACTGGCCATGAATATATTTGTCGAAAAAGCTTGAGTGACTCGGCAATTGGCATTTCCATGAATGGTTTGTGGCCCTTAGTTTTTTCTTATTGAGAATTTGCTTTTAGCTAGAGACCAAAGGAATTCATTACTGATGTTCCACAATTCATGGTTGCTATTTTTATGTATGCCATTTGAGAAAGGCTTTCTTGCCAGTGTGTTGAAGACTTTTTTCACTACACTGTGCGTGCTTGAGCATGTTAAAGAGGAAGTTTGGAGTGACATTCTTTTGGAGGTTGGAGAGGACAATAGTGACGATTTTAACCAATTCTGTCAACAGGAGAATGTCATCTCTTTGATGTTTCTTTACATATCATCTCTGTCTTCACTGCGAAATCAAATTATATATGAAAATTACCAGGAGTTCTATTGATGCCTTTCTTCTTCCTAAAATGTCAAAAGTTCAAAGCATGTCATTTAATTGTGATACAATCTGACTTTGTTGCTAAACCATTATGATATTGATTTCAGGAAGTCAGTCGTTTACTTATAGGACTGAATTGTGGAAGGACTCTTGAAGTTGTTCCTCTGGCAGATTCTGCAAAAGCTCTCTCATCTGAATGTGATTTTGACATACAGGTGAACCAGTGTTTGATGTTTTTGTGCTGCTTATTGGTAGTGGCAATTTAAATGCTGTTGCTAAGAGTCCTGATCACACTAGGCTGCACTGTTTCATGTGTTTTCCAATACCATTTAGTTGGAATTTGATAAGGAATCACTAAAAATCAAATGGGTTCCTTATGTAAAACAGTTTTCTAGATAGTATGAAAGTTGTCTTCTCAGCTGATTCCCACTCCGAGCATATGGAGAGTGTGCACATAGGGGGAATTATTTACTTGAAAAATGAAATACTTGCTTGTCATGGGTGAGATGCCTGAACACCCTGAAAGGACTGAAAATTCTTTCTGGTGAACTTGTCTACTCCATGAGCTAGCATAGAAAAAGAAGATGGAAAGAAATAAGTCAGGTCATCTGAAAACTGAAAGTATCTAGCGCAATCAGTTTCAAATGCCTTTGTCTTTTCCGCAACCATGGAAGACAAAGTTGGTTAACTCCACTCGACAAACACTCAATTTATGATTGCCTAAATCCAAGGTCACCACAATAGCCTATGAGGCAAGTTCCTTCAGCATTTCTTGGGTCTGCAAATGGGAGTTTAGGCCAGCAAGTGTTTGGAAGTTTTCTGAGGAACATGAGCAAAGATCTTCCAATGTTTGCTTTTTCTCTTTGCAAAGGTGCATAGGGAGTTTCTATTTATTACTCAGTAGTCTTTCACGTATGTGATGGATAAAAGAGCACGGACCGAATAATATCATGTCTGGGATTTATATATATGGTCCTAACTGTATATATATTTGTTTAAAAGCAATGAACTGCAAATGTCTGGTCCTGATGCCCTTTAGCAATATTGAGACCTTATCACTACAGAGGTCTCAATATTGCTCGGATTCTTGGTTCTGAGCTTTTCCATGAGATGGAAGGTGTGAGAATAGTCTTGTACCACAGTGGGATTCTGTGAGTTGGTGAACCAACAGAATAGAGAAACGTGCAAAGTCTGAGGTAGTCAAATTATTCTGGTTAATTAAACTTGCTATCATGGAAGCTAAGAAATACTCGTACATATTCTTGTGGCAGTCGCTATTTGGTAGTTGCTAACTTATATTGAAAGCCATTGCCTTGCTTCCTGCATTTCTTGAGGATCCTTTGATTTTCATTCATTCCAACCAGTTTTGTGGAGTCTTTCTTATCAATTTATTCTGAATTTCTTTCAGGCATTTCGCTTTACAGCAGACAAGGAAGTATTAAGAGAACCACGAGTTGTCAGAGTTGGGCTTATTCAAAACTCTATAGTTCTTCCCACGACTGCTCCCTTTCTGGATCAAACAAGGGCTATTCATCAGAAAGTAAAACCAATGATAGATGCTGCAGGTGCTTCAGGAGTGAACATATTATGCTTGCAGGTTAGTCACACCCCGAAACTTGGGCTATACATTTTTTGGTTTCTCCTTTTTGACTTGAAAGACTGAAGTTCAGTTACTGAACTAAATAATTTTAATTTAGGAAGCATGGACAATGCCATTTGCCTTTTGTACAAGAGAGAAGAGGTGGTGTGAGTTTGCAGAGCCTGTTGATGGGGAATCAACAAGGTTTCTTCAGGATCTAGCGAAAAAATATAACATGGTCATTGTTAATCCTATCCTTGAGAGGGATGTAAATCATGGGGAGACGATCTGGAATACTGCTGTTATTATAGGCAATCATGGCAATATTATAGGCAAGCATCGAAAGGTAAGTGTAAATGTTGCAGACCCCTATGTTTGATGCCATCCCATTTTGACTTGTCATATTGAAAAACTTGATAATGGTACACTTGGCAGAACCACATCCCCAGAGTTGGAGATTTCAATGAAAGCACATACTATATGGAAGGAAATACTGGCCATCCTGTGTTTGAGACTGCTTATGGAAAGATCGCTGTCAATATATGTTATGGGAGGCACCATCCTCTGAATTGGTTAGCGTTTGGCTTGAATGGTGCGGAGATTGTGTTCAACCCTTCTGCAACTGTTGGTGAACTTAGCGAACCCATGTGGCCGATTGAGGTACTTGCAAAACCCTACTTATGCTTGATTTATTGAACCTGTGCTATGAACTTATATTGGTCATTGTGATTTGTCGATAATTTGTCGCCTCAGTTAACCTAACTTTGTTCATGTAAATTCAATTTACAGGCGCGAAATGCTGCCATTGCCAACAGTTATTTTGTTGGATCAATTAACCGGGTAGGGACAGAAACATTTCCCAACCCGTTCACATCAGGCGATGGGAAGCCACAGCACGCAGATTTTGGGCACTTCTATGGATCCAGTCACTTTTCTGCTCCAGATGCTTCATGCACGCCATCACTGTCCCGTCACAGAGATGGATTGCTGGTCTCAGACATGGATCTCAACCTCTGCAGGCAGCTGAAAGACAAGTGGGGGTTCAGAATGACTGCTCGCTATGAGCTCTATGCCGATATCCTTGCTCAGTACTTGAAGCCGGAGTTTGAACCCCAGGTCATATCTGATCCCTTGCTGCAAAAGAAGTCCTATTAAGTTCTTGATTCACAATACGCTGTATATTCAGGGATGACTTTATCAAAACAATGTCTGGACCTTCGGCACACGTGATGTCTGTACATATGGGAATTGGAAATGGATAATTCAATAATCCCCTCTTTCAGATCACTCTTGCATTAAAATGAATCCGAAGGGAACTTGGATCATTCAAATGAACTTGTTTTCAACAGTTCTATTCACCTGTGCATGAACTATTATAACTAAATGATGTACTTGCGAAATTCATTGCCTAAACTAAGGACAACCCAGGGAGTTTTAACTCTGTCCGTATTGTCAATGTTGATTAAGCTTGACAGGCTTCGATGTTACAAATTGCAAATTGGGTTTGGTCAAGGAAAAAGGACAGCCTAGAGAGTTTGCTAAGCTTTTTTAGAGCCAAAAGCTACCTACGGACAGAGTGAAATATTTGAAAATTTTTCTTAGATCTAAACAGAACCATTGACAAGATCGTGTCATTCATATCTCAAAACTTTAAAATCAACATATTGACATTTGAATAACATGGCATGGTTTTGTTTTTTGTTTTCACTATGATGGACTTGATTACATTCACACAACGTTTCACATTCACATAAAGTTTCTAATCACAAAAAGCACAATCTTGATGTGATATATGCCAAAAAAAAATAAGAGAAGACCATAGAAATTAATCGAAAAACGCAAATCTAGCCAATAGAAACTTTCAAGTAGAAGGGACCACGCATCTTACAGGAATTAACATTCCTAGACTGTACATCAGATACATCTCAAACTATGAGAAATACTAGACATTTGAGGAAATTATACTAATCTTCCAACGAAATCACATGACGGTCTTTCATCGGGTGTCGATTATTCAATACATGATGTACACTTGTTTCGACATCCAATAAAAGACAGCCACGTGGTCTATGCAGAGAGTCTTAGCAAGATTTCTCAATTCCAATTACATGTTGGCCTACCAGGACGAGCATATGCACAATGGCATGAACCAATCTGTGAAACTCTAGTTGGACTTTTTCGGCGACGGGCGGGAGACTGGGCCCGCCGTGGTCCTGAACTCGACCACCTCCGAATCGCACGGGCAACAGTGAAAGGCCGATGGGCCCTGGCCTCTTTCCGTCTCCTCTGCACACTCTTCGCAAACAATGTAGCTGCTGTTTGCGCTAACACCCTTCCCGTCGACGCTGGATCCGCCACGAGACTCGCAGCTCTTTGGCATATTCCGATCTTCTTGCAGTTGCCTGAGCACTATGACACGATTTTCCGCCTCGTTGTCCATGGTTGTCGTTGCAAAATCCATCTTGCTGTAGGCATTCAAAAAAAATTAACTTTTTGTCAGAAAAGGTTTTTGCTATTTGATGACTGAATAATAATTACAAAAAATTGAGCAGGAGCTAATAGTATATATATATATATATACCGAAATATTTTAGTCCGATCTCGAGTCTACATTTGATGTAATCTCTTTAGGTGTTTGATTACGAGTTTAACTCTAGTTTCAGTGAAAACTAGATAGAGCATGAATAAAATCATTCTCTTTAAATAAAAAAAAAAAAATCTGAAAAGTAGGAAATACTTCTTATTTTTTTATGGGAAGGAATAAAAAATTATATTTACAGTTTCACTCTCTCCCGATTATGTTAAAAGTTTTTCAACGTATTTGCGAATATGGAGAAATATATCTCAGTCTATTCCATCTGAATCAAAGAACTACTCTCTTTCTCTCGAATGGGAGTGTGCTTTCTTTTTCTTTTCGAAAAGTGGAAGTGTGCTTGCCTTTCTCTCTCTCAAGTGGAAGGGTGCTTTCATTTTTTTTATTATTATTTTTATTTTTTTGTTCCAAAAGTGAGAGTGTTTCACCGATCCGAGCCAATCCAAGATCTGAATCAAAGAACTCGCTAAGGTGTTTCACAGATCTCGAGTTTCACCGATTCGAGATCTGGATCGGGAGTTCGGAGCTTCACCAACCCGAGATCCGAATCGAAAAACTCACCAAGGAGTTTCACAGATCCTGAGATCTCGAGTTTGAGGTGTTCTCACAGATCTTGAATTCTGGATCAAAGAACTCCCTAAGGTGTTTGAAGGTGTTTTACAGATGTTGAGATCTTGTTCGCAGATATTGCAATCTGGATCAAAGAACTCGCTAAGGTGTTTCACAGATCTTACGATGAGATCTGGATCAGAGTTTCAAGGTGTTTCATACATCTTGAGATCTTTTTTACAGATCTTGCGATGAGATCTTGTTCGCAGATCTTACGATCTGGATCAAAGTTTCAAGGTGTTTCATACATCTTGAGATCTCGTTCACAGATCTTAAGACGAGATCTGGGTTAAAAGTTTCAAGGTGTTTCATAAATCTTGAGATCTTGTTCGAAGATGGATCTTGTTCACAGATCTTGAGATCTTGATCAATGTTTCAAGGTGTTTCATAGATCTTGAGATCTTGTTCATAGATCTTGCGATCCGGATCGACGTTTCGGGGATCAAAGAACTGGCTAAGGTGTTAAGGGGTTTCGCAGATCTTGATATCTGGATCAAAGAACTCGCCTCAAAGCGCAAAGTCGAAGGTACGAACTCGCTATCGAGCAGAACCTCAAATGCCGAATCGGCGCGAAGTCGAAGATGCGTATCCAGCAATTGCTGAATCGCTGAGCTGGGGAAGCGAGGAGAGGGAGGGGAAGGGGATGATGAGTGGACTGAGCAGAAGGCTGAGCAGAAGGCTGAGCCGAGGGAAGGGAGGAGAGGGAGAGGAAGGGAATGGTGAGCGGAGGGCGAGGAAGGTGGCTATTTATGGTGGACGATCGTCAGGGGGCATATCGAATCCAACCATTGAGATGCCGGATTGGTGCTCGCAAAACCCTAATCGGAAATAGACGCGAAATTTCCATGTCGGTTTGCATGTTCTTGACGTCCCTACGTATGACGTGTCACGTACCTCTGGTTATTCTTATCTTTTCAATTCACAATCACATGATTTGATGGTTGCTCCATACTTTTTTGTCCGATTGATCTAAAACTTAGTTATTTTTTATAATCATAACACCTTTAGTTTGGGGAGGTTAATGCGAAAGCACGTGATCAAATAATTAAATAGATAAAATAATAATATGGATAGGATGCTAAATTCGTGTTGGTCGTTCGATTATAGTGATTTATGTCCACGGGGGAGAGTAGGAACAAATTTCTCTATAAATCAAACGATAAATTAAATATTACAAGCATACTAAACTCGAGTCATTCAAACACTTTCAGTATTTCTTAAGCCCAAATGACATCTAATAATTCACTCAAACACTTTTAGTATTTCTCAAGTCTCAATTATACATAATAATTCACGCAGTGTTTAGTCTCACAATTTCCGGCGTAGTAATCTCTCAATCTCATAGAAGAATTAATAAATTTTATCACAAAATTTAATCGGTTAAAAATACTTAAATTCTAAAAAAAAGATGGACGAACCCATGGCCCCGCATCCGGCACCTACGGACATATCTTAGGAATTGAACACCCACACGGCACTCACATAGAAATCGCCCGTTCGCACCACGACAAGAAAACCCCAAATTATAATATTCATACTAAGCCCATGTGAACCAAATCTAACAAGGATCCAGAGATCTCCATATCTTTAAATTTCTTCTCTCTCTGACAGTACACTTTGCTTTCCTGGTCCTCTATCATGGTCGAAGTCCAACACATGTTGGTACTACACCGTGTAGATACCACACCCATCCGACTTCAACATGGAACAACTTACGTTCTCAATCACGACTTCACCACGGAAGATTTTTGTATTCTGAGATTCAGCTTGTGAACTTAAAATGTACCAGGCTAAAACGCAATTCATTTTGCATCGGATTCTATAACGGATTTAAATTCGAGACATATTTTAATAGAGATTTAAGCACAATATGATTGTATATTGATTTATATTCCCTTTAACATGTAGTGGATGTGTCATGACTTGGATTTAATACTAATACAGCTGTGCATCATTCAAATTCTAAATACAATAGCACGTTAGAATAGTAGTAGATTCATACATTGATGTGATATGCACGTAGAAATTAATGACAATAAAGCACTGACCGAAGAAAATTTGTATGAGGAAACTCAAATCCGAAAAACTATACAGACTCAATGCTACGAGAATCATATTTCTACGTCCGAACCCCATGCTATATTTCAGCAATGATAGAAAATCCAGAGCCGTGCATGGACACATGGTCATTGCCGACTCCACGGGGTCCAACCGTTCTTTCTTCTACTGCAGAATCCTGGTAGGGCCTTTCCTCCGGCCGGCAGGCGATCGGGCCTGCCTCGGTCCTGAACCCAACTGTCACCGGATTGTTGCGAGCGCAACTATGGAACCCTAATCCAGCATCTCTTTCCCCCTCGGCCTCGCACTCATTGTGAAGAAGCACGTAACCTGCCTTCCGCCAGCCCAGCACCCTCTTCTTCTTCAAGTCGATTCCCTTCTTGATGCCGTCCAAACCGTCGCGGCTCCTTCCTGTTTGCTTCAGCATGACGGCGTGATACACCATCTGTTCGCGAGTCATCATGGCGAGGGCCATCTTTGCCGACGATCTAGCGACTTGACGACTGAGAATTGATGGGATAGAGTTCAAGCAATGAGAACACTGTCCACTCACTGCATAGGAAATGTTTCATGTCCCGTCTTGATTCTTATTTCGGAAAGAAATCTCAAAACCCCAAGGAAAACAGATATATCGAATAGGGAAATCTTTCCTGTTTTGCACTTACTGGTATTGGGGAACTTGACTTACTTTCTATTTCTCTTGGTTGCTTATTTATGATTAAAAACTCACTAACTAACCGTTTTACACGGCGTTTTACATGAGGGTGCTTTCAAAGGAATCAATGTTACATGACAATTGAAAAAAAAAATGGCAAGATAACTTGGATATACAAATGGAGAAAATAAGGATTTTGAAAACAATACATGGATTCTATAAAATAAAACTGTAGACCGATTGAAAGGGATGAAACGCAGCTTGGTAGCATGCTTGTTTTTGTTATCAAATGTCACGGGTGCAAATCCTATCGTCAAAGGAATCAATTCCTTGTGGGGTGCATGGAACCTATAACAAGGTAGGTTCCCAAGTTCCAAGGTATATGGGGTAGGTTATAGATTTCAAAAATTAATAAACATATTCCAACAGGTAGATTCTAGGTTCCATGCGGAATCTGTACGGAATTTGAAACTGCTCACCCCTTGCAATTGCCCCAATTTTTTTTAAAACATAAAAAATGTTCGAACTTATACTCGTATGACCCATTTATTCTTTATTATGATTTCATCATAAAGCACTGTTAAAAGCCCTGCATGATCACTAACGTGGACAATGGAATGAAAATAGAGCTGATATGGCATCAACGTGACTTAAGTGATATTAAAAAGAAAAAGGTCCTTTCGTTTCTTACGTGGACCACAATGGTGCCGCTTTGCTCTCCTTCTTGGTTGATGAAATCGAAACGGACAGAATCTTAGGGTTATTTGTACGCGGTTATATCTGTCTTGGTTCCTCACCAAATCCACGATTGTTGACCCAGATTTATCCAAATGGAGCTTCGATTCAACTTAGGCGAGTGATTACGAGTTCTAATTGTTCTAAATCCGTTGCTATTTGCACTGTTTTCTTTTTTCTTTTTCTTTTTCCTGATTCTGGATTATATTTTGCACTAACAGTCAAAAAAATGGTCGAATGTACATGTTTGCCTTTAAAACATATTGGACCTGCTAACCTGTAGCTTCTAAACTGCGATGGATGTACTATCTGCTGATCACATAATGTTGCGCCATGGGTACATCATGCTTGGTTTGGTAGGAAGGAGAGAGGTGTTGTGCAATTTGGAAAATGTTGTCCTGAGGATGAATGCTTGATGGATAGACTATCTATCGAGTCCGTGTTCTAAGACCTCCATGCTAATTGCCGCGTTTGTTGGCTGACATGAATGAATTATGTACTCGCGAAATCCATTGCCTAAACCGGTAAGGACAACCCAGAGAATATAACTCTGTGGCCATATTGTCAATGTTGATTAAGCTTGACAAGCTTCGATGTTACAAATTGTGAGATGGGTTTTGTCGAGGAATTAATGTTCAGCGCCTTTAAGTTATCAAATAGATAGAGTACCACTAAAAACCCTTAATTATATTCGTTGTGATACCAACACCCTAAACTTTTTTCCATGTCACAGAAATCTCCAAAATTGTACCAAGGATTCAAAAACACCCTTAATCACAGTTTCATTCAAAATGCCATTAACAATACGACCAACGGCTTTCATGGACACCAACAGACAAATGGAGTTTATGTGGATCTGAAAAAATTAACCAAAAAATTTAAGTTTCGTCTAGTGTGACACTAATATCTTAATTATTTATGGTATCACCAATACCTAAAATTTGTTTTGTTTTGGATGAAACTATACTGGAGGATAATTTTGTGCCACTGGTACATATTTAGGACTTTTTGTGATGCAAAAAAGGTTTTGGGGAATTGATGTCACAATGGTTGTAGTTTATAATTTTTTGTGAGTGTTTACGGTTGGAGCAATTTTCCTTCTCGTGCGTGTTTCGGAGAACTATATTTTTCCTTGTATAATCATTAGCAACACCTTTCTTCCTATCTCTTTGTTTTTTCTTATATAGTGGTTTGAATACACTTGTAGCTTACTAGCTTGTAAAGCGTACAGAGAGAATGAGAATTTACAGAGCTAGTCAAAACCAAAAGCTAACTAAATAGAGAGGGAAATTTTTAAAATTTTCATTAGATCTAAACAGAACTTTTGACAAGATTGGATGTCATTCATATCTCAAAACTTAGATAGATTGACATTCTAATAACACGGCATAGTTTTGCTTTTTCTTTTTTCATGATTATGGACTTGATTAAATTCCCATAACGTTTCCAATCACAAAAAGCATGATCTATATATATTAAATATATGCCAAACAAAAAAGGAGAACATAGAATATTAGAAATTAATCGGAAAAACTCAAGTCTGACCAATAAAAACTCACAAATAAAAAGGACCACGTGCTTCCTACATAAATCAATATTCCTAACCTATACATCATATATATCACGAACTATGAGGAATGCTAGACATTTTGGGAAATCCTGCAATGAAGTAACATGACGGTCTTTTATCGGGCGTTGATTATTCAATGCATGCGTCGCACTCGTTTCAACATCCAATATAAGACCGCCACATCGTCTAATAAGAGAGTTTTAGTAAGGTTTCCTGGTGCTCATGACACTGTTTCTCGAGCGATTGTAGCAGCCACATGTTGGCATACCCAGACGAGCATGGACACATAGGCATGACCAATCCCACGGGGTCCAACCAGTTCTTTCTGCTGCACTCGGACTCGGATTGGGCTTTTTCGGCGACGGGCGGAAAATCGGACCTGCCTCGGTCCTCAATGCAACGACCTTCACCTGATCGGACGTGCCACATTGAGACTCTGACGGGCGGGAGATTGGACCCGCCCTGGTCCTCAATTGAACGGCCTTCACCTGATCGGATGTGCCACATTGAGACTCCGACAGGCGGGAGATTGGACCCGCCTTGGTCCTCAATTCAACGTCCTTCACCTGATCGGATGTGCCACCTTGAGACTTCGACGGGCGGGAGATTGGACCCGCCTTGGTCCTGAACCCGACCACCACCGGATCGCAAGGGCAGCAGTGAAAGGCTGATGGCCCCTCGCCCCTTTCCCTCTCCTCTGCACACTCTTCGCAAACAATGTAGCTGCTCTTCGCACTACTGGCCTTCCTCGTTGTGAAATCCATCTTGTCGTGGGTAATTGCAATTTGATGACTGAATAATAGATGCAAAGAGTCGAATGAGAAATATAGTATTCAGTGCATCTATATATACTATTGTAACTCAGAGCAATGTCAAGTTTGCTTAGGTTTTGGATTTAGATTTTCTTTAGGTATCCGACTGCAAGTCCAATTCTAATTTTGGTAGGAAACACGAAATAGCCTGAATAAATATTTATTTATTTTCAATTTGAAATAGGCATAATAAAATATTCATAATTTATGTATAACTATGAAGTTTCATCAATATGAATCATACAGTTTATGAATTAACTAACATATCGAATTTTGAGAAACTTATTATCTTTTAGTCAACTCTATCGCTCTCTCTCTCTCTCCAAATAATCCTGTAGACTTACCTTTTATTTTTTTAGGTACAGGAAAAATATAGTCATTGAATAAATCCCTTCTTATTTACGTTTATTACGTGCATCTGTGTATTTTTTATTTTTAATTCACAATCCGAACCAGACTGTCCCAGCCTGGATCGTTGCAAGCGCAACCTAATGCATCATCTCTTTCCCTCCCAGCCTCGCGCTCTTTGCAGAGCATGTAACCTGCCTTTCCCCAACGCAGCACCGTCTCCTTCGCCTTCATTCCCTTCTCGATGCCCTTAAACCGTCTTTTTCGTGGGTCATGGTTCCGTGACCCATCTTTGCCAGTGATTTTGCGACTCGATGACTGAGTACCGATGGGATGGAGATTTAGACTGATCTTGAGCCTGCATAGGAAGTATTTGATGTCGAGTCTTGATTCTTACTTAGGAATGAATTCGATGTCTCACCCAAGCACATGGACTCAAAATCTTTCCTGTTCTGCACTTATTGACATTATGGAACTTGACTTACTTTTTGTTTCTCTTGTTTGATTTTTTATGATCAAGATCTCACTTACAGACCTTTTTACACAGCGTTTTACATTAGGGTGCTTTTAAAGTAATCAAACGGTATGGTTTGGTTCATATTTGAGCCTAACCGAACCAAATCGCACTAAATAAGGAAATAAATTAAGATTAATATAACAAAAAATCTCAAATTAGTGTATATGTGACAAACTTATATAAAATTCACTAAGAACTCCAAATCAGTACACCTATGATAAATTTATCCTTCGTTAGTTTCCATTAAATTTTACTATTAAATTACTGAGTTGGATGACACATGACAGTTAACAGGTGTATCGATTTGGAGTTTTATCCTTTGTAGTTTTTCGTGGTAGTAATCCAATTTAATGAAAACTAACGAAGGATAAATTTTTCACAAATATATCAGTTTTATGTTTTTAATGATCAAGAAATTAGTTTGAATAAAATTGTTACATATATACCGGTTTGGATTTTTTTTGGTCAAAAAATTAATTACTAGTTTGAAATTTTTGTGTTATTAATCCAATAAATACAATGATCGAAATCGAAATGAAGCGAACCGCAACTTGATGCTTTTCTTATTTTGTTGTTAATGCTAGATTCTAAATAACATTACCCACTTTCACATTTTGTTCCCACTCAAAATAAATCACGCTCAATTAAGTAACAAAATTCATCCACCCAAAAATAATACGCAAAATAAAATAATATCTAAATTATTTGTATTTTCACGACCAACAATAGTCCGGAAAAGAAATGTCCATCTTCCAAATACGGGACCAAATTCCAAATTAAGCAAAAAGCTGGGCTGTGAATTGTAGCCTAAATACTTGGCGACATCTTCTACTAATGCATTATTGATAATCAGTCTTTGAATTTGCACATTGCTGTATCAATAATTCACAAAATTGGTAAGCCAAATGACTACCCAATTTCATTAAGCATCAATTCAAGAGATTACGTCATGCAAAATTTGACGATTTGATTTTACATTAAAAAATTATGGGCAATTCCAATGAAGTAAACAAGATTTCTAACGG
This sequence comes from Eucalyptus cladocalyx, assembly GCA_017140615.1. NCBI lineage: Eukaryota > Viridiplantae > Streptophyta > Magnoliopsida > Myrtales > Myrtaceae > Eucalyptus > Eucalyptus cladocalyx. The sequence goes on from CM029522.1 coordinate 20,507,329, forward strand.
TAAGCTTCCTAATTGGCAACGCCCTCACCCTTGTCCCGAGGTCGATCCTCAGGCGAGACTGGTCAACCTTCAGGGCGTTAGCTTTGTCTATCGTGCTCGCCTTCGCATCTTCCATGGCTGCAGTTCTAGTGTTGCTCCTGTCCATCTCGGCTCTCCATCAGTGGTGAAGCACAAATTTCGGCGAGTTCTTAAGATCTAAGAGGAAATATTTGATGTCGAGTCTTGATTCTTATCTAGGAAAGAATATATGAATGTGATCACCCAAAACCTACTGTTTTATATCCTTGCTTGCTTTCCTATGATCAAAAACTCACTTACTAACCTTTTGATACAGAATTATTTGACCCCCCACCCAAAAAAAAAAAAAAACCTTCAGTGCAGCGTTTTGCGTGAAGGTGCTGTTAAAGTAATCACCCCTTATGGGTCACCATAACCGATATTATAATTCGGTTCAAATTCGAACCTAACCGAACCAAATCGCTGAAACAAGTAAAATAAATTTGAATGATCGAAACCGAAATGATGCTAACCTTTATGTTGGATTCTAAATGATATTACCCACTTTCACATTTTGTTCCCCGATCAAATCAACTACGCTCAATCAAGTTATAAAATTCATCCAACCAAAAATAATAAATAAAATAGAATAATATCTAAATTAATTGGATTTTTACGATCTCCGATGGTTCGGAAAAGAAATATCCATCTTCTGAACGTGGACGAAAGTCCAAATTAAAGCATAAAGCTAGGTTGTGAATTATAGCCCATACACTTGGCGATATGTTCTACCAACGCATTATTGATAATCCATCTTTGGATGAGTACATCGCTATATTAATAATGCACAAAATTAGTATATCAGATGATTACCTGATTTCATGAAGAGTTTTCGTCATGCGGAATTTGACGATTTACATATATGATAATGATTATGCATTGGAAGAATATGAGCGATCCAATGAAGCAAACAAGATCTCTGAAAAAGATTCGGTTCAACAAATCTATCTCCACATGAACTCATGAACAAGTATGATTATCATGATAATCTCTCATTGAATCTTCATTAGAGCATCACATGAACATGAAGGAGAAGAAGTAGCAGCTCTGATGAACTCGAAGCGAGATGGATTGAACCCAAAAACCTTTCTTTTTTTGGTCGGAGAACCCAAAAACATTGCAAGGAACAAGTTTTGAGTTTTTCAACAAGAACTACATATGTGCATGGATGCATCGCCACCTCGCCAATCTCCGGGTTTAACCAGTTTGTTCTGATGCACCTGAATCCAGGTCGGACTTTCCTGTTGATGGGCGGGCGATCGGACTCATATTGGCCTTGAATCCGACTACCACCTCGTCGTTTGGGCAAGAGTGAAACCCTAATCCATCGCCTCTTTGCTTCTCTCTCTTGCACTCTTTGCAAGGTATGCGACCGGCCTTCATAACATACTGTCGCAAGCCCGACGACGTCGCCTTCTCTGGCGGCGTCTCCACGGTGTCAACGTCCTCGTCCTCATCCTCAATAGCTAGTTCGACTTCATCATAAATCCTCTGCCTCATCTGATCTTTTTCCGACTGTTTCCGCACGATGGCGCGATGCGTCTTCTTGCCGCGAGTCAAAACCCTCCTAGATGGGGAGGCCGACTTCATGATTGAGAATTTGAATTGGACTAAAATTCAGTGTTGAGCGAGGGAATTATCACTGTATTTATATATTGACTTGGGGTTACACATTGAATCTTATTATGATTCTGAAAAAAAGAAGAAGCAAAACTTGGATATAATTCTTTGCAAGTTCAGAGTTGACGCTATTGACAAATTTATTGCGTAGCTTAGACCATGTAAACCAATACCATCCTAACCATTAATCATGTAGGTTTCTCACTGAGGCCATGTAATCAACGGTGGAGATGAGTTTAGTCAGCATGATCTGTAGACTGTGATAAAGTAGTTATATAAGACCGCAACAGATATGATGAAATAAGATTGTAAAACTACTATAATCCGATAGGGTAACTATTATATCAGATATGACTTTGAAAATAGAGATAAAACATCCAAAACTCCTACATTCTATCTCCAATAAGATTGCGTATATAAATTATATTATAATAATAATTTTTTTATATTCTTTTCCCGGATTCTTATAGCTGTATTAATTGGATAAGTAAACAAAAGCATAGCAATATCAATTAATAAGTGAACTAGTTGTCACTATTCTGATCAATCAAATGGTACCTATCTTTCCCAACATGATATTCTTCTCATGTGTTAATGTCATTGTTTGTGTTATGAATTATAATAACAGTTGATTATATAATAAAATAAAAGCATATATTGGCTATAGAACTATCAATTTATACCAGCCGAAGTCATGATTACTCTAATTTCTATAGTCATTGTAGTTTATAAAATTGTAGTTATCTTTTGCTAGTACAGTAGCATGATAATCACTTATTAGAAAAATTGAAAAGACTAACAGCGTATAAAGAGAAGGAGGGAAAATTATCAAAAGAGTCATAATCTTACATGCATTGGTGCCAATTTGGTCATAAACATTTCAATTAGGTGAATTTAATTTTGAACATTTTTACAATTTACCAATGAACTCGAAGCGAGATGGAATGAACCCAAAAACCTTTCTCTTTTTGGTCGGAGAACCCAGAAACATTGCAAGGAACAAGTTTTGAGTTTTTTCACAAGAACTACATGTGTGCATGGATGCATCGCCACCTCGCCAATATCCAGGTTTAACCAGTTTGTTCCGATGCACCTGAATCCAGGTCGGACCCTCTTGCTGATGGGCGGCCGATCGGATCCACGTTGGCCTTGAATCCGACTACCATCTCGTCGTTTGGGCAAAAGTGAAACCCTAATCCATCGCCCCTTTGCTTCTCTCTCTTGCACTCTTTGCAAGGCATGCGACCGGCCTTCGTAACATACTGTCGCAAGCCCGACGACGTCGCCTTCTCTGGCGGCGTCTCCACGGCGTCAACGTCCTCACCCTCAATGGCTAGTTCGACATCATCATGAATCCTCTGCCTCATCTGATCTTTTTCCGACTGTTTCCGCACGATGGCGCGATAAGTCTTCTTGCCGCGAGTTGAAACCCTCTTCGATGGAGAGGCCGACTTCATGATTGAGAATTTGGACTGGAGTAAAATTCAGTGTTCACCGAGGGAATTATCACTGTACTTATATATGTTTGTTTGGCGGTTACGCATTGAATCTTATAATGATTTTTGAAAAAAAAAAAGGCAAATTTGGATATAATTCTTTCCAAGTTCAGAGTTGGCGCTATTGATAAATTTATTGTATAGCTTATAGACCATGTAAACCAATACCATTCTAATGATTAATTATGTGGGTTCCACAGTGAGGCTCTATAATCAACGGTGGAGATGAGTTTGGTCATCATGATCTATAGAGTTGTATAGAACCGCAACATAATAGATAAGTATGATGAATTAGGATTGTAAAACTACTATTATCCTTGATTTAAGTGATAGGGTAACTATTCTATCACAATTGACTTTGAAAATAGAGACAAAACATCCAAAACTCCTACATTCTCTCTCGAATATGATTGCATATGTAAATTATATTATACTAATAGTTTAGTAATATTTTTTATATTCTTTTCCCGGATTCTAATAGTTGTATTAATTAAATAAGTAAACAGAAGCATAGCAATATCAATTAATAAGATAACTGGCTGTGACTATTCTGATCTATCAAATTGTAACTATCTTTCCCAATATGATATTCTTCTCATGTGTTAACGTTATTGTTTGTGTTATGAATTCTAATAACAATTGATTATATAAGAAAATAAAAGCATATATTGGCTATAGCAGTATCAATTTATATCAGCCGAAGTCATGATTACTCTAATTTCTATAGTCATTGTAGTTTATAAAATTATATTTACGTTGTACTAGTATAGTAGCATGATAATCACTAATTTGACAAATCGAAAAGAGTAATGTGTATAAAGAGAAGGAGGGGAAAATTATCAAAAGAGTCACAATCCTATACTCGTTGGTGTCATTTTAATTTTAAACATTTCAATTAGGCCAATTTAATTATAGACCTTTTGACAATGTACCCATTAAATTCATTTGACCAATTTCAATCAGAAATCATTGACTTGGATGCCAATCACAACACTAATTTAGACAATTTTTTTTCTAAAATATTATTTTTCTTTTTTTTTTCCTTTCATTTTGCCAGAGGGTCGCCAACCATGGGCAAGGACGCAAAGGCCCTTGCTAGATCTAGGCAAGAGGCTTCACAGCCCTACCGACTCTATGCAAGGTGGCCCTTGCTAGCCAAAATGAAAGGAAAAAAAATTAATAAAAATATTAAACAAGAAAATAAAAAAACAAAACAAAAATTATTATAAAAAAACTCAAAATATTTAAAAAATATTCACATCAGCACTGGCATATACACTAGCTATTTTGTGCAAGGTGGTCGACATCACATCAACAATTTCTTGTCAATATTGGCTGGATTGACCCAATTGGTAAATTATGAAAATGTTTATAACTAAATAGACCCAATTGAAATATTTATAATTGAATTGATATCAATACAATAAATTTATGACTTTTTTTGTACTTTCTTAGAAAGTGAAAGTTCACAAAACTAAATGCACCAGTTCAAAACATAAAAATTAAATTGCTTTGCCACCTGACTAGAACCAAAAGCTACGCACGAGGAGGGGTCTACATATTTAATTTGATTCCCATAATATTTCCAAAAAAAATTTTAAAAATCATGATATAGACATCACATATGAATATATTCAAAAAAAAAAAATTAGAAAAATCTCAAAAATTAATTGAGAAACTCAAATCCGACATATAAAAATTCACAACTAAAAGGGACCGGACGTGTCCTACAAAAATCATATTCCTAACCTATACCCAAGATATATCTCCAACTGCGAGAAACGTAAAACATCTTAAGAAATCTTGCTAATCCTCCAATGGTGTAACGTGACGGTCTTTTATCATGTGTTGATCATTCAATGGACGGGTCGCACATATTTCAACACCCAATAAAAGACTGCCACGTGGCCTTGTCAGAGAGTTTTAGTAATGTTTCTTGATACTTATGACACTATTTCTCATCTTATTGTAGCAACCATGGGCTGGCATACCAAGACGAGCATGGACACAAAAGCATGACCAACGGTCCCTCACCCCTTTCCCTTTCCTCTGCACACTCTTTGCAAACGACGTAGCTACTCTTCGCGCTAATGGGGCTCCCGACGACACTTAATTGTCAAAACTCCTTGCAATTGCCCTAACACTACGACACGATTTATTTTTACATTCTTTGTCATAGTGGTGAAATTCATTATGTCATGGATAATTGCGATTTGATGAATGAATAATAGATGTAAAGGGTTAAGTAAAGCTATGGTATTCTGTGTATCTATATATTATTGTAGTTTCAGCAATCTCAAATCTACATGGATACTTGATGTTCAATCTCTTTAGGTGTTCAACTACAAGATAGATTCTAATTTTGGTAAGAAACATGAAAGAACATGAATTAATGATCTTTTGAAGTTTTAATTATTTTTCTGAAGTTGAAACAGGCGCAATAAGATGTGATTAATCTGGCGTACAATTGGGAACTCCTCGTACGCATGGACTCCACGGTCAAAAATCTGAGTCGAACGAAGACAACAATCATTGTCCTTTTAAAAAAAAAAAATCTAGAAAGAAGGAAATTTTCCTATCATGCACTTACATTAATGTTTTTTTTTTTTTTTGTCAAACACTTATATTAATGTTTGATGGGAAGGGATAAGCATGTCATTAAATTTTAAATAACAATATCGTTTTTTTTAGTCAATAAGAACTTTAGTTTATGGATTGACAAACAAATTTTCATATTTTGAGAAATTTATTATCTTTTAATTACCTCTCCTCCGTCCCCTCCTCTCTCAAGTAATCTTGCAACCTTACCTTTTATTTGGTTACGTTTATGGAAAGTATGGTTGTTGAATACATCCCCTTCTTATTTACATATTATGTAATCCGGGTATTTTTTGTTTTTTAATTTACAGTCACAAGATTTGATAATATCTCCTTATTTTTGTCAATTGATTAAAACCCATCTATTGATGATAATCATAACACTTCAGTTTAGAGAGGTCTTAACACGATACGATTATGGATAGATTTATATCCCCTTTTACGTGTAACGCAATGAGTCAATACTTAGATTTACATGACCAAAAAAAAAAAAAAAAAAAAAAAAAACACTTATATTTAATGCAGCTGTGCATCATCCAAATTCAAAATACAACAGCACGTAGAAACAAGATTCATTCATTGATGTGATATGCACTTAGAAATTGACTCCAGCAAAGCACTAATCGAAGAAAAATTGTTTGAGCAAATCGAATCCGACGACCTACACAAACTCAATCCTACGAGCATCATATTTCTACTGTCTAAGTTCGAACCCGAGCTATACTTCAGCAGCGACACGAATTCCCGAGCCGAGCATGGACGCATGGCCACGGCCAACTCCACGGCGTCCAACCCGTTCCTCCCGCTACTCCAGAATCCTGGCCGGGAGCTTTCTCAAGCGGGCAGGCGATCGGGCCCGCCTCGGTCCTGAATCCGACTATCACCGGATCGTTGCGAGCGCACGCGTGGAAACCTAATCCATCATCTCTTTCCCTCTCAGCCTCGCGCTCTTTGCTAAGCACGGAACCCACCCTTCGCCAGCCCAGCACCCTCTCCTTCTTCGCGTTCATTCCCTTCTCGACGCCCTCGAAACCGTCGCCGCGGCCCCTTCGTGTTCCTGGATCTCTTCGCGATTGCTTCAGCATGACGGCGCGGGGCACCATCTTTTCACGAGTCGTGGTTGCAAAACCCGTCTTTGCCAGCGATTTCGCAACTTGATGACTGAGTACTGATGGAATAGAGTTCGAGTGATGAGAGCAGTGTCCACTGACTGCACGTCCATATATATGATTGGGATTCAGATCGATATCGAGACTGTATAGGAAATATTTTTGATGTCGAGTTTTGATTCTTATTTAGGAAAGAAAACATGAATTTGATCACTCAAAAGTCAATGCGAAACAAGTATATTGAAGGAGGAAATCTTTCCTATTTTGCATTTACTGGCAGTGCGGAACTTCAATTCCTCTTATTATTTCTTCTGTTTGAATTTTATATGATCAAAAACTCACTGACCTTTCTACACAGCTTCTTACTTACATCATACTGAAGAGGAAATAAATTGGATTGAGCCAACCGAAGCAAATCGCTTTATGATGCTCATTTTTTATTTTTATTTTTGGTTGTCGTTTATACTGAATGCTAAATAACATTACTCACTTTCACATTTTGTTTCTAATTAAATCAATCATGCTCAACCAAGTAAAAAAATTCATTGACCCAGAAAAAATAAACAATAGAATAATATCTAAATTATAGAATAATAGCTAAATTATTTGAATTTCCACGATCAACAACAAAAGTTAGGCTGTGAATTGTAGCCCCAGGCACTTGGTGATATCTTCTACAAATTCACTACTCATAATTCGTCTTTGAATTTGTACATTGCTATATCAATTCAATGAAACAAACAAAATTTCTGAAAAAGATGCAAATATAAAAGAGAAGAAGAATCGCAAACTCGAATTGGAATGGAATGAACCCCAAAACGGATCAAGTTTTGAATTTTCCGACAAGAACATTGAGCGGATATCACTGCCCGGTATCCCACCAATACCACGGGGTTTAACCAGTTCTTTCCGCTGCGCCTGGATCCGAGCCGGACGTTCTTGCTGATGGGCGGGCAATCGGACCAGCCTTGGTCCTGAATCCGACTACCATCTCATCGTTTGGGCAAAAGTGAAACCCTAATGCATCACCCTTTGCCTTTTCTCTCTTGCATTCTTCGCAAGGCACGTGATTGGCCTTCGTAACCTGCCGTGGCAACACCAATGGCATCGCCCTCTTCGACGGCAGCACGACATCAATGTCCACGTCCTTAATAGCTAATTTGTGATCGACATGTATCCTTTGCATCCTCTGGTCTCCTTCCGACTGCTTCCGCAAAGTCACGTGATCGGCCTTCGTAACCTGCTGTCACAAGACCGACGGCATCGCCTTCTTCGACTGCGGCACGACATCAACGTTCTCATCATCGATAGCTAATTCAAGATCGTCATGTATCCTTTGCATCCTCTGGTCTCTTTCCGACTGCTTCCGCACAATGGTGCGGTACATCTTCTTGCCACGAGCAGGAACCCTTGAGGCCGACTTCATGACTAGAATTTGGACTGGATTGAAAAGGTCAAAATCCGCAAGGTTATGCAAGTGCATTATCTCTATATATATACTTTGACATGAATGTGGATATAATTCTTTCAAAGTTCAAATTTGATATTATTGACGAAATTATTACATAGCTTATAGACCATGTAAACCAATACCATCTCGTCCATTAATTATATGGATTTCATAGTGGAGCTCGTGTGATCAACGGTGAAGATGAGTTTAGTCTACATGGTCTATAGAGGAGTTGTATAAGACTGTAATACAATAAAATAAGACTTTGAAACTACTATGATCCTTGATTTAGCTGATAGGATAATTATTTTATCTAGTTGACATTGAGAATACGGATAAAACATCCAAATCTCCTACATTCTCAAGCTCGCTCGCTCATCCGGATAAGAGGAGACAGAAATTTTTAGACATAGAAGATCTAAGAGAGATGGAACTCTATATTGAAATGTTTCGATGGTTAGATTGGAGGGGAGGACACCACCTCTCATATTAGAGACATTTTCATTACAATCGTTGATTCATATTCAATCTAGTGGTGAAGATTGCATCTCTTTATCTACCACATGCATGCATTTATGCTAAGAATGCTCTAGAACTCGAAATAATTACTGTCACGCCCCAAACCCCGAGCACACGCACATCCCACTACGGTCGATCAAATATGCGATATCCCAGAATACATCGCCGACCCATTCATGTTATTACGCATGCGGAAGCGAAACAAATCCCCTGACTACATTTAACTTGGGATAGAAAAGCAGGCAATCAATCGCAATACCGAACACTCATTTACAAACACAAAGGGTTTAAATACAACATTGGACCGTCTACAAAATAGACCAGCTCGACAAAAGGGGAATTATCCTAAAACCAACTAACAGAACACATTCTCCAATCCTTATAACTTCACCTCTGCAACTCCTCAAGGCCAACCAAAGCTATCTAGCCGCTCCGTCCACCAAAGACCTGAAATTGTAATCCCCAAACCGGGATGAGACAATGTCTTAGCAAGTTCAACCCCCTAACCCCTATTAAAAAAGAAAATACGCCCAAGGGTGACCTAGCCACATCACACAGAGAACTTATCTCGCCTCAATTCCTTCATGTAGGTTAGCACAATTTGCATCACACAATCTCAGGTAGTAATAATAATTCAAACAATTGGAATGCCATCACTTTCATATAAATCACAGTCGCACTTAGCACGCATTCCAATTATTATTCACTGCCACACAATGGCATAGCTTACTCGCAGTTCGGCTATCTTCTAACATTAATGCCAGGCATCGTCTCCCCCCTTGGAGCGCGGCTTCATCACTACATCGACGGCATTCCTAAAGGAGCATTGTCTCCCCCCTTGGAGCACGGCTTCATCACTACGTCGACAACATTCCCGAAGGAGCATCGATCCAGTTGGCCCAGCCTCTACTGCGACCGGCATCCACCGCGTGGGCATCCCATATAGGGGCAAGTCCGGCTCAACAGCCCAGAACGATTCCTCTTAGTTATCACACAGCCAAAGCATACTCGGCCCCAGGACACTTTGCATTTCACTCAATACTTCCACTTAAAATAATGATCACGGCCATTTGTCTTCATATTAAAAATATTCCAGAAATTACTCATGTGTGTGAGGGCACGCTAATTTCGAACCAGAAAGCCAATATCTCACTTTTTCAAACCCCACTACTTAATATAATCATTAAAATCCAATTTTTGCATCAAAACCCGACGCTTCGGTTTTTATGAATAAAATCTCTATTTATCACAATCGACACTCAATTTGCTATATCCATTCATTAAATTCAAATTTTAAATACACAGCAGCGAGTAACATGAAATTATGAGAAAATAAGGTTCCAAAATAATTTTCAGAATTTATTAAATAATTAAAATTTATTCCGAAAATTAATCAAATAATAATATCCCTATCTTTCACGATCCACACTCAATTTATAATATCCAAACATCAATTTCAAAATATGACTACACAGCAGTGACCGGCACGAAATTCTGAGAATTTAAGGTCCTGACAAAATTTTTAGAATTTAATAAATAATTAAATTTATTCCGAAAATAATTAAATAATAATATTTTAATAATTTCGAATAATAATGTATTATTAAATTATTTAATAATTTCGAAATATTTAAATAACTTAAAAGTATCATTTATGTCAAATCAAGGCTTATTCTAAATAAACCTACTTACCCTTAATTAAGTACACTTTAAATTAAAACACCACCTTAATCTAATATATTCTTAAATAACCTAAACTAACAACCTAATAATACTTAACATAAAGTAAACCTCCCTAAGCATAATTAACCCTCTAAGCGAGGCTTAGTGAGCTAAACTCACCCGATTAACGAACCGAGCAAACCAAAACGATGAGGACGACGCGAGAATCGACTTTCCTCAAAGCGGGCCGAGCGTCCGGGCTCGGGAAGACGGCCAAAATGGGCCAAAACCAGGCTGAGAAACCCACTTTTTCCAGCTGCTGTTTGGGGCCGACGGAGGGTTGCAATGCGATCGAACGGGCAGAGGAACGGCGGAGAAGGGCTGGCGAGCGGCAGCAATGGCTTACACGAGCTCCCGGCGAAGGCCCGAGTTGCTCTGACAAGCTGTTGGAACGCGGGCTGGCGCAGACGAGGGCGATGTCGAGCGGTGGCTAGGCGCGCGGGCGACGCACGCACGGTATAGCGGAGTGGCGACGGCGACGGACGAACGGCGAAGCTCCGACTGGCGGCGTGCGACGACCATGACTGCTCCAGCTTCTCCTCTGCAAATTTTTCTAGTCTTCGCACAATGGAGATAGAGGAGAGAGACGATAGGAGAGAGAGAGGGAGGAGAGAGGGAGAGATGGGACCATTTCTTTTTCTTTTTCTTTAATTCAACAAAAATGGCCCACCATAACCTAAGATGACATCACACTCCACTATCTCCCACAACCTTATTCCAATGGTTGCAATTCCAATTTCCGCCAGAGCATAAAATCTTGTACAACAAATTCTTCAATTCCACTTGATTCTCTTCCAATTGAATCAAATTGAAGACCATAAAATTAATCCGAGGTCACCACACTTCAATTCACATCTTCACTTCTCCATAAAATCAGCTTAAGTCCTAAAAGCATGACTAAGGACGGGCCTACTAATTTCTCGAGCCAGATTAGTCATTCTGTGATTATTTTGCTGAAAAACTCGGCTTACATGAAAAATCTTCCGAAGATGAGTCAATATTCCTAAAATGATCTGTGATACACCTAGACTTCTAATTTCTGAATTCGATCTCAATTCACGGTTAATTTCACTTTGGCACGATATAAGCGCGTCCTGATCTACCGGGCAGCTTTTAGAAATTTTCATGCATTTGACCTGTTGTTGATCAATTCAAGCTACAATGTACATCTTTGACACATTGGCGACTTTCGGTTGTCGGGGTAATCTCAAGGTTTCAAATATGAACACAGGGTACCCAATCGACAGAAAGGTTGGTCTAGTGCCGATCGACAAGAATTATGCAATCTGGTAAAATCACCCACACTCGATCATATGCCTCTGTCGAGTCGACTTTCTCTAGTCTCTAATCGATTTTTATTTGTGCCATAATGACCCTTGCAGATTAGCTCGGTCAAAAGGTCACTTCCTAGTCAAATTCTCAAGTCTGATGCATTAAAACTCTTAATGGCTTCACCTAATAAACTAATTTTCACATGAGTAGCCGACTCAAGGAAAAGAACTATATGCGTGCCAATGAAATGCCTGTCTCAATTTATTAAAAATAGAATTGGAAAATCGGGATGTCACAATTACCATATTACCCATTATCGGGAATGTTCCCCGAGAATGCTCTAGAATTCAATACAATTACCTTATCGCCCATCATCAGAAATGTTCCAGAAACCCTAGGTGACTTTAGATTATCCATTTTGATCAAACACGGTCTTTTGGTCACAGGAAAGACCATGACACATGCATCCTATCCTTTTTGATCTTTTCCTTTTGCCCCATGACCGGTTCCACTTAACCCAAGGACCGGATCAAACTAGGTAACTGAGCATCTCTAATCCAAAGTCAAACATGGCAAGGCTCTTAATCGTCAAACATGGCGTGCTTTCTCAGGCATTAGAATTTTTAAAGTAAGTCAGTCATCATCTTTTATTTTCCATTTATCAATTTTTTTGGGGAAAAGTACCAAAAAAGTCCCAAACCTATTGCATTGGTACCAATTTTAGTCCTAAACTTTTCGATTGGACCGATTCAATCCTAAACCTTTTAATATCGGTACAAATTCAATCCATCCAGCCAATTTTGGCTAGCCAACGCTGACGTGGACATCGGCTGGTGGTCGAACACTAACGTGGTAATTTTTATGATTTTTATTTTTGAATTTGTTATTAATTTGTTATTAATTTTTATTGATTTTTTTCTTTTTTTCTTTTTTTCTTTTTTTCTTTTTTCTTTTTTTTCTTTTTTTTTTTTCTTTTTTCCTTTTCTTTTCGTCTTCTTCCTAGTAGTGGCCGGTGAGCCTCCGGTGAGGCTAGCCGGCCACTAAGCGAGGGCCGCAAAGCCCTCGCCTGCCGCCGGTGAGGGTCGCGGCCCTCGCCTGGCCTCTCCTAGGGCCGCCAGCAAGGCGGCTTCGCCCGGATTAGGGCAAGGCGGCTTTGCCTGGATTTGGGTGAGGCCAGCCTCGCCCGCAGTTGGCAAGGCCATGGCAGCCATCGCCAAGGCAGAGGTGAGGGCCACGAAGCCCTCGCCAGCCGCGGGCGAGGGTCACGGCCCTCGCTAGGCCTCGCCCAGGGCCGCCTTGCCCACGGCTTAACCCAACTCCCGACCTCAATTTCCTCCACTTCGTCGCTGCCAGCATTTGCTTTTCTTCTCCTTCCATGAGCAGAAAGCCGCGAGCAATCCCACCAGCTACTCTGATGGCGAAGGCTGGCCTCACCTAAATCCGGGCTAAGCCACGGGTGAGGTGGCCCTAAGCGAGGTTGAGTGAGGGCCGCGACCCTCACCCGCGATTGGTGAGGGCTTCGCGGCCCTCACCTCTGCCCTGGCGATGGCCGCCATGGCCTCGCCGGCCACGACCCTCGCCTGCAGTGGACAAGCGCTTCGCGGTCCTCACCTCCGCCCTAGCGATGGCTACCATGGCCTCGCCAGCCGCGGGCGAGGCTAGCCTCACCCAGATCCAGGCAAAGCCGCCTCGCCGGTGGCCACAGGGAGAGGCCGGGCGAGGGTCACGACCCTCGCTGGCCACCACTAAGAAGAAGACGAAAAGAAAAGGAAAAAGAAAAAAAAACTAATAAAAATTAATAAAAAATTCGAAAAAAAAAAATCATAAAAATTGCCACGTCAGTGTCCGGCCACCAGCCGACGTCTACTTTAGTGCCGGATGGACTGAATTGGTACCAATATTAAAAGATTTAGGACTAAATTGGTGCAATTGAAAAATTTATGACTGAATTGGTACCAACGCAATAAGTTTAGGTTCTTTTTGGTACTTTTCCTTTTTTTTATAAGTTTTGTTGATATGGGTTGAGTTGAGTTTTAAAAGCTCTTAAAATCTTCCTTGGAATTATTTTTTCCGTATTAGTAGTCGTTGGATAGACCTGGCCTCGCGAAAGCGCTCTCTCTCACACACACATTAACCAGAAGATCCAGAGCCCTCGAGATCAGTAGCTTTTACTCCTCCCATGGATGCGAACCCGCTACTTCATCCCAGTTCATCCCAAAAAGATCCCCACCACCACCACCATCATCATCATCATGCCTCCTCCATCGTGAGTAGATTCGTCGTGATGGTCAGCTTCCTAATAGGCAACGCCCTCACCTTGTCCCGAGGTCGATCCTCAGGCGAGACTCATCCACCTTCAGGGCGCTAGCTTTGTCCATCGTGCTCGCCTTCGCATTTGCTATCATCTTGCTGCTGTTGATCCGCTATGGAAGATGGGAGATGGGTCTCGCGGTGAGGATTTGCCCGTGGCTTCCATGAGTGCCATGGCTCAGTTCTTATGTTGCTCTTGTCCATCTTGGCTCTCAATCAATGGTGAAGCTCAAATTCCAGCGAGTTCTTAAAAACTAACAAGAGAAAATATTTGATGTTGAGTCCTGATTCTTATAATATCAATTCTTGATTATTATCTAGGAAAGAAAATATGAATTTGATCAGTCAAAACTTACTTTTTCCTTTATATCCTTGCTTGCTTTCCTATGATCAACAACTCACTAACCTTTTAATACAGCATTATTTGACCCAAAAAAAAAAAAAAGAACTTTGAATGCAGCGTTTTACATTAAGGTGCTTTTAAAGTATTCACCCCCTTATTATGGTTCGGTTCAGATTCGAGCCTAATCGAACCAAATCGCTGAAAAAAAGAAAATAAATTCAAATGATCAGAACTGAAATAATGTGAAACTTTATGTTGGATTCTAAATGATATTACCCACTTTCACATTTTGTTCCCGATCAAATCAATTATGCTCAAATAAGTAGTATCATTCATCCACCCAAAAATAATAATAAAAAATAGAATAATATCTTAATTATTTGGATTTTCACGATCAATGACGGAAAAGAAATATCCATCTTCCAAACGTGAGACAAAAGCCTGAATTAAAGCATAAAGTTAGGCTGTGAATTGTAGCCCATACACTTGGCAATATATTCTACCGCATTAGTGATAACCCGTTTTTGAATGGGTACGTCGCTATATCAATAATGCACAAAATTAGTAAATCAAATCACTACCTAGTTTCATGAAGAGATTTCATCACGCGGAATTTGACGATTTACCCATGATAAATGATTATGCATTGGAAGAATATGGACAATCCAATGAAGCAAACAAGATCTCCAAAAAAGATTTGGTTCAACAAATCTACCTCCACAAAACTCATAAACAAGTATGATTATCACGATAATCTCTAATCTTCATTAGAGCATCACATGAACATGAAGGAAAATTTGAATTGGACTAAAATTCAGTGTTCAGCGAGGGAATTATCACTGTGCTTATTTATATTTGTTTGGGGGTTAGACTGTAAAACTACTATAATCCTTGATTTAAGTGAAGGGTAATGATTCTATCATATTTGATTTTGAAAATAGAGATAAACATCCAAAACTCCTAAGAGAGAAAATTTTAGACATAGAAGATCTAAGAGAGATGGAACTCTATACTGAAATGTTTGGATGATTAGATTGGAGGGGAGAGCACCACTTCTTATAATAGAGACCTTTTCATTACAATCGTTGATTCATATTCAATCTAAGGGTAAAGATTGCATCTCTTTATCTACCACATGCATGCATTTATGCTAAGAATGCTCTAGAACTCAATATAATTACCATATTACTGTTATTGGGAATGTTTCCCAAGAATGCTCTAGAATTCGATACAATTACCTTATCGCCCATCATCAAAAATGTTCCAAAAACCCTAGGTGACTTTAGATTATTTTGATTAAACACGATCCTTTGGTCACAGAAAAGACCATGACACATGCATCCTATCCTTTTTTTATCTTTCCCTTTTGCCCCATGACCGGTTCCACTTAACCCAAAGACCGGATCGGACTAGGTAACTGAGCATCTCTAATCCAAAGTCAAACGTGGCAAGGCTCTTAATCGTCAAACATGGCGCAATTTTTTTTCATAAGCCTTGTTGATATGGGTCGAGTTGAGTTTTGAAAGCTCTTAAAATCTTCCTTGGAATTATTTTTTCCGTATTTATAGTTGTCGGATAGACCCGGCCTCGTGAAATCTCTCTCACACACACATTAACCAGAAGATCCAGAGCCCTCGAGATCAGCAGCATTTACTCCTCCCATGGATG
Source organism: Eucalyptus cladocalyx (assembly GCA_017140615.1). Lineage (NCBI taxonomy): Eukaryota > Viridiplantae > Streptophyta > Magnoliopsida > Myrtales > Myrtaceae > Eucalyptus > Eucalyptus cladocalyx. The sequence goes on from CM029522.1 coordinate 20,523,493, forward strand.
TGAACCCGCTGCTTCATCCCAGTTCATCCCAAAAAGATCCCCACCACCACCACCACCACCACCATCATCATGCCTCTTCCATCGTTAGAAGATTCGTCGTGACGGTCAGCTTCCTAATCGGCAATGCTCTCACCCTTGTCCCGAGGTGGATCCTCAGGCGAGACTCAAAGCGCGGTGAGGATCTGCTACGGAAGATGGAAGATGGGTCTCGCGGTGAGGATTCGCCTGTGGGCTTGAGTGCCATGGCTGGCTGCAGTTCTAGTGTTGCTCTTGTCCGTCTTGGTGAAGCCCAAATTCCAGCGAGTTCTTAAGACCTAAGAAGAGGAAATATTTGATGTCGAGTCCTGATTTTTATAATATCAAGTCTTGATTCTATTTAGGAAAGAAAAATGAATTTGATTAGTCAAAACTTACTTTTTTTTATATCTTTGCTTGCGATCAACAACTCACTAACCTTTTAATACAGCATTATTTGACCCAAAAAAAAAAAATTCAATGCAGCGTTTTACATAAAAGATGCTTTGAAAGTATTCACCCCCTTATTATGGTTCGGTTCAGATTCAAGCCTAATCGAACCAAATTGCTGAAAAAAAAAAAAACTAAATTCGAATGATTGAAACTGAAATGATGTGAACCTTTATGTTAGATTCTAAATGACATTATCCACTTTCATATTTTATTCCCGATCAAATCAATTATGCTCAAATAAGTAATAACATTCATCCACCCAAAAATAATAAATAAAATAGAATTTTCACGATCAATGACGGAAAAGAAATATCCATCTTCTGAACAAGAGATGGAATTTGACGATTTACATGTGATAAATGATTATGCATTAGAAGAATATGGACAATCCAATGAAGCAAACAAGAACTCCAAAAAAGATTTGGTTCAACAAATCTACCTCCACATAAACTCATAAACAAGTATGACTATCATGATAATCTCTCATTAAATCTTCATTAGAGCATCACATGAATATGAAGGAGAAGAAGTAGCAGCTCGAAGCGAGATGGAATGAACCCAAAAACCTCTTTTTCTTTGGGTGTCGGAAAACCCAAAACTTCTTTTTCTTTGGGTGTTGGAAAACCCAAAACTTCTTTTTTTTTGGGTGTCGGAAAACCCAAAAACATTGCAAGGAACAGGTTTTGAGTTTTTTGACAAGAACTACATATGTGCATGGTTGCATCGCCACCTCGCCAATCTCCGAGTTTAACCAGTTTGTTCCGATGCACCTGAATCCAGGTCGGACTTTCCTGCTGATGGGCGGGCGACCAGATCCGCGTTGACCTTGAATCCGACTACCACCTCATCGTTTGGGCAAAAGTGAAACCCTAATCGATCGCCCCTTTGCTTTTCTCTCTTGCACTCTTTGCAAGTCATGCGACCAGCCTTCATAACATACTATCGCGAGCCCGATGACATCGCCTTCTCTGGCGGCCTCTCCACGGCATCAACGTCCTCATCTCAATAGCTAGTTCGACATCATCACGAATCCTCTGCCTCATCTGATCTTTTTCTGACTGTTTCTGCATGATGGCACAATGCATCTTCTTGCCGCGAGTTGAAACCCCTAACATAGGGAGGCCGACTTCATCATTGAGAATTTAGATTGGACTAAAATTCAGTATTCGACGAGAGAATTATCACTGTGCTTATTTATATTTGTTTAGGGGTTACACATTGAATCTTATTATGATTTTTGAAAAAAAAAGTAAATTTGGATATAATTCTTTCCAAGTTCAAAGTTGGCGCTATTGATAAATTTATTGTGTGGCTTATAGACCATGTAAACTAATACCATTCTAATCAATAATTATATGGGTTCCACAGTGAGGCTCTATAATCAACGGTGGAGATGAGTTTGGTCATCATGATCTATTGAGTTGTATAGAACTGCAACATAATAAATAAGTATGATGAATTAGGACTGTAAAACTACTATAAGCCTTGATTTAAGTGAAGGGTAATGATTCTATCATATTTAATTTTGAAAATAGAGATAAACATCCAAAACTCCTACATTTTCTCTCAAATAAGATTGCATATGTAAATTATATTATACCAATAGTGATGTAATAATTTTTTTTTTATTTCTTTTCCCAGATTCTAATAGTTGTATTAATTAAATAAGTAAACAGAAGCATAGCTATATCAATTAATGAGAGAACTGGTTGTGACTATTCTGGTCTATCAAATTGTAACTATCTTTCCAAATATGATATCCTTCTCATGTGTTAACGTTATTGTTTGTGTTATGAATTCTAATAACAATTGATTATATAATAAAATAAAAGCGTATATTGGCTATAGCACTATCAATTTATATCAGCCGAAGCCATGATTACTCTAATTTCTATAGTCATTGTAGTTTATAAAATTGTAGTTATGTTTTACTAGTATAGTAGCGTGATAATCACTAATTTGACAAATCAAAAAGAGTAATGCATACGAAGAGGTGGGGAAAATTATCAAAAGAGTCACAATCATATACGCATTGGTGTCAATTTAATTCTAAACATTTTAATTAGGCCACTTTAATTATAGACCTTTTTACAATTTACCAATTAAATTCATTTGGCCAATTTTAATTAGAAATCGTTGATGTGGACACCGATCACAACGTTGATGTAGACATTTTTTTTCTAAAAAATGATTTTTCTTTTTTTCCTCTCATTTTGCCTGGCGAGGGTCGCCGGCCACGGGTGAGGACGCGAAGGCCCTTGCTAGATCTAGGCAAGAGCCTTCACAGCCCTACCGACTTTGTGCAAGGTGGCCCTTGCTAGCCAAAATGAAAGGAAAAAAAAAAAGAAAAAATTAATAAAAATAATAAATGAGAAAAGAAAAAACAAAACAAAAATTATAAAAACTCAAAATATTTATAAAAAAATATATATTCACATCGGCACTGGCTTATACACCGGCCATTCTGTGCAAGATGGTCCACATCACATCAATAATTTCTCATCAATATTGGCTGAATTGACCTAATTGACAAATTATGAAAATGTTTATAACTAAATAGACCAAATTGAAATATTTATAATTGAATTGATATCGATATAATGAATTATGACTTTTTTTTATACTTTCTTAGAAAGTGAAAGTTCACAAAATTAAATGCACTGGTTCAAAACATAAAAATTAAATTGCTTTGCCGCCTGACTAGAACCAAAAGCTACGCACGATTTACAAATTTTTTTAAAAGATCATGAAATAGATATGATATATGAATATATGCAAAAAAGAAATTAGAAAAAACTCAAAAATTAATTGAGAAACTCAAATTTGACAAATAAAAATTCACAACTTAAAGGGACCAGACATGTCCTACAAAAATCATATTCCTAACCTATACGTAAGATATATCTCCAATTACGAGAAACGCAAAACATCTTAAGAAATCTTGGTAATCCTCCAATGGTGTAACGTGACGGTCTTTTATCATGTGTTGATCATTCAATGGACGGGTCGCACTTATTTCAACACCCAATAAAGACTGACACGTGGTCTTGCAAGAGAGTTTTTTAGTAATGTTTCTTGATACTCATGACACTATTTCTCATCCTATTGTAGCAGCCATGGGCTGGCATACCAAGACGAGCGTGTACACAAAGGCATGACCAATGGCTCCCCACCTCTTTCCCTGTCCTCTGAACACTCTTCGCGAACAACGTAGCTGTTCTTTGCACTAATGGTGTTCCCGACGACACTAAATTGTCAAAACTCCTTGCAGTTGCCTCAGCACTACAGCACGATTTGCCGTCACGTTCTTTGTCATCGTGGTGAAATTCATTTTGTCGTGAGTAATTGCAATTTGATGAATGAATAATGGATGCAAAGAGTTAAATAAAGCTATAATATTCCGTGTATCTATATATATTATTGTAGTTTCGATGATCTTGAATTTACATATATTTGATGTTCAGTCTCTTTAGGTGTTCAACTACGAGTCAAATTCTAATTTTGATAGGAAACATGAAAGAACATGAATTAATAATCTTTTGAAGTTTTATTTATTTATCTAAAGTTAAAACAGGCACAATAAGATGTGGGTAATCTGGTGTACAATTGGGAACTCCTCGTACGCATGGACTCCATGGTCAAAAATCTGAGTCGAACAAAGACAACAATCATTGTCCTTTTTATTAAAATCTAGAAAGAAGGAAATTTTCCTATCATGCACTTACATTAATGATTTTTTTTTTGTCAAACACTTATATTAGTGTTTTTTGTCAGTCATACTCTATTCATACTCTACACTCACTCTCAGATTTTTGCATACTCTACACTCACTCTTAGACTTTTGCTCTGCCTCTTGCGGGGCATGGGAGTCAAAACCCACTCCTGAAACTTACGCGTCCCCACCCCATCCCCCTGATGAAGGTGGAGATTTGAACCCCGCACCTCCTCCTTCCATATTGGAAGGGTGGCCATTGGGGCGAATCCCAATAATTAAATTTTAAATAACAATTTTTTTTAATCAATATGAACTTTTGGTTTATGAGTTGATAAACAAATTTTCAAATTTTGATAAATTTATTATCTTTTAATTATCTCTCCCCCGTCCCCTCCTCTCTCAAATAATCTTGTAGTCGGTTACATATATGGAAAGTATAGCTGTTGAAAACATCCCCTTCTTATTTACATATTACGTACATCCGGGTACTTTTTGTTTTTCAATTTACAGTCACGAGATTTGATAATTACTCCTTACTTTTGTCAATTGATTAAACTTAGCTATTGATGATAATCATAACACCTTCAGTATAGAGAGGTCTTAACACAATACGATTATTGATAGATTTAAATCCCCTTTTACGTGTAAAGCAACGAGTCAATACCGAGATTGATATGACCAAAAAAAAAAATACTTAGATTTAATGCAGCTGTGCATCATCCAAATTCAAAATACAACAGCACGTAGAAACAAGATTCATTCATTGATGTGATATGCACTTAGAAATTAACTCCAGCAAAGCACTAATCGAAGAAAAATTGTTTGAGCAACTCGAATCCGACAAACTACACAAACCCAATCCTACGAGCATCATATTTCTACTGTCTAAGTTCGAACCCGAGCTATACTTCAGCAGCGACACGAATTCCCGAGCCGAGCATGGACGCACGGCCACGGCCAACTCCACGGCGTCCAACCCGTTCCATCCGCTACTCCAGAATCCCGGCCGGGAGCTTTCTCAAGCGGGCAGGCGATCGGGCCCGCCTTGGTCCTGAATCCGACTATCACCGGATCGTTGCGAGCGCAAGCGTGGAAACCTAATCCATCATCTCTTTCCCTCTCAGCCTCGCGCTCTTTGCTCAGCACGGAACCCACCCTTCGCCAGCCCAGCACCCTCTCCTTCGTCGCCTTCATTCCCCTCTCGATGCCCTCAAAACCATCGCCGCGGCCCCTTCGTGTTCCTGGATCTCTTCGCGATTGCTTCAGCGTGACAGCGCGGGGCACCATCTTTTCACGAGTCGTGGTTGCAAGACCCATCTTTGCCGGCGATCTCACGACTTGATAACTGAGTATTGACGGGATAGAGTTCGAGTGCTGAGAGCACTGTCCAATGACTGCACGTGCATATATATCATTAGGACTTGGATCGATCTTGAGACTGCATAGGAAATATTTAATGTCGAGTCTCGATTCTCATTTAGGAAAGAAAACATAAATTTGATCACTCAAAAGTCCATGTGAAACAAGTACGTTGAAGGAGGAAATCTTTCCTATTTTGCACTTACTGGTATTGCAGAACTTGACTCACTCTTTTTATTTCTTCCGTTTGAATTTTATATGATCAAAAACTCACTGACCTTTTTACACACTTTTTTACCTGAGGGTGCTCTTTTTATAATCAATTCTGACTGCACCACATCGTACTAAAGAGGAAATAAATTGGACTGATCCAAACCGAAGCAAATCGCTTTATGATGCTTTTTTTTTTTTTTATACTGAATGCTTAATAACATTGCGCACTTTCACATTTTGTTTCTTATAAATCAATCATGCTCAACCAATGTAATAGAATTCATTCACCCAAAAAATAATTAACAATAGAATAATATCCAAATTATTTGGATTTTCACGATCAACAACAAAGGTTGGGCTGTCAATTGTAGCCTAGGCACTTGGCGATATCTTCTACGAATGCACTATTCATAATTTGTCTGTGAATGTGTTTGAGTGTGTACATTGTTATGTCAATTCAATGAAACAAACAAAATTTCTGAAAAAGATGCAAATGTAAAAGAGAAGAAGAATCACAAACTCGAATTGGAATGGAATGAACCTAAAACATATCAAGTTTTGAATTTTCTGACAAGAACATTGAACGGACATCACTACCCGCTAACCCTACCAATACCATTGGGTTTAACCAGTTCTTTCCGCTGCGCCTGGATCCGAGGCGGACGTTCTTGCTGATGGGCGGGCGATCGGACCAGCCTTGGTCCTGAATCCGACCACCTCATCGTTTGGGCAAAAGTGAAACCCTAATGCATCACCCCTTGCCTTCTCTCTTTTGCACTCTTCGCAAGGCACGTGATCAGCCTTCGTAACCTGCTGTCGCAACACCGATGGGATCACCTGACTAGTTACCAAATCTACGCACGAGGAGGGGCCTACATATTTAATTTAATTCCCATAATGTTTCGTGTCATGACCTTCCTAGCGGTGGACCACCAAGGGGAAGCTAATGGATTACTAAAAAAGAGCGAATGTTCCTCTTACAAGGCCATTGTTCACATTTAGCATAGACTTTCCCAAGTCTTACCAATTGCAACTTGGAACCCAATTCGACATGTGATTAAACTTACCTATGGAGCCGCCACTAATCAGTTATGGTCAATTAGACACCCAAGTAAAATGTGGGAGTACATTTTACTCCTACAAACCAAAGATTCATAAATTTGGAGACTTAGTTATGTTAGATTTATCTAACGCCTTTTTGGAACATTTTCTCTTTATTTCGAAAATGTTTTGCACATAGCTATTATCCATTTTTACTGATGCCACTAAAATAACTAAAACTATCTAAATGATATCCTAGCGTTGTATGACATAAGCCTAATTAATCCTAGGTCTAAACGTAATCTAAGTAAAAGCTAAATAACAATTTTTTTATTTGATTTTTTTATTTTATGAAAGTTATGCACTAATCTGAATCTATAAGGATTCTAAAGCTAACATGTCCCCAAACTTATATATGTCATGAGACTAAACATGTATGGCCCTCAATAGAAAAATCTCAAATTATGAACTCTAAACTCTAAACATGCGTAATATAGCTACATGCAATTACGATGTACGGATTAATCACATCATTAATAAAATACTTTACCACAACAAACCACGCAAGACAATATTGGGTTAGACCTTAGTGTCTAAAGGTCCGAAAGCCAAATATGCCATAATCAATGCAGGGTAACAAATACGACACCCTAAGGTATATGATGTATTTAAGATTATTAAAATAAAACTATTGCATGAAATTAGTCAAATCTCTATTACCTATCTAGGATTTCCTTAAAATGGACTTCATGAGTTGCGAATGGCAGCAACAGTGGGCTTGAGGAGACACCAGTAACAGGTCGTGAGCAAGATGGTCAGGGTGGTGAGGAACTGCAATGATGGCAAGAACAAGCAAGGCTTTGCAGATGGACTGAATTGGAGCGTCGGAAAAACCTGCAGGGAAAGATCAAGGCCTGGCGTAGTCGTTAGAGGACTATGCGAGACCCGAGTACGGCAATGCCAGTGTAGCTCGCGGTGGGGCTAAGAAACGCCAAGCCCGCTAGATATACAATGGCGGAGCAATCGAGAACGGGACATTGATCAAGCTCGAACTGGTGCAGAACGTCTGGGCTTTAGCTAGAAATTGATAAAAATATAAATATGCGCGGAAGCATGGTATAGTTTATATTTGATAGAGGATGAACAAGGGACAAGGATAGGATATTTGAGAAGGTTTATGGGACAATGATAGTGGTTGAAGTGTTGGTGAGAGAGCATGATGTGTGGTTTTTATGGTTAGCTCCCTTCACAAAAACATAGAGCACTTGCTCCTTTATATAGGCTGCCAAAGTAGGTCTAGACTTCTCTACAAATAGCTACTAACATAAGATAGAGAATTCTAGACTTCCCTTGAAGCATTCTAGAATTCTAGACTTCTCTTGAAGCATGGACTTCTCTAGACTTCTCTTGCTTATTTTCTTTGATGCTTGGCTTTTGCTTGCTTGCATTCCCATTCCCATGTGAATCTTCTAGATTCAACTAGCAATCTCCATTCTCAACAATTCTAGAAGGTTCTCACCTTCATTAGTGGTTTCTAAATATTTTTAGAGAAAATGGATCATAATTTCCAACACTCCCCCTTGATCCATTTTCGGGATAATCCGGACTTGTGTTGTAAAGTCTCGGACATACCTTGAAATTTCTCTTTTAATTTGTCCCGTGCCTTTTGTGTTGTCTTCGTGTCACGATCCCTTGTATCCTTTTGTCGAACCACTTGCACTTGCCTTTGAACATGCATATGTCTTTTCTTTAATGATGTCCCATATGTCTCGGGGCATCAAAATGCTCTTAGTTATAGTTGTTAGCTCGGGCTCTAGCTCTGGCTCTCGTAGGCTCTGGCTCTGGCTCCGGCTTTGGTTCTGGCTCTGGCTCCAGCTTTGGTTATGGCTTTGACTCCGGCTCTGGCTCTGTTGGTTCTCGCTCGGGTTCTGGCCTTTTTAGTTGAGGATGGTGAGGACAAATGCCCATAACCATCCGATATGCCTGATTCTGGCTTCATGATCCCTTACGCCTGGCTCAGTTACGAACCTGGGCGTAACTTGGCTCTGATACCATGTTAAAATTTAAATGTGCGGAAGCATGGTTTTGGTATTAGTTATAGTTTTTGATTAATGATATGTGCAAGTGTATGGTATATTTTGTGGAGGATGAACAAGGGACAATATATGATAATTGAAGGATATAAGACATGAGATGTGGGGGAAAATAGTTTCATTAGTTGAAGGAAACAGTTTGATGTAGATTGGTGTAGGTCTAAGACCTCTCATGGTGGAGGGTTTCCACCACACACAAGGTAGAGGTTTTCCCCTCACACACTCAAATGATCAATTACAAGCCTATTTATAGGCGTAAGTCACCGCCTTAGTACAACATTCTAGATTTCTCTTGAATGCTTTCCTTTTCTTCTTTCTTCTAGAAACTTCATCTAGGGAATTCTACATTCTAGATTTCTCTTGAATGCTTTCCTTTTCTTCTTTCTTCTAGAAACTTCATATAGGGAATTCTAGATTCTAGTTTAGGAACTCTAGGAAATTCTAGAAAATGGATCACCATTTCCAACACTCCCCCTTGATCCATTTTCGGGATACTTCGGCTATTGTAGTTTGTTCCATGTCTTTTATCCCATCTTCATCCACGATCCCTTGCATTCTCTTGTCGAACCACTTGCACTTGCTTTGAATGTACATTTCTTTTCTTCAATGATGTCCCATACATCTCGGGGCATCAAAATGCTCTTAGTTGTAGTTGTTAGCTCGGGCTCGCTCGTCTCGTAGGCTCGGCTCGCTCCGGCTTTGGTTTTGGCTCTGGCTCCGGCTCTGGCTCTGTTGGCTCTCGCTCGGGCTCTGGCTTTAATTCTGACTCTAGCTCCGGCTCTGGTTCTGTTGGTTGTCGCTCGGGTTCTGGCCTTTTTAGTTGAGGATGGTGAGGACAAATGCCCATAACCATCCGATATGCCTAGCTCTGATACCATGATAAAAATATAAATATGCGCGGAAGCATGGTATAGTTTATATTTGATAGAGGATGAACAAGGAACAAGGATAGGATATTTGAGAAGGTTTATGGGACAATGATAGTGGTTGAAGTGTTGGTGAGGGAGCATGATGTGTGGTTTTTATGGTTAGCTCCCTTCACAAAAACATGGAGCACTTGCTCCTTTATATAGGCTGCCAAAGTAGGTCTAGACTTCTCTACAAATAGCTACTAACATAAGATAGAGAATTCTAGACTTCCCTTGAAGCATTCTAGAATTCTAGACTTCTCTTAAAGCATGGACTTCTCTAGACTTCTCTTGCTTATTTTCTTTGATGCTTGGCTTTTGCTTGCTTGCATTCCCATTCCCATGTGAATCTTCTAGATTCAACTAGCAATCTCCATTCTCAACAATTCTAGAAGGTTCTCACCTTCATTAGTGGTTTCTAAATATTTTTAGAGAAAATGGATCATAATTTCCAACAGAAATGACGCTGGACTAGCTGATGCTAGGTTGTGGGAGCAGCCGGCGGGGGATGCCGGAACTGCGGGCGGCCAGCGACGGCGTCAATCTAGACTCTTTCACGAAGAGATTGAGGAATTCGCTAGTGCGGCCCAGGTACTGTTCTGACACACACCGAGGAACGCCTCGCCAACTCGCGGGTGCGAAGAGTTAAACGACCACAAAGGAAGCTGGATGGTGGCAATAGCAAGCATCTTGGCTTCTTCGAGTATTGCGTGTCGAGCGCGGAGTTCTTCAAGGTGGACGTCCTCTCTCTTCCTCCCTGTGGTGTCCCAAGTGTGGACTTGTGCATGAATTCTCGCAGAGAGAACAAAAAAGATGGTAGTGGGATTTTGATGTAGAATAGGCGTGAAAGTCCACGGTTACCGAGAAATTGAACCTGGACAGCAAACGAAAACACGATTGCAAAAATTTGAATAGTAAAAAGAAATTAAGCATAATCAAACCAAAAAAAAGTCTCGACTTAGCTTTATGGTAACGTCCATGAAGCAAGAATAACGCAGGATGTCATAAGGATCTGCAAATAGTGAATAAATTACTAGGCTTCACAGGAAGTGATAGAGGAGCGCAGGGATCGCTCTAACTATTTTAGTTTCAAGTGATCTCGAATCTGCATGGATACTTGATATTCAGGCTCTTTAGGTGTTTGACTACGAGTCAGATTCTAATTTTGGTAGGAAACATGAAAGAACATGAATTAATAATTCTTTGTAATTTTTGCATATTTTTCTGAAGTTGATACGGGCGCGATAAGATGTGGGTAATCTGGTGTACAATTGGGAACTCCTCATGCGCATGGACTCGTAGGTCAAAACTCTGAGTCGAACAAAGACAATAATCATTGTCCTTTTTTTTTTTTTTTAAATCTAGAAAGAAGGAAATTTTCCTATCATGCACTTGCATTAATGTTTTTTTTTCAAACACTTATATTAATGTTTGATGGGAAGGGATAAGCATGTCATTAAATTTTAAATAACAAAAACTTTTTTTTTTTAATCAATATGAACTTTAGTTTATGAATTGACAAACAAATTTTCAAACTTTGAGAAATTTATTATCTTTTAATTACCTCTCCCCCGTCCCCTCCTCTCTCAAATAATCTTGCTACCCTACCTTTTATTTAGTTACGTTTATGGAAAGTATGGTTGTTGAATACACCCCCTTCTTATTTACATATTACGTACATCCGGGTATTTTTTGTTTTTTAATTTACAGTCACAAGATTTGATAATTACTCCTTACTTTTGTCAATTGATTAAAGCCCAGCTATTGATGATAATCATAACACTTCAGTTTAGAGAGGTCTTAACACGACACGATTATGGATAGATTTATATCCCCTTTTACGTATAAAGCAACTAGTCAATACTTTAGATTTACATGACCAAAACAAAAAATACTTAGATTTAATGCAGCTGTGCATCATCCAAATTCAAAATCCAACAGCACGTAGAAACAAGAGTCATTCATTGATGTGATATGCACTTAGAAATTGACTCCAGCAAAGCACTAATCGAAGAAAATTTGTTTGAGCAAATCGAATCCGGCGAACTGCACAAACTCAATCCTAAGAGCATCATATTTCTACTGTCTAAGTTCGAACCCGAGCTATACTTCAGCAGCGACACGAATTCCCGAGCCGAGCATGGACGCACGGCCACGGCCAACTCCACGGCGACCAACCCGTTCCTTCCGCCACTCCAGAATCCCGGCCGGGAGCTTTCTCAAGCGGGCAGGCGATTGGGCCCGTCTTGGTCCTGAATCTGACTATCACCGGATCGTTGCGAGCGCAGCTGTGGAAACCTAATCCATCATCTCTTTCCCTCTCAGCCTCGCGCTCTTTGCTAAGCACAGAACCCACCCTTCGCCAGCCCAGCACCCTCTCCTTCTTCGCGTTCATTCCCTTCTCGACGCCCTCAAAACCGTCGCCGTGGCCCCTTCGTGTTCCTGGATCTCTTCGCGATTGCCTCAGCATGACAGCGCGGGGCACCATCTTTCCACGAGTCGCGGTCGCAAGACCCATCTTTGACAGCGATTTCGCAACTTGATGACTGAGTACTGATGGAATAGAGTTCGAGTGATGAGAGCGGTGTACACTGACTGCACGTACATATATATGATTGGGATTCAGATCGATATTGAGACTGCATAGGAAATATTTGATGTCAAGTCTCGATTCTCAGGAAAGAAAACATAAATTTGATCACTCAAAAGTCCATGTGAAACAAGTACGTTGAAGGAGGAAATCTTTCCTATTTTGCACTTACTGATATTGCGGAACTTGACTCACTCTTTTTATTTCTTCGTTTGAATTTTATATGATCAAAAACTCACTGACTTTTTACACACTTTTTTACACGAGGGTGCTTTTTATAATCAAGTCTGACCGCACCACATCGTACTAAAGAGGAAATAAATTGGATTGATCCAAACCGAAGCAAATCGCTTTATGATGCTTTTTTTTTTTTTTTATACTGAATGCTTAATAACATTGCGCACTTTCACATTTTGTTTCTTATAAATCAATCATGCTCAACCAATGTAATAGAATTCATTCACTCAAAAAATAATTAACAATAGAATAATATCCAAATTATTTGGATTTTCACGATCAACAACAAAGATTGGGCTGTCAATTGTAGCCTTGGCACTTGGCGATATCTTTTACGAATGCACTATTCATAATTTGTCTGTGAATGTGTTTGAATGTGCACATTGTTATATCAATTCAATGAAACAAACAAAATTTCTGAAAAAGATGCAAATGTAAAAGAGAAGAAGAATCACAAACTCAAATTGGAATGGAATGAACCCTAAAACATATCAAGTTTTGAATTTTCTGACAAGAACATTGAACGGACATCACTACCCGCTAACCCCACCAATACCATTGGGTTAACCAGTTCTTTCCGCTGCGCCTGGATCCGAGCCGGACGTTCTTGCTGATGGGCGGGCGATCGGACCAGCCTTGGTCCTGAATCCGACCACCTCATCGTTTGGGCAAAAGTGAAACCCTAATGCATCACCCCTTGCCTTCTCTCTTTTGCACTCTTCGCAAGGCACGTGATCAGCCTTCGTAACCTGCTGTCGCAACACCGATGGGATCACCTTCTTTGGCGGCATCATGATGTCAACGTCCCCGTCCTCGATAACTTGTTCAAAGTCGTCATGCATCCTTCGCATCTTCTGATCTATTTCCGCCCGGCTTCGCGCCATCTTCTGATCTACTTCCGCCCGGTTTCGCGCCATCTTTTGATCTACTTCCGCCCGGCTTCGCGCCAACTTCTGATCTACTTCCGCCCGGATTCGCGCCATCTTCTGATCTATTTCCGCCCGCTTTGGCGCCATCTTCTGATCTATTTCCGCCCACTTTTGCACAATGGCGCCGTATATCTTCTCGCCACGAGTGGTAACCCTATCAGATGGTGGGGCTGACTTCACGACTGAAAATTTGGACTGGATTGCACAGGGAAAAATTTGCATGGTTAAGTTAGGGCATTATCACCGTACTTTTGTCAATGCACAATGTAGTATTTTGAAGTGGATGCGGAAATAATTCTTTCAAAGTTTGAATTTGATGCTATTGACGAAATAATATTAATGTACAATGTAGTATGATTTGGTGGAAAATCGAACCTACCTCACTCCTTAACTCGACCATCACTTGATCAGATAGGCCGAGGTGAGACCCCGATGGGTGGGGGAGATCGGGCCCGCCTTGTCTCTGAACCCGACCACCACCGGATCACATGGGCAACAGTGAAAGGCCGTTGTTCCCTCGCCCCTTTCCCTCTCTTCTGCACACTCTTCGCAAACAATGTAGCTACTCTTCGCGTTAATGGCCTTCCCGGCCACGTTGAATCCATCGCGAGACTCGTGACCCTTTGGCATAGACGGATCTGCTTGCGGTTGTCTCGGCACTACGGCATGGTTTGCTGTCACGTTCCCCATTGTCGTAGTGAAATCCACCTTGCCGTTGACAATTGCAATTTGATGGCTGAATAATAGATGCAAAGAATTGAGTGAGAGTTATGTTATTCCGTGTATTGATGGGATAGAGTTTGAGAGAAGGAAATATTTGATGTGGAGTCTTGATTCTTATCTAGGAGAGAAAATATGAATTTGATCTCTCAAAAGTCAAAATCCCGTACGAAACAAATATATCGAAGCAAATCTTTCCTATTCTGCACTTATTTGTATTGTGGAACTTGACTTATTTTTTTGTTTCATCTGTTTGAATTTTTTATGACCAAGAATTCACTTTCTGACCTTTTTTACACAGCTTTTTAGACGAGGGTGCTATTTAAAAAAATCACTTCTTTATGGGGTGATCACGACGAACAGTGCGAAGATTCAAGTCTAACCAAATCAAGTCGAACTGAAAATAGGAAATAAATTGAACTGATTCAAACGGAAGCCAAGCAAATCGATTTATGATTTTATTTTATTTTATTTTGCTGAATGCTAAATAACATTACCCACTTTCATATTGTGTTCCCAATCAAATCATTCATGCTCTATCAAGTAATACAATCCATCCAACCAAAATAATATTAAAAAAAAGAATAATATTTAAATTATTTGAATTTCCACAATAACAACAATTCAAAAAAGAGATCTCCATCTTCCAAATTAGACAAAAGCTAGGTTGTGAATTGTAGCGAAACAATTGGCGATATATTCTACTAACGCACTCTTGATAGTCCGTCTTTGAATTATTATATTAATAACGCACAAAATTAGCAAATTAAATACCGACTGATTTCTGACTTGAAAATTGACTTTGTGATATTATGAAGCAGGGATCCAAGAGATTTTGTCACGCCGAATTTGGTAATTTACACATATGATACGATTATGCATAAGAATATGAGCAATTTAATGAAGTAAACAATATCTCCAAAAGAGATTTGTTCAATATATCTATCTTCACATAAACTCATAAATAAATACGGTTATCTTGAGAAATACTCCTTGAATCTTCATTAGAAGATGATATGAATGTGAAAGAGAAAAAGTATCCCTTCAATAAACTCGAATCGGAACGGGATGAACTCAAAAACATTGGAAGGATCGAGTTTTGAGATTTTATGACAAGAACTATATATGTGCATAGTTGCATCGCCGCCCTGCCAATACCACAGGGTTCAACCAGCTCTTTCCATTGGATTTTGGCCGGACTTTCTTGCTAATGGGGGGCCAATTGGACCCGCCTTGGTCCTGAATCCGACTACCACCGCATCGTTTGGGCAAACTCTTTCCACTGGATTTTGGCCGGACTTTCTTTCTAATGGGGGCCAATCGGACCCGCCTTGGTCCTGAATCCGACTACCACCTCATCGTTTGGACAAAAGTGAAACCCTAATGCATCACCCTTTGCCTTTTCTCTCCTGCACTCTTCGCAAGGCACGTGATTGGCCTTCGTAACCTGCCGTGGCAACACCAATGGCATCGCCTTCTTCGACGGCGGCACGGCATCAATGCCCACGTCCTTGATAGCTAATTTGTGATTGGCATGTATCCTTTGCATCCTCTGGTCTCCTTCCGACTGCTTCCGCAAAGACACGTGATCGGCCTTCGTAACCTGCTGTCGCAAGACCGGCGGCATCACCTTCTTCGGCTGCGGCACGACATCAACGTTCTCATCCTCGATAGCTAATTCGAGATCGTCATGTATCCTTTGCATCCACTGGTCTCTTTCCGACTGCTTCCGCACAATGGTGCGGTGCATCTTCTTGCCACGAGCGGGAACCCTTGATGAGGCCGACTTCATGACTAGGAATTTGGACTGGATTGCAGAGGTTAAAATCTGCAGGGTTAAGCAAGTGCATCATCTCTGTACTTATATATATAATGGATGTGGATATAATTCTTTCAAAGTTCAAATTTGACATTATTGAACATGTGATCAACGGTGAAGACTGCAACATAATAAATAAGTACAATAAAATAAGACTTTGAACTACTATGATCCTTGATTTAGCTGATAGGGTAATTATTTTCTCTAATTTGATGTTGAGAATAGAGATAAAACATCCAAATCTCCTACATTCTCTCTTTACTGAGATCGCATATATAAGTTATATTGCACTTATAAAAATGTAATTATTTTATTTTATTTTATTTTATTTATATTGTGAATTCTAATAGCTATATTGATTGTATAACTAAATGAAAGCATAGTAATATCATTTCATAACAAAATTGGTTGTGACTATTCTAATCCATCAAATTGTAGTTATTTTCTGATTATAATATTCTTGTCATGTGATAATGTTATTGTCTGTGTTATGAATTCCAATAACTATTGATTTTATAATAAAGTAAAAGCTTATATGGGCTATAGCAATATTGATTCATAACATCCCTAATTATGCTTACTCTAATTTCTATAGTCGTTGGAGTTTATAAGATTGTAACAATCTTTTACTAGTACAGTAGTATGGTATTCACTTTTTATATTAGAATTACATCAATTGTCTTGCCACTACCGACGAGGGAGATAGATTAGAGAGGAGTGAATTCCGGAAAACTTCTATTTACGTTATTAGGGCTTGCACAAAATTGTAGCTACAACTATAATTGCAAATAAGCAGACGAATATGAATGAACTCCTAAGAATTATTTATTAAAAGGGAAAATACTACAAGAAATAATCTAAACTATTTCCAGTAGTCTTAATATCCCATATTTTTGTTATCTCTATAATCCTCATACTTGAACTAATGTGACAAAAACACTATCTGTTTCTCATTACGACATCAATTCCCAATTTTTTTTGTGTGTAAACAGTACTCTAAACACCTTTACAAGTTGGAAAGTTCTGGTGACGAAAAAACAAACAAATAATTTGAAGTATTTATATCATCATAACTATTATTTTGGATTTTTGGACGTAATTAAGAGTTTGGGATACCAATGTCATGGTGGGTATAGTGTAAATTTTTTAGTGGTATTAATCTTAATTAAAATACACTTAGTATTTTAAGGACGTGTTTGATTCCACTTTTAAAGGTCTGTTTGTTTCGCGGAAAATGACTTCCAAGAAAACATTTTTCGAATTTTCCAAAGATTTGTTTCACAAAAATGAACTAGTCAAGGAAAATATTTTCCATTATTGGAAAAAACAACATTTAAAAGTGAGGAAAATGTTTTTCACTTCGAGAAATGGAAAAAAATTTCCATAAATTCTTCCATCTTGCTTGTTTTTACCAATACATTTTCGTTTTATTTTTCTACTTTCTTTTTCTTTTTTTCTTTTTTTTAAATAGAGTTTTTAATTTTCTTTTCTTTTCTTTCTTTTCCTTTCATCTTCTTCTTTGGCGGCGACGTCCGCGACCGGCCACAAGTCGCTCAAGCCTCGCCTCGCCGGCGAGGCTCCGCCCGACCCCATCCGGTGAAGACGAGCTTGGGCCTCGCCAAATCGAGCGAGGCGAAGCTCTCGCCGGACTAGGGCGAAGCTCATGGCTCACCAAATTTGGCAAGCCGGGCGAGGCTCGTGCCTCGCTCGAGCTCGCGAGGTTCGCCGGGCTCGGCGAGTCGCGAGCTCACCGGATCTCGGCGGCAAAGCTCGGCTCCCAATCCACACGAGCCCGAGCTCCGCCGCTAGATCCGGCGAGCTCACAGCTCGCCAAAGCCCAACGAAACTCCGCGAGCTCGAGCAAGATCGGCCGACCCTCGAGCTCACCGAATCCGGCAACCGTGTCTTGGTCGGTCGCCGAGCAACCAACCATCATCAGGCATGCAGCGCGGAGGAATGAAGAGGAAGGAGGTTGCGGTGGAGGAAGGAAAAGAAAAAGGAAAAAGAAAGAAAAATAATAAATAATAAAATTTTTGATTTTTAAAAAATATAAATAATTAAAAAAAATAAAACTAATTTTTTGGTCAATTAAAAATATTAAAATTCATTTTTTGATAATTTGTCTAAAACAACTAAATTAGCTAACGAACGGTGGAAAATATTTTCCACTCAAAGTTTACGTTTAAGCCCAAACACCGGAAAATAAAGTCATTTTTCTGAAAAATGATTTCTGGAAAATATTTTCCGAAAACAAAATACGATATTTTCTCGAAAATGAATGAACCTACAAGAATCTATTGATTTCTCCCAATTGGTTGGACCGTAGGTGTGATGATTTACTTCACGGCAAGCCTGTAATCGGTTTCCCTCCATTCCTGTGATTCTGCAGTTGAGATTTTTCTGTTATTTCCTCTGTGGACTTTGGGCTCAGTATCGGGCCATCTTTTGGGCCTATTCATTAGGTTTCATGGGAGAAGGATCAAAGCACTGTTTTTTTTTTTTTTTAATCACGCGCAATTTCGAATTTCTAAGTCGATATATTCTCATTTATTTATTTCTTTTGATTGGTTTTTTAAAAGCAAAATGACAAATAATGCATCAACTTTTACCCAATGTGCATTATAATCCCTACACTTTTAATTTTTTCTGTGTAATCCATCAAATTATGGTACATATTCAATAAATATTCAATCTCGTTGTTAAATTTGAATTAATAAAATGATAATATTAAACATTTTCAAATAGTTCGGAGATTAAGTTGAACATGTATCAAAACTCTATGGACCATATTAAACAAATTAAAAATCAAGAGATTGCATTACCTATTTAACTAAAGTTTAAGAAACATATTGAATATTACATATTCAGAGATTATATTGCAAATTCGGTCAAAGTTCAGACAGTATTTGAGTTATTATCCCTAATATAAAATGCACGAGTCTCTTGCACAGCTTGGCATACACGTTTTTTGAAAGTAGAGGATCATCGTTCAAGACCATGACATAAGTGCCTTCGCCTTTGCATATATTTCACAACTATATTAAAAGAAGAAAAGAACTCCCCTGTCTTCTTGAAACTCGCCATCCACACCCGTGTTGCTTCGAACACTTTTCCGATCTTAAGGGGATGACGCCGTCAGCAGGTGCTGAAAGTCATTCGAAACAGGAGTGCACAGAGCTGTTTTGACAACTAAAGCAGAGAGGGAGGGGGGGAGGAGATCAATGGGCAGTCCGGTCTACTGAATTTACAGCAACGGATGGCTTAGGTTGAGTTCAAGAGAAGTTACATCAAGCTATTACAATGTAGTGAAAATGCATTAAGCTACACAAAGAGAAGAAAGAACACAAGGTAGTAAGAAAAGAGATCCAGCCATCCAAGGGAGCCAAAATTATACATTGTTGTAACTTAATTTTGTCTATGGAAATGAAATAATGCATGAGAGAACCAAAATTTGAATGCTAAAAACAAGCGATCTGCACATGATGGGGCATCTCATAGCTTTCTGTCCAAGCATATGCCTCACTTGGGAGTCTTCTTTTTACAAAACGAACTTCCCTTGACACTGTCGACACCTCCTATCCATAGTATAACAACCATTTTATGCTTTACAAATGTCTGCCCCCAATAAAGGTATGTAATCAAAAATGCTGAACCAGCTCACTTATTCCTTCAGGCACGCCACAGCGAATATGAAGCCTTTCTCGATCTCACTTCACCAATACAAGCTCTTGCCATTTCACACCCAATCCAAAAGGTATCCCCTTTTATATTCTGTTATCCGCACCACTAATCCGGAAGTACCCCAGAGTCTTGGGCCAAACTTAAGAAAGCCAGAAGCCAAAGCTTGAAAAGGCATTATCTTTTACCTGTCATGGCTTCCGATGTAAGTATCAATTGGCATAGCGTAAGGCATTCTCATTCAAGCATCTGGTCGGTTTGCAGTGAAGGATGAAAGAAGACCCGCGGCCTGCACAGGTAAAACATCACTGAACGTCGATAAAGCAGCAGCTGACCTGTCCTTGAATATGCCCACTTGACCATCAGTCAAGATGGATCCCAGTTTCAATGTGCTCTCTCCAAATCTGCTGCCAACCTGGCCAATTGTGATAGAGAAAATTATCAGATGCATGTCACAGAACATGGAAAAAGACTTTCTTTCCAAAAAACTAAGCCAAACGTCCAACATCTCTAAAACTAAAATCATCTCACAATAACAATGTTCAGCGAAAAGCCAATGTCCACTTCCAATGTACCAAAACAACATGAAGTACACAGAACTATTTTATTGCACAACTATAGCAAACAAGCTCAAAAAAGGAAGGCCCGAGTCATAAACTTCTATTGCCACCAGACAGTTACACCACTGAGTTCTCTAGCACAGTGTCCCAGACTTTGGGTACTTATTACATTCCATGTCACAAACGACTCAGTTACCTTCAACAGTAATGCACATAATGAAACAGAAAACCCAACAATGAATACCACAACAACCAAAGAAATAATCAAATTTATAATTATGAGTTACTACAAATAATAAAATATCAAAGCTGAAAGATTAAGTCCAAATCAAGCTTAGGAAGTGAGACATATTATCTCTCCAATAGAGATGTTCACAACACAGCTCTGTAAAGCTGGTAGATGATTTGCCATGGACATGATCAAATGATACATAACAAGGTAATGAAAAAGAAGCAAAAAAAGAAAGAAAGCACACTCACCTGCATAAAAGACTTCAGCAGTGGAGCTGCTACTCCAGAAGATGATCTGTCATCCAAATCAATTGTTCGAGAAATTTCTCCATTACTGTAAGACTTTGGACTCCTCGATGAGAAACCATCCATAGAAACACCAGTAGTTGCTTTAGATGTCCTCCTTGAAGACAATGCGGGTACACTGCAGACAAAATTCAATAATAAGAGATGCTTTTTTTCTGAGATAATCTGGTCAAAAAGCTCAAATATTTATCCTGCAAACACAAACACATGGGAAGGTATATTTTACCTGATTGGAAGGTACTTAAACCGGGGAACTGTGGAGCATCTCATAATATTTGATTCTGAATTCGTGGGCAGTTTCTGCACTGTATCCACGTACAACCGATTAAGTTGTACAAAGAACCCGAAGAGGACAGCATGCCGTAAATATGACTGTCTCTCATTCTCCCACAGATATGGCTCGAACCTAATGAATGGACAAGAAAACACTATTCAGTAATTGCAACAAAATGAAGAGTTGAATTCACAGTAACCATCTACTGGGACGTAAACATAACTCAGCTGATGCTAGATATATGGTCCAAGGGCGTCAACTCACTACATCTTCTTACAATTTATCATAGTGAGTAGACCTCCAAAAGAAGATAAAGATTGTAACTATGTTTGGCGAATTCATTTGAATTCATCACTGACAATCCTAGGGAATTTAATTTTTGTCCCACCTTCCCTCGCCTCTCATTATCCTCCCTTTCTACCTCCCCCCCCCAAAAAAAGGCATTTAGTACACAATCATCCCTGGACAATATGTCTACGAGTCAAACAAAACTACTACAAATGCACAAAATTGAGCATCATCATCATCATCTAAGCATCATTCACGTGTGAAAGGGCCATCCAGGTATCAGAATAATCTCGAATGCAAAGGCAACCACTTGACCATAAAAGAAAATTCTTTCTACTCCTGCTATTGTCATCTACCCTCTAAACTAGATCATTAATCTTCCTTTGCTTAGCTTTAAACATATTCCTGCAAAAAGTTTTAAATGAAAAACAGAATCAAGGTATAGAACTCTTGCATGCAAATCTTCATGAAGATTGAGATTGGATTTTGCAAAAAGAAATTTAGAGTACCATCTGCTTGTAGAATATATGTTGCAAAAACAGATCCAGTAACTTACGTGAGCCAGTCTATGGGATCCAATCTCTGCGAAAGACGATGTACCAATCCATCTATACGTGTTCTGATGGCAGACTTTTTCTGTCTTTGATCCTTTTGCCTAAACGAATACTTTGGCTTTGAACTTCTAGACAACTCCTCATCCATAGAGGAATCACCTCCAGAAAGAATATCGTATACAAATTTCAAATCTAACATAACTTGCAAAGCTCCTTTATCTGACACTTTAGATCCATTAGCTTCTTCAGTAGAAAGGTAGTTCCCATATATATCAGTCACCTATATAAGCAAAAACAGTCAGTAAACAAACACCCGATTGAAATAAGCTATAGACATGAAGCAATCACAAAAACCACTTTAGGACTGTCCCCAGAGCTACATAAATGACAAAAGCCAAAAGCACAGCTTGTGAGACAGTCACCATTATGGGAAAGTAAGAGGAATTTATGATATCATAGGACATGAACCACTATAAATCTGAAAAGGCTCTTTACAGCTTCACAAAACAATAGTAATCATGAAATTCTGATGGAAACACTGCAATGAAAAATACAGCTGTCATTGGAGAAATAAAAAGAATCGCAATTTCATATCAAAGCTAATATAACAGACTATCAGATAAAAAGCTCATGCACATGTCTATAACAGAGTGTCTAGCAGAGAAGGAAAACATATATCAAACAAAAACACTGCAGATGGTTATTCAGACTCATATGAATTTTTTTTTTTTTTCTCCTTCCACCCCATCTAAAAGATATGCAAGCATCCTTTTCTTTATACATTGTTAAGCAGTTTAAAGCATTACCTTCCTAGCTATCAATCTGGAGGATTAGGAAACAGAATTTCATTGACAGAGCATGAAGGGTGGTTATTACAAGAGAGGGATTCCAGCAGCTCTAGACATCAAATGGGTCTAAGAACCATCATATCTAAATAAAAAGTTTCACAAAAACCAATCACAACAAATTTACAATTTCCTTTGCATCAACTATTCTCCTACTTCTCCCCCTTCAAGTCATCAAAAATTTGCAAGAGGGATGGTAAAATCAAATTTCACCTTTCTTTACTAACAAATAGGAATAACATCTGAAGTTTTCATCTCATCCTCAAAATAGAAAGCCTGACGCACTGCGAACCTAGAACCAACTTCCCAAGAGAGCATTTTGACCAGAAAATGGTCAAAATGCTCTCTCAAGAAGCTTCCAAGCAAAAAGGTTAGTCAAACCCCATTGTAATGTCACAACAAGTGATTCATTGATGACTTAGGCAGACACATCCAATGAACATCACTTTCCCTCCCCTCAACAAGTTGTTACAGTCAAAGAAACTTGTTTTAAGAGCCTCCCAAACAAGAATGCGACTCCAGAGGGAACTCTTGACTTTCATATTAGTATCAAATGATTCCAGCCTCTACTGATTAGGTAACATTAAGTGCCAAATGATAAAATCATCAGAAGCAGAGACTGGAAGCATGCATCTGACCAAGACACGCATTCATTCACCACTTAGTGCCAGTATACTTGTTGACAATGAATTCATTGCTTGTTATTTGCCTGGCCAATTTATCCAAAGTAATGGCCAAATGAATATTATTGAACCACCCAAGCATTCAAAATACACTCACGCACATTGTTTGCTTGTAAGCATGCTCAAGATTGGATTGAAGAAGCCAATAGCAAGGCATTGAAAAGGATAAAGATGAAGAACCAATAGTAGCAGAAGCAAAACAGTAATAGGAAACTACTAATTTCATAATAAAATAAAAGTTCCACCTTCATATGTAATAGATTCAAAATTATGAAGATCCAAATGCCGTGGGAGTCTTAAGTAAATACCTTTTCCAGAAGCTGCAGGGCAAACTTTTGCAGAATTAACTTGTCAAGCACATGACCTCCAATTCTATGAATTTCTTCACATGCTCGAAATAAAAAGGAGATTACATAGAGAGAAGGCATGAAGGGGAGCGACATTCTCAACTCAGACTGGCCATCATCAGACTGCTCTTGCTTGATTACTGTGTCTTCCCAACCCTACTCAATGGACAAAGAGAGACTAAGAACTAAAATATATTCTTCAAGAAAATTAAGAAGAGAAAACTTAAGAAGTCAAAGATCAGTTAGCAAATTAAAACTAACCAAGATAGAGTAAGTTTTGTAGTATTAACCAGGTTAAGATTTTACTGCAGCTAGAACCGTTGATTTTTTCATGGGCTAATAGTGATCTCATGCTTCCCAGTGGAAAGCTCTTTATGCATGAACATCCAAAATAAATCAGGAAAACGAATCAAGAGGGTATCTAAACTGCCAATGAAAGTAATATACTGAGTTCTTCAACTGGCCATCTTAAGCATCATCATCAATTTAATAATAATAAATCCCTTAACTAAAATTCAATAACTTGCACCGTCTGCTAGTCCCTAGTGAGTTCTTGATTATGTTATGCCACCTACCAGTAGAAGCTATCAGGTTTTCACCTAAAAAACAGATGTTTCATGACAATCACAGAAAGTGCACAACCAAGTTTGCAAAGGATAGAAACCTCTTCCATTGGTACTCACCCAAAATCTAGAGAGGAAAGTCAGCTTTTAAAGTCCTAACAACCCACTATAAGGAATCTGTCAGTTTCCCCTAATAATAATCACGTCCTGGATCCTCATAGGTTAGCCTTAGAGTTTCCATTCCTTTTCCCAACTCATAATTCTATGACAATCTAAGGTGGAAGTTGCAGCAGTTGTAACTTGCAAATGCACTTCTCTTTATTCCTCAAGATTCTAAGCTCAATACTACCAGCAGTTGCAGCAGAAGGAAGTTGAGACAGAATAAAGGAAAGCAGAGATATTATTGTATGATGCAGGCTTTAAAAACAAGAATAAATTGCGACGAAAGCAACACTCACCCTCAAAGGAGTCATCGACGATAATCCATCATCCTGCGCAAGATCACGAGATAGGATTGTTGACAACTCCATTGATAACCATGTTATCCACAAGCTATGAGCTCTTACACATAAATCCCGTGTAGTAATAGAAAAATCTTTGAATTTCGGGCTTGGTATATCATCAGCTCCAAGTATTGCAGCTGTCGCCAGCGAGGTATGTCTTCTAGAGCCCATGGGTGATTGCCGAATTGGGCTGTCACTGACAGGAGAATCAGTTACTCCACGGGATTGCGCCAAAAGACCTGGTAATCTGTCGAAAACTGCTGAAATTGATTCATTTACCCAGAACCTCGGTGATCCCAAAATTCTTGGGATGTGCCTACAGTGATTCTGGAGCGCAAACAACAGTCGCCCAATGAAGAGAGATTTTTCCACAATTATGGCAGCAGATGGTGTATGGCTCTCTCTCTTCTCATTCTCAAGTGCAGTGCAGAGGCTGTCAACCTCACCCTTAAGTTGCATTAATATGCTAGACAAATACTCATAGCACCTATCTTGCAGATATTTTGCCAGAGTCTTTAGCCGTATTGCTGCTTTGGAGATTCCAAGAAGTGCAGAAGGTCCTCAAGAACTCGCTGACAGTAATTGTCCACTGCATCCCTTATCCGATAAACTTCAGGACCAAAATATGCACTAAGACAGGTCTGGAAGCTACTCTCTTCTGCCTGCGTTTTTGAGGAAGGAAGGTTAACAGTCTTCCGATCATTAGGCTCTATGAACCAAACTCCACCACCAGTAGAAGGTCTGCTCAGATATGCTCGAAAATCTATCTTTTCTCCTGGCATCCCCTCAATGGCACGAATGGATTCCGCTATATTTACATCCCTGGTCAAATTCCCAAATCCCAAGTCAATGATTGATCTCATCCTCTGAACAAAAGCATCTTCAAATATCTCATCCCAGAGATCCAGATCAGCTTCCAAAACAAGTTCTCGGATTCTGCTCCAAGGCAATTCAATCTCCGACCCAAAAACGCTCTTTAGCCAATCCAAACTGCCTTCCAGCACCTCCTTACTATCCATGGTCTCCCTAATCAATTTCTCCGCCAAGGCTATCTCCTCGCCGGTACTGATGGCATCCGTCAGGTACCTGCCGCTCATTTTACTCACGATTTCCCGTCCACATTCCTTAAGCCAATTCAAACAAGTACTGGCAATATACGGCTTCTCAAGCAGCGTCATCGCCGACTCCAGCCTATCCCGAAATGATTTCCACAACCTCACCTCCTCATCAGGGTTCGGAATCCCACCGAACAACTGGGACGCGGGCGGAGAACTCAACGTGACTTTGTAAAAGAGGGGCATGTCGTTCAGCACTTGCAAGAACAACTCACCCACTTGGCCCATGGTGACCTGAATCGCCCTGAGCACTTCGCAGAACATGGTCACGACATCCGAACAAGCCGGATTGACGAACGAAGTGGCCAATTTCTGCAGAACCCACGACTTCCTGCTATCGAGGAACAACCCCAGCACCTGCCTCGGCTCCAGATCGTCGATGACCGCCACCGCGGCGAGCGCGTCGGCGTAAGCCCCGATCCTGAGCCCGCCGCCGTCGAGCAGCCGCTCGCGGCTCCGCTGCGAGATCTGGGCCTTGAAGCTCTCGACGATCTGCCACTGGTGCTGCAGGAGGGGGAAGTTGGCCAGGATCTTGGGGTCCCCGCCGCCGCCCTCGCCGTCGCGCGCCAGCCCGTGCTGCACGTGCTTCGCGCGGAGGTACCGGGCGGCGGCCTCGAGGAACATGGACTCGTCGAGGCAGCCCCAGATGTTCTCCGGCGTGTCGACGAGGTACTTGACGCGGCAGGCGATGCCGTAGACGTCGAACCGGGCGGGGTGGTGTCGGGGGCGGCGGCGGCCGGGGAGGTGGGGGATCGGGGGAGGCATCGGAGAGGGAGAGGATGGAGGACTGGATGGAGGAGACGTTGCGGGAGATGGACTCGCAGGAGGACTTCATGAGGACGATGGAGTCGGCGGAGTCGATGAGGTCGCGGTAGCGGTTGCCGACCAGTTGCCGGAGCTCCTCCTTCTTGTCCTCGATCTGGCGGCGGGTCGCGGCCTCCACATTGCGGATCTCCGCGATGGGCTTCGCCCGGAACAGGGACTCGGCGTCCTGGTGGCCGCCGGCGCCGGCGCCGGAGGCGGAGGGCGGCGGCTGGACCCGCATGGGGGCTGAATCGGGGCCGGAACGGGGCGGTCAGAGGGTCGGCGGCATTGGGGGATTCTAGATCTTGAGCGAGAGAGGTGTAGAGATAGAGAGAGAAAGAGAGAGGAGGAGGAGGAGTGGGATTGAAGTTAAAATCTCTCACATGGGATTGGGAAGGAGGGAGAAGGAAGGACGATGGATTGACTCGCCGACGGTCACGAGGTGTTGCGGAATTGTTATTGCGTTGTGACATTTGGGGAAATGAAGTACACGACAAACTAAGAAAATGTTAGCCCTCGAGTTTCTTTTTTCTTAGTTTTTTTAAATGTTAGCTTTTATTTTGGGTGGAATGTAAAAATGAATTGATTAAGATCATGGCAAAATTGCCAAAGGAGATAGAGGTCACATTCTAGGTGAGGGTGGCGACCCTCGTTAGTCCCAAGCTCAGGCAAGGGTGCCTAGGTTTGGGCACTACCACCCTTCACCTAGGATTGGTGAGCATTGCCTAGCTTGGGCAATGCCTTGTTGGCGCTTGCACAAGCCCAGTGAAGGTCGCTGGCCTTAGGTGAAGGCTAGCATCGCCGATCCCAAGTAAGGGTCAACGAAACCTTGCACAAGCCTAACGAGGGTCGTCGATCCCAAGGGAGATTCAATGTCACCCAAATTCAAGTGCCCTTGCTCGAATCTAACTAGGTTAGCCCTCTTTGGGGCCAAGGAGGGCCAACCACCTTCACCCAAGGTCAATGACCTCCATTGGCCCCTCCAACGATGATGATGGTAGTAGCAATGCCTCATTGGTGAACTTATCCCTCCTTTTTTTATTTTTTATTTTTTAAAAAAAAATAAAAATTTTGGCATTTCTTCTTAAGTTTTTTAAACTAATTTAAATGATATTTGAATAAAATAATAATAAAAATGTCACATGTGAGAGAGAAATTAATTCAAAAATAATATGTCAATATTTTCATTAATTAAGTTGATAATGGTAACGGAAAAACCTTATTGCACCAATTTAACTAGTTTTAAAACTTGATTATACTTTTTAAAGTTGTTAAGACTAAATTACATTTTTGTAACAAATTTTTAAAACTTCTAATGAACTTAACCCATAGAATTATTAAGTTATGACATTGGGAAATTTACACAACAACCTAAGAAAATGTTGCTCGGAGTTTTTCTTTTTATATATAAAAATTAGCTTATAGTTTTGGTAGAATGTAAAAAAATAAAATAATTAAAAGCATATAAGACCTTCATTTTATTTTTAAAATTATTTCTCAAAAAAATAAAAATATAGCATTTATCATGGGAGTTAAAATTAGAAAGTTCAATACAACAAAAAAAAAACCTCAAATTAATATATCCATTATAAGTTATCCCAAATTAATTTTTTTATCACAAATAACTCTAAACTAATATACTTGTGATAAATTTACCCTCTATCAATTTCTAATAACATGTGGTAGTGTACCCTCCATTTGTCGAGGAGTACTAGTTTATGGCTTTTTGAAATATTAATCTAATTTAGCAAAAACTAATTTAGGGTAAATTTATCACATATGTATTAGTTTTGAGGTTTTTTGTGGTTAAAAAATTAGTTTAAAGTAGATTTATCATAAGTATACCAATTAAGGGCTTTTATAATAAAAAAATTAGTTTGGGATAAATTTATCATACATGTACCAATTCAATATTTTTCGTGTTATTAACCATTTTTTTTTATTATCCTATCACAATTTTTCTTATTGTAAAAGATAAAAGCATAATATTTAATGTGCGAGATGAAATTAGTATCCTTAAAATGTTCATGCATATCAGCGAAGATCAACGTGGACAGGTCTTGGTGTTGCTCCTCTGTGGAAGGATCGGTTGCGGGAATTGGGAGAAATAACGCAAAATTCTCATAGACGGTTTTGCAAGACAGATCTGCGCCCCATCTGCATTTGCTGCTGAAACCCTAGCAGTTAGGGAAGCTCTCTTATGGCTGAAGCAGAAGCATGAAACACAAGCTGAAGAAGCACTTAGAACTGATCTGTGCATTGACTTTTCTTCAGTTAGCTCATCAGTGGTGAACTGCATTTTAGGCCACACGAAGACTCCATGGGCTTCTCGGTCCATTATACAAAATTAACATTCATTATTGGCCCAATTAGGAGGCGTTTATTTGAAGTATGAGCCCAAAAATACAAATCAAGTTACGGATTGGGTTACCAAGACTCATCGAGTAAGTACCCTCCCAGAACTGGATTGTTAATCTCCTTCATTCCTTATGGTTAATTTTGTATTTTGACTTTAGAACTTTTTGTAATCCACTTTTGGGTTAGCTACGAAAGTCGTTACTTTATGACCAAAAAAGTCCCCTAAACTCGCCCCTCCTTTATGGGCTTTTCCTCTTTCTTGCGATAGGCCCGCCGTCGTGTCACTTGCCAACCAATCCATCACCCCATCCATCCCCGGAGAGATGCAGCCACCACTCGCGGGGCCGTGCATGCTAAGAGACTGGCAAAATAGGACGGGATGGGGTGGGGTAAGTTTAGCGATCCCGATTTCGCCTTTGCACTCGCGATTCCCTTAATTTCTTGTACTTAACCATCTCTAAGGCCATATGCAATTTCTAGTATCGACCTTTTGATGGATGGATTGCTCTGTTTAAATTTTATTGAAATTGTCAATTGAATTTTTTTTAATTTAATTGCATTTCGTACGTAAGCTTAAAATTTTGGGCGAAAATTTTCCTTGACTAGCTCAAGAACCACTTCAAACCCTAGTCCCTCCCTGTGAAGGTCAACTTTGTAGGCAATTTTTGTATTTGTCGTTCTCTAATCTTGGTAATGTATTTACTAATCTGGTCTTATGAGGTGAGATACTCAAGCTCAAGCCAGACTTTCCTAATTTTATTTAGATTTTTAACTGAAATATATGCCTAAATTTATTCAATAAAATGAATGGTAATTACTCTAACCTGAATTTCAGAAATTTGATCATTTTAGCGAACCATGGTAGCCAATGGAAGGGGCTGTTGTTTCTAATAATTCAAGGCAAAGAAATAATAATAATTACAACAAGAATCTTAAAAATTATTCTTCAAATGCAATTGAATTCTAATTTTTTTTATGAAATTAAATCCAAAGCAGAAAGTGCTTTAATTGGAAAATTCTCGAATTTGTATATAAAAATCCCTCGCAGAATGATACAGATTGAGACGCGATGGGTCAACCGAATTGGCCACCACTAGATTTGATCTTTCCATATTTCAAGCTGAATTGACATAATGCAAAGTCCATTGGATCCGATCAATCTCCTTACGATCCGGGTCCCCTGCATCTTTTTCTTTTGACATTTGTGGCATTGATTGGTTGTCATCTCCTTTCACGGGGCCCTCATGGAAGTTGTGATGGACAAGAGCTGGATCTGCAGCGCCCCCAGATCGGGCAATGGATATGAGCAAGCTGGAGGAGGAAAACGTTGCTTGCTCGTGCGCACAACTGCAAGAACTCGGAAAATGGCACTGTCCGTCAGCATCTGCTTGCTCATGGACCCTGGCTGATCATTAGCTTCAGGTGTGCTATAGAGCTAGCAAAATTTAGTTAAATGAATCATATATGAGTCAAGTAAAAGTTAAATATATGTCATAAATAAATTTA
The DNA here is from genome assembly GCA_017140615.1 of Eucalyptus cladocalyx. Taxonomy (NCBI): domain Eukaryota; kingdom Viridiplantae; phylum Streptophyta; class Magnoliopsida; order Myrtales; family Myrtaceae; genus Eucalyptus; species Eucalyptus cladocalyx. The sequence goes on from CM029522.1 coordinate 20,554,200, forward strand.
GGAAAGTAAAGCACAAAAAGAAATGAGTTTGAATGTGTTATTAGGAAACCCACTTTAAACTCATAGCCTTATCTCTTTAACTTTATAATTTTTTTTTATAAACAATCGAAATTATAATTATTTTCATATTTCAATTTTCTTTTCTTTTCTTTTTTTCTTTTTCTTTTTTCTTTGTTTTTCTTCCTTCCTTGCCGGCAACCAGCCAGCCGAGGCTTGAGCTTGCTAGCATGCAAGCTTGAGGTCGTCGATGACCGGCGAGACTCGAGCTCATCGCATCGGGTGGGGCCTTGGCCTCACCATATCGGCGAGATCGAGCCTTGCCCGACACCGGCGAGCTCGAGTCTCGCCCGGATCCAACGAGGCTCGGCCTCACCAACGATGGTAAGACTCCAACTCGCCGGCGTTAGGCGAGGCCTCGCCTCTCCGGATCGGCGAGATCGAGCCCCACCCGACGCCGACGAGCTTGACCTCGCCGTGGCCGATTGCCAGCCGAAGAAGAAGGAAAAAAAAAAAAAAAGAAAAAAATTATTAAAAATTAAAAATTATATTTTAAAAATAAAATTAAAAATAATTATATTTTAAAAAATAATTAAAAAATCGATTTTTTAAAAAATATTTTAAAAGGAATTATAAAAATTTTCCATTAATTGTATTTTATAAAAGTGTTTTAGCAATACTTTTTTTTAAAAAAATCATAAAAATGAGCTTTTTTAGGTTTAGTTTAAAAAATTCATATTACACTTTTTAATTACTCAATAGTATGTTCACTTCAAATAAGAGAAGCATGTGCATGGTCTAATTCTTTATAAATATTTTAATTTATAGATTTTTTTAAAATTTTTTTATTTACTATTTTTAATTTAATTTGAAGTTTTAATCCAATTTGCATATAGTAGATGTGGGTTTTCCTAATATTAATAGGTTTTAAGAATACTGATCGATTGGATAAGGTATGGATTGGATCGGATATGGGTCACCTGATTTACACTACATGAATATAACTTAAAAACAGGTTAAATGGATCCACTATGGGTTGACCCATTTTCGACCTGACCCACCCATTTGACGGTCCACGATGAAAGCGAGCCAATCTTTGAGGGCCATTGGTGGAAGTAGTCTGTGTTGACTTAGTGGTTTGTAAAGCATCTGGTGTTGGAAAAATATTAAAATACATAAAATAATAATAAATATTGAAAATACATTACAAAAGATTAGAAAATAAAAACAAATGTTTGAGACGTGCAAATATTGTCCTTAAGGATAATTCTGTCTCTCGGAGTACAGAACTTGGCACGCAAGGCTTCACCGTCCTCCCAAGATACAACAAACCTCAACAGTGAATATTAAAAGGAAATAGAACAATTTTTATGTATAACCTCTCAAAAAAGAAAAGTAAAGATATGAGAACATATTGTATCATAAAAAATTGTGGTTTATATTTTAATTTTATATTTAAACAAGAGAAAGAGAGAGCCATTAAGAGATCGTCATAAATCAATTGGTAATTTCTAGTATTGACTTCTCAATGGATGAATTGCTCTATTTAAATTTTATTGAAATTGTCAATTGAAAGGTATTTAATTTAATTGCATTTCGTACGTAAGCTTAAAGTTTAGGGCCAAAATTTTCCTTGAATAGTTCAAGAACCACTTCAAACCCTAGTCCCTCCCCGTGGAAGTCAACTTTGTAGGCAATTTTTGTATTTATCGTTTTCTAATCTTGCTAATGTATTCACTAATCTGGCCTTATGAGGCGAAATACTCAAGCCCAAGCCTGACTTTCCCAATTTTGTCTAGATTTTTAACTGAAATATATGCCTAAATTTATTAAATAAAATGACCAGTAATTACTCTGACTTGGATTTGAGAAATTTGATCATTTTTGCAAACCATGGTAACCAATGGAAGGGGTTGTTTTTTTTTTTTTTTTTTTTTTTGGTGAAGTGGAAGGGGTTGTTGTTTCTAATAATTCGAGGCAAAAAAATAATAATAATTACAACAAGGGTCTTAAAAATTATTCTCCAAATGCAATTGAATTCTAAAATTTTTATTTATGGAATTAAATCCAAAATAGAAAGTGCTTTAATTGGAAAATTCTCAAATTTATATATAAAAATTCCTCCCTTTATGATACAGATTGAGACGCGATTATTCAACTGAACCGGCCACTGCTGGATTTGATCTTTCCATGTTTCAAGCTGAATTGACATAATGCAAAGTCCATTAGATCTGATCAATCTCCTTATCATCCGGGTCCCCTGCATCTTTTTCTTTTCACATTTGTGGCGTTGATTGGTAACAATGCTATGTCATCTCCTTTCACGGGGCCCTCATGGAAGTTGTGATGGACAAGCGCTGGATCTGCAGCACCCCCCGATCGGGCAAATGGATATGAGCAAGGCATCGAGAGGTTCCTCGAATTCGCATCAAGAACTCGGAAAATGGCACTGTCCGTATGCATCTGCTTGCTCACGGACCTCCGCTGATCATAAGCTTCGGGTATGCCGTGGTGAAAGCGAGCCCATCTTTGAGCGCCGCCGGTGGAAGTAATCCGTGCTGACTCAGTGGTTTATAAAGCATCTGGTATTGGAAAAATATTAAAATACATAAAATAATAATAATTATTGAAAATACATTACAAAAGATTAGAAAATAAAAATAAATGTTTAAACGTGCAAAAGACTGTTCTTAAATATAATTCTGCCCCTCAAAGTACAAAAGTTTAAGGTTTCAGCGTTATCCTTCCAAGATACAACAAACCTTTTTTTATACTTCACATTAAATATTAAGGGGAAACATAGCAACTTTTGTGTATAACCCAGCAAAAAAGAAAAGGAAAGATATGAGAACATACTATATTATAACAAATTGTGGTTTGTAGTTTAATTTATATTTAAACAAGAGAAAGAGAGAGCTGTTAGGAAATCGTCATAAATCAATTGGTAATTAAAAGGATGATTATTATAAAATAATGAGAGTTCATGGCATAATGATTCAAAAGTTATCAAGCCGTTAGATGACTGTTATGCAGCCATTAGAAAGACCTTGTATGGTCATTACAAAGCCATTATACAACCATTGAAAAATCTTACAAAAATGATGATTTTCATGACAGTCATAATTTTTAATATATATTTCAAAACTGTTGAAATATCCGATTTGGAACTAGAAGTTATGTTCAGCTTTGCAGAGACTGAGATCGGTATTCATGGTAGATCTGTGGAGATAACTGGAGGTTTGCTAAGGAAGATGACGTTACGCCAAATACGGAACTTCAGGGTTCGGAAAGTGCGAGGATGAGCAGGACTTCCTTCGCGTATCGGCTATATATAACATTGAGAAATACGATGCATGGTATGATGACTTCCAATGATCCGATGAATTCTTTGAAAGATTTAATTCCGCCAGTACGGACAATTCCAGATACCTTCGCTGAGATCGGAGATGTAACAAGGCATTCAAATCTCGAAAGTGACAAAACCGATGCATGCTGCGGTAATTCATAACTTGCAATGTTGTGATGCCATGCACAGTATTTTTTTTTTTTTAATGGTAAGATAAGAAATATATTGACTTTTAACCAACGACTATATAGCAAGATCTCGGTACCAAAAACTTGCACTCATAATGACAAACAAGTCATAACGAGTGGAAGGGTGTCGAGAAAAAAGGAAACACAAATAGCCAAACAGCGGCAGGCAAACAGCCAAACAACGGCATCAAGCAGCCAAATAGCGGCAACAAACAAGAAAGGAAAGAGGAAAGGGAAACCAGACAGCAACAACAATGGCAAACCTCACAGCAAGCGACGGCAACCTCCGATGCACTGGATCTAGCCCCCAACTACGCTGAGTCCTCCTATCTGCAACAACAGTAAGAACCTCCGAGACAAAAAGGCTGGATCTATCCCCCAATTTCGTTGAGTGCGCCAAGTTTATGGCAACCTCAAGCAAGCTCTAAGAAAGACCTGACACCGAGGAAGAGAAACTAGAGGAATCAAGTCCCTAACTTCTTTGTATCCTCTTATTCCTTGGAGTGTCTACAACATGATTGAAAGTGAGAGCCTTATCCTTGACAGCTTTGATGAGATGTTGCTTCAAAGCCGTTATGGACAAGGCTTGTCCCTGGAATAGGATTTTGTTCCTAGTTTTCCAAATTATATGACAAAGAGTGCCGAAGGAGAACCGAGCAATAGCTTGATAGAATTCATTGCCCGGAAGGAATTTAATGGCCATCCACGACCTATTTTGCCACGAGAGGTTGCATCTTGAAGCCCAAAGTTTCCGTGCATAGTTTATGCAGTATTGTCTCTACTTTTGCACAGTCGCGTCATCTGCAATTGTTTACTTGTGGGTGCTTTGAGCTTGTTCTGATGTTTGCTTTCCACCTTGTTCTGCATGGCGACCGCGTAAACTTGTTTGTACACTGACATGTTGGGCCTTTCTAGGTGTCATGACAGAAACTACTGTTCTGCTTTCAAGCCATGGCGACGCCATTGCTGCCATCATTTGCAAGTGAAATATGCTTCGTTCGAATGGCGGCATTTTCTGATGCAGGTATTAGACTCCTGATTTAAGAATCACGACTTTCTGGTAGCTTGAGAGGTAGCCTCGCCCCGACATCTCTATCTCTCTTCCGTCAGCATTATTGAATGAGAGGCTTAGGCTATGCATGACAATGCTTCTTGGCTAGGCAAGAGTTTTTTTTTTTTTTAAGAAATATTTCTTTTCTATTTCTATTCCGGGAAACAATTTTTAAATAAAATAAAGTGTTTTGTAACTATACAAAATTTTTACTTGAAATAGAAAAAGAATAAAAATGCGTTTAATACGAAATAGTTTCTTTTTTGTATTTATTCTTTTTTTATTCTTACTCATGAATGGCCAACCACCGACCACGGTCGCCGTTGCGCCGCCGCTGTCATGACCCACCACCACCGCACAACCCATCGGCTATCGTAGACCAACGAGCGGTCGGCAATCGGCAACGATCGATGGGTTGTCTGCGGCGGCAATCGGTGATGACGGTTGGCCACCACATCGTCATGCAACATGCAATGGTCGGCGCGGTTGGCGAACAATGCGACGGGACAACGATGGAGGCAGCGGTGGCGACAGCGGATGACGAACGGTGGAACAATAGCGGCCGGCGGTGGCGAATAACGGGCAATGACCCACGGCAACGAAGGCTTGTGGTTGGTGGCGGCCAATAGCGACAACGGTCAACAGTGACTCCGAGTGGTTGAAGGTGGCCACAGCAAGAGAGAGGAACAAAAGAAAAATAAAAAAGAAAATTGGTTTATTTCTAGAAATTGTTACCGAAAATAAAAAGCTACTTTTTTTTTTTTTTGTTTCTATTCCAAAACTGTTCCCGCGAACAAAATAATACATAAATTGTTCCCGAAAATAAAAGTTTTACCAAACGGATTTCTATTCTTTTTTTGTTTCGAAAAACAAAAGAATAGAAATTTGGAAAAACAGAAATGTTACCATACAGACCCTTACCAGCTGAAGAGCCATTTGAGCTTGGATGGGGGGGCAATTATGGCAAAAGGAAAGTGCGACTTTCTAGTCATTTTAGCACCTTCGGACAATGACAGTTACCATTCGTGGTCCATTTAATCATATGGTTTCTGATGGAATCGAGTCTTGAAAGGAAAACAAAGAATTTTCCTCCTTTGCTTCTTTCTGCGAACATGATGATTTGTCTGTGGTGCTCCATTTCGATCCTTGCTCTCGATGACAAAACTCCGTGGGGATAACGAGATGATGCATCCGATCCAGTTCGCCATACGTGGCTAGGGCTTCGGCAGATTCAACTTATGCTGCCTTTTCAACTATCTTGAATTGCAGTCATAGTCAAGAATTTCACAGCTCGATATAGGTCCACTGTACTGGTGCTTTTTGGCTCTCTCTTTCGAAGAGTTTATGATGTCGATCGATGCAGGCGGCTTCGAGAACACCATTCCCTGATTCTCATCCCGAGTACACCGGAGAATCGAGGGAATACAATGAAAACGCGGACAGCATATTCTTTGTTGCCTATTGCCTTTAAAATTGGGTTAGCATTCAGTTCACATGTTAAAAGAACATGAGATCTGCGAGCAGTCAATAAAGAGGGTATTATCCGACAGATATTCAAAAAGATCAAAAGTAAAACTATCATAACATAGGAATTGAATCACCTCAAACAAGGAAACTGTAGGAAAAGATGTAAAGTTAAAGCACCAAAGCAAGAATAATGAGCATAATAAGTAAATCATGTCTATTTTAATATTTCATTGAGAATTTCATAATGAAAGAAAATAAGTTCTATGAGAAAATTGATTAGTTTTTATTTGTTTGGTGGTTTGGAGAAAGTGATTTTCTCTATTACAAGAAGGGAAAGTTAATTACTCTCCATCGAAGCTTGTTTTTTCAATTCATGAAAAACATTTTCTGCAGATCAGCTAGTTTTCCTTCCTCCAAACATTGAAAAGTCAGAAAACAATTTCCTGAAAATAGTTTCCTTCAAATAAACAGACCTCTAATTGCAACTATACCCTGAGATTTTTTTCCCATGACATGAACACAATTGTTCTCTTGTGATCCAAATAAGAGCAGCTTGTGTAGCAAACTTGCCTCCCGAACTTTATGTGCCTTTTCCGTACGAAAAAAGTATCCCTCCTTCCTACTCTAATCATATCAAGCTTGATTGAGACTATACAAATAAAAAGGTGGTCGAGTCGACTAAGTGAACCGGGCAACAAACGCACAATATTTTCGAATAAATTAGTAAATGTTTGAGTATAGATTAAAGATCACCTGTCTGAAACTACCGAATACAGACAAGAGTCGCACAATTTTGCACATCCTCCAGTAAAATTAGTGCAAAATCAGTTAGGTATACCCAGAGCAATTTTCCAAAAAACGTTGAACTCCTCAGTTCATGGTGAAGTTGGTTGGGCAGTTGGCCTGGGACAACCAACCGTACAAACTCCACTCTCTCTCTCTCTCTCTCTCTGTCTTCAAATGAAAGCATCCGACTTTGGGACATGACAACAACAGGATCCTCCGAACGGCTACGCCTCACCTTGCCCTCCCTTGTTGCATTCGCAAGGAACGATGAAAGCGCCCACTTCTTCGGATTGGCCCCATCTCTCTCTCTCTCTCTCCCCGTCTGTTTCTCCCTCTCTCCACGGTCCATTTCGTTTACAAATTCCACAATCCCGCATATCTCGCAGCCCCAGCAGATAGGCAAAGACAGAGACTCGACGAGGAGAAAAGAAAAAGGAGAGAGAGAGAAAGAAAGAAAGACTTTTGTCCAGGGGGGGGAGGGTTTCCTCACTTATTCACAGATGTAATGCACGTTCCTTCCTGCAAGAAGGTGGGGTGTATCCTCCCCCCCGTACATGGTCGTTTCCTGATGCGGGTCAATCACCGTTTCATGTAATTCGATCCAATGCGGTCGGTGCATCACGGCTGATGGGCTGCATATGCGCGAAGCAGGCGGACCGGGGACCAGCATCGCCTGGTTCAGGGATCTTGACTGGAGCAGGTACCGGTACCGGTACCGGTACCAGGTCATCGAAGATCCCATCCGGTCTGTTTGAATTCGAGAAGAGCAGTGTGAAGGAACACGAGGGTCGTAGCGGGGAATTGAGGAAGTTGGATGAGAAGGGTTCGTTGAGCAAGAGATTGAGGTTGGAGTTGGGATTTTCGCATCGGTATGTGGAAGCTGAACAAGCGGCGGCAGGATGGCCTTCTTGGCTCACCACCGTTGCTGGTGATGCAATTCAGGGATTGGTTCCTCTTAAAGCAGATTCTTTCGAGAAATTGGAGAAGGTATGGTCTCGAACCAATCGAGTTTAAAATCTGAGTTTTGTTGATTTGATTAGGCCATGTTTCTTATATGTATATATGTTCAAAGCATTTCCTGCTGATAAGAATCTGCATGGATGTGTTGGGCATGGAAGGCCTTATAACTGAGCACCTGCAGAAAAGCTACCTCGTTAATATTTCTAATTTGCATTAGATAGGACAAGGCACATACAGCAGTGTTTTCCGAGCAAGGGAGTTGGCAAATGGAAGGATGGTTGCTCTTAAGAAAGTCCGGTTCGACAACTTTCAACCCGAGAGCATTCAATTTATGGCACGAGAGATATCGATCCTCCGCAGGCTCGATCATCCGAATATCATGACACTGGAGGGCATAATCACTTCTCGAATGTCGAACAGCATTTATCTTGTGTTCGAGTACATGGAGCATGACCTTTACGGGCTAATATCTTCTCCTCAGGTCAAGTTCAGCGATGCCCAGGTATGGAGGCTTTCTTCTCATCGACTTCTTTTGAGGGGACGCATTAAACAGCCATCGAAAAGAAAAGGAAAGGAAAGGAACCGGCCTTTTCTGAGATGGATACATGTACTGTGTTGCTTTATCCTTGCAGTAACCTCTCTCGTGTCTGTTGATTCGGAACTTGAGCTCTTCTCCTGCAGGTCAAATGCTATATGAAGCAGCTTCTGTCAGGAATAGAGCACTGCCACCAGCACGGAGTGATTCATCGAGACGTAAAGGCTTCGAACATTCTGGTGAACAATGAGGGGATTCTTAAAATAGGAGATTTCGGACTGGCTAACATTCTTAATCCAAAGGACAGGCAACAACTCACCAGTCATGTCGTTACCTTATGGTACCGTCCTCCTGAGCTTCTCATGGGTTCCACAAGCTACGGCGTGACTGTGGATCTGTGGAGCGTTGGCTGTGTTTTTGCAGAACTTCTGTTTCGAAAGCCTATTCTCAGAGGGAGAACAGAGGTAATCAGCCTCCCATTTGCTTAAAGTTGACAACGGTATAGGATCTTGATGATTCTCTTTCCCTTCATAATAACAAGGAAGCCCAACTTAGATAGATTCTCGGTATTCGTTAATCAAGAGGAGAGAAATGACATGAGAAAGCAAGTCTAGTCCCATGACTCATGAAGCTATTGTTGATATGATTCCTCGTACCTACTGGAATACTAAAGAGGAAAGTCAAATCTTATTTTGTCCAAATTTGAACAAGAGAGGAGCTGCAAAAGCTGAACTTCTTGTCCAAGAAGCTGACTCTGTTATATTTCTCTGCTTCTGCACTAATTAACTCTCACATCGATTGACATTGCAGGTTGAGCAATTGCACAAGATTTTTAAACTCTGTGGTTCCCCGCCCGATGGCTACTGGAAAATGTGTAAGGTACCCCAGGCCACCATGTTTAGACCCCGCCATTCTTATGAATGCACTCTGCGAGAGAGATGCAAAGGTATTGCGACCAGTGCAATGAACCTGATGGAGACCTTTCTTTCCATAGAACCGCACAAGCGTGGAACTGCTTCAAGTGCGCTCATATCTGAGGTAACATTACTGGAATTAAGTCAGCTTTAAGTATTTGATTCTACAAATCAAGACGATTTTAATATGAGTTAAAATGAATTTCCTTTTTCTTCCCTTCTTTCTGGCTCAGCAAGCAAAATGCTTTTCACACAGACACTGCCTCACCACATTTTCAGTCTCCTGAGTTTTGATTTATATGAGACGATGTATTGCAACAGAGATACAATTCAGTTGACTTCCTAATTTCTTTTTGTTTTCTGGTCCAGTATTTCAGGACAGTACCATATGCATGTGATCCATCAAGCTTGCCCAAGTATCCTCCTAACAAAGAAATTGATGCTAAACATCGAGAAGAGGCACGGAGGTGAGTTTCTTTCCACGCTCAAAGAAACATGGGGTTATCAAGATGGAAATTCCATCATTTATCAGCTTGTTTAGAGAAGCTTCAAATCCTTATTTACTTATAAGGCTGAACATCGTCTTTCAACTACTCCCTCTGAGCCTAGAAAGAACACTAGCAAGTCAACATAGAAAAGCAGACCTGCTGTTGAAGTCCATGTAAACCTTATTTATAGCTTTCCATTTGAAGTCGCTGTATGAATTTCCTTGTTGTTAGAAGTTACTGTTTGAGTTCTCCATGCTTGCAAACTTAAATGCACTGTAATTGGGATTAAAGTATGTGCGAAGCATGCTGAGAACAAGATGGGCTACTTGCAATCTGTTTCCGGCAGATTCATGCATGTACTGACAATTTGGCTTCCAGGAAAAAGGCTCGTTCTAGAGTACGAGAACCCGAAGTAGGGAAAAGGCCAACAAGAATCCATAGAGCTTCACAAGAGCAGGGGTTTTCCAGTAAGATAGCTCCGAAAGAGGTTGGTCCTCTCAATTCACCATTTTTACTTCCTGCTTGCATGCGATGGATATGTTGTTTTCAGGCTTAGACTGCTTTACCTGGTTCAACCTAGTGGGAACCAAAACCTGAGCTTATGCCGTCTGACTAGCTCATTTAGACCCGTGTTCAATCCCAAACTTAAGAGTGTACTTGACATCAGTTCAATCAGTATAACCACTGACCCCCTCCACTTAACCTTGTCTTCGTCTCTGTAAGAAGAGAAGCTACACTGAGAGCTCGGATTCAAACCTCTTCCTTGATAGAGATGCACACAAGCACCTTGCTTCTTCGCCATAAGGTTGTCTCGGTTTTATAGTCGAACGCGCTTGTAATTCAACAATTTCCATGTTGATTGCCCAGGAGTTGCAAGGCCAGGCTCAGTTTGTTCGGAGAAATCATGTGAGAAGTAACCTGAGGGGAGAAATTGATGTTCCATGTAGAGAGCCTCTGAAGTCATCTTGCGACACCTCGGCGATTTCTGAAGCGGCGGACACGTCTCAAGGACCGAGTATTTTATCAGGTCCAACACAGATCAGTGCGTCAAATGGCTTTGCATGGGCGAGAAGGCGAAAGGATGATTCTGTTCTGAAAAGGTCATATAGTAGGTCTAGCGCCAGAAGTCAAGTTAGTGCACTCGATTCATCAAGCATCGTGTTCGAACCCCATGACACGGATGCAAACGGAAGCACAATGCATGAACTGCGGAAACTCGGAATCGAGCTTGATCAGGATGATTCCTTTGAAGTACTTGTGTTGAGAGCTAATACATCCCGATCTGAAGTTGAATCGATGAAGTGAGTGAATGAGAATGACACTTGAAGTTCGGCATCGACAAAGTGGTTACAGACATTGACAAAGTAGTTCTAGTCGCCATTGTTGTCAAGGTAGTTATAGCCATCGATTAGACAGCGATTGAAGTAGTACCCGTGCCGATGAAATGCCGTCAAAATGCTCAGCCACCCTGCGGTCGACAGAATTCGATTTCTGGTTGGCTACGAGTTGCTGATATCACGACATGGCTGGGGCAGATGAGGTGAAAGAATTACCCACAATATGCAGGAGAGGGTGTTTGTAACACCCTTGATTTTCAACTCGAATGCTCTTCATATGAATGTAACCAATTTCCTTTAGGATTTCTCTATGGATTAGGATGTAACCAGGCCTCCCCTCAAAAGTAGATGAAACGCTTTATGCTTTATCTTTCTTTTCCTTGCAATGTACGCTTTACTTCCTTTACATCTGTCCAGTGCCCTTTCTATCTTTCCCAAAGTTGCTCAATGGACCTTCAGAAACTCATTGAAGTTCGGTTCTTTTCTTGGCCACCCGCTTAAACCCAATATCCAATTGACACAGACAAGAATCAAAACTCATTTAAACCGTAGCCAAAAAGCAGTCAACTTCAGCAAAGTTCTTTAGGGGCAACTCCAATCTTAATTTCCAACCAACTTTTGAACAGGTCATACCATCAAAGAAAATATAAGTTTGTCGCTGTATCAATAATCAATAGACATACAACTCAATTTCTGAATTTGAGGCTTGCACCAAAAAAATAGCTGTAAATTATTCAGACAATCCCATCTAAAGCTCCCAAAAATTGGAACTTCCTGAGGACGGGAAGTAAGCTTGATGGTAAGGACATGATGGGATTATAAATAAAAATCAAGTGCCGGTGTCTCATATAATTTGTCAGTAAAGACCCAAGAATTTCCACCAAAAGGTTCCGACTACTCCCCAGATGAGGGCGTTGATAAGGGCCATCACAAATCCCATTTTGAACACATCGGGAAGATCTATATAACCAGCTGCAACAACGCAAACGGAAAATGTCAGAGAGAACTCAATAGGATTGATCAAAAGAAGTGAAAACAACATTACTTTATTATGGGAAGCGATCAAACCAAGCATAAGTCCATGTATATTGCAGGGGACAGAGTCACACATACCTCCGTAGTAGACGGCAGCTTGACCGCTGCTATAATGTGTCAAAGCGCCAAATAGGTTGGTATTATAGGCTAATGCTAGTGCTGCCAACACGCCAGGCACTCCAGCTGCTAAGTGCATGGCAAGAAATGCAGAGTATAAAGCGCCCACATGACCCGTTTGGCTAGCAAAGAGGTAGTGGATCAAGAAATAAGAAGCCTGCAGAACAACGAATGCGGCGGGCCAGCTCAAGGAGAACGATTGCAGGGACTTAGCCACGCAACCAGACATCCACGTCACAATGCCGAGATTCGTCAATTGCCCCGCCATACCAACTAAAACGGCAAACCAAGTTAATGTGTCCCACGCTGACTTTTCACTCAAGCAGTCGTCCCAGTCAAGGACTCCCAATAACAAGAGTATTGATAAGCCAATCATAGCAGCTACAACACTAGGTATCCCAATTGCATCTCTGCAAAGCACAAACACTGTTCAAAATGCATACACAACAATATGCATACATACAAATGCAACAAAGCATTAATCCAAGAAATCGCAACTTTTGGCATAGGCAAACAAGAATCAGGCATATCTCTTTCAAAATATCTCCTCTGTCAGGTCTCTTTATGCTGAGTTTGGAAAAGCAAATTACACTTGCTACTATCAGAATGCCACTATGTCGTTCGGTGCATTATTCATTAATAAAACAAGGCAGACAACTAAGAAGAACGCTAGACAACAAGAGAAGCACTAATGCGTCATTAATTCCACTGTGCATTAACTGCATCAGCACTCAGCCGGCTAAATCTGTCTTCCCACATCACCTCATGGTGAATTATGTAAGTTCTGAGACTCAGCAAAACATATCCTATCCGCTCTCTAAGGCAGATAACCATCCTTGAATATGTTACTTCAGAGTGATTTTTTCAACAAAAAGATCTCACATTTACTCAGAAAGCAAATTTGAGAGTCCTAAATCATGTAATTCCCCTAACACTGGCATGAGTTGATAATCTTGTTGCATGTCACGACGCCATCCAAAAAAATATTCAAATATAATAATTATGATTGAATGAAAACAAAGGAGAACATGTCATCCAATTGGAACCTTATAAATGCATATACAAGAGTTGTCACATTAGGGAATATGGTAACATTTAAACATCTTTCTTAGACCCATTGAGAGTCTTTGAAGTTTGAAGATAATCCATTCATGCAATTGCCTCAGCGATTTTGAACATCTCATTTTACTTGATGAGAAGGAAGTGAAAGTTACTCACCCAGTCACCCAAAGTGACACTGCAAGTAGCATTGTGCCAACCATGGTCCACTCATTCCTCGTGACAGGACCCATATTCTCCAGCTTTTTGGCAGCCATAGCAGGGGCATCTGGGGTGTCTTTGATTTCAGGAGGATATAGCTTGTACAATATCAGTGGGGTAGCTAGAAGAGAGACAATGGCTGGTAAACTAGCAGCCTTGAACCAAGAAACCCAAGGATTACTTATGATAACTCCTAGTGCTTCCGCCAGTTTGAGGCAAAGGAGGTTTTGAGCTGCAGCAGTTAGGAAAAGAGCACTAGAGTTACCAGCAGACTGTCAGGCATCACACAGAAAACATCCATAAGTCATATAGGATTCATAAGAAACCAAAATTGAAAGAAATCATAAGGCCACATTTATTATGCTGCTCCTGTGTCCAACGATTAACTAAGAGAAGGTCATTCAATAAGCAAGTAAAACTCTAACACATTTCCTCTGTTTTCCACAATTAACAACCACCTACAGCCAAATAACCAAACCAAAGATCATCAGAAAGCATTAAAAATGTAGAATTTCTAATGAAATTAATTCAACTGATTCAATTCAACTAAGTGCCTAAACAATCCGGACCTATTGGAATTCTCTACAAACAATTTAATGTACCAGAATCTATGAAATTTGTTATTGACTTTTCTAAAATCATGCAAATCAGCCACTACACTGTTCCATAACTTAATTATGATGGATTAAACATAGAGTACAGTACTCTAGTTATGCTAAGTATGAAGACATACAAAGGTTTTGCTTGGCCATACTGAAACTTTCCAGTATTCTGGAACCCATTGAAGCAATATATATATATATATATATATCAAATCAATTGCAGTTTCCATCATTTTAAAATAAAAAGAGAAGAAAAATGTCCTTTGTATAATAATTGGCTAAATCTTCAAGCAAGAATAATGATACTGGAACAATGTAAGTACAAAAATCCAAGAACTGCAGCAGATATTATTCCAACAAATGAAATAAAGACATACATACAAGTACAGAAACATGAGCTTTTCATTCCTCATTACTGAACTTTTAAGGATATACAAGCATGAGGCAAAAAAGTGCTAGAATACATACACAAGGACATACAAGTACAGAAACATTTTTGATAGTAAGTGTAAGTAAAAGAAATTTGCTTTTGCCATTTAAAGATAAAGATTGATTATCACTGGATTTATGAAAGGATTACTAGTGATCTATGTCAATACATCCTACAGCAATTCAAATCAAAAAAGAAACTTTCCTTGCAACTAATTGTAGAGACTAATCTTCTTACCAAAAATAAAAATAAAAATTGTAGAGACTAATCTACCTTACCAAAAAAAAATTGTAGAGACTAATCCCATTTCCATAAGCCGCATCAACCTTTGGTCCCATTTCTTTTTAGTACGCGCGGATATAAACAACAGGGGTGCAACACATCAAGATTTGTGATGATTAACGGGCTAAACACTAGTGACTACAGAAAATCAGTCACAAGTTTTGAAATTTTCGGTAGAGTGAAAACATTACATGGATTCCAGGTTGCTATACTACAATACTATCAATAATCTTAAATTCACATTCCACATAAGTTAGTTCCATCAGTAACCTTCGCGACAAGATGTAGTTCTACTAATCAATTGGCATACATGAGGATCGAAAATGATTCGCCCTGACATCAAGAAACCCTTCGTCGAGACAGCAAGCACCATACTCAAAACACAAGCAATTCATTGGACAAGAACTCAGTCCGCTTAGTAGTGTGCTGTCAATTCAAGTAGCCAACCTGAAATTGAGACTGGACGAGATAAGAGCCGAGCTTCCTGGCGGAGGGATCGCCGGGCCGGCTCCCCGCAGAGAGCGACAGCGACTTGATGATCGGCAAGAACACCCCGCCGGCCCTCGCGGTGGTGCTGGGCATGGCGGGCGCGATGAGGGCCTCGCTGAGCGTCAGCCCGTACGACAGCCCCAGCGTGCTCCGGCCCAGCCACTTCACGAAGTAGGTCGCGATCCGGTCCCCGAGGCCGGTCTTCACGAACCCGCGGGCGAAGAAGAAGGAGATCACAATCAGCCAGATCACCTCGTTGGTGAACGCGGAGAAGGCCGCGGCGAACGAGAGCGTGCGGGTGACGATGGAGGCGGTGAGGCCGAGGAAGGCCCAGGCGCCGACGGGGAGCGGGCTGAGGACGAGGCCGGCGATGGTGGAGACGAAGATGGCGAGGAGCTGCCAGGCCTGCGGCGACACCTCGACGGGCCTCGGGACGAGGAAGCGGACGGCGAGGCCGACGGCGACGGAGATAACGAGGGGCAGGGGCTTGGCGCCCTGGAAAAGCGGGGAGGAGTCACCGGCGGCGGCGGCGGCGGCGGCGGCGAGGCGGAGGAGGAGGAGGCGCGTATTGGGGAGTGGGTCTTGGGTCTGGGAGGAAGGCGAAGTGGGGGTGGAGAGAAAGGAGTGATCTTTGAGGCTTTGATCGGAGGGCGGGGAGGGGGGAATGGGGGCGGCGATCTCGGGAACGGCCGCGGCCGGTGGAAGAGGGAAGCGGAGGAGGAGCGGGCGGCGGCGGCGGTGGCGGCGGTGGAGGAGAGAGAGTGGAGGGCGAAGAGGCTCTCCATTGTAGAGAGAGAGAGAGAGAGAGAGAGACGGAATCTGTGAAGAGAAGTGGGTGCTGCTGTCTGCGCTTTGTATCCGATGTTCGTGCGGGGAAGGAGAGCCAACGGATTTTCCAATGTTAGAGAGAGAAAGAAAGAGAGGGAGAGGGAGAGGCGTGGGCGTGTGACGTGGAGGAGGGACAGCGGATGTGCATGTGCCTTTTTTTTTTAATTATTGTAATAAATAAAATTATATATTATGCTCTTTTTTTTGTATTTTTTGTTGGTGTGTTTTCGCATCGTGAATAATTATTTCCCCCCTTGGCTATAAAATAATGATTGTTGAGTTTTTCTAATTATGAGTATTTATTTGCAAAAGTGAAGAGCACATGCCGGAGCGAATTGATCGTTGAACGCGGGTTGATAAAAGTGAGTATGGTTCTAAAGTAGAACCTCCGAAACCAAATAGCTTGATCAGGAAATTTATTCGATTCTAGATCTTAAAGTATGTAGGTAAGTTGCAAGTTTAAAAAATTAGGAAATCTATTTTGATTAGTAATTCTAATTAATAGAACTTAGAACCTAGAATTTCGAATAAGTTTTTATATTTTTCATGATTTATGTATTTGTGCATTCCTATAATATTTCATAATGTCTAATGATAATTATACAATCCGGATTCTATTTTATGACTGAAACTTTTACTTTGTTAATATTTCATATTATTTATGTGTCTAAATATAAATTGTTGTCAATGAATTATAGTAACAAGTGGTTAATGATTCATTGCAACTATTCAAATAATAATATAAACAGATTTTTGATAGACTTTAAATCCGTGTAATATGGTAGATTCCAAGTTCCAGAGTATGTAAAATAGAGTTCAAATTTCAAAAAATTAGGAACTATTTTGACAGGTAAGTTTCAATTTCAATTGGAATTTGTATGAAATTGAAAATTACTCACCCCTAATCAATAGAGGATTTACACACGCCAAAAAAGAAGAGAAACGGATTGTAATTTGCAAATCGCTCAAACATTCGACGCGGTTAAACTAGCTTTTCTAATCGAGAAGGGCCCACAGGACTTGTACCCGCAATCGTTTCCTGATTGGTGAGAAGTACACTTTTTCGAGGGGAAAAAGAAAAGCCTAAAGTGCATATAGAAGTGCATGTCGTGCACGTTTTTCTTCTTTTGCGTCATTCTTTATTTTCTTTGGAATAGGTAGGAGTCGATGAGACTGCTATGTTTGGGCGCGTTTGGTAGCGTTTACGTTGTGAAAACTATTCCATGAAACGAAATATAAAAAAATATTTCTGTTCCGGAACAATTTTTGAACAAAAGATGCGTTTGGTAAACTTGTTTTTAAATAAAAAATGAATAGAAACACGTTTAGTAAATTTTTGTTCTTTTTTTGTTTCTTTTAATTTTTAATATTTTTATTTTATTTTTCATTTTTATTTTTTTTCTTCTTTCGGCCGGCACCTCGCCCGGCCACGGCGAGGCTCGCCGGCCCCTGGCGAGGCCAAGCCTCGCCATCGTTGGGCGAGGCTCGGCCTCGCCTTGGCTGGCGAGCTCGGGCTCGCCCGATCCGGCGAGGCCGTGCCTTGCCCGCGCCGGCGACGCTCCGGCGAGGTCGCCGACCATGGCTAAGGCCGGCAACCGGCCATGGCGAGCCGGCGACCGCCAAAGAGAAAAGAAGAAGAAAAGAGGAAGAAAAGAGAAGAGAGAAGAAGAAGCAAGAAACAAGAAATTGTTTCTTCAAAATTGTTTCGGAACGAGAAACAATTTTTTTTTGTTTCTCGTTTTTTGTTCTTTTTGAGTTAAAAACAAAAAAAAAAAAAAACATAAACGCAACCAAACGCTTTGTTGCTTTTTTTTTTGTTCCCTAACAAAAAAACAGAAAATCTGTTTATAAACAGATTTCAGAAGTGAAAACATGCGGGGCCTTTGCTTGTTTTGTAGTTGATCTTCGGTTTGGGTAAGCTGTCCGCGCCTACTCAATTCACATGCTCACTTTGCAATTGACCCCATACACCACCCAAAAAAAAAAAAAAAATTAAACCTATTTCACTTATGATAATTTAGTTATAAACTTTTTAACTATGTCAATTCAGTCATCAATATTTTTATATTTTACTAACTGAGTAATTTGGATAATATTGACCGGAAATCGCTGATGTAGATATCTGTCGTTCGATATGACACAGTTAAGTCAAGTGATGCGCCTACTAAAGCGGGCATTTCTTGGCCTCTTGGCTAAGATCAAGTGTATTATTTGTAAAGTGTGATGTTCATGCAATTTTTTAAATATTTTGATCTTTTTGTGAATAAAGAGCAAATGCGTAATTGTAAAGGAGCATACATCTATAGATAACCATCATCTTTCGCTAGTTTCATTGGACCGCTCGAAATCAAATCAATTGGTTTGGTTCAGTCCCATGACCAATCGATATGGTTTCTATAATAGAAACAGAGAATTAGTCTTACTAGTTCAATTCCCAATTCCTGAGTGGAATTGACTCGCATTAAGAATCGAAAACCAATCACCCTAAATTGTAATGGTCAAATTGTTGGACTTCGAATAATATTTTGCCGAGTGGCATGATGGATCGACCCCACATTATCAAACAACTAATTGGATAAAATAATTGTTATTCGAGTTCGAGTTCGAGTCCGAATCAATGATGTGATTTGAGGAAATTATAAAATACCACTTCGTCTTAAAGTCGTTCCTGGCATTCCCGATAGACATTCCTCATGCTTGCCGTCTTGGTCGTTGGGAGTGCACATATTAAAATAGATACTCGCGTCGACATTCGTACCACTTCCATTTCCCACCTTTTTCTATGCAAAAAACACAAGGCTCTCAAGTTGAGTGGGGCGTGAATATAGTCTATTTCCGCGACCGAACTTTGCCGATGGGTGCAAAACGGGATGCGGGACCGTACTCGTGAATCCGCGGAGTTGGTCCCGGACGAGCATCTGAGACCGGGGGAAGCACATGGTGAACTTTTAATATCATGAACGTGAATTCTGTATGCACTTCCGTCACGAATTATAAGTGGGAATAAGTTATTTTAGTTGAAGTGTGGTTCATATTTCTCATTGACCGGATGGGGAAGGGATCTCACTCCCTTGTGAGTGGGCGAGGGACTAGGGGCTGCCTTGTTGGGGGTCACAAGGGTAACCTTCCCAAGCTGCCAAATGAATTCGATAGTTTGAGTTCATGTTTTATTAGTATTTGGATTTTGGCCTTTGAATAATTATTGGATATATGTCATCTTTCTCTTGTAATTGAGATGTAATAAATAGATATGAAGTGTTAATTATAGTAAAATCCTCTGGTAGATATAATATTAGTTTAAGGGTGAATCAAGATAAAATCTCGTGTCTCAAATTCTCTTTCTTGTTTTTCTATTCTCTATTTTTCTTGTGATTGCCGAATCCTAACGATTATGTTATCATCTTGAACTTGTCTGAAATTTATGTTGCAATAGATATGGTGCATCGGTCCAAGGCCGCTTGACTGCAATCTTTGTTCTAAGTTGTGATCGGTAACTCAACACAACCATCCTCTATCCTCATGATATCCAAGTCATCAGCCGTGCCACGATTGATTTCCTACTCCTTCCTTCTCCAGATGATGGCAATTCGAGAGAAATTCCTTCCGAAAACCTCTCGAAATGCTGTCACATTCCATGACTTTATTCCGTGCACGAAGCATTCATTGATCGATAACGAGATGTGTGTGCTTCTTTACTCAATTAGAGAAATTATCATATGGTCCATTGGTCCAAGACCGCGTGACTGCAATCTTCGGTCTAAGTTGTGAACTTGACACAACCATCCTCTATCCTCACGATATCCAAGTCATCAGCCGTCCCGCGATTGATTTCCTACTCATTCCTTCTCCAGATGATGGCAATTCGAGAGAAATTCCTTCCGAAAACCTCTCGAAATGCTGTCACATTCGATGACTTCATTCCGTGCACGAAGCATCCATTGATCGATAACGAGATGTGTGTGCTTCTTTACTCAATCGGAGAAATTATTGTACGGACAAGGTCCAACGAACCGGGCTTTTCTAATCAGATCGGGCTTGGACGACTGATCAAAACCCAGGTTTCTTGCAGGCCCAAAAGACCAAGGATTGGGCTCGGGTGGGCTTTTACTATTCTTGTGTATTTAGGTCCTCATCGCCAACAGAAGAGAACGGAATGTCAATGAAGGTATACTCTAGCAAAATAATGTGCCAAAGTTCCATCAAATTCTATTGGAAATTTGCAAATATTGTAAATAAGGCAAGACCTTGTTGGTCATGGGTCTGCAGATTACGTTCTCTAGAGGTTCACTTGCATGTGACGTGGGTGATTTGGCATGTCGCTTTTGACCGAGGACGGCACTGTGTTTGGAGCTCTTGCAATTACTAAGCTTGACTTCAACTTCGTCTATAGAGAGATATCGGCTGATTTGATTGTGATTTTCAGCAGAATTTGATGAGTACTTTCGGGCTCCAACAGTGCAAGAAAGAGAATTGAAGAAATCAAAGCATTTGATTTAAAATTTATTGAGCTTGATGAAACTTGAGTGGTCATAGCAACTAGCTCGAAGAAGCTCCAACTGCCATGGTCAAATGGCCAAGCTCGACCAAGCTCGAGCAACCTTGGACATGAGCTCCAGCTGCCACAACTGAGCTCTGCCATGGTCATGAGCTCAAGCAGCCATGGCCGGGCTCAACGAAGCTTGAGGGGCTATGGCTATAACCTCCAAATCTCTTTCGCTCCATGAGTTAGAGCTGCCATGGCCGCAAGCTTGAAGAAGCTCCGGCTGCTATGGCCGTGGGCCCCAAATTTCCTTTGCTACACCCAAGCCCAAGCCCAAGCCCAACTCTATCCTGGACTACAACTTCGTTTTCGACTCGGGCCAGCAGCTCTTCATCCCTTGGATAGTCTACACTCTACAGTAAGGAATACTGAGCTCAAGCTGTAGTTCACCCTTCCTGCGTCTCATCCAAGCTCTTGCCAATGCTAACACCAAGGAGAAGAAGGCGAAAAAGAAGGATAATTCAAACAAGGTTTTGATCTGGGGAAAACGATGTTGCTTTGGGCATTGTTACATAGTTTAGTCAATGTTAACCGCCGCGTAGAAGAGATAAATTAATAAAACAAAATCTATGTCAGAATTTTTTATTAATTAAATTAGATGGAGTTAACAATGGAACATGATTGCACAAATTTGACAAAATTTTGGACTTAATTTTATTTTTTTGAAATTTTTAAGATTCGATTGCATTTTTATTATAAGTTTTAAGAAATTTATTACACTTATCGTTTTTCTATCACAAACCTTACACTAGTGTAGATGGTTCTAACTCAAAACAATTGTGCATAATTTGGAAGATTCAAGTGGGTAATATTTTTTCATGAATCAATCGTAGACTTTATATCTACGTAGGTCCTAACTCAAAGTAGTTGCACATGATATGTAAAATTCAAGTGGATGATATTTTTTATATTTTTTTTTCTCTTATTGGATTACTTTACCTGGTAATTACGTCTGCTAAATTTGGAAAAAAAAATCCAAACGTCTCCTTTAAAGTAATCTCTAAAGAAGAATGAAACAATCGTAGACTTTTTTTTCCCCCACAGTAGAATAACCCTTCTCGTGTAACCTAAACCTGCCATAGTTAACTATAGCAAGTGATTAATTAGCATCTAGATATTGTTGCCCCATATTTGTCAATTGCCTTTTATGTGACCAAAAGCTTATCCTCCCCTTTCAAATTTAAAAGGCTATGGACTCCAAATTAGCAAATGACAAGTTTAATTTCTAACTTTATCTTGAAGGGAGTCAAATCTGCATCGTAGGATCAGTCCTTTTCTATGGATTTTTATAATGTATATGGCAATGTCGAAAAAGGAACGCATAGAATCGAAAGAGAGATTACCATATTTGCAAATGTGCCCTTGAAATCATCTCATCGCCAAAACAAGACCCCTATTTTCTTGTATTCAAGGCCCTATTGGAAGGACTTTTGCCTTACCAAACCCTAAACCTTCCTTTTGCAAGTGAAAGAACCTAACATAGACCAGACCAAGTCAATTTTGTTGGCTGCATTTGCTGATATGGATTCCCACCAATATACCGAGTAACCACTCTCACACTTCACACTTAAATTTTACATATATTGCATAGTCTTTTATCTCCATCATTTCCAAATGTTAAGCAAAGTAGTTTTAGTGTTTTTCGGATCTTCATTTTTCTCTCTATTTTTAGTTATTGGTAGCTCCCATTTCGTCCAAAATAAAGTTAAATTATTGAGAAACGTGAGTTTTTCCTCCCTTTTTTTGATTGATTCGGTATAATGTCTCGGATTTGTAGTTTTCAAAAATATATGGACTAATAGACTTCATCCCAATACAAATCCTACCTTGACCGCTTCGCTGCATACCTAGTGATCGATAAAGAGATGCAACCTTATCTAAGATGCATGGTCTTTTATGATCATTGTTTTAAGATGTTAGGCAGAGTTATTTTAATATTTTTTTGACTCCTCATTTTTCTCTCTATTTTTCCTTATCACGCCTCTTCTCCTCCTCCTTTCCCTTTTATTTTACTTGATGTAGCCTCTTGAATTTATAGTTTTCAAGAATTTATAGACTAAGGCCCCATTTGGTTCAGCTTTCTTAAGGAGTTTTGGGCCTCCAAAGCTTATTGGGAAAAATTTTAGATGTTTGGTTCAGTATTTGCAACTCCCCTTAGCCAAATGCTCTCTGGCCGCCAACAAGGCTGCCCGAGGTATAGGGAACTTAAATCTAGCCATCGATGAGGCTACCTAAAGGTCACGCAACCTTAGGTGTCGCCACTAAGCCTAGTTGGCTACCAGATTTGGGTCCGCGCGACCTAGGTAGACGTCGCCAGTGTTATCGCGACTCGGGCGACGCTTGTCGGGGTCGTGCAAGCCCAAATTTGGCTGTTGGCAACTAGATCTTGGTTCATGCAACCTCGACTAGTCTTCGCCGGCAGCCGATTTGGTCGTTGATTGGCTCGCTCGGATTTCATCAAATTTTATTTTTATTTTTTTAAAAAAATAATAAAAGCCCTTTGCAAATATTAAAAATGGTATTTATACCAAAGCCATTTTCCAATACATTTTAAATTATAATTTTCTAAATGTTCAAGTTTTCCGAAAATCCTTTTATCCCAAAAATATTTGCATTTGACAAAGTCGAATCAAACAGCCCTAACTTATCATAATTCAATTCTTCCCTCAACCATTTCGCTGCATATCCAGTGGTTGGTAAAGAGATGGAACCTTTGTCTATGATGCTATTGAACATATGACATGACATAGTATGGCGAAAATCATTAAAATCTACTCTAGGACACGGCCGTTGTGACTGATTTTGGTTTGACTACCATGAAAAACGCTTTTGAGGCTTTTGAGATTCCACAAAGTTAGCAAGCGGGTGCCCCAAGGACAAACTTGGGCTTTTACTCTTGGTTACATCCTTTTCAGTGGGAGTTGGTGGGTGCTGAGGTGGCCAATCAATGCTGTCCTCCATCTTCTTTATCCATTTGCAATTTCCAAGCGTCCGACAATACACCGTGGCTTTTCTTTTCTTGAATTATTTTCCATATTTATTTATGATGGGCTGCCACAAAATCACAAAATCATTTTACGTATTTTATAATGCTTTCTCATTCGATTACCACTTATTTAAATATTTCTTCCCGCGTGAGGACATTGCCTTCGTCACCCTTCTTAAGCCATCGGTCATCACACGGTGACAAGATGTGACCCGTTTGCTATTAAATATTGAGTTTAGAAAATGAATTTTGATTGTATATAGATAATAAAAGTTGTCTCCTTTAGTGACCTCGGTCACCTTATGTACACTGTAACTACCTTTTTAATTACAATAGTTACGCACCATTTTCCTAAATGTATATGCTTATGGTGATTTCAAACATTATGTCATTTTCTTCACTAAAAATGATTTTGCAAATGAAAAATCTCTACCCTTAATTTTGTCATTCTTTTAATACGATTCCTTTTTCTTCTTCTTATTATAGATTTATTGATCTCATCTTATGTTTAGTAATCAATAGTAACGTGAGGAATAAAATGAGACTCGATGGGTCGATACCAAATTCAGATGTGCTAACTAAAGTGCAATCGTAGGCATGACAATCAAATTGACACTTTTAGCACGCCAAAGGCATTGGTTTTTGCAAGGTCGCTATCTACTTTTCTTTGCTTTGAATTGACCATTCATTATTCGAAAAGACTTAGGACTATTCTAATGTGAGGTTCACCTTTAATCCTACTTTTCTCTCTCAAATTGGAAAAGACCGATCATATCACTAGAAAGACTAGAAATCTCTTAGATATAGACAACTTAATTTGGTCAACCAAACTTAATCTCAACTTCGGTTACATTTTAGCATGAATATGTTCATTTTGTGATTGAATATTTTCTCATCCATTTCTCAATTTTAATACACTTAAGGGTACGTATGAAAGCAATTTTTATTTCAAACGTTTTTTTTAATGTTTTTCTTTCTGCAAATTTTGGCAATTTTACATGGAACTCCATCATTAGTTTTTGGTGATAAGAGCTTGTCCAAATGAATTTCAATGTGCCTATAAAACCATCATTTTATTCTCTTTCCATATCCATTTTTTCCCCGTTAATTACTAGAAACTTTCCACTTGAATAATTGAAACCACATTCTTTCAACATCTTAATAGAAAACATATCATCATTGCTTGATCCATTGCAAGTGACTCCTCCCTTACACACGGACAACACCTTCCATAGGAATGCGAAACTTGATCGAAATTCGAACCAAATTTATAACATCATCATACTTCACTCTTGATTAAATTTTCAATATCCAGAAAAGCTTTCTATTGAATAATTAAAAAAAATAAACATAGATATTATCAGAAAAGCGGTAACTTTTGCAAAACACGCTTCATTAATAAATCCGACCTCAACCTTAACCTTCTGTATTTCCGTCTGAAATTATTATCAAAGTCCGTTTTGCAATTTGCAAGAAAAAGAACCAAAAAAGCGCCTTCGCGTTAGCCGGCCCACAGAAATTTCCACCCGCGCGTGGGGCTTGCCTGCTCCTCTGGTTCCTTCCACGTCTCTACAGCCGATCCTTCTCTCTCCTCTCTCTCTCTCTCTCTCTTCTTCCTTCGAGCTTCCCCAGTTGACGAATTTGCATCGACTTCCTCCTCCCCCAATTTTGAATATCCTGTCGAATCTTGACGGTATATAAAGCAGCAGCAGCCCCTCCTCTACCCCCGCAGAAACCCATTCAAGAAAGACCCGCCTCGCGAATTGGATCGGTCGGTCGGTCGGAATTCGGGCTCTGGCAATGGCCTCCGTCAACGTTGTCTCCCTCCCCACGGCGCTCGCTCGGTCGCAGTACGTTCTTGTCCCTCCTGGGTTCCTGGGCATCGTGATACTTGTTGATGATGGGCGGCTCTGTTTGGTCCAATGCTTCTCTGTCGTTGCCTGTAGTTCCGTGATCTTTGTGTTCCGTCGGTTCTTGTAGCTTTCGTGGCTGATGGTGGCCTGAGTGTCTCTGGTGCTTTTGGTGTTTGCTTTGCTTCGAACCTGTGTCGGTGCGTTGCTTTGAAGGTTTATGGGTAATGGGTTGGTGACGTTCTCGCTTAATTGGGCACATCGATGTTTTTTTTTTCTTGTCAATTCCTCAATCATTTAGAATTCGGAGGCAGCTCGGGAAATGGTGGACGTGATTTTCTGTTTTGTCACTAGCTTTGTGGTTGGTCCATCCTTGGGAGTTTGGAAAGTAGATACACAATCGAACCCATTTAGCTTGACTTAATTTTGTCATCTTGGTCTGCTTGACTTGATAAAAAGGCCCCATTTTTTTAAACAAGGGATGAGTTGGTCTTTGTCTGAAAAGAACGTTGTTGGAGATGTTGGCTCTTGCCCATAAGGAAACAAATCGTGATGAGCTTTTTGAAGTGATCGGTGAAGTTGATGGCATGTGTTCACTCTGCAAAGTCAACCTGCCTTTTTTCTTGTTAATTCCCACGATTGATTGATACATCAACAGTCATATAGGAAGTTGGGAAGAGAACAACACGATCTCTGGTAGGCATCTATATAGGGTGCTTCTCCTGGTATGGAATGCTCCTAACTAGTTGTTTGAAATGATTGATCTTTGGTTCCTAAATTGTTAGTTTTGACTTCTAGAGAGTGGATGCTGTGCTGAGTTTAACTAGCTTTTGCGAATGTACCAAGATTGATGCTTTTGTCCAAGCTAATCCTCATGGTTAAAATCTAACTGGCCTTATTTCATGCAGAGTTTCCAGAAACTCAAAATCATCCAATTTGCTGCTTCAGGCAAACCATTCTTTGCAAATTGGTTTTTCATCTGATCTAACCGTGGATTTGTTGGGTAGTAAATTATCCGCCAATGGAAGGGGTGTTGTTGCAGCAAAAGCTGCAGTGATACCTGGCGGAGGTGAAACTTTGTCTTATCCTGGTGATGTTGCTGTGAGCGAGACTCTGATTGGTGAGGAATCAGTTGGCATTCAATTTCAGCCTGATGCAGTAGCGTTTGGGGCGCTTGCAGCTGATACTGCGCCTATAAGTGCTTCTTTCCCCACTGAAGATGATGAATTTGACTTGGACCGACCCACAGCAGGCTTTGCATCTATTCCAGAAGCGATTGAGGACATCCGCCAAGGGAAGGTTGGTATGCTTTCTGTATTACATTATCAAGTTCATTTTAATTTTTCATCCATAAATATCTATGTCATGGTTGGAACTGAATTCCAGATGGTGGTGGTGGTAGACGATGAGGACAGAGAGAATGAGGGTGATCTTATAATGGCAGCAGAAATGGCAACACCTGAGGCTATGGCATTTATTGTGAAGTATGGCACTGGGATTGTTTGTGTGAGCATGAAGGAGGAAGATTTGGAGCGCTTGCAACTTCCTTTGATGGTGAATGACAGGCAGAATGAAGAGAAGCTTCGGACTGCGTACACTGTGACTGTGGTACGTGCTTTTATTCCTCTATATATATTTTTCAATCCATGAATCTTTTCTCGAAACTTATTTGAAGATTATTGACTGGTACTGGTTCCTTCAGGTAGGGATAATTTGAACTTTCTGTTTCTTATCGCGTGTCTTTGTTGTTATTCTGCTTTGGTTTCTTAGAGGTTTATGTACTTAAGAAATGGCTCTCTGGAGAATAAGACACTTCAGATTGTTACTTGTCCCCAATCAGTAGAGGTCTTGATTTGTGAAAAATTCTTGGCAATGAATATTATAAAAAAGTGATGAATAATTTGCACTTTCTTTCACACATTGGTGGAACAATAATGTTTTCTTAAATTCTTGATGTCCTAAGAGACTTCAATCAGCTTAGTTATTTGTGTCAGGACATCTGATTGGCTCTTCTCCTACCTTGTAATGGATGGTAATTAAGAGATATTTTTATAGGATGCAAAGCATGGGACGACTACCGGCGTATCAGCACGTGACCGGGCAACAACAGTTTTGGCTCTTGCATCTAGAGATTCAAAACCTGGAGATTTCAACAGGCCAGGACACATTTTCCCATTGAAGTACAGGGAGGGTGGTGTCCTGAAAAGAGCTGGGCATACAGAGGCTTCTGTTGACCTTGCTATGTTAGCTGGAATGGAACCTGTGGCAGTTCTTTGTGAGGTAGTGGATGATGATGGCTCCATGGCAAGATTACCTAAGCTTCGTGAGTTTGCGCAGCGGGAGAACTTGAAAATTGTATCTATTGCTGATCTAATCAGGTAATTATTCTCTTCCTGGCCATGTAAATGCAAATATGTCTTAGGAGTCGAAACCAAATTTCAGCTGCAACTTTCACTTCTTAAGTTGTCCAAGTGGCATCTCCCCTTTTTGGGAGTGGATGAATTAAGAGTTGAAATCTTGGAAACCATGCAGATCAGTGGTTTTGGGTTCTGAACAGTTGTTTCTCTCAAATTTTTATGTGTAAGGCGGTGTTGGATGAGTATATGGGTTCCTCTTTTGCCTGATGTCTACCTATAGCATTTGGTTATAACCAGCCAGGATTCTTGTCAAAGTCATGTCAATGAGCCTGTGACTGCACATTTTCTTGTATTTACCTTGTTTCAAAACCCATGTCTGAATGTCAGTTGACTGTTAATTGAGGCAGAGTTTGAGGTGCATTCTCAGCATTATCACCAGGAAATAAGGATAGAACATCTAGATTGTCAAAAAAGTACTTGTCTCTTGTATTCTGACTTGTATATTGAGAAGCTTCTTATAATGTGTGCGTGAGAAATGATGTCACCGCTCATTAGATGCATAATTTTACAGGTACCGCCGGAAAAGAGATAAATTAATTGAATATGCTGCTGCTGCAAGATTACCAACAATGTGGGGGCCATTCATAGCCCATTGCTATAGATCGATATTAGATGGAAATGAGCACATTGCAATGGTCAAGGTGAGATAAATTATGAATTAATTGCTAAAACTGTTCAAAGAATTCAGAAACCAAGGAACACGAGTTTTGAATGGATTAATTGTAAACTTTGAGAATCTTGTTTAAAGCAGTGCATTTTTCAACATAACTTCAATTTGTGCTTCATCTTATGTACTTCCAGTGCATGATTTTGTTTGACAGAATTTTTACTGGAACTGGCTGTCCTAAGAAATTGATAGTGTCTTTTAGGTGGAACACCATTAAATTTATAATGAAGTTTGTGATAAAAAAGAAAAAAGTCTAATCATGTGACAATCATTATTTGGAGTACCAAATTTATCTTGGCTAATGATGTTGTCTGGACAGGAATGTTTGACATTTGGAGAAATGATTGTTAGGATATTAGTGAACTGATGGGAACAGTAATTTCTTTTTACAGTTTATAAAATGATAGAAAAGGGGGCTGTCTATGTCTGCAATTGATATAGGAATGCCATAATTTTGATTAAAGATAGTGTCCTTAGTTTTTCTGATTTTATGTTTTATGTCCTTCCTTCAGACAGCCATATTTCCCTTCATGTGATTTATACTTTGTAGTTTATTGTCTGAGCAGGGTGAAATTGGAGATGGTCAAGATGTCCTTGTGAGGGTACACTCGGAATGCCTCACAGGAGACATTTTTGGATCTGCTAGATGTGACTGTGGCAACCAGCTTGCACTTGCGATGCAGCAGATAGAAGCGGCTGGTAGGGGTGTGCTGGTGTACCTCCGGGGCATGAAGGAAGAGGCATAGGTTTGGGGCACAAACTACGTGCCTATAACCTGCAGGACGATGGGCGTGACACTGTGGAAGCAAATGTGGAGCTCGGATTGCCCGTTGACTCTAGAGAGTACGGAATTGGTGCTCAGGTACTTCTTACTTAAGTGAGAAACTATTGTGAAAGGTCCTGCATAATTTAGCTTCTGAATGAGGTTGGTTCATGGTCATCGTGATTATGCTTCATGGAATCGAGAAGATTAATAAACTGATATCGTTAATCTGACATTAAAGGTAGTTGAATTTCAGTGACTGTTTCATATATCGTATGTACATCATATGTAGGACTGACTAGAGGAAGCTGGTGACTAAAGCAGAGCTTCAAATTCATCTAAAAAAGATGAGATTTGATTAATACAAAGAATCACGCCACCATCAAACTCTTCATAGCATTTGACGCCATTGTGTTGATGCTTGACATATTGACTAACTGCAGATGTTGCGTGACCTGGGAGTCAGGACGATGAAGCTGATGACGAACAACCCGTCAAAGTACGTGGGGCTTAAAGGTTATGGCTTGGCCATTGCTGGGAGAGTCCCTCTAGTAACTCCAATAACAAACGAGAACAAGAGATACTTGGAAACGAAACGGTCCAAGATGGGGCACATCTATGGTGCGGAAGTCAAAGGCCGCTTTAGCAATCTCATAAGCAAAAACAGCAAGCCAAACAGTACTGTTTCTTCTGATCCTGTCGTGTCTGACTCATAGCAACTGCTGGATCATTCGACTGCTAATGGTTTATTTGGGGGGGGGTGGCGAGGGGTACAAGCAAATTCACTGACGGATAGTGTTATTACTTTATTTTTTAAGCCCTAAGGTCAAGAACATTCAGATGCCGGTTGACCATGAGTTCTGGAAATTTTATGGTGATTTCAGTTTTATAATTATTGTAAGGTTCATTGTAGTTCTATTGATGTCAATTCATCCATTTTGTACGGCGAGAAGGTGGAAGACCAGCCTCTTATTGGAACTTCCTTTTTTGTTATTGATGGACGGCAAGATTTATCCTTTAATTCTACTTTCCTTGAATCTGCCTGCATTGATCTATAGAGACCATTGCATATATCATGAAGCAGAGCTGGTGGAGGACATTCTTTCCTTTTCTGTGACCATCTCATTGGTGACATTTATCACTTAAAGGAATATACTAAAGTCCCTGTTAAATCAACTCTCTATGCTACGTATAAAGACTTGTGTACCTGGAATTTTGGAAGATGCAGTTTCCCTTTGTAATGTTCACTAGTCTCCAAAAAAAATCAGGAAATACATCACCATATAATTACTTGCAGCAGAAATGTTTACTTTCTTGATCTGATTAACTAATCAAAACATAGGGAAGCAGAGATTTTTCTGTGGACATGCCAAAGTTTACGCCTATGTCTTGATATTCCTTCTGAAACGGAAGACTTTGAGTTCAATCTTATCAATTCTAACAAGCTCGAACACACAGACATCTCCTTCCTCTAGAGAAGTTCCTCTCTGAAATGCGTCCCCTTTCAATCTTACCAATTCTAACGAGCTCGATCACATAGACATCTCCTTCCTCTACAGAAGTTCCTCTTTGAAATGCGCCCCTTTCAATCTTATAAGTTCTAAAAGCTTGAACAAACAGACATCTCTTCCTCTAGAGAAGTTTTTTTTTTTTTTTTTTTTTTGACCCAGGGAACCCCGAAAGCCAGCAGCCAGTGGGAAGAACTTGGGGGCAACACAGGTGAAACCACCACCCCATGCCACCGGGTAAATCATCACACATCGCTTCAGCCTCCCTGCTTCGCAGGGGCTTCGAACCTTGGCCTCCACCGGGGAGAGCAAATGATCTACCCTCTACGCTGAAATGGTTGGTGGTTTCCTCTAGAGAAGTTCCTCTCTGAAATGTGCCCCAACTGGTGGAGAGCTTTCCTGAGCCTTGCTGTGGGTGGTACAGTAGCTTCACAGGCCATGATCCATTTGAATACTTAAGTGTTGCAGTCTTTATTCTTCCATTGATGCATCCCTTTAAAACCCCGCCTGGGACAGTCCACAGAGTTGATTTTTAATCAGCAAATGATCAATGAGTAAGAACATAAAAGGTCTGATGACTAACATAAGTAACGTTAACCAGAACAAATGTATAATCTCATAGGCAAACCCAAATCATGTAGGAATACAGTGGTACTTTATGAGAAGGTAGTCGATTTCATTCCTTTCCAAGTTTTGCACATAGGAACTATTATCTCTATCTTTTCCTACCTCATTTTGCTTCAATAGATTATGTATTGGATAACTACTGTGAAGGAAGGATATTGCAGCTCGTCCTTGTTGGCTGCTTCAAGAGCTGTAATTACCCGCGAACGTTTAGAACTACGGGAAGCCGGCATGGTGAGGCTCACCTTGCATTTTGAATTTTCAATCCTACTTGAATTAGTTAGGCAGAGAGCATAAGAAAAAATGACACAAAGCACGTGCATTACTAATAGGTAAGATTCGCACACCTTCTGAATCTTGTTGCAAAAGCTTTGCTCTTTGATCAGTTCGAAAGCCTTTCGATTTGGAACCTGATGCGAGTCCAATTGCATGGGAAGTAGTAGCATCATCGACATAACTAACGGGATCAGATTTCATCACCTTGCAAGGCTTGTGATGATATGGTTTTAGATGCTTGCAAGGTGATGATATGGTTTTAGATGCAATTCATTTTTCTCTTTCCTCTTGAGTGAGAAACCATCTAGATTTTGAAGTCCGATTGAGAGATTACACTGATCATCAGTCTCCCATTCTAGCTGTCAACGTTCATTAACAGATAATCTATCACCGAATCGCTTTCGTCAAATATGAGTAAGTGAAAATCTGAGTCCTCTACGTATTTGAAGACTAAAAAGTGGCCCTCACAAATAGAGTAGTGCTCCATAAATTCCTTCCATCCCCTTGTTAAATAACCATATCATCCCATTTTTCCAACTCCACCCTCCGACTTTCACCGGTTGGGACCCTCAAACACACCGTTTTGGGAAGATTCTTGCCATACTTTTTCCCAAACCTCTTTGGAATACTCTAATTTCATAATATATAAAGTGTCATAAACAATAAACAAGCAGTGCCCGATATATTCTAACATTAACTGACTCAAAAGAAAAGGTGAGTTTGTAGTACGCTTCAACTTTCCAAGCCTTGGTTGGTCGAAAAGAATTTTTAAGAAAAGAACTTACAAGCCTTCCATGTCTGAGATGGCATGATCTTGAAGAAATGAGGTGTCTCCGGCGCAAAACTTTGCCGGTTTTCTACATCTTCTCTCAGGTGATGAGAAGTCATCCGTCGACACAAGTTGAGTAATGAGTTGTAATGCATGAATCTAACCTAATTCTATGGGAGCCACCTTTATTAAATGAAGAATTTAATTGGAGAATTCATTCCTTTGTGGAATAACAGCTAGCTTTAGGCAGCTGTTCATCTTCTCTATAGATGTTAACAGGTGACGAACTGCTAGCTTAGCTTACAATACGATGAAGAAAGGTTGATGAACAAGTGAATGCTTTAGGAAGCTCTTTAAGAAGAACTCCATGGGAATCAAACGCTTTAAAATCAGGATGATGCATTAGTCGATGAAAATTATGGCAGGAATAATGTCAGAGAAGGTAACACTCGTGTGCCGCTTCAAAGTTACAAAGACTGATACCGATGGAATTAATTTACAAAGTGACGTGTAAGATTTTTATTGAATGTTTGAGTATGGCACATTTATTTATGTATCGAGTTCTTGTGGTATCTCTGATATATTATGCTTGCATTAATAAGTAATTAGTATGACCATTGCCACTTGATGTTCAGCCCAAAGACTTGACCAACGAGTGGGTCGATGCGGGCATTAGGCATAAAAACTCTTTCAGATACTTGCCAATGATCAAATAATTAGTTAACGTTGATGGGGTCTAAGTAATTAATTAGCTTTGCGTGCTGAGCTATAGAAGGGAATTTCTTGTCTTGGCCTGCTCTTTTGCACCCGTGGCTTGGCGGATCTTGGCAGACTATACCGTGAGACCAAACATAACCTCTAGGCGTTAGAGACGATTAGGGTAGAAGCAAAGATAATTCACTGAAACTCAGATCGGTATCCATTACGTTTGAGGAAGCCAACGTATTATTTCCTCTGATGAGCCCAGATTAATCTAGGCATTGAACAATATTATTGCTAGGAAGGTCTTACTAGTAATTCCTATGACTAAGAAACGGAAATTAGACAATGGGTACTTGCTGCAAACAGGGTGCGAACACCGTGGTTTTTTCCGGCAAGATTTTTTTTTACTGATGTGACAATGCTTTTAAAAAAAAATCATCCACGTAGACACTAATAGTACACTAAACGACTTCATTTTTGACACTTAAGTGATCACTTAATGCAAAACTTTACACTTAAGTGTCACTTTTAACCACGGGTGACACTTAAATGATTACTTATGCCATAACTTGATACATAAGTAATCATTTTTTTAACTATGACTGTTAGTTAAGTGAACATGAAAACGTCGTTTTAGACGAGGATTGTTGAGTGGAGATTCCGGCGAGCCATGTAGACCGGTTTTATTATTAAAAATAATGTCACATTAGATTTCCAGCAAACTCATCGAATTGGCATTTAAATGTCCCAATTTTTTTTTAAAGTGACATTTAAATGTATATTTTGGAACTATTAACAATTAAGTATCTATTCGTGCCAAGTTTTGGCACTCTAGTGTACTTTCCTAGCTGCGAACTGAACAACTTTAGCCTTTGGGCATTCCTTGGCCGTGAGTCTGCATTTTACGGTGATTAAATTTAATTTTATTAAGTTAATATATGGGTAACGCTCATGATTATTTTGTTCGATTTCGTTCATTGTTGTGTAAGTTGAAAAGGTGAAAGTCTAGTCCTCTCATGGAACGTCCTCCTTCAATGTCAATGCCGGCTTTTAAAATTCATGCTTATTAACTCAGTTAAGTGATTACTAGACTTTAATCCGAATCTTCTTGTGTATTGATCAGTAGAAAGCATCATTGTTTCACAAAAAAATGATAAAATATCCTCTGAGAATATAAATGAATTAATATGAATCGACAAATATTACAAAGGGTCTTTTATTGATTTTGGAAATAAAAGTAAATGACAAGAAATCCAAAGGTACGGGAGGCAATCGTGGCCAGTTATGTAAATGCAAGGAAGGATAAATTGTAAGAAAGTAAATATAAAAAAGCAAAAAACATTGACTTTGATTGATTGAGGGGGTTTACAATGAATACACCTGTGATATTTATAACTATCTATAGACATTTACATACAGCCATTACATACAGTGGTTACTAAATTTGAATAAATAAATAACTTCCTAATCCTATACGCGGTTACAAAAAACTATACTGTGATCTCTTATCTATAAGATGTTATAAAATAACCTTTCGGTGGTTATGTTCTAGCTTCAATTCATCATTACTGCCTTTGAGTTCTAACACTAAGTAAAATCTACAATGGCTGTTGATGATTTCGTTAACGGGTGAAGGTTCTCATAGATAACTGATGTTTACTATTGATGACTATATTAGAGAGATGTCAATTGTTTTGACCAAACTATTTATCGACTTGATTTGTCATTTGTAGATAATAATCAAAAGTTGGTCATTTTATATTGTCAATATATGCCCCTTTTAAAAGAATTGAATGATTAATCGATTATTTAATTTGAGATGTATTATCATCAAAAAGAAGAAAAAAACAACCAAATGTGTGTAAATGATACAATAGAGAGTTATGTGATGCTCATTACTAAATAAGTAAGCATTCACTGGTTTTGTGAGTTTATTTCAATAGCAGTGACTTTAAGAAAAATGATACAAAGTGCACGTGTGGTGCCTTAGCACGCCACTTCTTAAGGATCAACTTAGTCTCTTTTTTTCGACCAAAAAAAAAAATAAAATAAAAACTTAGTCTCTTTTATATTATCACGCAAGTGGAAGATATTAGTCATCTTAAACATTTGTAACATGAATTATGTATAAATGAACGCATTGTTACTAACAAAAGGAAAAGGGAAACCATACATCCATTTCATTTAAAAGTATTTACATATATTGGGTGGACGACCATAGCTGCAAAAGAAACCTATTCTAGGAGAATCAAAAAGATGCTCGACTCCCTAACCACCGCTATATGTACGCCCCACAGCTATCACCATCCACGGACCTGAGCAAGTCCTAAAATTGCTCCACCCTGAATTGGACATCCTAGGGTGTCTTCCCCCCACAACCCATTTACAGGGAAATGAGGGGAAGAAACACGGGATAAGGTCCCCACTAGGCTCTCCGGCCACAGCGCTTCTAGTGCTGGGATCCCACTTGGAGGGAGGTTACTGCCTTCTCCTAGCATACTAGGTTGGTAAACCCCCAATGAAAGAGCCTGGGGAAGGGCAACTTCCCCAGGGTGGCACGCCCCATGGCTATCACCATCCATTGGCACCCAAATTTACAGTCCAAGCCAAAAAGTGGTTTCTTCAACATGTTAGGCCATCCCCTAGTTAATACTCTTTGTCGTCACCTCCCTCGTCACCATTCCCGTCAATAGGGACGGGACCGGTCCCGCTAGTCGTCCATCCACCAATGCAAAGATCGATACAAAATGATATGATACGTTACCCTCTGGAGATCCTACATCCACCACCATAAGTGTGGCGATGTACCTCACAAAATCACCAAAGGAAAGTTAGGATTCATAAACTCATATAAATTGCCAATAAAGTTATAGGTGTAGCGTAATGAGAGATGGGGACACTGAGAGTGGAGGCATGGCTAATGATCTATAAAAACAATAGGAGTGAGCGCATGCTCAACAAGGGAAGTAATTAGCTTATAAACCAATCAACCCAACAAACACTCAATTCCTACTATGCATCTAATATCAAATCATCATGCACACTTAATGTGTGTTTAACAAGCTTCTCGCATCTTGCATGCAATTCTATTGGTTGAAGGGACAGCAAGCAATGATTAAGATCAAGAAAAATCAACCTTATTTCATGCAAAATAGACCTATGGT
Organism: Eucalyptus cladocalyx; assembly: GCA_017140615.1. Classification (NCBI taxonomy): domain Eukaryota; kingdom Viridiplantae; phylum Streptophyta; class Magnoliopsida; order Myrtales; family Myrtaceae; genus Eucalyptus; species Eucalyptus cladocalyx. The sequence continues at coordinate 20,590,578 of CM029522.1, forward strand.
GGCCGGCTATGCAAGCGTACACATTAAAGTTCCAATTGTGTCCTATTTTGTATATCTTAATTACTTATAATATTCACACATGACATAGGTTAGTCACCATCCCTAATTTTCCTTAAATAATTTTAAAAAAAACGTGTGAACTAATTAAATCCGCTGTCAATACTAAAATGATCTTCGTGGCTCACAATACGGCTACGTGAAATTCGGGACGTCACAATATGCATTATTAATAGGCTACGATTCATACACCTTCTAGATCTTGTTGTTGAAACTTTGCTCCTTGATCAATTTAGACGCCTTTCGATTTGGAGCCCGATACGAGTCGAATTGCATGGGAAATAGTAGCATCTACGACAAAACTAACGGAATCAGATTTCATCACCTTGAGAAGTTTGTGATGATATGGTTTCAGATGCAATTTATCCTTCTCTTCTCTTCAATGAGAAACCATCTAGACTTTGAGGTCCGACCGAGGGATTATAGTGATCATCAACATTCCCCATTTTAGGCGGAACAAATTCGACAGTGTCAAGGTTCGATTTCCTGCTATCAACATTCATTAATGGATAACCTATCTCCGGAACACTTTTGTCAAATATGAGCAAGTGAAAATTTTAGTCCTCTACGTATTTCAAGACTAAATAGTGGCCCTCACAAATAGATTAATGCTCCACTAATTCCTTCCATCCCTTTGATAACCAAACCAAATCATCCACCAACTCCAACTTCCACCATTTGGAACCCTCAAATGCAACGTTTTGGGAAGAGTCTTGCCGCACTTTCTCACAAACCTCTTTGGAATACCCTAATTCCATAACATATAAAGTCATCATAAACAGTAAACAAGCAACGCTTGATATATTTAACATTAACAACAAAGAAACGGCGAGTCTGTAGTACTCTTCAACCTTCCGAGCCTTGGTAGGTCAAAAAGAATTTTTAAGAAAAGAACTTAAAAGCCTTCTAGTTTGAAGTGTTTGAGAGAGTATGATCTTGAAGAAATGAGGTGTCTCCAGTAGCAAAACTTCACCAGTTCTCTTCATCTTCTCTCCGGTGACAAGAAGTCATCCCTTGAACACAAGTTGAGTAATAGGTTGTAACATCTGAATCTGACCTAGTTCTGTGGGAGCCAACTTTACTAAATGAAGCATTTAATTGGAGAAGACATTCATTTCAGGGATAACAACTAGCTTTAGGAAGCTATTAATCTTCTCTATAGATGTTAACGGGTGACAATTGCTAGCTCAGCTTTTATTACGAGGAAGAAAGGTTGATGAACAAGTGAATGCTTTAGGAAGCTCATTAAGAAGAAAACCTTTAGAATGGAACGCATTAAAAGCAGGGCGATATGTTAGTTGATCAAAAGTATATCAAGAATAATGCCCAAGATGCTAAGACTTGCATGTCGCTTTAAAGATACAAAGACCAAAACCAAAAAAGCTAATTTACAAGTGGCATGTAAGATTTTTATTGAATGTTTGAGTATGACATGCTTATTTATGTATCGAGTTTTTGTGGTATCTCTAATATATTATGCTTGCATTAATAAATAATAAGTATGACCATTGCCACTTGATATTCAGACCAACACCTTGACCAACAATTGGGTCGATTTAGGTATTAGGCATAAAAATTCTTTTAGGGATTGGCCAATGATCAAATAATTAATTAATTTTGATGGGGTTTAAGTGGGTCTAACTTTACATGCCAAGCTAAAGAAGGGAATTGCTCATTTGCAACATAGTTGCCCATAAATAGTGTTGAACTTGTTTTTTTTTTTTTTTGTCAGTCCTACTCTATTCCTACTCTACACTCACTTTCAGACTTTTGCCCTGCCTCTTACAAGGTGTGGGAGTCGAAACTCACTCCTGAAACTTACGCGTCCCCACTCCATTCCCTCCTGAGAAGGTGGAGATTTGAACCCCTCACCTCCCCCTTTCATGTTGAAAGGGTGGCCACTAGGGCGAATCCCAGTGGCTGTGTTGAACTCGTTTAAGTGTGCATAAAAAGAATTGATTTCGCTCATCTGAGGGTTGTACAATTGCTTTTGCAAAAACAACCTATTCACAAGCGACTTACTCTAATAAAGATTTTCCAACTTCGTCCAGAGATTCTTCACTGTCCTCTGAGAGGTCATGTTGACCAGGACGTTATCAGCAAGCCATATCCGGATCAGGCCTTATGCCCTCCAATCACTATTGTTCCACTCCTTCAATTCAATGGACATGGATTCCTTCAACTCGTCCTCCTTCAGCTTCCCCTTGGTATTCTCCTCAAGCATTATCACCTTCAATCATGTGCCACATGTCTTTATCCACAACCAAAGCCTTCATCTTCAATTTCCATAACTCAAAACCCTTTTCTCTAAATTTCTCTACTACAATCCATTGTTGATCTGACGATGATATCTTCCCAAGATTTGATTTTTTTTTCTAGATCTCTCTTCACCAAGAAAAGTTTAATATCAAACCAAGCTCGGGCACCATATGTTAGGATTCACTACACAATCACAAAGAAAAAAAGAGTAAAAGCGAGAAAAAATTTGAGACGCAAGAATTTATCTTAGTTTATCCTTAAACTAGAGCTACATTAGCTGAGAATTCTACACTAATTAGCACCTTGCGCTTCTCTATTGCATCCTTGAATTATAAAAGAAAGAATATATATATATATATATATATATATATATACATACATACATACATACATACATACATATATATCTCCAATAGCTATTCATGAGCCCAAACTTAACTTACTAACGAAATAAGAAAAAGAAGATATATATCCAAGTAGGAACTATACACACGCACATACATACACAATAACTATTCATGAGTTCAAACCCAAACTACCAAGAAAATATAAACTTAAACTATAAAACTCTCTAATGTCACCGGGCATTGCCCCACATTTTTGTACACTTTATAGGTGGTCCTAATTTAAAGTAGTTGCATGTAATTTGCATGTAAGTGTCACGAGCTAATCGCAAACTTTACCTAGTAATTGAGTCTACTAATTTTTTTTTTTTAAATCCCTTCTAAAGTAGTCTCAAAAGAAGAATAAAATGATAGAGTTTGCCGAGTGCAAGATAATTTTTTCTTACATTAGAATCACCTTTCTCATGTAACCTAGATCTACCATAGTTAACTACAGTAAGTGATTAATTAGCACTCTAGATATTGTTGGCCCATATATGTTAATTGCCTTATATGTGACCAAAAGCTTATCCTTACCCTTTCAATATATGTAGAAGGCTTTTGACTCCAAATTTCCAAATGCAAAATGACAATATCAATTTCTATTGAATTTATTGCCTTTTCTATGTTAATTGCCTTATATGTTACCAAAAGCTTATCCTTACCCTTTCAATATTTGTAGAAGGCTATTGACTCCAAATTTCCAAATGCAAAATGACAATATCAATTTCTATTGAATTTATTGCCTTCTCTATGTATTCTTATCAAGTAAATGGCAATGTTGAAAAGGGAAAGCATATCGAAAGAGATTTCCCCTTCAACAATATTTGCAGGATGCCCTTAAAATCATCTCATTGCCGACCTTCAATTTTTTTTTTTTTTTAAGGCCAATTGGAAGGACTTTTTGCCATACCAAACCCCCAAACTTCCTTTTGCAATTAAAGAGTCTAACTCGAGAGCATATCAAGTCAATTTTGCTTGCTGCATTTGCTGATATGGACTCGCACCAAGATACCGAGTAAACACTATCATACTTCACACTTAAAAATTTACATACGTTGTTGCATAGTCTTTTATGTCCCTCATTCTGAGATGTTAAGCGAAGTTGTTCTAGTGTTTTTTAGATCTTCATTTTTCTCTCCATTTCTTGTTATCGACAGCTCCCATTTCATGCAGAAAGAAACTTAAAATATTGGGGGGAAACCCAAGTTTTCCCCCTCTTTTTAATTGACTTGGTGTAGTCTCTTAGATCTATAGTTTTCAAGAATTTATGGACTAATTGGTTTCGTCCCGATACAAATCCGCCCCGATTGCTTCACCGCATACCCAGAGGTCAAGAAAGGGGTGCCACCTTATCTATGATGCTATTAAACATATTACATGACATAGCATGACAAAATCATTGAAGTTCACCGTAAGACACGACCGTTGTGACTGATTTTGCTTCTGAGTAGATGAAAAACGTTTTAGAAGGAAAGGAAAGAAAAGGGTAAAAAGTCCGCGAAAGGATGCGCCGAGGACAGACTTGGGCTTTTCTCTTAGTTATGTCCGTTTGGAATTTCCAAGTGAACAACATTATACCGTGCATTTTCTTTTCTTAAAATATTTTTCCGTATTTGTGTGTGATGAACCACAGTAAAATCGCAAAATCATTTTATAGTATATAACCATGCTTTTTTATTTGATTACAATGGCACGTCGTGATATCAAACTGCAGGTTCGACATATCATAAAAGTACCGATTTAACGATTCTATTAGCCGGTGAGGACATTAACTTTATCACATGGTGATAAGATGTGACTGTGTTGGCTATTAGGTATCAACTATCAAGTGGCATTTGTTTTAATGACCTTATTCATCGTATCTACACCGTGACCACCTTTTACTTAAAAAAGTTACATGCCCTTTTCTCAGCTGTATATATTCATGGCGATTTATGACATCACGATGAGATAATTTTTCTTCACTAATAATAATTTTGCAAATGAAAAATCTCTACCCTTTGTTTTGTCACTTTTTTCCATCCCATTCCTTTGCTCTCTTCCTCCTCTAACAAATTAATTGATCTTATCCGGTGCCCAGTAATCACACTAGTAACACAGAATAAAGTAAGATTCAATGAGCAGATACCAAACTTGGATGCCCCAACTAAAATGCAATCTTTGGCAAGACAATCAAACGGTTGCTTCTGTCATGCCAAGGCATTGTATTTTGTCACTTCGCCTGTTGTTGTGCATGTGGAATACAGACCAAAGCGAATCGGATAAAATAGTCAGAATGAAGGAAAGGAAATCGGATATCGGATATCGGATTTACGTGGTTCGGCCCGAATATCAGAACCTACATGCACGGTGAGAGTAGCACGAAATTCCACTATAGAAACAAGCAATACACTGGAGATTACAATCACTCGAGTACTCAAACACACTCTCAGTGTTTCCCAGCCCCAACTTACACCAAAATAACTCACACAGTGTTTAGCCCCTCACAATTCATAGTGAAACCTCACTCAAGGAATTAAACAAATTCTATTCACAAGAATTTAATTGGCTAAAACACTCGGGTATAATTACAACGAGAAAATCTCTCTTTGCCGAGAGCTTATGGCTTTTCTCCAGAAGTCTCACGACTTCTCTCACTAGCTCTTCAGCTCTCTCTCGGCCACCGAAATAACTCAGCGTCCTCTTCTCCTTCGCTCCTCTGCCTTTTAAGGGCGAAACAAGACAGAAAATGTGAAACTCATTTGGTGCTCGCAATCAGCATTGACGCCCACCAAAATTCACGGGCACGCATGCATGCATGGGACGCATTTAATAAGGCAGAAAACTTGTGCCCATAATGTAAGCGCGAAAGAAGGATGGCCGCCGTCTTCCAAGACCATCTCCATGACGTTGAACTCCTTCAAGTAATATGATTCACTTCACGTCAGCCAAACCAGGCTCGATCTAATGGGCCCCAAAAAAAACATAACCAAACAACCTGATAAAAAAAAAAAGAAGTTGAAAGGTCAATAAAATAAAAAGGGAGGAGAGGGCTCGGCTAAATAGAAGCCGAGAGGTCCCTTGACCAAAAAGAAAAGTAAAAAAAACAAGAAGAAGAAGAAGAAGAAGAAGAAGAAGAAGAAGAAGAAGAAGAAGAAGAAGAAAGGAAAGGGGTTTTGGCATGTGCACGCCTCGGATGCCTCACCAAGTCGACTCCACTCCATAACGCAACACCCGGTAAGAGCGTTCATCAAATTGAAATAATTTATGGGTTTATGGCTCAAATTCGGAATTTTTGGTAAATTGAGTGGCGAAGTCCGATTTTGGAGTTGTTGAGCCACGTATTTTTGTAAGAATGGTACTTTGGGATGTTGTGGAGTCGTGGAATTTTACGGATCGTGATTTGAGCTTATGATTTGTCCGAAACAAAATTTCAAAGTTTCCCGCACGTAGTGAACAGTACGCGTTCAGTAGCTTTGAGCCCGTGTTTTATCATTTTTCAGCTTGATTTTGGGGGTGGCTAAGTTAGGATTCTTGTAGTATGTTTTAAAGGCTTTCTATTGACTATAAGTACATTTAAATCGAGGTTCGGAGGAGAAAGTTAAGATACGATCAAGTCTTGCGCTTAAACTTTGTATTGCGAACGGCTTGAACAATCACTTTGGTTATGCGATTTGTTAGCACGTAGAAGTCCTTTTGTTAGAGTTAAGGCGCAATTTAGTCATTTCGTAGTCAAGATAGAATTTTATTAGATTTTAACATTTTTCTTCGGTTATTTGATAGGACCTTGAGTTTGACGATACGAGTATTGTTGGTTGGTTGGTTGTAGATGACAAGGTGAGTGGTGCTATATCTTCTTTGGTTTTGTAAAATCATGTCTTAAAATATATATGTATATATATTGAATTGAGAAGAGCATTTTTATTGCATAAAAGCCAGATCGAGCAATTGCTACTCTTTAGTTGATTGTGAATGTTTGACAAAACATGTTATACAAGGTTTGTGGATATATATATGAAATTGCCCTACGACTGATTTATGGAAAAGTTTATGATGATTTGAGAAATGAATATGAAATGGATGATGGGCTATGTTGCAAAATGTTATTTGTTTGGTTTAAGATATTGATTTTTGGATTGGATTTTTGGTATTGGAGAATGGTTATTTATGCTCAATATAACTGTGAACCCAGCGATGAGTTTTTGGGTATGTATATCAGGTTTAGGATATCCTTCTGGGCCCAACCATCGGTTTTGTAGGTGGAGATCTTGCCAATGAGAGAATTTTGGTCTCCTTGTCACAAGGCGTTGTGTTGTGACCATAGTTAATTATTGAGCAAAAGATTAGTTGATGGATGGACCATCGATGTATGTTTGATATAAGATGAATCAATGGATAGACTATTGATATGTGTTTTTGATGAAGATTATTCAATAGATTTGACCATTAATATTTGAATTTTGATGGCGATTTAAATGATTTTTCTAAAAGCTTTGATGATAAGAAATAACTCTTATATGATTTGATATGTATTTTATATATTGAGTTAGCATTCTGAAGTTGGTATTTTTTTGCATACGTGCATAGTGGTTGTTTGATCTGCTTAAAAGATATGTATTACTCACTTGGTTTGTGGTTGCTCACCCCTCTATTTCCAAATCTTTTCAAGTTTATCGGTTAGTGGCGAATAGAGCGAGGCTTGTATTTGGTATAGTTTAACGAAGTGGTGCACATAATCATTGTTAGTGGTTGGATTGTCTGAGTTCTAAATATATATCTTTTTAGTGGATTATGGTTTATCTTATATGTATATATTCGGTTTGATATATATAAAAGTTTGATATCATGTTATTTTGTTGTGTGGAAGGACGACCGTGCCATTTCCGTTTTGGGATGTGACAAAAGCAGCAATGATGCCTGGCGGAGGTGAAACTTTGTCTTATCCTGGTGATGTTGCTGCGAGCGAGAATCTGATTGGTGAAGAATCAGTTGGCATTGGATCGCAGTCTGATGCAGTAACGTTTGGGGCGCTTGCAGCTGATATTGCGCCCATAAGCACTTCTTTCCCCATCGAAGATGACGAATTTGACTTGGACCAACCCACAGCAGGCTTTGCATCTATTGCTGAAGCGATTGAGGACATTCGCCGAGGAAAGGTCGGTACGCTTTCTGTGTCACATTATCAAGTTCATTTTAATATTTCGTCTGTAAATGTCTATGTCATGATTGGAACTGAACTCCAGATCGTAGTGGTGGTGGACGATGAGGACAGAGAGAACAAGGGTGATCTTATACTGGCAGCAGAAAAGGCAACGCCTGAGGCTATGGCATTTATTGTGAAGTATGGCACCGGGATTGTTTGTGTGAGCATGAAAGAGGAAGATTTGGAGCGCTTGCAACTTCCTTTGATGGTGAGTGATAGGGAGAGTGAAGAGAAGCCTCGTACTGCGTACACTATAACTGTGGTATGTACTTTTATTCCCCTACATCTGCTGTTCAATCCGTGAAATTTTTCTCAAAACTAATTTGAAGATAATTGACTGGTACTGGTTCCTTCAGGTAGGGAAAACTTGAACTTTCTGTTTCTTATCCCGTGAATTTATTGTCATTCTACTTTGGTTTCTTAGAGATCTATCTACTTAAGAAACGGTCCTTTGGAGAATAAGACACTTAAGATTGTTACTTGCCCTCAGTCAGTAGAGGTCTTGATTTGTGAAGTGTTATTGGAAATGAATTTTATAAAAAAATGATGAATAATTCCCACTTCCTTTCATACTTTAGTAGAACAATATTGTTTTCTTCAACTCTTGACGTCCTAAAAGCCTTCGATTGGCTTAGTTATTTGTGTCATGACCTCTGATTGGCTTTTCTCTTACCCTGTAATGGATGGTAATTAAGAGATATTGTTACAGGATGCAAAGCATGGGACGACTACAGGCGTATCAGCACGTGACAGGGCAACGACAGTTTTGGCTCTTGCATCTAGAGATTCAAAACCTGAAGATTTCAACAGGCCAGGACACATCTTCCCATTGAAGTACAGGAAGGGTGGCGTCCTGAAAAGAGCTGGTCATCCGGAGGCTTCTGTTGACCTTGCTATGTTAGCTGGAATGGAACCTGTGGCAGTTCTTTGTGAGGTAGTGGATGATGATGGCTCCATTGCAAGATTACCTAAGCTTTGTGAGTTTGCACAGCGGGAAAATTTGAAAATTGTATCTATTGCTGATCTAATCAAGTAAGTATTCTCTTCCCAGAAATCCAAATGCAAATATTTCTTAGGAGTCAAATCCAAATTTCAGCTGCAACTTCCACTTCTTGAGTATTGGCTGTTTTGGCCAAGATGCTTTCCAAGCGGCGTCTCCCCTTTATGGGAGTGGATAAATAAAGAAACTTGGAACCCTGGGTGGGGTGGGAAAAAGAGTCTTATGGGAGGCTGTTGGGCTGTCGTTGTACATAGCAAAAAGGAGAGAAGCATGAGCTGTTTTGGTCTATTCATGTCTCAAGTTCACTTCATGCTTTAAGCTTGTGGTTGTTATTCCCCTCGTCGATATCATGCAGATCAATGGTTTGGGTTCCGAAGAGTTGTTTCTCTCAATTTTTTGTGTGTATGGTGGTGTTAGATTAGTATATGGATTCCTCTCTTGCCCGATGTCTAACTGTAGCATTTGGTTATAGGTAGCCAGGATTCTTGTCAAAGTCATGTCAATGAGCTTGTGATTGCCGTTATTTTTATGTACATTTTCTTGTATCTACGTTGTTTGAAAACCCATATCTAAATGTCAGTTGACTGTTAACTGAGGCAAAATTTGAAGTGCATTCTCGGCATTATCACTAGGAAATAATGATAGAACATCTAGATGGTCAAAGAAGCATTTGTTTGATGAATTCTAACTTGTATATTGAGAAGCTTCTTATACTGTACGAGTGAGAAATGATTTCACTTCTCATTAGATGCATAAATTTACAGGTACCACTGGAAGACAGATAAATTAGTTGAACATGTTGCTACTGCAAGATTACCAACAGTGTGGGGGTCATTCACAGCCCATTGCTATAGATCGTTGGTAGACGGGAATGAGCACATTGCAATGGTCAAGGTGTGATAAATTATGAATTAATTGCTAAAACTGTTCAAAAAATTCAGAAACCAATAATAGCATAGTTTCGAATAAAGTAATTGTAAACTTTGAGAATCATGTTCACAGCAGTGCTTTTTTTTTTTTTTTTTTAACATAACTTCAATTCGTGCTTCATCTTATGTACTTCCGGTGCATGATTTGTTTGACATTATTTTCACCGAAATTGGCTATATTGAGAAATTGATGGTATCTTTCAGGTGGAACACCATGAAATTTATATTGAAGTTTGTTAAAAAAATGTCTAATCATGTGTCAACAATAATTTGGAGAACGGAATTTATATTGGCTAACAATGTTGTTTGGACCGGAATGTTTGACATCAAGAGGAATGATTGTTAGGATATTCTTGAAATGAGGAGAACAATAATTTATTTTTCACTAACAGTTTATGAAATGATTGAAAATGGGGCTGTATGTGTGCGCGATTGATAGAGGAATGCCATGACTTTGATTAAAAATAGTGTCTTTAATTTTTCTCATTTTATGTTTTGTGTCCTCCTTTCAAACAGCCATATTTCTCTTCATGTGATTCAGACTTTGTATTTTATCATCTGAACAGGGTGACATTGGAGATGGACAAGATGTCCTCGTGAGGGTGCACTCGGAATGCCTCACAGGAGACACTTTTGGATCTGCTAGATGCGACTGTGGCAACCAGCTTGCACTTGCGATGCAGAAGATAGAAGCGGCTGGTAGGGGCGTGGTGGCGTACCTTCGAGGGCATGAAGGAAGAGGCATAGGTTTGGGGCACAAACTACGTGCCTATAACCTGCAGGACGATGGGCGTGACACTGTGGAAGCAAATGTGGAGCTTGGACTGCCCGTTGACTCTAGAGAGTACGGAATTGGTGCTCAGGTACTTGTTACTTAAGTGAGAAACTATTGTGAGAAGTACTGCAAAATTTACCTTCTGAATGTAGTTGGTTCATGGTCATTGTCATTATGCTTTATGGAATTGAGAAGATTAATAAACTAATATCGTCAATCTGAAATATAAGGTAGTTGAATATCGGCGACTGTTTCAGAAATTGAACATAATTTGTAGGGTTACTAGAGGAAGCTGATGACTAAAGCAGAGCTTCAAATTCTCATCCTAAAAAGACGAGATTTGATTAGTCGTTGGAGTCACTCTATCATCAAACTTTTCATAGCATTTGATGCCTTTGTATTGGTGCTTAACATATTGAGTAATACTGCAGATGTTGCATGACTTGGGAGTCAGGACAATGAAGCTGATGACGAACAACCCGTCAAAGTTTGTGGGGCTTCGAGGTTATGGCCTGACTATTTCTGGGAGAGTCCCTCTGGTAACTCCAATAACAGAGGAGAACAAGAGATACCTGGAGACGAAACGCTCCAAGATGGGGCACATCTATGGTTCGGAAGTCAAAGGCCGCTTCAGCAATCTCATAAAAAACAGCAAGCCGAGCAGTGATGTTTCTTCTGATCTGGCTGTGTCCGACTAATAGGAGCAGCTGAATGTTCGACTACCAATAATTTATTTGGGGGGACACAAGAACATTCGGATAACTGCTGACCATGAGTTCTGGAAATTTATGGCTATTCAGATTTATCATTATAATAAGGTTCATTGTTGTTCTATTGATGTCGTTCATACATTTTGTAAGGCAAAAAGGAGAAAGACTAGCCCTTTTATTGGAACTTCCGTTTGTGTTATTGCTGAATCGCAAGATTTATCCTTTATTCACATTTCCTTGAATCTATTTGTATTGATCTCTAGAGACCATTGCATATTTCTTGAAGACAGAGTTAGCGCAGGGCATTCTTTCTTTCCTTTTCGGTGACCACCACATTGGTGACCTATTTACTTGGAGGAATATACTTAAATATTGTTAGATCAACTCTCCAAGCTACGTATGAGGTGGATTTATAATTTGTCGAACAAAGACACATGTACCTAGAATTTTTGAAGATGCAATTCCCCTGTGTAATGTTCAGGAAATGCATCACCATTCGGTTACTAGCAGCAGAGAGGTTTGCTTTCTTTGATCTGGTCAACTAAACAAACATCGTGAAGCAGAGATTTTTCTATAGGCATACCAAAGTTCATGCCCATGTCTTGACATTCCTTCTAAAAATGGAGACTTTGAATTCAATGTTGCTAGTTCCAACGAGTTCGACATCTCCATCCTCTAGAGAAGTCCCTCTCTGAAATGCGGCCCAATCGGCAGAGAGCTTGCCCAAGCTGTCACACGCCAAATCCTATAGGGATAAGGGGGTAATATGACTGTCCTTTCCCTAAAGGATGTGGCCTCACACTATTATCCAGATATCTAGCTCCCAATAGTTTCCACAACAGTGCTCTTGCTCTATCATTCTATCAATCACTAACCGAGACACCTGAAAAAAGGAGCGAACTAGCACAGTCCAATGAGTAATATAGTAATATAGATTGAGCAATCATTATGCACTTTAATCTTTAATCACAATATAACTCACTTTCACAAAAAGAAAAAGAAAAAGGAATTGAACAAAGCTTCAAGACCAAAAATACAATATTTCTTACTTTAACATAATATGTTAAAGCATAAATATTTAAGATAATAGCAAGCAAATACCAATGATCTAACCCATTAGTCGATCTCACAAAAATACATGTCAATGGTCAATTCCATTAACCAATCTCATAAAACACACAATAATAGTCCATTTCATTAGTTAATCTCATGTTTTACATCAATGGTTTACCTCATCAATCCATCTCATATAAAGCTATACGTCGATGGTCCATCCATCGATCAATCTTTTGCTCAAGCATCAAACCACGATCACGCATAATGCCCATGACAAAGTGACCAAGATTTCCCATTGATTAGGTTTTCACTTGTTATTAGTCGGTGCCTCCCACAAAGATATCATAGACTAGTACTTGTATACCCATAAGCCCCTCACTGGGCTCACGACGACATTGAGAATCAATACCGCCAATTCACAACAACTTATACAATTTACAAAGCCAAACCAAAATATAGGTTTCCCAAATCAAAACATCTAATCTTTTTGCAACCCAACTCATTCACCAAAAGTACTTTTGTAAGATTTCACAAATCATTTTAGAAGTTGTCTTTTAAACTAAAATAAATTTCATATACCTTTCCACAACACATTTCATAAATCAAATTCACAAATCAACATATATATTTAAACTTTTGCAACAACTTTCCAAAAATATTTGGCAAATCATTCATAAATACCGAATTGTAGTAAATGCTCGATATAGATTTTATGCAACAAAACATGTTTTCAATAACTTATGATACATCAAGTCTCCATAACTTTCAAGACATGCATTTATAAACTCATGGAATAAATAAGATCACTCACCTGAGAAAAGCCAAAAAAATTACATAGAATAATCGAAAAATAATATGAAAAGATCAAATTAAATGATATTCTAATGAATGACTCAATGATACTACCCCTATCTATTTGTCGATAAAACGAGACCTACACGCCAACAAGAAGCTTGCTTTTACTGAAACCTATCGTTGTCCGCTAGGCCCAGCTTGCATCATAACTTCTTCCACGAAATTTCATTTCAAGCCAACTACTAATTCTTATATTCCATTTTGAGCCAAATTATAAGTTAATTATTGGAAATTCCTCTTGATAGCCAACTTACAATTCTTAAATTCCATTTCAAGCCAACTTATAATTCTTAAAAAGCCCTCTTGATGTACTATGACAACCCCAACTCAGCCACTACAAGAACTCACTGAAAATGACTACAATTCAGGCCCCTGAAATTACTATTCAGTACCATGTGTGGGGCATAAAAACTCTTTCAGAGACTAGTTAATGATCAAATAATTAATTAACCTTGATGGGGTCTAAGTGGATCTAGCTTTGCAAGTTGAGCTAAAGAAGGGAATTCGACTCCTGCACCTGTTCTTCCTGAGATAGTTATCCTGAAGCAAGCAAACAAGGCTCAAATAGGTGATGACAACATGCCTAAGTTGGAAGATGACTCACTGTTGGTCACTACTAAAAAGACGAAGCTTGACGATGTCCCTAAGATGGAGCAAGATGAATGCTTTGCAAGACTCGAGGAGAAAGTGAAGCAATTGCAAGAGTCATAGAGTTCACTTTCGTTCGATTTGTTCGTGTATAAGAAGGTTAAAATGCCAAAAAAGTTTAAAATGTCGGAGTTCGAGAAATACGATGTACTTCCTACCCAAAAGCTCATTTGTAGATGTATCACATACGTATGGCCCAATATGTCAAGAATGAGCTCCTTATGATCCAATCATTTCATGCGAGTTTGACTGGGCCCGCATTGAGTTGGTACGTGATGAAGAATGTCAATTTTCTCGACACCTAGAATGAAGTGGTTGACGTGTTTCTCAAGCAGTATAAGTTCAATATGGACATTGCACTTTCTTGAGAAGATCTTGAGAGAATGGAGAAGAAGAGGAGCAAATCATTTAAAGAGTATGCTGTAAGATGGCGAAATTTGGCAGCTTAAATCATTCATGAGCCTATTGACAAGGAGTTGATGAAGTTGTTTGTCAAGACTCTTACGTCTGAGTTCCATAACTAGATGGCTAGCATATACGTTGAAAACTTCAACCAACTTGTTCCTGTGGGAGAACAAATTGAGATTGAGATAAGAGAATGGTGCTTTATTGAGCCATCTAACAAAAGGTTTTCTACCAAGAAGGAGAAGGACCTTGAAGCTGAGATTAATGTAGCCTATTCTCAATCGAATCGTGCTTCGGTAATTAAGATTTCCACTGAGCAACAAGGTGGATGGCATCAATTCTTGGGTCAATGACATAATGTTAGAAGACAGTTCACACCTCTTCCTGGACCCCTATCCAAAAAATTGTCTGTCCTCCAAAAAAAGGGATTACTCTCTACTGAGTCGAAGCGACCAAATCCTGAGCATTATCCTGCATATAATCCCTCCGAAAAGTGTGACTATTACATGGGAGAGGTTGATCACTCCACTACTGACTACTATGTTTTGAAGCATAAGGTCTAAGACCTCTTGGATATAGAGGTGTTCGCTTTCAGTAGTAACCAGAAAAACCCTCTGCCCAACCATGATAGAGATGCCAATGTTGTCACTGAGTCAAGAAGTTCTTATCTTCACACTCCTCTATGAAGGAGTCTTTTTATGCTTTCTAGGATTTCAAGTTTTTAGGATTTCCCGCTTTTTGAGATTTCCATCATTGCTTTTGTTTCTAGGATTTGTTTGTTGGCATTTTCCATTCCAATAATGTAATTCGTTTGATTCTTTTCAATGAAATTACAACCCACCAAAGCTGTCCAGCCGTGGGTGAAGAAAGCAAGAAAAGAAAAAAAAAAAAAAAAATCAATTTGGGTAATTTTTTATTTTTTTTATTTACCTTATTTTATTTTATTATATTATTTTTGTTATTTTACTTTATCTGTTGTTTTGTAGTATAATTATCCCTTAATGTAAAATTAAGATTGCCCGATATGAAATAGCTTGTGAAATTTGTGACTGTTAGTCCGATTTTCGCACCCGAAATCTAAATCGCAGTCCTTTGAAAAATTGCCAATTCAATCTCCCTCCCGAGATCCGATTTGTGATTTACGTAAAATTGACCAATCCGATTTTATGCGCGAGATATGGTTCGTCAATTTGGATATCAATTGTTTTCTGAAAAAAAAAATTCAAAAATGTAGGCTAGAATTGATGGGGAGTGGAGACACCCCAATATCTAAGGTCTAGTCAAATTATTGCATCTTCTAGATTTGAGCCATGTGCATAGCTTTTTTCTAATGACCGACAAAAGAATACACGACACGTAGCCCCACTTTTGCACAAATGGTTCAATCATAGGATGGGGGTAATAATGCATGGCTGCTTTTCTTAAAAAGAAAAATTAATAATTTTAACAAGGTTGTCATAGAAAATGAAAGTAAGACTAAGAGTTTTGAGTGTTATTCTCAAATCATTCCCCTACTTAGTGAACAAAAATTGTCAAGATTCCATTATGACCAACTTGACTTATCATTTATCTATCGATTTACTTCCATGTTGTGGCCAAAATCTCTTGTGTTGATTCTTTGTTATATGCTAAGACTTTTTTGAATAATCAAGGCTTTTTTCTTTTAGCTTTTTCCTAGGGCATCTTTAATATTAGCAAACTCAACTAATCAATGTCTAGTCAAATTATTGCATCTTCGGGGCTCGGTTTTGTCACTCTCTTATTATTACCCATTTTAAGAGAGAATAACCATAGGCAAGCCTAAGCAGTGTGGTAGCTTTTGTTACCAACGACAAAGCTCTATCAAACAAAAATAGTACATATGGACCCAACTTTTACATACATGGCTCAATCATGGGATTGTGGTAATAATGCATGACTATTTTCTTGGAGATAATAACTTTTAATATGGATGTCATAAAAAAACAAAAGTATTGATTAAGAGTATCGAATGCTATCATCAGATTATTCGCTAGGTAATGCTTATCGTTAATAGGAACTCATATTTTCAAGAACTTCCCATTTGTAAAACATGTGATCAAATTAAATACCAGTTAAAAGATCATGATGTGAACAAAACATGGCTTGCAAAACTAGAAATGACACCATCAAAATCTTGTATTGTAGTTCAAACTTGCAAAGAACAAGTTAACGTAATTTAATCCTCATTTTCTTTTTTTAATAAGATGTGATGGATCCTCAACTACATTGTGCACGATTCGTCTAAATGCCTAAAAGTTGCGATTTGATTATCTTCCTCAATATATTCCTTGAAGAATCCAAGGGGAATTATTTGCCCGCATACAAATATGAACAAGGAATGTATGAATATGAAAGACCACAATATAAGCAAACAAAATGAGAGAACACACAAGATGTATAATCACAACACTTGATAGTATTAGCTAGTTTGATATATCATATGGTACAAAATTTGAAAGAAATCAATCTTAACCTTTAAAAAATTGGGCTCTTAAACCGTACATAGGGTACATATCTTAATCTCAAGTCATAGCTAGAGATATAAGGGATGAAGCAAACAAAGTGAAAGCTAAAAAATAAACTAAAAATTCGAGGCAAGCTTTCCAATCTGAAGACATGCCACTAATGAGTTAAGCTTGGGAATCTCTTCGTATCATATGGCCACATCACCAGTTTGGAAAAATCAATGCTCCAATTCAAATTTGTTGGCTAATTGAATCCTTAAGAGTAATATGTTTGGAAATCATTGGCGAAACAATGTGATAGTCTAACTGGCTTATTCACGTCACTTTTATAGATCAATTTTATGAATTAATTCTTATTTTTTTGGTACTACTCTTTCTTGATAATATTCAAACTATATATGTAAAAATATTAAGAACATTTACTGTGTTTGGTGCCTAACAAGCTTATTCTAAACTCTAGATCGAGAAGACGTTACAACTTCAAACATAAGAGTACTCGAAAAAGATGAGCTATTTCGACTCAAACAATTGTAGAAATAAGAAGTACAGAAAAGATCGGCTTGACCTTTGATCATAACCATGGCTTTACGAAAATCATCATGTATCCGGGAAGGATGTTCCTTGTTGCCATCGAGCCAAATTTTGAAGAAACAAAATGGTTTTTTAATCGTATGAACCCAGTCCTCATGAGCCCAAATAATATCACCCTTTTTAATACAAGATTTTCACTTAAGACCAAAATGATATGTGTTAAACCCAAATATGTCCCAAATACGACTCTATCTAATTAATTTATAGTGTGTAGTTTTTAATGTGTAAATAGAATTTCACATTGAGGGCAGTGGATAAAATTAGATGTTCAAAATTGACAAGTAAGAAATAATCAACTTACTTGACGAATCCCATTACGATCAATATGAGACATACACAAGAATCTTCTATTCTTATCAAAGTTTGGGATGCTAGTGTTATAGTATTGCGAGGAAATCACACAATCATTATCGAACATATTGTGCAGGATTAACTCTTTGGGGAAAGTGTAATCAAGTGCTTATGGTCAAGTTTTGCCTAATTTATCTTACGTATTAGTCCAATCATGTTCAATTGTCCTATGTGTAAGGAAGATTGTGTAATGTGGACTAAAATTACATGAAATGATACTGTTTGTTCTTAGATAAATGGCTTCGGTGCTTGGTCAAGCGGCTAAAGCCTAACCAAATCTATAGCTCTAATATTCGACTTAAACAAAAGGTCAACGGTATATAGCAGTGAATAAGCCCCAACACCCCCACCAGCAAGCAACATGACCTGTGTGAAACAAGACTATTACACAAGTCAGCCAAAACAAACTCACCACATAAGAGGTATGGAATATGTTGAGACCTAAATTTTTGGGGTTGAATTTTACTAAATTAAAAATATATATATATAAAACATGGCATATAGTTTAGGGACATTTTTGTTTTATTTTATTGGATGCCAATGAGGGAAAGATTTTTCATATATTTCATTCAGAATTTTCACATATTCAGGTGATATATACTGGGAGTGTATTTTGAACATAAATGACATTTTTTTGGTGGAATATACGAGAAAATGAAAAAAAGAATATTGTGCGAATATGTATATTTCAATGATATATTTAGGACATTATGCGCAAGCGAAATTGGAAATAAAATATGTCAAAAAGGTTTAATTTTTTCCACTATAAAAGGGTGTTGTTCGGGTACGGACGGGAGGTTTTTTTTTTTTTTTTTGGGGGGATTCGCTGAAAAAAAAGGAGAGAAATCGAGCACAAATACAAGAGAAAAGAGGGCTGCGTCCGTGGAGGGTTTTACCGAGTGGGGGCTCTCGGTTTTGAATAAAAAGGCCTCTTTTGCTGAAAAGTCAAAGGAAAAGTGAATAGGAGAGAGAAGAGACAGAGAAAAAAAAGTGGGAAGAGACGTGAGGAGACAGGAGGAGAGAGGAAAAATATAAAAAAAAAGAGAGAAGAAGCTGTTCTTGTTCTCCATCCGGGCCTGCTCCACTGTACTCGCCTGTGTTCTCCCTCCACACGCGGCGTTTCTGCTCCGACACCGCACGCCCTAGCGCCGCCGCTGCTCGCTGATTCCTCTTCGCCCACGACGTCGGATCCGCCCACCGCCTTTGCTGCACCGCAACCCAGCCGTGCCGCGACCCGAGCCCGTGTGCCCCGCTCCCAGCGCTGCTGCTCTGTGCCCCAAAATCACGACGCCCCCTTTGCCCGAGCCAAGTTAAGCCGCTTCACCCACGAGCGGTCTGCCCTGCACCGACGCTGTTACCTCTCACCGGAGCTCCGGTGACTTGCCGACGGTGACCCCCCCTCACCGATTTAGGTAGTTTTTCCTTTTATTTATTTATTTTATTTTATCTTTATCGTTTTTGTTATTTTACTTCATGTGTTCTTTTTAGATAGACCTGAGCAGGTGAGCAGGTCTTTAAAATGCTCAATAAAGATACACGGAGAACTTGGCAGGGATGAGAGACCCCAAGTTGCGGCCCTTGTTGCTCTGCCAATAAGTAAAACTAAGGTAGGGGATTAAGGGGCACCTAACATACCACCTAATTCGCAACTGCGCCTAGATATTTTATTTCGTCTAGACTTTAAATGAAATAATTGATCAAGCGGGAATGAAATTGATATTTTGATCTTTAAGACTTAAGATTAATTTATTGATTTTATTAGCGAGATATTATCTCTTGATCTGGAATATATTTTATGATTTTGTGTGGCACATTTTATCTTGATTATTTTATTTATCATGATTGCTTTATTTATCTGAAAATATGTTTGGGTTAGAATATTGCATATTTTAGGGTTGTTTACATATTTATGTTAAACATTCTATTTATCGCGAATTGATATGAACTTGAGAGAGTTCGAATTAGGTCTGGGCTTAACAATTCATTAGCAAAATCTTAGTGATTCACCTCGAAAATTTGGTCGCGATAGAACAAAACATAAGCGATTTCAATAGCCAAAATAAAAATTGTGCCCTTTTTCCCAACAGTAACCAACTTGGCTTATCATTAATCTATTGCTTTATTTCCACATTGTAGCAAACATCTCACATGTCATGTCACTCGTGTTAAGCCATTTACGAATAATCAACGCTTGGTCTTTTCGACTTTGTTATAAAGAACCTTTATTAAAGGTGGACTTGAGAGGGAGGGACACCCCACTAACTAATGTCTATTCAAATTATTACATATTTAATTATGGGATTCTAGTGATAATGTATGGTTGCTTTCCTCGAAATAGAGCTTTTAATAAGGATCTCATGGAAAATAAAAATATAAACCAGCATCTCTGAATGTTAAGGTGCTTCACCTTTTTTTGCTTTGAGTTGTGTAAGGAAAAGTATGATAAAAATAATCAATGCTTTTGTCTTATTACCTTTTTTAATAAAGCATATTTATTAAAGAAGGACTAGAGAGAGAAATGGGATCAAGATATTCAACTTTTTCATCTTTTTTGGCTTTTGTATAAAGCGTCTTTATTAAAGGTAGACTTGAGAGGAAGATAGGACACTCCACTATCTAATGTCCATTCAAATTATTGCATCTTTAATCATATGATTTCTAGTGATAGTGCGTGGCTGCTTTCTTAGAAATAATAAGTTTAATAAGGACATCATTGAAAGTGAAAGTATTAAATAAGATTTCTAATTGTGAAGGTGCTTTACATTTTCTTACTTCTTAGGAGGAACTATGATCAAAACAATCAATGCTTGTCTTTTTACCCTGTTAAATAAAGTATCTTTATTAAAGAAGGAATTGAGAGAGAAAATGGATCAAGATGATCAATGCTTTTGCCTTTTTAACTTTTTTATAAAGTGTATTTATTAAATGTGGACTTGAAAGGAAGATGGGACACTCCACCATCTAACGTCCATTCAAATTTTGCACCTTTAATCATGGGATCCCTAGTGATAATGCATGGTTGCTTTCTTAGAAATGATAACTTTAATAAGGACAAAATGGAAAGCCAAAGTATACACTAAGATCTTTGAATGTTAAGGCGCTTTACCTTTTCCTTTTTTACTGCTTTTTGCTTTGAGTTGCGTAAGGAACCAGTACTATTAAATCCAAATCTTAGTATCCACTTTTGTGCCATTTTGCATACCTCTGCCTTTTGATTCATTGATTTGCTATTAATTGCTATGTAGAGACCTCGTTCATGTCGTAAATTAGATATCATTGATATATTTCTTCTAATGACATAATCAATTGGAAACTTCTATTTTTGTTCACTTTAAATTTCACAGTAACATAAATTTCTAAATTAGCAACAAGGAGAACACTCAATTAAATGTGAAACAACCGTGTAATGTATGTATATTGAATAGCAAATTTTGATAATGTGCTACCTATTGATATGTTAGACTTGCATAACTTAGACCTTTATATCTAGTTAATTTTGAACTTTAGTTCAAATTAAGTCTTGCATTTTCATGTATTATCTTTCAAATTTTCACACATTTGTTGACAAAAAGCCCTTCAAATCATCCCTTTAAGTGAAAAAAAGAACTCAGTTAATAAGGAAAATTTGAAATTGTTTAACTTTTTCCACCAGCCATAATTGTAAGATTATAATTTCAAATTAATTGTTAATCTTTATGTGTGTATATATATTATGACTACTTAAAAAATTTATGACTAATTTCCAACCAAAAAAAAGAAATGGTATGACCAAAAAAAAAAAATGTCAACCTGAATAGTCTCGCATTTCCACTCTTTTAACGCATTCTTCCACATTTAGGAATTAGGGATATTTTTTAGATAGGACCATGGAATTTTGTGAACCAGATTGATGCATGACCCGACTTAAAATTTTATGCAAGAATTTTAAGCCATCAATGTGATTTTTTTAATGAGGCCTCTGCATGCATGCAAAGTCTTGGCCCATTTCAGTTCTGAAGGTTAGGTTAGAAAGCCCTGTTGAAGCCCGACCCCTCTCTCTTTCTCGGAATAGCATGGAATCATACCATGCTTGGGCATGATTCCTTGCCATCTCGGACGACTTGAAGCAAAGTAAGAATCAGGGCATTCGTCGAAGGTGGGGACTCCATCGGTCCAGATTTTCCATCAATTGATCATAATACCAGGGACGTTTTCTTTGCCAATTGAAAGAAGCACCGTTCAGCTTTGGGTGCGTTTGTTTGCGTTTGTTTTAAAAATTGTTAGGGGGAGCAGAAATAGAAAAAAGTGTTTCGTTCCGGGAACAATTTTTGAACAAAAAAAAACGCGTTTGGTAAACTTGTTCCGGGAATAAAAATAAACAGAAACATGTTTGGTAAATTTGGATAATTTTTTTATTTTTTATATTTTTTATATTTTTTATATTTTTATATTTTTATATTTTTTCTTTTTTCTTTTTCATTTTTTCTTTTTTCTTCTTTTGGCCGGCGATCGGCCGGCGAGCCTCGACCTCGCCTTGATCGCGAGGCCGAGCTCGCCGTGGCTAGGCGAGGCCGTCGGCCCTCGTTGGCCGGTCGCCGGCCATGGCCGAGGTCGGCGACCGGCCAAAAGAAAAAAGAACAAGAAAAAAGTGTTTCTCAAAAGTGTTTCGAAACAAAAACACAAAATTTGTGTTTCTTGTTTCTGTTTTTTTTTTTTTGTTCCCAGGAACAAAAGAACAAAAAATGAATAAAACGCACTCAAATGTGTTTCTGTTCCTTTTTTGTTCCTAGGAAAAAAAAACAGAAAAAGTATTTAAAAACAGAAAAAAGAAGCATAAACAAACGGGCCCTTTGTGTCCAAGGGATACTCATGGAGACTCTTCCATTTTGAAGAAGAAAAGGCAGAGATTCTGGTATATTGGGAAGAATCTAGAGGTAAAAGAAGGAGAAGATCGAGAACTTCCTCTAAATCATTAATTTAACGTCTAATTAGTGTCCTTTGCATTCTTGGTATATCAAACACTTGTCTCATATAAGTTTATCGCCCATAGAGACTAAGAACTTTTTTTAAATCACGACCAACAATGAATAGAACCAAAACAACACAGAGCCTGATTTGTGACCAGGGTTGGGCCTAGCCCGTGATCGAGACATGCCCAGTTCATTGCCGACATGCAGCCTAGTTTGCTAGTGGGCCTAACTTGATCAATGTCTGGAACTTTCTTATCTCACCATTCCTCTATATTAATTGTTACAACACTTTTATCTTCTTTGTCTTTCAATTAATTTTTTTCATATCACTATGCAGCTAGTCCATATTGCTATGTCTTGATATACTAAGATCCCCTTGCTGGGGAGTGAAATTAAATGATAGGGAGCCATAACTTTGAAACCACATGTCAATCTAGGTTAATCTCATTTAATAAAATGCTAAAACCATGCCTATCTTCAACTGAATTCATGTACGTATTAACTAGCCTTTCAAATGTTTCACAATTTAATTGTATTGCATGCTTAATTTAAATTAGTGATTGCATTTTTGTATAATTCTATGATATTATAATATCTTCAAAGCACTCTCACTGAATAATAATAGGCAAAAAGAAGAGTTCCCTTTATATTTGAAAATTGTGAGGCGTACATGACCGATGGAGTAATGCTCATAGATTTTCCGCCACCCTTTCCATAGCAAAAACATGTCATTGTTCCGCATTTCTAGTTATACAATACAGGTTGAATCGGCCAGAACCTAGAGAAGCATTGAGTTGGAGAGATCCTTTCCACACCTTCTAAGGAACTTCTTGGAATTAATTCTCTATTACAAAATTTTTTTAGTGATAGTTGCTTCATTTCACGATTGTTAAGCTAGAGAATCCAAACCACACTTTACACGTTGATTAGGGCATTGGTGATATAGCCCAGCTCATGATTAATCCAACTGTTGACATAAATTTATCTTTATCGCATGGTCAAGAAGCCTTATCATCCAATGGTTGAGATCAATTTTTTTTTTTTATTTGATTGGAGATTGTGCACATAACTTGGAGCGACTAGTGGGGTTGCATGATGGATGCTTTGAATTGATAGACTAACCAGTGACTACTTTGCCCAAATGTGCTGGCTCTTGCTCAACGGCACACACTGTGATAAAGCGACATGTGGAAGTTGCTTCACATGAGAACTTTAGGCCAGTTCCGGGAGAGCTAGCAACTAATTTGATTATCAAATGAAATAAGTAGACCACTAGTCTTGAATTCCATCTATTAGTATTTCCATTTATTAGTTAAACCATGAAAATAAAACAGACGAATGTGCTACCAGATATAGTTATATCACAGATGTAAAATTTATAAAAAATAAAAATAAAAATGTGCAGTTAAGCAATGCATAAGTACAATCTAATTCAAACTTTCGAGTGGTATTACCAATTCCTAAAATTTGTTTTAAAAGATTATCAATTACTTCCAATCATCTCCTCCATTTTCACTGAATAGGATATAATGTGGCATTTCCAAAAAAAATTTATGTCGGTTGAGATTGATAAGGCACCAAGCAAATGCTAATGTGGTGCCCAAAATAGCTATTGTAAAAAAAAAAAAACAACTAAACTAGCAGTGCCATCACCACCCTTACTACGGTGTCAAGCACAAACGCCTTACCGGGCTACAAAGAGGATTACCTTTTTCTTTTTCTTTTTTTTTTTTTTTTTTCGGTTTGAATGACCAAGATCACTTGCTCTTGCCTTTACGTGGTGGTGACGCACCAATAAACACAAGGACCTAGGACCAGCCAAACCTCACGTGTCTGACTCTCGTCACTAGTGCGCTACCACTACACGAGGGCGAACGGTGGCTATGGTCCACCCTCACCGTTGCCTAGATCTAGGCAAGGGTTTGGTTACACTTTGCCTATGTTAAGGGATAATTAACGAAACAAGATGGTAATAAAAATCGATGTTTCATTAGCAAAAGCATCAAAATTCCATTATTAAAAATTGACGCCGAGATAAAGTTAGAATCTACCTATTTTTGAAAGTAGAAAATGGAGGATAGAAGAAACTATTAAATTTTGCTATCAAGAAGATTCTGCATAAATAACTTGCCTGCCTTTTCCACATCCGGATGGCATGAATATTCCAACAAATGTAAAAAAGCTACCAAGAGAAAGGAATTGACATTCTTAGTGCTTTCATGTTTCTTCTTGATTGATAGCATGTACAGACAAATGTAAAATCAGTCGAGCACTTCTCAGATAATCATCAACCCAAGACCAGGCAACTCATGAGAGCTCGACTTAGTTTCACTCCAAGTACGTCTTCGCATATGCTCGTCGGATAGGTAGTAATTTTACCAACATGACTAGCATGATAACGAAATCTTTCTTGCGAGCACAAGTTGGCTATTATAAATGAATTCTCTTTTTAATATGTAAGGATATGAGAAATTATGGTTTGCAAGGACGTCAATGAACTTGTGTCATATAATATATATGTCAAATTCACCGGTTGAACGGAGGAGCAAAAGTCTTCTGATCCAATGAAGATTCCACCAAGGTCCAAAGAAAGACTATAACCTAATCAACCAATGATTGAGGGACCCAATGAGAAATGAGCCCCTTTTAAACCCGACTCAATTCCTAGGTTTCTGTATTCTAAACAAGAGAGAATTGAAGGGAAAGACGGTGACCCCGTCGTCATGTCCACGACACCGACAATCGCAGTCCTTCTCTTAGTACTTTCACGATGTATATGTATCATTAGAAGTGATCCGGACTTGACTTCTGCCTGCAAGGTGTGCGATGGAGGACAATACTATGAATGGGACAATTATTCCTTGGCATGGGACAGCGTCCTGGTCGATCTGAGGTTTGTCAACCCGCAAAATGGTTTTGACTACCACACCCATGCTTCTTTCCACCACGCCATGTGCTTCGGCCACACTGCATGCAAAGATGCACTCATGCTCACAGAATATATTAGTTGCATGGATTTCACCTACAAGGAAATCAAGAGAGTGTGCCCGTATGGTATTGGATTACAATTTCAGCTTTGTGATTGTGTACCTAGGTACCAGCAATATAAACTCAGGGAATAACCTAAGCTTGTATTGGAAAAATGTCCAATATCATAATGGTGGCACGTCTATGAGAATCCATAATTCAATAAGGTTTCATTGCAAGAGTAATATAAATGTGAAATGTGAGTGACTTCATTGGCGCCATTGATATTTGTATATGGTTGAATTTATAAATTGTCTATCATTATTGATCAATTTGATCTGACAATGTTTGAGCTTGACCCCACTCAAAATTAGCAATGCTAGATCTTGACAAGTACAAAGTTTTCTCGATTAAATAGAGAATAATAAAAATTCAAAGTGGATAGACATGAATTTCAGACTTTTGTTAAAAATTTCATGAAATGCTAATGTTTATCGTTAAAATGTATTATAGGATTATGGTATAAAGCAATGGACAAATTAGTCAAGATTAGGCTAACAAGCTTGTTGAGCAAAGTATTGGCAAGTTTGAACTTCAATTTGACAAGATACTCAAGTAGCTCAAGCTGGAGCCTGACTCAAAATCAATCAAGTCGTTGTGACTTGCAAAAATCCTGATTAGTCACCCCTCATCTAGAAACTTTTTATTATTAAAGTTAAATTTGACCATGTTATTAGTTTTCTTCAAAAAATGATCCCCCCTTTTTCTATCCCCAACGTAAATTCTGTTCAGTAGTTGAAGGGTGATTCCATCAGTATACAAATTGGGAATTTTAAACTAAATCTCATGTGTGAGCTTAGTACGGGTCTTCTCTCCCTTAATTCGGGTACCCTTCTACATCAACGTGTCTCAAGCTTAAATTTTCAACACTCGACTTCATCTTTGCTCTCTTTCTTAACTAAATTATGAAGGCTATCACCGTGATTGCACCATTACAACACAACGTTCACCTTTACCCTAAGTCTCTTCCGCTAGAGTGAACCATCAAGGTTGCTTGAAAGCCGCATCAGTTGCGAAATTCCTTTTCTGAGATATTCACCAAATATAGATATACACTGGGAGTGAGCTACTAGTTAACCATCGGTGAGGAAGGAGAAAATGATCTTATTAAACTACCTATCTATGATTTCTCGTATGGATCCACACCTCTTGGCAACTCCCCAAAAGAAGTCGAACTTCTGACTCTATAAGACGAGGTATTGACAGCTTCCAACTCCGAGAAGTCGATCAAGCATGAGGCTACCCAAAGTAGACCCCAATCGAAAGGCGCTAGACAAACTGACGGTAAGTGAGATAAAGAAAGTAGATAGCCCTATGCGTAAAACCTTCCACAGTCAACTCATTTGTTTAACGCAAGCAATCAACATATTGGGAAATGCCAGAATATTATATCATTTGTTGGAAATTCACAGCTTCTCCTAGGGAGATTGCAAAAAAGGAGCTTAAATTTGAGCTTATCAATATATTCAGTTAAATCAGCTTTCACTAAAAATTTAAGCCTTAGTGTTATGGGTGAATCATCATATCTTAACTACTCCACACATTTTCTAACACATCTTATAGATGCATCTCAATAATGCTTAATCTCTTATCAAACTCGTCATGGTTATATGCAAATATTCATGTTACTTATCTTTTTACTCACTGCGTCATATTGATCCATACAATAACTCCTCCACTTTGTAAGTATTAAATACGGTAAATAATCAATATGAATGATATCTTAACTACATATCCTAATTCTAAGGATGAGAAATAGCAATATGCATTTTATTCTACCATGATATGCGTTCTAATATAATGACCTTAACATACAATCACTAAATGGCAATGCGAACGATGACATGACATATGTGGTGACATAGACAATGACAGGGCGCATGACGTGGCACAATGGTATGCATGATGATGTGGCATAAAGATGTGGCACGATGGCATGGCATAATGATGCGGTTAAAAACTATGTGACATGCACATGACATAACGTAGTAGATAATAATGAAATTAAAACTATATAACATGCACATGACATTTTTGGTATCTTTTTATTAAAATTTGTGATTTAAAAAATGCTCTAATGTAAACATGCAATTTGTACTAAGAAAAGGAATCTAACCCATTCTTAGATTTCATAACACAGTAGTTGTTTGAACTTGGGATGGGATCTCACCTAACCCACATGCACAATTCACTGAAATTTTAAATTAATAAATTGCAATTATCAGAAAAATAACCCATCGTCTCACAGGATAAATTAAAGGTTATCACAATTTTCGAGCACAACAGTTAGCCAATATTAAGTCAAAGAAATTAAAAAAATGATCTAAGATCTTTACGGATTAAATTAGTAATTAAATTAACTATCATCAACAATGCCTTAACTGGATGATGCATAAAATCCCAAATATTGCAATAAGATAAGGTAATCGATTCGAATTAGCGATAAAAATTTTAAATCAAATCGGACAAAATCGTCACCTAATTTGGACTATCGTAATCTTTACCGGAATCGGACCGGATCAGGGCTCGCCGGAGCAAGACATGTCTCAGAACAGCAAGGAACACCGAAGGACAGCATAAAAATTCGCAGCATAGCAGGAGCTATCACCA
Source organism: Eucalyptus cladocalyx (assembly GCA_017140615.1). Taxonomy (NCBI): domain Eukaryota; kingdom Viridiplantae; phylum Streptophyta; class Magnoliopsida; order Myrtales; family Myrtaceae; genus Eucalyptus; species Eucalyptus cladocalyx. The sequence continues at coordinate 20,618,854 of CM029522.1, forward strand.
ACCAGAGACAGCAACAAGTCTTCTGGAGGTCCAAGTGGCAGCGTGAAGAAGTAACACCACCGCGAACCTGCAAAACACGGAATTGATTTGGCTCAAGTATGCTCGTTGCCCTCGCCTTCTCTTTTTCTTGTGTCTTTCTCCTAGGAAGTCTCGGGGTTGGACGCCAACTCGACTGAAGAAAACCTGCAACAAGAAAGATACAGTTGTGGCGGCTAGGCAAGGACGATCTCAAACGTCGGGGATCTCGGCGTGATGTGGAGGCTTGCGGCACGTTAGATATCCACCGGGATCATTGGGGATTCGCTGGAGGATCTGCAAAACACAAAGAAAACAGAGCAAGCTCGAGGTGCTGGTGCAGTAGCGTTGCATCGCAGTGGCACGTCTCGGTGTGTAGATCGTTTTGCTGCTCGAATCTCGGCCACAGTGGTGGTCGTGCTTGCTCGAGGTGACGCTTGACAAGGTGTGACGCCGGGGTGACTGTTGATGAAACGCGACCACGGTGGTGGTGGAATACACATATGGCTAGCTCGCATGGCGCAACAGCGAGGTGTCAGCGTCAGGATCTCGGACAGGGAGCGACGTCAACCTAGTTGAGGTGGTCACCAGAGACGACGGGATGCTCGCTTGCAAATCCAGCGTCCACACTGGGTGGTCGATGAAAAACGAGTTGGAGCAGGGGCAGTCACAGTGAGATTGCTAGGATAAGCTTGGCGGCAACTCATCCGGTTTGCTGGAGCGGTGGCTATGGTGCTAAGCAGTCGGGCTAGGTGAACTCTGCTGTGCTTTCTGTCCTCTACCCCGACCTTCTCTACGCCCCCTCTCTCTTTGCTCTTTCCTCTCTTTTGTCCTCGAGCCAATGTCCAAAGGAAGGAGAAGAAAAGGGATGAGCAGGCCGGGCCGGAACAAGAAGAGATGGGCCGGCCCGCACGGGGGAAGAGAATTAGTGGATGGCTTTTTTCTGATTCTGTCAAGCGACGGTGAAGCTTTTCCTTTTGGCCACAGAACATCGAAATATTCGTGCTGTGAGCTGTACATCCAGTTAAATTATTCATTTGTAAATAATGTGGATTTGGACTTAATCTAAGTATGGGAAATACTCAGTGTATGGGATATTGTTTTACTTATCTAATTATTAATATATTATTTCTTTATTGGTTCTCTGCGACGATCTTTAGGATCGAATCATATAAATTCCTTGTGTCATTGATTGTTTCTCATTTATTGCTTTGGCAATTTTCATATTGATTTGCTTTCAAGATCTTGTTAATTTCCACGTTAATTTCACTAACAGTAAAACTTGGACAGATTCGGAAGCAACTAATATTGTAGGATGGACCATATGATTCTTGATCATAAAGAGTATCCAACCTATTTCATGCCTATCGAACCATATACTACAAAAGCATAGAGAAGGATGAGTGAATCAAGGAAGTTGTGAATTTATTGGCTGATAATATTCAAGAGAGAAGACGATGGAATAATCAAGGATGTTGTCACCTATTTCATCAACATTTGCACCGATGTAATGATATAAGAGTAGCGGCCCAACCTATGGAATTGACCCCTTTATATATCGCCGAAACTAGTCTCAAACTTACATAAATTTTTTTTTTCTTGAGACATACATATCACGTATATAAATGTTATGTTGACATTTCAAGGGGTCGTAGGCATCATTATGGGGCTCCTTTCTCTATGCATCATGGCGATTGTATCTCAGGCACGACCATGCTGAACAGAATCTGCAATGGACAGCAGCATTCCCTTTATGGTCTGTATGGAAAATGCAGTGAATGTGGTCCTAGATGACTTGAGCACTAACACGGCAACTCATGGATACAGCTACTATAGCTCGTCTCTTGATTCCAACCTTCAATGTTGCGGGCATGGAGCATGTAATGGGGTGCTTGGACAGCAAGACTGCACCATATGCATCAATTCTATGAGACAGCAACTCTTTCAAGAGTAAAGCTACTCTATCAACGCTCAAATTCAACTCTAGGATTGCAGAGCTAGGTGTGAGATGTATTCTTTCATCGAATGATGGTTGGTGTGAGAGTTGTTCATTCACTAGATGATGGAGTATTGCCTCCATGTAAGAGACAGTGTCTAATGTAAAATAATATCAAAATATTTATGATGACAAAATTGTCCTCCTTAGTGAATCGGACCATTATACATGCATAACTTTTTGAATCAGTGATGATGATGAGGAACCGGAATATTTGAAGCATAAACTCCTAAACATCAATTATGTATCCTAAGTCAATGAGGATATTTGATGATGACTCCTCTACTTAATTTATCCTTGTAAGATGTGTAGATAACTCTCAAGGATTTTTAAATAGTAGAACAATCGGGATCTAATATCTTAAAAAGCATGAAGCCTTATGGTCAATTCCTAATTGATGCCACAATCACATTGGAGGTCATTTCATAAGTTAGGGGCTTAGATTCAATTATTCATCGGATATGACTCCATGAAGAGAGTGAATGGACTATTTATGGAGAATACGCGAAGAACTTGCTAATGCTATTAGAGCTAGATTGTTAGTTGTGGGATCCAACTACTTTAGGAGTATTTCTACAACAACAGTTAAGCATCTTTTAGTCCTCCTCTCCTTCAATTAGTTCAATTTGTGGCTCTTCTTCTTGGAGTTTGGCTATTTGAATCGGATGTCGGTAATTATGTGGACAAGAGTTTATGCGACTTTACACGGAGTAGAGATTGGTCGAAGTCAGGAAAGATGAACAGTACATGAAGCGAAGGAAGAGGAGATGAATACAACCTAAAGAAAAGGAAAAAAAAAAAGAAGAAGAAGAAAAAGAAAAGAGAAAAGAAATCATAAAGATAAAAAAAATAAAAAAAAAAAGACGTCTTTTCAGCGAAGGCGGGACGTCTACATCGGCATTTTTATGCTAAAATTGCTCAAAAGGATTACATAAGAGTTTTGCATATAGATTTGGGGCCACATTGCTCAAAAGGATTACATAACAAGCTTGCAAGGCCGGCGTCCATGCTGTGTGGCTGACGAAAAACGAGTTGGAGCAGGGGCGAGTCACAGCGAGGTTGCCAGGATAAGCTTGGCGGCAGCTTTGTTACTGCAGCGGCTATGGCGTTGAGCTGGCGTCGGGGGGGAAAGGCGGCAACTCGTCCGTTTTGCTGGAGCGGTGGCTATGGTGCTAAGCGGTCGAGCTTGGTGAACTCTACCGTGGGGACGCCTTGATGGTGGAGATCTGAGGCGTGTCACGGTCCCGATCAGCGTCGAAAAACCTGAGGCTCGCAGCGTCGGAAATCCTGAAGCTCGCTGTCGCTGAGAGTGTCGCCGGATTTCACTGCATATGCTGGTGGGGCGTCGGTTTTTTCTTTCTTTTGTTCTCAGACCATTGTCCAAAGGAAGGAGGAAAAAGGGATGGGCGGGCCGGGCCGGAAGAAAAAGAGATGGGCCGGTCCACACGGGGAAGAGAAATGGTGCATGGGTTTTCTCTGATTCTTTCAAGCGGCAGCGAAGCTCTTTCTTTAGGCCACAAAACATCGAGAGGTTCGTGCTGTGAGCTGTACATCGAATTGAATTATTTATTTGTAAATAATGTGGATTTGGACTTAATCTAAGCATGGGAAACAATCGAGTGTATGAGATATTGTAAATTTAATTTTTTGATTATTAATAGATTATTTGCGGTTGACTCTCCCTATGGAGTAAATACCAATACTTAGATTAAATCATTTAAATTTCTTACGTTCTTGATTGTTCTTCATTAATTGCTCTGGCTTCACATTGATTTGATTCCAAGATCCTGTCAAATTTTTGCATTAATTTCACTAACAGTAAAATCAAGATAAATTTAGAAGCAATTGATATTGTAGGGTGGAGCATATTATTCTTGATCATAAGGAGTATCCAACCTATTTCATGTCTATCAAACCATATACTACAAAAGCATAGACAAGGACGAGTGAATCCAGGAAGTTGTGAATCTCTCAGCCAAGAACATTCAAGAGAGAAGATAATTGAATAATCAAGGATGTTGTCCCCTCTTTCATCGACATTTGCATTGATGTAATGATATTAGAGTAGCGGTCCAATCTATGGAGTCGACCCCCTTATATGTAGTCAAAATTGGTCAATTTTTAAACTTATAGAGAAATATTTACTTGAGACATAGACAAATCATGTATATTAACATCATGCTAACGTTTCAAGGGGTCGTAGGCATAATTATGGGGCTCCTTTCTCTATGCACCAATGGTGGGTGGTACCCTAGACTCGACCATGTTAAACGGAATTTGCAACGGACAACGGTATAACCTTTATGGTCCGTATGGAAATACAATGAGTGCGGTTGAATGTGGTCCTAGATGACTTATTGATTGACAACATGCACTTATATTATGTTTGATATATATTGCGATTCCACGTCTCGAAACTACATGATCCAGTTCGAGTCCACTTTATTAAATAAAACTACACATTAACTCTAGCGAAGATTTGATTGATATGAAGATATATATTGCCATAATTTTCAATATATTGTTTTTCTTGCAAAAATTGATATCAACACAAATATTTAGGGTAATATAACAAATATAATCTTAGACCCATGTATCTTGCTAGTTGCTTAATATGGGGGACTTAATACTTGCATGGTGAAGATCGCAACGAAATCGTGAGTAATGAAAACCTCAAACTCAAATTTTGCGCATGAGAATTCTCAACCTCTTCAATGGAGACTTCAGCTCCAATTAGACAAATTTAGTGTCAACATGGCTAGGCCCTAGTTGTCTAAATGAGCTGCAATAGTGCCCAAGTCGAGATCCACTCAACCCCCATACTCAGTGTTCAAAACTCAATTTGCAATCGATTACGTAACATTTCATATAAATATCTGCGTGTGTGGGTGCATGCTTATGGCTAGGGTTGTCTATGCCTAATTTTATAACATTAATTTTTAATTGTCCAATTTCAATTTGAAATGATACTCAAGTATATGTTTGGTTTAGGGAAAAGGAATTTCCCCATTCGACTAGCATGACAAGGGATCATATATTGTGCAAGCACAAGTTGGCTAATATACATAAATTTCCACTTTATAATATATAAGGATACGAGAGTATGGTTTGCTAGGACGTCAACAAACTCAGATTATATAACAAACTCAGATTATGTAATATGTATGTGACAAATTAACCAGTTAGATTGAGGAGCAATACCCTTTTGATCTAATGAAGACTCCACCAAGATTTCTGAAAAATTTGGCACAAATTGTCGCCCCCAGATCATGTCTAATATTAATCATAACGACTAAGAAAGACTCTTAAAACCAAATGAATCAATGACTGAGGATCCTATGAGAAGTGAGCCCTTTTTATACCCAACTCAGTTTGTGTGTTTCCCTATGCTAAGCGCGAGAGAATTAGAGGGGAAGACAGCGATCGCTATCATCATGTCCACATCGCAGAATATCGGGTCCTGCTCATCGTACTTTCACATTGTCTTCTTTGTATCATTAGAAGTGAACTGGACGTGACATTTATGGACAGGGTATGCAAGAGGAGTACACAGAATGGGAACATTATGCTGAGGCAATGGATACCGTCCTGACCCATATGAGTTTCAACACCGTGGAAAAGGGGTTCGACTCCAACACCCATGCTTCTTTCTTCCATGCCGAGTGCTTCGGCCACGGCGCGTGCAACGGTGCGCTGACACATGCCGACTATAGTAGCTGCATGAATTTTGCCCACACGGAAATCAAGAGAGTGTGCCTATACAACATTGGGGCGCAACTTCAGCTTTGCGATTGTAGGCTTAGGTATGAGTAATACGCATTCAGAAATTAATTAGAGTGTTTATTGTCTCATGATGCATCACCTCTAAGAAAATTAATAATTAATAAGATCTCATCATAGTGTGATATGAACATGGAATGAGAGGTGCCGTGACGCCACTAATCTTTATTTTTGTTTGAATTGATTAATTGTCTACAAGAATGGTTCAATTTGATTTGACAATGTTTGAGCTTGACCACACTCAAAATTCACAATAGTAGATCTTGAAGCAACAAGATATTGTTAGGATATGTTTCAAGTTTGGACTCATTAAATGAATCCAACCCAAATTGAATGGGAAAAATTTACCAATTTAATTTTAAATCTATTGTATGGACATTAATTTATAATAAAATTTCCAATCGTACTAATGTATTCATAAATCTTTATGTGAAATTCCAATGTAATTCTTTTAATCATTTGCTGCCATATATTGCTGACAAGACAATTATCCACATCAGCATGCCATGTCGAAAGGCCATCGATCGGACGCTACATCAGGGTCAATTGGCTAGAAGAACTATGTTGGGATTTTGTATAAAGGTTGTTGACACTTAAATTTTGCTTTTTTTTAGGACTTAATTGCATAAAAAATCTCTAGGCACAAAAAAAAAGATAAGGTGAATAATTGTTATTAAAATTCATCGCATGCAGACATTGGGAACATTTGTATTATTATTGTGATTATTAAAAATATTTGAAAAAATTAATTAAATTTAAAATTTGTACCATTTTGAAAAAAATTTCAAAAAATATTATTATTGTAAAAAAAAAAATCAAATATGGCTGGGCCAGGGCTGGGCCTGCCCGGCCCTCCTTTATTTATTCCCTCCTTTCTTTTCCCCCGAGCGGGCCGGCCCACTTTCTCTCTTCCCCAAGCCTGGCCCCAATTTCTTCTTCCTCCTCTCTCCCTCGTCGCTTGTTTTGGACGATGCGTCGGGGACAAAACGGGGGTGTCGCCAGGGAGCTGAGGAGGAAAAGGACAGCGTGCGAGCGAGGACAAAGGGGAATGTCGCGCGGTCTGAGCAGGCTGGCGGCAGCCGGCAACCGTCCTTGGAGGGAGACGAGCTCACAAGGGGGAGAGCTAGGAAGAGAACGGGGAGAGAGAAGAGAGAGAAAGAGAGATCCGGTCAGTTAAACCGGGAGAGAAAGAAGGAGCGAGATCGAGAGGGCCTCTTCTTCGTCTGAAAACAGAAGGAGAGAAAGGGTGAGGGCTGCTTTCTCGAGGGGTTCGACCGAAAACCAGAGAGGGCGAGGGCGCTGCTCGAGAAGGAGACGGTGGAGATCTGCTCGTGGGAGCCAGAGAGAGCGAGAGAGAACCGACTGTGCGCTTGAGATCTTCGGCGGTGGCAGTGTTCCGGCGGCGGAGGAGGTGGACGTCGCGGCGGTGAAAGACCGGAGGTGGGGCTGGTCAAGTGCGTCCTCTCTCTTGCGGCCTCGAGAATCGAACAGAGGGAGATCCGAGCGAGAGTTGAGGAGGAGAGTGAAACTCGAGAGCGAGAAGGAGTTCTTCTAGCGGCTCTGCAACGCCCGAACCCTCTCCGACGACCTTTGGCCGACGCCCTCGAGCACACCATCTTTCGCTTCCAAATCTCTGCGTCGCCGATGAGTCTTCCGAGCCGGAAGATAAGGACGTGAAAGAGGGAGAACATTGGAGAGGGGCGTGGAGGGCAGAATGAATGAGGAAGGGAAATCAAAGATTTTGGGTTGACCTCTTTAGGCGATGGGATTAGTGGGGCGTTGGACTCAAGTTGAAGGTCGGCAAATGTGGGCCGATTTTGGTATTTAGTTGAGCTTGGGCTCAGTATAATTATTTCAAAAGATGGGCTTAGATCATTTTGTAAATGGAGCTTGTTGAAAGCCTGGTTCGCCAAACCCACGAGGCATCAGACGGCAGCCTATTTTTTGATGGGGCCTTAGGGCCCAGCCCGAGTCCCTATTTTTGGAATAAAAAATTATTTTTATTAATTATTTCGAAAATGTAATATATATATAATTAGAAGAATTAAAATTTTAAAATTTCCGAAAAATTCAAAAAAGCTTATGAAAAATAGAATTCCTTGGAAAAAGCTTTAAAATAATCTTTTAGGAAGTCTTCTCTTAAAATTGTGGAAAATCATTGATAAAAAAATCATGCTTAATATTTAAACAAACTCTTTGGGCTTTGCCATAGGATTTCAATGTTTCCTTTTTTTTATACGAATTACCACTTGATTACACGCTTTTCAATATATATAGTTGGTCGTTTGCCCTTAGTCTAGTTAAGAATGATATATTTCTTACTTATTAGCATTAAATGCTCACTTTGCCATGCAATTTATTTGAGGTCCTTGGTTGCTAGTTGCTATAATAATAATTGTGCACCTGCATGATCATTTCACATATTAGGGATAGGTCTAAAATCAATTCAAATTGCCTAATATATATCTTTTTGTGAAATGAACAACATTAGACACCAAAAGGGCACCGACCGAATTAATTAGTGTAATCAAGTCATTGATTCTATGGTCTCAAGCCTATTGTGGAGTTGAAATTGGCATTGCTTTCTATGGTCTCAGGCTTGTCATGGAGTGTACTTCATTGTGCAGTTAATTGACTACATTATAAATTCTCCTGCAAAGATGGACTACATGTTGGCTAGCGATATGTCATCCCTATAGTTTCAAGAGGAGCTACAAGAGGAGTTGCCACCCATCACTCCCAAGCCGAGTGAAGATGTCGCCATCCAACCTAGGGGAATCTTTACCGGATTTGGCCTCGTTAGATCACTCATCACCCTCAGGATTTATCAGACATGAGAATCGTTTGTGGCATGCAAAATGAGAGTTGGTGAAATGAGAGTTGCTCATGAACTGTATAACATCACTAGTAAGTTCCTCCAACCAAAGTGCTTCCTCATCCTATGCTTTTTTCAGATTGGCAATCACTAATTTCTTAATGCAGTGTGTTAGTTACGTTGCTTTTAGTAAATTTCCACGCAAACTATCCACTCCATGACGACAATGCATTCAAACTTCTTTTCAGTTTGACCTTATGACGGTATCAACATGAGCACAAAAAAAAGAGATAATTCAATGACACATGCTCAATATAATAACGTCGTCACAGGATGGAATGATTGTTATTACACTAATTTCATCGGCTTGTAATATTCGGTATTAGCCTCAAAAAGCTTCACGTCTCCTCTGTCCTTTTCTTGCCTTCTTTTGTTTGAAAGGGTAAGCAATCATTCACAAATTTCGGACAAGCCTCTCTCGTTCCGATGTAGTAATAGCTTTGCTATTCAATGACTCTTTGCCCTCATAAACTTTGATGGGTGATCTATCATTGCATAGCTTAAATGTTATTCTCTAAATTGTCCCATCTAGTAACGAGTGTAATTAGTTGATGATTTATCTTGTCAAATTTGATTTGTTAATCACGTGCTCTACTATTCTAGGGGTTGAATTAATTATCTTGGGTTTGCTTTGCTTCATGGTTATTGATATCCATATTATGTGCTGTTCATTCTGTTCCAACGCGGGGTAGGAAATTGGTGAGCTCCGAAAACTCACTCCTAGGCAACTTCTTCGTTGATGATGGGACATCTGTTGCATTTGTTTTTGTATACATGTATCTTATGACGGTAGATTAGCATAGGGACTCTGGAAATACAAATCATGGAGATTTGAGGTAGTGTCTTTGTGGATTTTCAACACTAAATGTGGGGAAGAAAAAAGACATAGTTACATGGAGGTACCAAGTCACAAGTAGTGATAAGCACATAGGGTGCGTTTGGCTGGCACTTGTTTCTATTCCCAGGAACATAAACGCGTTTAGGTGTGTTTCTATTCCTTTTTTGTTCTTTTGTTCCTAGAAACAAAAAGGGAACAGAAATAAGAAACAAGAAATTCTTGTTTCTTATTTCTGAAACACATTTGAAGAACAAAAAAAAAACAAAAAAGGAACAGAAGAATCGTGTTCTCCTTCGAGCCTCTCCTCCTGCAAGCGTCTCCACTGTCGTCTTCTCCGGCGCCTCCCACTCTCCGGCGCCGATAGCCGCTGCGAGCGTCTCCACCTGCGAGCGGGTGACGGAGCTGGGTCACGGGTTGCTGGGTGGCGGTGGCGGCTGCGATGCGGGGCTCGGCCGTGGGGTCTCGAGCGGCGGACGTCTAGGAGTGGAGCGGCGAGGATGGCCGGTCGAGTCGTGGGCCGGCGCGGGGTCGACAATCGAGCGGATCTCGAAGTCGTGGGTCACGGCGCGGTGAGATCTGATGCTGCGGTGGCGAATGGAGGCTCGAGACCTGCAGATGCGTCGATCGGGCGTGAGGCGAAGGGGCGGTCGTCGATGCAGTGGTGGCGAGGAGGCGTCGAGCGCGGTCGCTGATGCGGTGGAGGAAGATGACGGTGTGGCTCGGGTCACCGTCGGCCCGGCGTGGCGAGGCCGACCTCACGCCCGGGCGGGCGAGCTCGATCTTGCGCGGATCCGGTGAGGTTGAGCTCGCCCGGCGGCCGGCGACGCCGAGCCTCGCCCGGGGCCGGCAAGCCTCGGCGTGGCCGGGCGAGGCCTCCGGCCCTCGTCGGCGGTCGTCGGCCATGGCCGAGGCCGGCGACCGGCCAAAAGAAGAAAAAAAGGAAAAATAAATAATAAAAAAATAAGAAAGAAAATAGAAAAAAGGAATAATAAATAATAAAAATAAGAAATAAAATAGAAAATAAAATTAAAAATATTAAAAAATTAAAAGAAATAAAAAAATTATACAAACTTACCAAACGTATTTCTATTTTTTTTATATTTCTGGAACAGATTTACCAAACGCGTTTTTTTGTTCAAAAATTGTTCCCTAGAACATAAACACTTTTTTTTTTATTATTTATGTTCCCAGAAACAATTTTTAAACAGAAACGTTACCAAACGCACCCATAGTTAACTTTTTGCTTCTCCTAAATATGTTGCTTAATGAATCCATCCCAAATACTTTGCACATTTACATGTTTGAATGATTGAGCTATGAAATTATATAAGTGAAATGAGAAATCCAAAGATAAAATTGGAGGGCAAGGAGCAAGAAGGTAATGATTTGAAGTTGAAGAAATCCAAGGATAAATTTATCCGTTTGAAAGTGCTCAAGGATGAAAGAAATTAATAGCTAACATCATTTTCTAATACATGTTATAATGAGTATCAATTTAGTATTCTATTGGATAATATATAAACACAATATAGATGAAAAAAAATCTCTAACAAGTGCACATCAAACACTAAAGCGGTCATGGTATTGTAAGTGCTAGCAACCATAATTAAGCTCTAGGTATACCGGTGATGATTTAAGCTCAAGATCTTACCAGACAATTCATATAAGATGCAGGATCACCATTTTGAAAAAGTAACGAGAGGTCTTGGAAGTGTAAGACCATAAAAAAACGAACTCAGAGTGGCTCAATTTGCATAGAGACTACTTCCCATTTCTATAATAATAGAAATAGTAAAGCTGCTCCTTCCACGTTAGGGGACTTTCTTGTGATATCATATCATTTGGCAGCATGGCCGAGGGCAAAGGGGTGACTAGGGCCCTGTTTATTTGTATTCTTTTCTTTTGTTCATGAATACAATTTCAATTTTTTTGTTTCGAGGAACAAAAAAATAATATAAACGTGTTTGTTTGCATTTTTGTTTCAAATCTATTTTTTTTTTTGTTCCCTGAACAAATTTGGAATAGAAACAAGAAACAAGAAAAAATTGTTTCTTATTTCTAGAACACTTTCAAGAAACAATTTTTTTCTCTTCTATTTTTTTCTTTTCTTTCTCTTTTTCTTCTTTTCTTCTTTTTTTTTCTTTGGCCGGCAACCTCGCTGGAGCGTTGCCATCCCTTGGCGAGGCCGAGCGTCACCGGCCCCTGGCAAGGCTCAGCCTTGCTGGATCTAAGCGAGCTCGAGCTCGCCTCGGAAGAAAAAAGAAAAAAGAAAAAAAGAAAAATAAAAAATAAAATAAAAATATCTAAAAATTTTAAAAAACAAAAAAATTATACAAGTTTACCAAACGTATTTCTTTTTTTTTCTATTTCGGGAACAAATTTACTAAACACATTCTTTTGTTCAAAAATTATTCACCGGAACATAAATAATTTTTTCTATTTCTATTTCCCGTAACAAGTTTTGAAACAAAAACGTTACCAAACGCACCCTAAATTTGTATAATTTTTTTGTTTTTTTTTTTTTTTAATGTTTTAAAATTTTTATTTTATTTTTCCTATTCGGCCAGTGATGCTCCGGCAAAGTCATCGGCAAAAGAAAAAAGAAGAATACAAGAAGTAAAAAAGAAAGAAAAAAGAGAGAGAAAAATTGTTTCTCGAAAGTGTTCCAAAAACAAAAAAACAAGTTTTTCTTATTTCTTGTTTCTGTTCCAAATTTGTTTCCAGGAACAAAAAAATAGATTTGGAACAAAAACGCAAACAAATACGTTTTTGTTATTTTTTTATTCCTCGGAACAAAAAAAAGAAATTGTGTTCATGAACAAAAGAAAAGAACACAAACAAACAGGGCCTTACCAAACGTGTTTAATTCTTTTTTTTCTATTATGAGAACAAAATACCAAACGCATTATTCTGTTCAAAAATTGTGCCTAAGAACAGAAATAGTTTTCTCTATTTCTGTTTCCTAGAACAATGTGTAAACAAAAGCATTGCGTTACCAAACGCACCCTAGAAATCCATTTTCCACAATGGAACTATGGGGAATTCAATCTTCATTTATTTCGCGAAAAATAACTTTCAAAAAAATATTTTTCAGATTTTCTAACATTCGTTTTATAAAAATGAACTAGATGGTGAAAATATTTTTGTCAATGAAAAAAAATCTTCTAAAGTAAAGGAAAATGTTTTTCACTTTTTAAGTTTAGGAAAATATTTTCCTCACTCGTTACCCTTATGATCCTTCCTATCTTTCTTTTTTATTTTATTTTTTAAATGAAAATTTTAATTATTTTTTTTTTCTTTTTCCTTGTATCTTGGCCAATTGTCAGTGGCTAGCCATAGGCAAGCTTAGGGCTTGCCAAATTGGCAAGCTAGGCTCACCGCTCACCGATCAAGCAAGCTTTTGTTGAGCAGCAAGCTTGCTCGTCGATCTAGCGAGACCTAAGGCCTTGAGTTCAAGCCTCTCCAGGTCGATGAGCATGAGCCTTTGGCTCACTAGCTTGCCGATCTGGTGAGGCTGAAGGCCTCAAGCTTTTCAGCTGTCACTATGGCCATGATGATCAACTAAAGAAGAAGGAGAAGGAAAAGAAAAAAAAATACAATGAAAAAATATAAAAATAAAAAAAAAAAATAGAAAGAAAATGAAAATAAAAAATTGAAATTTTGATTTTTTTTTAAAATTGTTAAAATGAGTGCACAAAGAGAAATCAAATTGAATTTTCCAAATCGAATGGTGGAAAATATTTTCTAATTCATTTTTAAGTTCCAAGCAAACACTGGAAATTATTATCATTTTCCTGGAAAATTATTTCCTAGAAAATATTTTCCAAAAAAGCAATATTTTTTTATGAAACGAACGAAGTCTTAGTAGATGTTGGTGTAAAAAATTGTTTAATTGACTAACCATGAATAGATATTTGCTTTGCCATGTGTGTGACATCCAGATTTTTGGGTTCTGACTTTGATTAGATAAATTGGGCATTTCATAGGCGCGATTATAATGCTTTTCTCTGAGTTGGCCACGCACTAGATAACTAGACTAGCTAGGTGAGTTATTAAGGATTTTAAGATAAATAGACTTGGGAATTCGACCAGAAATCGATTTCTCGACCATGCTCATCTTTAGAGATTATTATGGCACAGTTAAAAATTGAATTAAGATTAGAGATAGGTCGGTTCGATTGAGATGAATGACCGATCGTGGGTGACTCCACTAAATTGGAAAACTCTCGTCAACTGGCACTAATTTGATTTCATTGTCGTTTTGGTACCATGTGTCCATATTTGAATCTTTGAGATTTTCATGACAATTGAGAATCGACAATATGTCGAGTGGGTTTATCGTGGCTCAAAGAAAATCGACTCGAGTCATTTGTCCTAAAAAGTTTTGAAAACTATTTGGTAGCCTAGGTCCCGCTAAATACGCATCCGAGTGAAATTAATTGCTAATCTGAGTCCGATTTCAGAAATTAAAGATTCTATTTTGTCACAATAAAATTTTGGAATGTCGACTCAATCTTAGAAGATTTTTTCTGACAACCGAGACTTTTTGGGAAAAAGGTCAGTTTAGGGCTGTTTTCATTCAATTGAAGTTGGGGATTATGAAATTGAGGAGTATGAGGGATTTTTGGATAAGGAAAATAATCAATTTGATAATGGAAATATCAATTGATTTTTGTGAGAGTTATTTGAGAGAAATTTAAGAGGGAATTTGGATGCAAAATGCAAGTGGGGACCAAGAACTCTAAGTTGAAATTCTTTTGAGAATTTATATGCTTATTTAAAAGAAATTGAGATTAGAATTTTCTATTTGAGAAAATTCTTTTATTTTTGTGATCTTCCCATTTGTTTTCCATTTTTAGCCAAACACCTTTTCCCCCTTTCTCTCTCTCTTTCTTAATGCGAATAATGAATTAGCTATAAAAAAATAATTATATAATTGAAAATCATGACTAATATGAATGGTTTTACAAATGTTTATCAGGATATCATTGATGTGCAAATTCTCTCTACCTCAATAGTCGCTACCCCCTATTGGCCGTCGGTCATTGCTCCTTGTCGGCCACTTACATCGCTAATCGCAAGTCACCGGCTGCCTTTGCCACTCACTGCTATCATCACTAATTATTGGTTGTTAGTCGTCGTTGCCGTCGGCGGTCATTGGTTGTTGCTACCGTTGTGGCTTACCAATCATCGCCGCCGCTCACTAGTCACTGCTGCCACCTGCCACCACTTGCCGATCATCGTTGCCCGCCGTTGCCTCATCGATCGCCGGTTGCCGGTCGTTGGCCACTACTAAGAGAGAGAAATTTTGTGTTGTTATCAAACACATATTTTTAAACCTTCTTCTTCCTTCGGCTCTACACCATGTTCGGTCAAATGGATAATGCACGGCGATTGTTTGATGATATGCCTCATTGAGAATAGCTTCACCGGGAAAATGACGATAAAAGGATACATGAGGACGGGAGAGGCGGGTAAGTCTCTGGATCCATTAGTTACATGCCGTGCAGGGATGATTTCTCTTGGAGTGCGGCAATTTCGTGTTTTGCCAATGAAATGAGCAAATGTTAGTTTCTGGGAAGAATGCATTTGCTTGAAATTCCTGGGACGAGCACATGAAGTAGGAATTGGACAGAAGAGCCATTGGTCTGTTAGCTTATAAGGAGTGGCAATTGCAGAGTGACTTAACCGAAAAATAGCTACTAATGGACAGTCACTTCTCAAAAAATTTGCTCTCGATTGTTGGTTAACTAAGATGGATGACTCACATGAGCCTCTTGATTTGATTAAAGCTACTGAGCTGGCAAATTAGCGTGTCGGAGAGCATGAAGAAGGGAGGGCTACCACGTGGAGGAGTCTCCTGCTCGGCGACAACTTTGTCGTCTCTGCGGTGTGGGCGAGGATGAGGATGAGAGAAATTAGCTCCCTAGGTTTGCTAAGAGAAATTAGCTGGGCAACAACTTTGTCTTCTCTCCGGCGAGGGCTAGGATGAGGATGGGAAGATACGAAGCATTTCTTTTTACGCCAGATCTTTTGCTTCCACAACATCTTCTGCATTTGCTAAGATAAATTAGCTCCCGGGGTTTGACAATTTGCCGTTGATTGGCAAATAATATATCTCTAAAGCACTCTCATTGGATATTATGACATGAAAAGTAGAGTTCCCTTCGTATTATGAAAATTATGAGGTGACCAATGAGTAATGCTTTGTGAATTTCCACCACCCTTTCGATGATGAAAACATATAATTATCACTTGTTATGGCCCATACTGATTCCACCCCCATATTAATGATCATAGAAATCGTAGTTATTAATTAATTAAAGGTCACAGAAATCATATTGTTAATTAACTCCATTTTGGTTGGTCTATTTTAGTGGTGCCTATCCCCGATCTTATCTTAACGAGACATTCCCCAAAAGCTATCTCATCTTAAGAGCATATATCATCATTAGATAATGGGACAATAATGTGATTACTAATATACTTTATTGCTTCTTGACAAAAAGAATCATTATATATATATTGATTGTGCCACCGAAGGCTCTAGAATTACGTATTAATATCTAAAAAATACATATGGTATATCAAAAATGATTTAAATAAAAAAATCGGCATTCTAATGTATATGTGAATGTGACTATTTCAATATATTATATTCATGACATAAACTAGTGGACATTTCGAGGTCTCATTTGAATGACCTTGGAAATGATTGGATGATAAAATGAAAGTCCGAATTTGGAACAATGTGCTACTTCCCCAAGAATTCGATGTTTATTGACTCACTTGGGCCGGATCCAAACATGGGCCAACTCCGGTCTTACGGGCTTCGCCCAAGACAAGCACAGGCTCTTATCTCAACCTTTTCAAACTCAAATGTAAAGGAAGCCCAATCTGTCAAAATCGAATTAAGCTCAAACTCATGTAGATCAAACTCAGCCCATATTCACCTAGACAAAGCAAACCCAAATTTTCTAGAACCGAACAAATTAATTAAACCAAGCTAAGCCCAAGCTCATTAAACCCATTCAAGCCTGAAGTTTATTAAACCTAATTAAACCCATCTTATTATTTTTTCTTCATTTTCCATTTGCTAACTAATAATACTTTTATTTCTCCCATGGTCTTCTTCTTGTCGCCTTCCTCACCACCACACAAGAAATACACAAAAACAAAATCAGACCTCTCCATACCATCACATCAACAGTCAAGGCTTATCATTTAGAGATCACCAAAATATCGAACGTATACACATGATTGTCGATCTCACAAGACCCATGCTATTGGCTATTACCTTCGGTCACAATGGAGGCGACCTCAAAGCCTAGAGAAATCCTCGATGCCTAAGAATCCTCCTCTCCAACAAAGATCATTTCTGACCCTAAAAAGAATGCTCCCCCTTGAGCGTTTGAACCATTCATCCAAAAAGAAAAGTAGTGAATTTGGACGTGGGCTGAAGGTGCATTGGACCAAGCCGATTTAAAAATCCCCTTGCCTTTTCATTATTTATTTTGACGGGTGTATTAAGATTAAGGTGTCAATAACTTAAAGTAATCTCTATTAAATTCAATCATGAGAGAATCATTTGGATGGGGCATGTAGATGCTTGCTTATGCCTTCAAATGGATAGGAGTGAAGTTAAAGACCCGTTGACACCCAAATTTTTGTCGATGTTATAGTTATTCGTTTATTTTACAAAAATATAAAAATGTATGTATACAAAAAGCAAAAAAAATTAATAAATGAATAAAAAATGAGAACGAAAATGAAAAAAATATACATAGATAAATAAATAATTAATTAAAAAACCGAGTCAAATGGGCTGGTGTGTCCGGCCCACCCCTTCAATGAGTTTTCGGCCCCACTAAACTTCTTCTCTTTCGGCCCAATTTTTATCACTTCTTTGAGCCCACGATTTGAGCCCAAAAGGAGAGAAAATCCTACGCCCAGCCTATGTCTTCCTTTCCTTCTCTGGCATGCTCACCTGCCTGTGACGCCAGGAAGAGAAGATGCGTCTTGGCCGTGATTGAAAAAAGGCCGTGCCCGTGAGCGATGGACAAGTAACGGCGGCAAGCTAGCGCATGAGAGGACGGAAAAAATAGCCGATCACACGTGAGTTCGATCCAATCTCGGTATTTGCTAATCAGCGTTAGCCTTTGAGTATCTCTCCGCTTCATCTTATGATACTCTGAACAATAAGTTGGTCTCTGTTATGAATCATTTTGAGCGTTCGAATACATCAAAGAGCTGATTTTATGGTCAAGATCTCCTGCCTTATTCTCAGTCACATTTGGAGCACAATCTAAACCTTTGTGACATGGATTGGATGTTAAGCTCGATAATTTTACGAGTACATGTTTGAAAGTTGCTTCCTCTCACTGTCACAAAGTTTCTTGTTCATTCGCTATGGGTTCGGTGATGTAGTGATCCTGTATGTTGACGATTGGAGTCGATATGTTGATCACTTTGATCTGGGGATGGTTAGAGGTGATCAATGTTGAGGTAAAATGTATATATATATTGTTCTCTGCTTAAGATCTGTGTAGGTGATTCTGTATATCAAATATGTGCTAATCTTGGGTAGACTGCAGATGCTCATATGCTGTTTGTTTTATCCTGAAACGTTTAGCTAAAGTGGTTTTCAAGGAACATTGTTTATGGTTGAGATAATTCTGTTTTGAATGGTTCGATAGACTCTAGATAAGTGATTTTGTATGTTTGTTACTTGAATGCATATGGATAAAGATTTGGCCAAGAGTTAGAGGATTAAAAGGGAAGTTCCAGTATACTGGAAATGAGAATGAAAGAATTTTGTCGAAATGCGTTGAATCTTGTCAAAACATGCTAGAATCTTGCTAAATTTTGCTGAAAGACATTTTGGAATGGAACTAGATGCATGCCTTTTTGTACGTCTTTTGTTCTATGTTTCTCTATGTTTCATGTTCCGGTGGATGTTGGTGGCACTTGTTGTTGGATATTTTAGTAGTTTTGAAATATTTATTAGAAATTATGATCGTCATGAAAGCCATCATTTTTGTAACGGTTTTTTCAACGATCATATAACGGCTTTCTAATGGTTGTATAACGGTCGTCTAACGGCTTTATAACTTTTGATTTATTACTTCATAAACTCTTCATTATTTATAACGGTCATCTTTTTAATTACCAATTGATTTATGATGATCTCCTAACGGCTCTCTTTTCCTTGTTTAAATATAAATTAAACTTCAGACTACAATCTTAGTAGATACAATATGTTCTCACATATTTCCTTTTCTTTTTGTTGGGTTATACACAAAAATTGTTCTGTTTCCTTCTAATATTCAGTGCGGAATATAGAAGAAGGTTTGTTGTATCTTGGGAGGATAGCCGCCGAAGCCTTTCGCACCGAGTTTCGTACTCCGAGGGGCGGAATTATCCTTAAGGACAGTGTTTGCACGCCTCAGACATTTCATTTTATTTTCTAATCTTTTGTAATGTATTTCCAATAATTATTATTATTTTATGTATTCTAATACTTTTTCCAACAATCTTAAGGATAAATGCCTTTATAGCTTTCAAAATTGGAATTGCTAGTGCTTCCACCAACCTTGGAATTGAACAAGGATTTGGAGATGGTGAAGGACAATCATCACATATTCTTAGGTGGTTTGTCATGGGAGAGTATCAATCATTAACACAAAATAGCTTTTGGTCGCTTTGGTAAGGTTATTGAGTTTCAAGTAAGTCATTTTTTGGAAACTCTAAATTAATGCTTGAAGAGCGTAATTGCCATTTTGGCACGCTATTTCCACATTTTGAGGAATCATCATCACATAGGTCGAGATCCTTTCATTCTAATAATTGAAATTTGGCATCACGAGCTTGTGTGTTCTCTTTAGATTTGATTTGATTTGATCTTGTTAGACATATTCCATGAATGTGTGCTCTTATATATTTACGGAAGATGCTTACAGATTTTCAAAATTACCTATGTAGAAAATCTTTAAAAATGGCATAGTGATTCTGTGTGGCTACTAAAAAGAAATATAAAAGGAAAACCATAAAAGAAATGGAAAGAAATCGGGCTAATATTTCTTTTTATATATTTATTTTTATTTTGGGGCTTCAATACCTATACTTGTTTTTCCAATAGAAAGTCGGACGTGTGTAGGTGTTTTCTCTCTCAAGTTCGTGATTTTAATAATCATCCATTTAAGATTGGAAATTGGGGTGCTTCTCTATTACTCGAAATAGTTTCCATTTGTCCCTAATTCTTCCTATTCTCTTGCTAAAATTTGTTTAATGTACATTCATGAAGCAAGTTTATAACTGTTTTTATATGCTATTTAATTTGCCTTTGGCTCCACCTCTACAGAATCTTATTGAGCTTGCCCATGTTGGACCAGGTTATATATAATTGTTTTCAGCGAAACAATGGATGCTGTAATGTGGGACTTTTATGTTTTACCTCTAAAATTAAACTCTCTTTACCTTATATTATTGTGCTTATAGATTTTGAAAATATGTGTCATTTGACTTTAACTCACAGTGTTGTCCCATCATTCTTGGGAATATGCTAGAGTGCATACAATCATTAGTCGGTCAGTGATGTCCATGCCAATATGCTCAAGTAAGTGTAGACACGAGTTTGTGTTGGTATTTGGTGGCATATCTTTATTCATGCTTGCTTGGGAATGCACCTCTATCTATGTATATGCTCATAAATGTGTTGGTATTTGCTGCATGACAATGTGTATGTTTGATAAATACATGAAGATATGCTAATTCTCTCTCTCCACACATAACTTTTGATAGAATTATTAAATAGTATTTTATTGCATAATGAAATTGATTACATATTTTGTATTGAGTATGCATTGTTGAGACATTTTTGGTTATTCATATATAACCTTAGAGGAAGTATTACAGTTATTTTGTGAAATTATTAATTCATTTTGGATTTCTGCTAACCTCTGAGTTTTGGTTAATATTTTTGGAGCAACATGTACTATTGACAGTAGTAATGATAAAAAAAAAAAATGTTCTTTGTAAGAATATTTACTTTGCCAATTTATGTTGAATGTCCATTCATGCATGATGATCATTAGAGACTTTATTGGCTATTGCATTGGGAAAAAGAATCTCATTTAGTGATTGTTGTGGAGATGAAATTTATTTTTATTTCTTTGCATCCATAGCCATCATAGATCTATATTGAATAAGATTGATGTCTTTTGTGAAATATTTTGTTTAAGGGCGACTATTGTCAAGTTTATTATAGTGTATTTTCCATTGTATTATAAGGAAATTGTGATGTTAACTAGATCTTGGATTCATATGAGATAAAATCCACTGACAAATATGTGTTCACCCAGTGGAAGTGCTTGACATAAAAGCAATCGAATGAAATCGTGGGGGAAATGGCAATCCTACTAAACCAAAAGTTGACTTGGTTGAAGTAGATGATTTGATGAAGTAATTGATGGAGTCATTCTCATGCCAATATTGTGGCTAATCAAAATTATGGGTGGTAGACTCAAGTGCTATCGGGCATATATGTGTAAACAAAATGCCTTATCCTCCTAAGCTCCAATGGGTGAAGGAGAAGAAAATATTTACTATTTTTTAATAAATTGTGAACTATTCAAGTTCTTGAGACAAAGATAAACCTTTTGTCAAACTCATGAGGCTGAGTAGTTAAGAGACTCTTAGCAAATATTCCTTTGGGAAAATAACACATTTTGTGTTTATACATCATGATTGCTAAGAGGCAATAGCCATGCATAGATATGGTAAAAATTGACACATCCGATTAAGGGATGACGTGGTAAAGCAGCTGCTCAATGATGGAATTATGTTCATTAATTATATGAAGTTAGAAATGGATTTTGGCTTTAGAAATGGATTTTGGCCAATCCTCTGACTATACATCGAGGGGAATGGGACAAGCCAACTAGAGAAAATCAACAATGATAGTAACCCAACCTATGTGATTGGTAATCCCATGAATTATGTTCATATGGGTAATAACAAGTCATTTGTTGATCTAGTGCACTAAAAAAAATTATTGTCCCTCCTAAGGTGAAAATAGTGCAAAATTGCAAGGAAAAAGAGGTTGAGCTAAGCTCTTAATGAAATTTCATAGCCATTATTGGTGGTGTATTAATCTGCAATATACACTTGATGGAATCACCTATATAAGTGTGGAGTGGGGCCGCTCCTATGAGAACTTTTGGCGAAAATCTCTAAAGCACTTATGAATAAACCAAGCACGTGCATGACTTATTAGCACAAAACCGCGTTGAACAACAAAGTTTGTGGGAGTGTAATGTGATTGGTGAAAATTATAATTCACAAAAAGAAATTTTTGGTTCATAGAAGTTTCAAACTTCACCAATAATTTTGTGAATTATATTTCATTCTTTCTAGGGTTGGTTCATAGCTTAACAAGCACCAATTCCGATGCATTACACTCTAATAACCCAGCATTATTTTATTTTTTCTTGTCAAAACTTTTTGAAACATGTGGGGGATTGTTGGATATTTCAGTAGTTTTGAAATATTTATTAGAAATTATGATTGTCATGAAAGCTATCATTTTTGTAACGGTTTTTTCAATGATCATATAACGGCTTTCTAATTGTTGTATAACGGTTGTCTAACGACTTTATAACTTTTGATTTATTACTTCATAAACTCTTCATTATTTTATAACGGTCATCTTTTTAATTACCAATTGATTTATGATGATCTCCTAACGGCTCTCTTTTCCTTGTTTAAATATAAATTAAACTTCAGACTAGAATCTTAGTAGATACAATATGTTCTCACATATTTCCTTTTCTTTTTGCTGGGTTATACACAAAAGTTGTTTTGTTTCCTTCTAATATTCAGTGCGGAATATAGAAGAAGGTCTGTTGTATCTTGGGAGGATAGCCGCCGAAGCCTTTCGCACCGAATTTCGTACTCCGAGGGGCGGAATTATCCTTAAGGACAGTGTTTGCACGCCTCAGACATTTCATTTTATTTTCTAATCTTTTGTAATGTATTTCCAATAATTATTATTATTTTATGTATTCTAATACTTTTTCCAACACTTGTTGATGAGAAATGGCTGGATATAAAAGATAGATACAATTTATTATCCAGTTCTTCGAAGCATTTCTTGAGGAGCTACACTTGGCCATTCCTTGAAGCTTAGAGGTGGTTTGGTTAGCTCGCTTGAGCTCGACTAACAAGAAAACCAAGGTAATACTCTTTAAGCCTATGATCCGATGAAGTGAGGCCACTTGTGATAATTTTTAGATCACCCACAAGTGGATCGATGGCTGGGGCTAGGATCATCATTCCAAATGCTTAATGATGGTTTGAGATGGATAAGTGTGGATATGATGTAAATCAATGGCTGTTAATGCATGATTAGTGGATGTTGATAGTGTAAATGCGATTTCTAGACTGATTGCACGATGTTGACGATATGATGATGTATATGGCTGATGTTCAAGATGTGATCAACTAGAGAATGCTAGTAATCTTCATTAGCTTCGTTTTGACATATCATACATCATCACATAACGTTGTCTGCATGCTAAAATTGTGCTGTGATCCTAGGTTTAGAATCTGAACTCTGAATGTGTTTTGTTTTGTCTGCCCTAGCCGTGTTGTTGAATTTTCATGAAAGTTTATGATGTGATTTAGGTGTTGATGTCTTCACAGGATTTATTCATCACATCTAGGTCTAAATCATATAAAATTTTCATAAAAATTTGAGATGATTTAGTTGGTCAGAACACCATCCAAAAAGACGTGCTGGTTTATGGAATCTTAATTTCCAAATTGACCTTCAAGTACGCTCTGATATTTATGGAATTCTGTTTTTAGAATTTGATGATGCTTCCTTCATGAAATGTGTTTGTCGCGACCTCTCTTTTTTTCCGGCGCCCGCAATCGGGTACGGGCGCCTAAAGAGGCTAATGGCTCGGCTGAATTTAGTTAAGCCGGACTCTCCCAAGTCCACCAATTCACGACTTAATGGTTCAAGTTTTTAACCTGTAAATCAAATTTTAAATTGGAGTCGCCACTAATCGATTCGGGTGGGTTGATTAGAAACCCAAGTGAAGTATCGGAGAAATACTCACTCTGCGCAACCAAAGAAATTAGGATCGGGACTTGATTACACTAGTTAATCACTAATGCCCTTTCGGTACCTAATCTTGTTTAAACCTTGAGGCTTTTTGGATGTTTGAGAGATTTTCCATGCATTTTTGGGAGGAAAAACATTTTTAAAGTATTTTTCTCATTTTTTGGGCATAAAAGGGATTTTTTGTATTTTTTGGAAAATACAAGTCTTTTTGGTTTTTTCTGAACTTTTTGGCTTTTTTTTGGATTTTTGGCATTTTTTGGAAAATACGAAATTTTTTGATTTTTTTGATTTTTCGGAAAATAAAATATTTTTTTTAAATATTTTTAATATTTTTGGAAAATAAATTATTTTTGATCTTTTCTTGATTTTTTAGAAAATAAAACATTTTTCAACATTTTTTTTATATTTTTCGATTTTCTGGAAATTAAAACATTTCTTAATATTTTTTGAAAATTATTTATTAAAATATTATTTAAAATAAAAATTAAAAAAAAAAAAAAAAAAAAGCTGACCCGGGTCGGATCCGCGGGTTGGGTCCGACCCGGACCTATTTTTTTTTCTTTTTCTTTTTCCAAGCCCAAACCTATTTTTTTTTTTTTTGGCCCACTTCACAACAATTCGCCCAACACAACCCACCCCACGCGTGCAAGCCCGACCCGAGAAACCCTACCCGGAAATGGAGGAACCGGGTCGAAAGGACCCGCGAACCGACCCGGTTCCCCGGCCTCTTCTCTCCTTCGTTTGTTCGCGGCGCACGGGAGGGACCGAGGCGTAACCGGGCGACGACGGCGACGACGGCGTCGACGACGGACTAGAAGGCGATGATGGCGGCGACGGCGACGACGGTGGAGACGACGATGACAATCCGCTCAGCGGGGACGACCGACCATGGGTCTGAGATGGGGGTTTCAGTGGCGGCACGATTCGAAAAGAGGGAAGATGCGACGGCGGCCATACGACCGGCGGTGGTGATGGTTACCGTTACCTGTCTGTGACGAGGTGGCGAACGGTGGCGGTGACAGGAGGTAGTGACGTCGGTGATGGCGGCGACGGCGACGCGGCTCGGCGGGGTCTCGGCTTCTCGATCTGGGTCCTTCGAGACCTCCTCTCTCCGGCTTCGATCTTCTATGGCCTCAGTTTCTCCGGATCTGGCCCTCCTCTCTGATTTCTCTATCACTCAACCTCCACACGCTCGGATCTCTCCCCTTCGGGCTCGCTTGCCGCCGGCCTCCCCCGAAGTCTCTCGGAGGGAGGTCGATCGAGCTTCGCGACCCGATTTCTCGCGTGCTCGCTCGTTGATTCTCCCTGAAGTCTCTCAAGGGAAGATCTCCGAGTTCGCCGTTTTCTTCGACGGAGATGGTGCCTCGCTATTTATAGGCGAGGGGCGGCCGGTTGACGGGGATTCGACCGCCGGTCTTCGCACGCCGAACGGACGCCCGCGGCCGAACCGGCGTCCCATCCTCGCTCTTCCAACAAAGCGTGCTCGGCATTGAAGGCAGCCATTAATGGCGCTTGAGATCTGTCATCTCCGGCCAACGTCGGCCTACCCTCCTCGGCCATAGGTTGCCTCCAAGCGCGTGAGTTGCGAGGCGTAGGGGGAAGAAGGAAGAAGGAAGAAGGAAGAAGAAGAAGAAAGGGGGCCGGGCTTTTGGGGGAAAAATGGGTGGGCCATGGGCCTGCGTGGAAAAAAAAAGAGGGGGTCAATGGCTTTTGTGTTTTCTTGGTTTTTACTATATATATATATTTTATCCGAAGGAAAAACAAAAATTAAAAGAGACTAAGGTCTAATTTAATAAACCTAATTATAATTTAGGTGTCAACAGCTGCCCCTCTTTGAAGGTGAGTTTGTAGAGGTTGCATTCAAAGACAAACCTGACACCTAAATTTTGTCTATACATATGCAATAGATTATATCTTATTTGGGGACCTAGTGTCCTATGCAGAAAATGAGTAATATAACATTACACATAGTAAGACAGTATAAGAAGATACCCGTAGTTACTTACCGAGAATGAGTGAGATAGGGTGTGAACCCCGAGTTTTGGCAAGTATCAAGGCCTCATCTTACTCCGGTGACATGAGGAGGTTGCTTTTCCAGGACCCGAACTATTCTTCGGTCGCCTATTAGAGCAATAAGTGATTTGTCTAGGACCCGAACCTTTTTCGGTCGCCTCGACAGGAATTGCTTTTCCAGGACCCGAACCTTTCTTCGGTCGCTGTTAGAGCAATAAGTGGTCTAGGACCCGAACCTTTCTTCGGTTGCCTTGACGGGAGATGCACCGACCTTTCTCGGGGCATCTGTTTGTGGGGGTGTCGACTTACGCCGAAGACACTTTTCTCGCTAGGAACCCGACCTTTCTCGGGAGGATGCGCCGACCTTTCTCGGGGCATCAATTTGTTGGGGTGTCGACTTTTGTCGAAGACACTTTGGTTGGAACCCGACCTTTCTCGGGAGGATGCACCGACCTTTCTCAGGGCATCAATTTGTGAGGTGTCTGACTTTTGTCGAAGACACTGGTTGGAACCCGACCTTTCTCGGGAGGATGCACCGACCTTTCTCAGGGCATCAATTTGTGAGGTGTCTGACTTTTGTCGAAGACACTGGTTGGAACCCGACCTTTCTCGGGAGGATGCGCTGACCTTTCTCAGGGCATCGATTATGGAAGATACCTGGATGTTCGCGAGCGTTGAAGGAGTACTTGGATGATCACAAGTACAAACTTTTGAAGGATACCCGATTGCTTGCGGGTGTTGAAAGAGTACTTGGATGATCATAAGTACAAAACTTTTGAAGGATACCTCGCATTCGCGGTATCGAAGGGGTGCCTTGGGATATTCATGAAGGTTCCTCACCTTATGATAATTGGGAATGTCGAGGACATACCTTGCATATTTGTGAAGGTCTCTCACCTCCTGGTAATAGGAATATCGAGGACGTACTTGGATGGCCGCAGGCACTCAAATGGGCTAGAACACCTGGGTAGCCACAGGTGTACAAAGTACTGGAATACTTGGATGAACACAAGTATTTAATGATATGATCTGGGACCACTCAGGCTGGTCCAAGTGCTAGAAAACATACCTGGACGGTGGTGCCAAGCAAAGCAATGGAATGCTTGAACAACAGCTATATTATTTGGGGACAACTCGGGCGGGTTGAGTGTCATGAAAAGGAAGTACCGGACAACGGTGGGTACTTGACGATATGGGGATACCTAGACAGCGGTAGGTATTCCAAGAGATACTTGGTCACAAAGTATCAATACTCTGAGGACAATTCGGATAGGTCGAGTGTCAGAAAAAGGGAGTATCCGAACGATGGCCGGTACTCAAAGACAAGGGGATACTTAGACAATTGCAAGCACCCAAACTCAAGAGACAACTCGAATAGGTCAAGTGTCAATAAGAGAGTACCCTGACAAAGGTGATAGGTACTTTAAGACAAATGGGGATAGAGATATGCTTACCTAGCAATATCTCGATCTCCGAGAGTATGTCTCGCTATTTGTACAATATGCACACATGATTGTATACACTGTAAATTCCTAAATTCAAATGTGATTTATGCATGACAATCTTGTCAATTTTGTATCATTCGAATTCCACTGGGGAAGATTTTGAAAGACAACATTTGTTTGGAATATAGATGCTTTGAGTATGCCAGATGAGGGACTTTCAGTCTGAAAGGACTTTTCGCTCACTCTCATGGAAAAGGCTATCCCGACCATTGATGCGGGATTTATAAGGACCACACTTCTCACCGTCATCATGTCGCGGGGTCTGAGTATTCTCGCAAACGGTACGACTTTACCAATGTGAGAGGTCTTTGTTGAAATTGTGATGAAGACTTGGTCAATAGCTCATCAAATGGGACCGTCGAGGTCAAGGCTCATGAACAAAGTGCCGCACGATCATCTCCCGGTTTGCAAGTCAAGAGTCCCGCGAAAAGAGATAGAATAATCTTGCTCGTACTTCTTCGAGCAATGCTTATGCACATATGAAATCCTACGTTAATTGAAGTGCCCCTAGTCGAAGAGACTTTTACAATGGGATACAATGTAGGCTTGATTCATGTGTAAAAGGGTGAGAGCTGGTGATTGCCTTGGCATTTGTCACCGTCTTTCTTCTCACCGTCAAATGGAGGTTCTATGGACCATAACAACAACATTTTCTTGGCTGCATTTTTGACTGGGGGGCATTGGCCTTGCTTTTTCCAGGCGCACTGCTTTTTCATGCCCCTATTTTTATTCCAGTTCTTCATTTATGAGCATTGACCTTGCTTTTACCAGGTACACTGCTTTTTTATGCCCAGGTTTTTTTCATTCTTGTCGTTAGAGGAACTAGCCTAGGCAAGTTCAATCACGACACTGTTGTTAGACTCTTGAGTCTTTGTCTTCAGGTGCGCTCTAGGCTATGGCAATGACTTCCGCTTTGCCTCCATGTGATGGTGAAATTACAGACTCAATTAGGTTGTACAATGAATACAAGTGCATAGAGAAAGAACTGCTCTTCGTCATTCTAGGGCACTTAAATTAACGTGAGTGTTCATATGCAATAAAGACACCTGAAGATTGATGCAAGTGCGAGCAAGAAAATTTCTATCTCTCTTCTCACCTTGTAATGCTGCTTCGCTTCTAATCTGCCCCGGTGTAGGGGTTGTTCTTGACGGGGATAGGAAAGAAATTTCATCAGTGTATGGGGCTCAATGGGGTGAGCAATGAAATGCCTCTCACTTTGTTTTGGTTATCGTACCATTCGCGAGAGAACTCTTTACCCCGAGCCATGGAATCTTCTGCACTCATCTCACAAGTGTATAGATGGGGGGATTGTGTGTAGGATATGGCTTGCCTTTCATCATTCGATGCGCCTCATCTAGCACGCTCAATCAATCTTGTATTCTTCATTTAGTTGTCTATTCTAATAATCCTCGCGGAATCGTGATCTAGATAGACAAAATCATCATGCAAAAATCCATTTGGAAAATGCATGCAACATTTTAAACATGAGAGAGTTTGTACTCTCAAAACAAATGAATGGTTTTACTCAAGAAACCCTATTAACAGCTTTAGGGATGCTTACTTGGTGAAATGGTATTCACAAATGTGTTGAAATTTGGACATCAAAAGAGTTATTTACAAAGGGTTATTCACAAATGAGTGTCGATGGTTATCCCTATTGATTAGGGATATGACACATGAATAATCAGCCAAGGATTGAGAATTTGATCGGGCATCTCTCGCTTTTGCCCCGCATAAGAGAAGATGTACAAGTAGATCAATTAGTTTGGCCAAAATCAAATGTGAGTTTAGGCCTGAAGATTTTCTGTCATTTGCTTTGGTGATTACTCAAGACGTCATTTCACTTAGGAGAGCTTATCGAGTTTGACATGTCTTTCCTTAATTTGTTATCCGCATTTTTACGGTCGGTGGTCCTGCGCAGATGAAAGGGGTCATGTTAGTCGGAAGCTCTTTCAAGAGTCGAATAACTTGGGAGCGATACAACATTACCCTTCATTGGATTGGATGGACTGAAGTGCAAGTGGGACACGAAGTCCTATGTCTTTTGCTTCGTTAGGTCACCTCGCTCTCTCGTAATTTGCAAGTGCAAGAGAAGCAAAAATTTTTTTATTATTTTTTTACCAAGCGGCTAAGTGCCGCGTCGGGGATTCGAACCCCGACTTCGGACCTTTTGCTTCTTCCCGGATACCACTCGGCTAGAGGCGCCGACGGTGTCGGAGGGTGCTGCCTTTTCATTTTAACTAAACCGGCTCATGGATGAAACGTCCTTTTATGCCCGATTAGGTAAAATTGATATGGGTCTCTTGATTTGCCCAAATTAACCATTAAGCTTGTTTCTTGAATCATATGCTTCACGATTGATGATTTGCAACGCCTTCCTTCTGTGGAATTTCGTCTTTGACCATATGACCATTAGCAGCATTGAGCAAAGTCATGGTCTTCAAGCTTCTATGGAATCTACTATGGACAATCAAAACCTCCAATTCTCGATGGCAATTACTTCTTGCGAGAGCATGCGTCTCGAAAAAAAAAAGCGAGGTTTCCGATTCTAAGATTGTTGGACGAGAAAGTTCCTTCTAACCGTGACGGTTCCTGGATGACGCTTCCTTTACACCGAAATGGACGGGGATTACTCTTATGCGTCTGCACGGGTAATGTTGATTTGCTCAAGTTATGCCATCGAGTTTGCTTCTTGATTTTTGACACTTCCTTAAAGGCTGATGATTACCATTCATTTTTCTTCATTGAGTCAACCCAAACACATGTTTTTTATGATGGTGTAAACACATCACTCATATATAAAGGTGCATAGGCATTTTCATTATGATAGAGAAATGCTTGGCAATGCCAGACAATGGACATCTTTCAAGGGTAGTACTTTTTCACAGCATCGGAATTAACTGGTTTAGAGAATTCTCGCCCATCCATCTCGGTCAGGGATCAAGGCTCCTCCGGGAGTATCTTCTTTATTACATAAGGACCCTTGTAATTTGGGGCAAACTTGCCTCCGGGCTCGGAAAGATTGGTAGTGTCTTTCTCAAGACTAGCTCGTTTACCTCAAAGTGCTTGGGTCGCACCTTTTGATTAAACGATCGAGCTACCCTCTGCTGGTAACACTCGACCATGACAAATGGCTTTCGATCGTTTTTCATCTATCATATTCAGTTGCTCAAGCCTTTGTTGTGTCCATTCTTCCTTGGACAATCCCGCGCCGGGATAAAATTCGCAAGGAAGGGATTTCTACTTCTACGTGCAAAACCGCCTCCATGCCGTAAACCAAGGAAAAAGGCGTTGCCCTGTGGAAGTTCGAATCGAAGTTCGATATGCTTGTTAGTGCGAAGGGTAACCTCTCATGCCGATCGCGGTAGTTTTCAGCTGTCTTGGATAGGATTCTCTTGATGTTCTTGTTGGCGGCTTCCACGGCTCCATTCATTTGTGGACGATAAGGGGACGAGTTCAAATGTTGGATTTTGAACTCGAAAAACAATTGATCAATCAACTTGTTGTTCAGGTTTGACCCATTGTCGGTGACGATAGCTTCCGGTACGCCATAACGAGCGATTATGTCACGTTTGATGAATTTCATAACGTTTCGTGCGATTACGCTTGCGTAGGATGTGGCCTCGATCCATTTTGAGAAGTAGTCGATTGCGACCAAAATGAATCGGTGCCCATTTGACGCCTTCGGATTGATTGGGCCAATTACATCAATGCCCCACATTGAAAATGGCCACGGCTCAGATAACTGATGCAATTCAATTGGAGGGACATTTATCTTGTCCCCGTGAATCTGACAACGATGACAGCTTCGCACATGCTGAGCACAATCACTCTCTAAGGGGAACCAGTAATAACCCAATCTCATTATTTTCTTGGCCAACATATGTCCATTCATGTGAGGGCCACATACTCCCCCATGTATTTCTTGCATTATTTGTGTGGCTTCATTTGCATCCACACACCTTAGCAGGACTGAGTTATATGATTTTTTGTACAAATTTTCACCGCTGACGAAAAACCTTGAAGCCATTTTCATTAGGTATTTTCGATCGGAGGGAGTGCTTTCTTTAGGGAATTCACCTTACGGACGTATCTCATGATGTCATAATACTAGGGTTTCCCGTCAGGTTCTTCAATTATAGTCATGCAATGGGCCTGTCTTGTCAGGACTTCAATTTTCAAAGGCTTTACTTCTAATCCCTTCGTTACTTGCAACATAGATGATAGTGTTGCTAGTGCATAAGCAAACTGGTTATGAAGTCTAGGTAGGTATTCAAACGAGACGTCCTGGAATTCTTCTACCAATTCTTCCAAATAGTCGTGATAAGGCACTAGCTTGGCGTCTCTTGTCTTCCATTCGCCCACAGTCTGGAGGATAATTAAGGTGGAGTCACCGAACACTTTTAGTTTTGACACCTCCATTCCAATAGCCGCTTGTAGGCCGAGGATGCATGCTTCATATTCGGCTATATTGTTGGTGCATGGAAACATCAATTTTGCAGCCACGGGATAATGTTGCCCATTTGGGGATATCAAGATCGCCCGGTGCACGAACGACAAATTTACAGCTCCGTCAAAGAACATAGTCCATGTGTCCTCTTCTCTTGTTGAAATTCGGTCGTCTGGGGAATGATCCTCGCATACTTCTTTAGGGCAATCCGCTAACATATCAGCAATCACCCGACCTTTAAGCTGATTTTTGCGACATCACCTGGATGTCGAATTTCGAGATCGGGATTTGCCATTTGGCCAATTTTCCCACCAAGGCCGGACAACCGAGCAAATACTTGATTGGGTCACTCTCGATTACAAGGAATGTCTGGTAATGCAAGGTATCTTGCCGGAGTCCGTGTAACACCCATACCAATGCGGCGCATGTTTTTTCGATTTGGAGTAATTTTGTTCGACGTGGTGAACTTTTTACTCAAATAGTAAATGGCTCGTTCCTTCCCATCATGGGGTCCTTTTTGTGCCAACATTGCACCTAGGGATTCACTGTTGATGGTAAGGTAGAGGGTCAAAGGGTGTCCCGGAGTCGGGGTACTAAAACGGGGGTTTCATCGTCTTTTTAAATTTTCAAACGCCAGCCGGCGGTCATCATCCCATTTGATTTGTGCATCTTTCCGAGAAGTTTAAAGAAAGGCTTTGCAGTTTCGGAAAGCTGGGAAATGAATCGCGCAATGTAATTTAATCTTCCCGGGGAGACTCCGGACTTCTTTTACGTCGAGGGAGGAGGTATCTCAAATATCGCTTTAGTTTTTGACGGGTCCACTTCTATCCCTTTACAGCTCACAATGAATCCAAGTAATTTGCCGAGAAGTTGCCCCGAACACACATTTCGTGGATTCAATCGCAACTTAAATTGGTGAAGTCGCTCAAATAGTTTCTCCGGGTCTTCACATGGTTTTCTCCATGTTTGGTTTTAGCGATCATGTCATCGACATATACTTCAATTTCTTTGTGCATCATGTCATGGAAAAGGGTAACCATGGCTCGTTGGTAAGTTGCTCCAGCATTTTTCAGGCCAAAAGGCATGACCTTATAGTGGAAAGTTCCCCATGGAGTAATGAACGCCGTTTTTTCCTTGTCTTCCTCCTTCATCTTTATTTGGTTGTATCCCGAGAATCCATCCATAAAAGAGAAAAGTTTGAACCCAGCGATACTATCTACACGAGAACATCTATGTGGGGTAATGGGAAATCATCTTTCGGGCTTGCTTTGTTCAAGTCACGATAGTCGACACAAACACGTATTCGACCATCCTTTTTCTTTCACCGGCACAATGTTTGCTATCCAACTAGGATATTGCGAGACTTCAAGGAAGCCTACTTCAAGGAGCTTCATTACTTCTTCTTCAATCTTTTTTGACAACTCGGCTTAGTTCTCCTTAGCCGTTGCTTCTTGGGGCTGCATTAGGGTTGGTTGGCAAGCTATGCTCCACGATCATTGGGTCGAGGCCTGGCATATTAGCATATGACCATGCGAATACGTCTTGATACCTCTCTAGGAGGGCAATTAAGCTTGCGGCTTCTTCTTTAGAAAGGTTTGCGCCAATCTTTATCTCCCTTGGACCTTCTCTTGCTGCTTAAATTGACAATGACGGTGTCTTCGGTAGTAGGGGCCTTGCTTCTTCGTGGCGCTCCCAATTTCGTTGAATTTCATCGGAATCATCAAGATCATCATCTGAGTCGTCAGAATGGCTACTTACGGTGTTGGTTTGGACCGTTCCCATACCCTCGCCTGCCGCTAGATTACTCCTGTGTGTCATAGAGTAGATAGGCTAAGGGAACAAATAAGGCTAACAAAGATGAATGCTTCTTTCTTTTGAAAAGGTGATAAATTGTTCTTGAAGATTTAGGACAAGGAAACATGAGGAGACCCGGGCCTCAGATTTCTTCTTTCATTTGACGGCTGGCTATCATCAACGGGCCGGTTTGGTGTGTCTCCTCATGCCCTCAAAATGTTTTCAACTTTATTTATTAGTAGACGGATTTACAAGGTGATTTCAAAAAATAGTTCCTTGAGTGGAACTGATGTTGAAAACAAAACAAGCCAGACTTTAAGAAATATGTACGGGCTCCCACGTAGGGGAGTATGCAAAGGAATTAAAAAGGGGTTCTACTCTAGCGGGCCTGCACCCATTTCCCCTGACGGTCCTTCGTTGATAGCACCCACGAAGAAGTCTTCATACCGAGTCCACCGATCACGCCTCCTTGTGCTCCCAACTTTGTGAATTTCAGATCGTCCATGCCTCCCCATCCATCGGGACGATGCTCGATGATGGTCATAGAAACCTTGGGGAATTGAATAGCGACATAATAGTCGAATTTACCACTTGGTTGGCCCAAAGTGTCCATGATTGCCTTTCCTCTATGTGCTTCCTTAGCATGCTCATGGAGCATGGTATGGGTGCTAGGTACCACGAGAAGGTCATCTTTGCCATAACATAGCCACGGGGAGCGGAACGTGAATACCCCAAAGATCCAAAAGATCCTGAATCTTGTCTCTCAGGATGGTACAGTCATCTAGCGAGTGTCCTAATTCCCCCGAATGATAGTCACAGTACTTGGATGGATCATAATCAAGGAAGTACTCCGG
The DNA here is from genome assembly GCA_017140615.1 of Eucalyptus cladocalyx. NCBI lineage: Eukaryota > Viridiplantae > Streptophyta > Magnoliopsida > Myrtales > Myrtaceae > Eucalyptus > Eucalyptus cladocalyx. The sequence goes on from CM029522.1 coordinate 20,653,102, forward strand.
AGTAGGACGCCTCAGTTCCCTAGAGATTATTCCTTGCTCTAGGAGGATGGGGAAAATAGTGACCATCGATTTAGGAAGAGGCGAATATGACCGCATGCTTCTTGAGGACTGTGGTAGCCGAGCTCCTTGCCGAGTTGTGTCGGTGGGGTCTTCTTCACTTACTTTGGCTACCAACTCCTCATTGTGACGAGAGCGGAATGTACGGGCAGCTTGAACAAAATTTTCTGTCGAATGGTATATGCTATCGCGTAGTTCATCGACTTGACGCTGAAGCTGAGTGAACGAAAAGTTATCGCCTGTTTCTTCTAGCTGTTCCTCCTCAATGGCACCTACGAAAAGGTCCCCAAACATGGTGGTCACGTCATCTGGCCCTTCTTTCTTTGTAAGTACGGGCTGAGTTATGCTCTTTTGACCCATGCCCAAATAAATGGGAAACTTCATGCTTTCATGGTTGAATTTCTTTGGAACGCCGATCATTTCTTCTTCCTCATGCATCATCTTTGCGGGGCACAGGGAAGGTTTCCTCAAGGCGAGGGTATACAAGGCCGGTCTTCTTTTTTGCTTTTCCTTCACGGTATTGCTCCTGATATCCTAAACCGATGGTGTGAGGTCTCCTCAAGGCTTTGATAGGCTCGCGGATGCCTTGGCTTCCCTGCGGGCCCTTGACCCGGATAAAACCGTATCCAGTCATGATTTTCCCTACCATGATTGCGTGCTTGATATTTCGGGACAAGGGATGGAGTCCCTCGAGATTCGTGTATAGTAGACACAAGCTCGAACGATTGATAACTGGATTCATTTTTGTCACCAGGTTCAACATAAGGGATGGCTGTCTCATGGTAGATGCGGTGATCTTCTTCTCCGCGGATCGTGATAAGTTTTCCTCCAATCACGAACTTTACATTTTGGTGGAGGCTTGAGGGTACTGCTCCAGCAACGTGGATCCATGGGCGGCCTAAGAGGAAATTGAACGCAGTGGGGATATCCATCACCTGGAACAAAATTTTGAATATGGTTGGGCCTATTTGAACGTCAAGCTCAATCTCTCCCACTTTGTTTCCTTCTTTGTTCCATCGAATGCTCGAACGGAAGTCTTAGGAGTTTGGATTCGTGATGTCTCAATTTTAAGACGACAGAGTGTTGCTAATGGACATATGTTAAGAGCAGATCCATTGTCAATCAATACTCGAGCGACGTGAGATGCGTTGCACTTGACTGATATGTAGAGGCCTTTGATATGTCCTCTACCCTCCTCGGGGATCTCTTCATCAGAAAATGCCATTTGATCTTTTAGAAGGATGGTACTGACAAACTCCTCGAGTTTGTCATGTTCAATCGTTTCAGGGACATGTACTTCACTTAGTACCTTCATGAGGGATTTCTGGTGCTTGACAGATGTCTGAAGTAATTCCAGTAAAGAGATCTGTGCTGGTGATTTCCGTAATTGTTCCACCACATTGTATTCGCTGGCTTTAACTACGGCCAAGAACTCCTTGGCTTCTTCGTCAGTGACGGGTTTGGCAAGCTGTGTATTGGCCTGAGCATAGGTTCGCCCAGATCTCGTGACTAAGCCAACATCGAGGTTGTAAGACCATGGTACTGCATTGTTGCCTTCGTATTTGTAGGGCTGGGGGATCTCAATGACTATAGCTGCTTCTGCTGTCGATGCTTGAACTATGGCTCCTTTCCCTTCAAAGACGCCCTCAAGTGGGGTGGAATCCTTCTTCTCCCTCTTTGCGTTTAGTGTGGCAAATTCTTCATCCCAATTGATGACGACTTGTGATATAGTGGAGACCATGCCGGTGTGGCCGTGTACACAATTATTCCCGCCTCTATCATTCTTGATACCCTTTCTTTCATTGTTGCTAAGGGTGGTATTTCATCGCCTGAATAATACCTGGTTTCCACTAGCCCTCGATAGATGTCAACAATATGTGCATTGACATTTCGATTTGGCTCGGCTTCGTAACCGAATATCGCGTTTACTTTGTCAGTGTGATCGGGGAGCGGATTGCTTTGGACATTTGGTTTTGCAGTTTGGAATGAGAAGGCCTTAGTATCCAGCAAGTTCTGGATCCGATGCTTAAGGACGAAACACTCATCAGTTGAATGGCCTACTTCTCCCATGTGATAGTCACATTTTTTTGACGGGTCATAGCTGGAGAAGTTTTCAGCATTGGGTCGTTTTGGTTCAGTTGAAAGGAGGCTCTTGTTTCGGAGGATTGCCAAAACTTGGGAGGGAGATCCAGGAAGCGGAGTGAATTGTCTTCGGTTGTTGTAGCGCTGGGGTGGACGGCTATTAGTCTGTTGTTGACCTGTGCTTGTCTGAACATTCGGGAGATGACCGGTGTTTGCGGTGTAGGTGGCGTTGACATCAATCAAGGATTCTTTATCTTTTTTCATGTTGAGCCTTCTGCTGATAGGTGTAGGCTCAGTAAACCAGCCGTCCCTTAAACCTGTCTCAATCTGCTCCCCCACTGGAATAAGTTGATTGAATGATTCGGCGATCGTAGTCACCATCCGATTGCGGTATTCGAAAGGGAGGGTTTTGATGAACATTTTTCTCAATTCAAAGTCAGTTGGCTCAGGACTGATCCGGGCGGCAAGATTCCTCCATCTAATAGCATATTCTTTGAAAGATTCCTGTTTTTTCTTTTCCGTGCGATCGAGATCCTCACGAGAAGGGGTAATGTCCATTATGAATTTGTACTGCTTGAGGAATGCTTCACTTGCTTCACTCCATGTCTCGATGAGGTTAATGTTCTTTTTGATGTACCATCTCAGGGCGGGACCTACCAGGCTTGATTGGAACAACTGGATCATTAAAGGTTCATTATTAACGTACTGGGTCATTCGAACCAAATACATCTGCAAGTGAGCTCTTGGGCATGTCGTGCCATCGTATTTCTCGAACTCAGGCATTTTGAACTTTTCCGGCATTTTGACCTTAGAGTAGATGGAGAGGTCCGTTGGAGTAGGATCTTGAAGACCCTGCAATTGTTTTAGCCTCTCTTCAAGTTTCTCAAGGCGTTTGTCATGCTCAGTCTTAGACAAACTGTTGGGCTTTGCTTTCTCAACTATGATTTGGTGCGTATCATCCTCCAATTCGGGCATGTTATCATCGGTATCTCTTCCTTGATCACCTCGGGTAGACGATTGCGGTAACAATACTTCGATTGAGGCTGGGGCGGGAGCCAATTTGCCTTGGATGGAATCTATCTCGCTTTGAGAGTTGTTGAAGCACATTGAAGACTTGCTTCATTTCACTTTCCATAATCTCGACACGGCTTGGTACATTTTCTTCGGCCATTCTAGCTTTTGGATTTGGTGAATATGACTATGATGTGATTACACCGGTAGCACGAGAAAATGGAGAAAACGTAAATGAGGGAAACACATGAAAAACGGCTTATGGCAAGGGTCGAGTCATTCTTATTTATTAACATGATATTTATACAATGCTAACAAGAGCTCTTTACACCAAGTTAGAACGACCCTAGATATTCACATTAGAAATATTCACATTAAAAGTCCCACTGCCCATTTTTATATGCGATGGGAAGTTCCAGTCTTGTGAAGCCGCTTGCTCCTTCGTACTAGCTTCGATACGTGTCTCCTGCTTGTCTCTAAGCTCTTTTCAAGAGATTCGATTCGCCCTTGCGGGGTAAGTTTATCAACTACATCGGGATTACTGGTTGTAGCTCCTTGGGAATTATATGGTTGAGGATGTAGAATGTTGATGCATGATGAACTTTTTCTTGTCCTTTTAACCTTTTGGGCACGACGATCTTTTCAGTGTGACATCTACTCCATGCGTTATGAATTATGCGGATCTCCTCCAAGTAGTTGTAGTCTGTACGGGTGAAAAAGATTCGGAACAACCCTGATTTGAGCGGTGGCGGGATTTCTTGGAGGACCCTGTATTGACGAGCCACCCTATATGGATAATATGAGGTAGCTCCGGAGAGGCCCAGCAACGGGATGGGGTTGTAATAATTAAGCGCAAAGCGCGCCTCTCCTGCAAAGAACCATTTAGCTCGCCATAGGAATGTCTCAGGGACCGGGTTTTTTAGCAAGTTAATCCACCGAGAATACTCTTCATTGGGAGAATATTTTTCCAAGGTTTGAAACTTTTGTAATGGGTGTTTAAACTCGTTGATTTCAAATATTTGCATGAGGTGCCCAAATCCTTTGATATGGGAAAAGAACCACATTTGTAAAATTTCTGGAGCGGCCCTCATGATTTTTTTTTTTGGTCCTTGAAACGATGAAGGGATAAAAATGTTTCGGCTAAAACCATGTTCACATATCCTGCTCCAAAAATGACTTGATTTACCACCCATGTGATTGAAGGATTTATAGCATTCTTTCGATGGGGAAAGATAATAAAACCAAAGAATGCTAAGAGGAAGATCTTGGCTTTTTGAGTCATTGATTGTTTTTCAAAGCATTCAGTTAAAGATGATAGTGGAAAAGCATTGTTGTTTGCTTGAACAATTTCTCTTACCGAATGATTTTTTAAAAACCGTGATAGACTAACCACGGGTCAATGCCAATTGGTGGCGTGGCAAGCTCGCTTCCCAAGGGCATTCCTATGGCGAGACTGTACTCTTCTAAAGTCGGAGTCAGTTCAAATTTGCCGAACATGAAGGTGGATGTTTCAGGGCACCGAAATGTGGTAGTGCTTGCATGACCCCAGTGGATATTGATTTGGAGCAATGGGAGGAGATGACCGATTCTTGCTTTGACGCATTCTTGGCCGAGCTGATCTAACTGCTTCCACCATCTAAGAAGCTCTCCCTTTGGGGTAGGAATGAACTGGATATCAATTCTTCCCATCGCATATAAGAATGGGAAATACACAACCTGACCCTATTTTTCCACGAACCAGAAAGACTGAGTAAAAGTAAATAAATTACTTTGCTTTTAAAGAAAATGGCAAGCACAGAGGCATACAGATGGGACGTGTGGCTCGATTTCTAACTCAGAAGACTTGGTGAGATTAAAAGGATATCCGCCCGTCGCAGTCTCGCGTTAGCAAAGATACCCTTCTAACCTCGGCTAAGAAATTCGGGAAAAGAAAGGCAACCTCTACATCGCAGTCTCGCGTTCGAGGTCGTATCTTTCTTAACACCATCCTAGAAATCCTATGGCGGCCCAGGTCCGACGGCCGGGTTGTGTGTGCCATGTGTAGTGTTTAAAACAGTAAAGCATGCACAACAGTTTATAATCACAAGATAATCTATTTTAAGCAAAAATAAAATAAATTTCTAAGCTTTTGACCTGCGTAAAGAAAAAAACCTAAGTCAGTAAAGAATTTAAACAAGACAAAATTGGCCTAAGTCTTCAAAGTCCCCAGCGGAGTCGCCAAGCTGTCGTGACCTCTCTTTTTCCGGCGCCCGCAATCGGGTACGGGCGCCTAAAGAGGCTAATGGCTCGGCTGAATTTAGTTAAGCCCGGACTCTCCCAAGTCCACCAATTCACGACTTAATGGTTCAAGTTTTTAACCTGTAAATCAAATTTTAAATTGGAGTCGCCACTAATCGATTTGGGGTGGGTTGATTAGAAACCCAAGTGAAGTATCGGGAGAAATACTCACTCCTGCGCAACCAAAGAAATTAGGATCGGGGACTTGATTACACTAGTTAATCACTAATGCCCTTTCGGTACCTAATCTTGTTTAAACCTTGAGGCTTTTTGGATGTTTGAGAGATTTTCCATGCATTTTTGGGAGGAAAAACATTTTTTTTGAGTATTTTTCTCATTTTTTGGGCATAAAAGGGATTTTTGGTATTTTTTGGAAAATACAAGTCTTTTTGGTTTTTTCTGAACTTTTTTTTTGGCTTTTTTTTGGATTTTTGGCATTTTTTGGAAAATATGAAATTTTTTGATTTTTTTGATTTTTCGGAAAATAAAATATATTTTTTAATATTTTTAATATTTTTGGAAAATAAATTATTTTTGATCTTTTCTTGATTTTTTAGAAAATAAAACATTTTTCAACATTTTTTTTATATTTTTCGATTTTCTGGAAATTAAAACATTTCTTAATATTTTTTGAAAATTATTTATTAAAATATTATTTAAAATAAAAATTAAAAAAAAAAAGGAAAAGCTGACCCGGTCGGATCCGCGGTTGGGTCCGACCCGAACCAGCCCGAACGCATACGGGCCCGCGTTGCGGGCCCGACTCGATTTTTCTCCCTTTTTTCTTTTTCCAAGCCCAAACCTATTTTTTTTTTTGGCCCACTTCACAACAATTACGGCCCAACACAACCCAGCCCACGCGTGCAAGCCCGACCCGGAGAAACCCTACCCGGAAACGGAGGAACCGGGTCGAAAGGACCCGCGAACCGACCCGTTCCCTCGGCCTCTTCTCTCCTTCGTTTGTTCGCGGCGCACGGGAGGGACCGAGGCGTAACCGGGCGGACGGCGACGACGGCGTCGACGACGGACTAGAAGGCGATGATGGCGGCGACGGCGACGACGGTGGAGACGACGATGACAATCCGCTCGGGGGACGACCGACCATGGGTCCGAGATGGGGGTTTCGGTGGCGGCACGATTCGAAAAGAGGGAAGATGCGACGGCGGCCATACGACCGGCGGTGGTGATGGTTACCGTTACCGTGCCGTGACGAGGTGGCGAACGGTGGCGGTGACAGGAGGTAGTGACGTCGGTGATGGCGGCGACGGCGACGCGGCTCGGCGGGGGGTCTCGGCTTCTCAGATCTGGTCCTTCGAGACCTCCTCTCTCCGGCTTCGATCTTCTATGGCCTCGCCTCGGATCTCGGCCCTCCTCTCGATTTCTCTATCACTCAACCTCCACACGCTCGGATCTCTCCCCTTCGGGCTCGCTTGCCGCCGGCCTCCCCCGAAGTCTCTCGGAGGGAGGTCGATCGAGCTTCGCGACCCGATTTCTCGCGTGCTCGCTCGTTGATTCTCCCTGAAGTCTCTCAAGGGAAGATCTCCGAGTTCGCCGTTTTCTTCGACGGAGATGGTGCCTCGCTATTTATAGGCGAGGGGCGGCCGGTTGACGGGGATTCGACCGCCGGTCTTCGCACGCCGAACGGACGCCCGCGGCCGAACCGGCGTCCCATCCTCGCTCTTCCAACAAAGCGTGCTCGGCATTGAAGGCAGCCATTAATGGCGCTTGAGATCTGTCATCTCCGGCCAACGTCGGCCTACCCTCCTCGGCCATAGGTTGCCTCCAAGCGCGTGAGTTGCAGAGGCGTAGGGGGAAGAAGAAGGAAGAAGGAAGAAGGAAGAAGAAGAAGAAAGGGGGCCGGGCTTTTGGGGGAAAAATGGCTGGGCCATGGGCCTGCGTGGAAAAGAAAAAGAGGGGGCTGGGCTGGCTTTTGTGTTTCTTGGTTTTTACTATATATATATATTTTATCCGAAGGAAAAACAAAAATTAAAAGAGACTAAGGTCTAATTTAATAAACCTAATTATAATTTAGGTGTCAACAGTGTTCATCACATTAATATCTGTATCAAAATTTTCTTTTTTTGGAAAATAAAAAGTTCGTTTGCTATTTTTAGCATCCTCCTAAAGTTGCAGTAATATTTGGAATTTTGGTTCGCAATCAGACTTTTATGCATTCCCAAATTCTTATGAAATCATACATTCAAGATTTGAAGATACATTCTTCATGAAAGTTTAAGACAAGATTCCAAGCTTTCCAATGGCATATCCCTTGTATTTTTTTGATGATCATTTGATTGCCATGACATTAGTTAGCACATGATTAGGTTAGGTATCGAAAGGGGATGCGTAATTAAGTCCCCTACTTCAAAATCTCTGGTTACATAAACAATAAGATATCCTCCCATATCTTATTAGGTTTATAGCCGACCCTTAAAAAAGGCTAGTGGCAATTCTTTAGTCAAAATTTATATTAGGTTGCGACAGGGCCAAAAGTCATCTCACATGAATCATCTAAGTATGAGAGGTGGCAGTTTCTAAATGATGGTAAAAACATTCCAAACTTGACATAAAATTCATTGAGAGAAGCCATATCTTGACATAACACAATGTGACTCAACTCGATGATATCAGACATTGACATGTTTTCAACCATTTTTAATGAAAAATCATATTGAAACTTTATTTGTAATGACATGACAACAAAAATCGCCAAGTGAGATCATTTTGCATATTTTTTTAATTTCAAATATGGATTGTGGAGGAGCGTGAAACTAAGAGATAAGTCTCATTTCAAATAATTTCAAATACATCTTCTCATTTCATGTGAGATTAAGAAATTTCAAAAAATTATTTCAACACTGTACCTACGAAACCTTCCGGTTGATTGCGAAACTGAACTATTAATCGAAGCTTCCCCCTAAATCGACATTGTCAGTTGTTGCCATAAGCTGTGGAGGTTAAAAAAAAGAAAAAACCATGGAAAGCCAACCTCACTTGTATTTTCCTTCATTGCCATCAAAAGAGAAGGTCCATAAAATTCTTCGTTCAAAGAAAAAGTGGAGCCCGTAAAGGGGATTGTGGCCGGGTCGGCCAATGGGGCCGGAATATTTTTCGTCCCCCGGATCCCGGGGACTATCCCGTCTTTCCAGAATGTCAGAGCCTTTTAAGGAGGTCCATAAAATTCTTCGTTCAAAGAAAAAGTGGAGATTCTAAACGATGTGCATAAAAATAGCTGGAGCCTCATCTTTTCCAATTTCCCACAAATTAACAATCCCGTGCCCGAGTGCTTCGAATTTAGGGCATTTGTCCACGGAAAAAGCCCCAAATCGAAACTCCAATCGGTCTTCCAATCTTCAATTTGGACTTGCTTGTTGACCCTTGTGCGCTCAAAAGCGAAGCCTATCTCCTGATTTTGCTCGTCCTCTCACACGAGAAGCTTTCTCTGCTGCTCCTCCTTTCCAAAGAATGGTCGACCTTGAGTCCCAAAATGACAATTATCACATGCAAATTGTTATTTCACGTGTATTAGAGTTAGGGACGTGCCCGCAATGAGAAGTTTGGAAACGGCAATTATTAAATGCAGCAACACATCTCCTTTTCATTTAATGATACTTATGCAACTATAATAATAATAGAGGATAAGAGAGCCTGAAGAGCCAGAACCCGAGGATTAGAGGGAGAAGGTGGTCCAAAGATAGAGGTGCTTAGGGAGCTAAAGGGAGAGTGCTATATAGCCTATCTCTTTAAGTTCATATTAATAGAGAATTGCTCCCCCTTGTCTATCAGATTCCAATATTTTCCGGATAAAGATTGTCTATATCAGATTCTGATATTTTCGGGAGGCATTTATACTTAAATTAAACTGGAAATCATCAGTCCCTTAAATTATGATTACTTTATTGCCTTTTTCAACCCTCTGACCGTGTGTCTTCAACCAAGTGACTCTTCGGAATTCAGCTCAATCAGCCTAAATGAAGGGGTCCTTACCAGCATTTCTGAAGATCAAGACTTTGAACACAAGATCGTCCCTACCGATGAGCTGGACACATGCAGACATTTGATGCAGACAAACTTCTCTCGCGCATGCGGGCCAACCGCCCGATATGTTTGCCCTGAAACTGTGTTGATAGGTCCTGAGCTGCCTTAGCCACGATCCATCTAAATACATAAGAGTCACAATTTCTTGTTTCTTTTGAAAGGATATCTTTATGAATTGCCAAGTAACACTGTCAAGTAGATATTCTACGAACCAATGCATGATGAGAAAAAGAATAAATACGAACAAACCGTAAAGAAAAGCGCAAACGAGATGTCCATTTATATGCTTAGTATTTTCTAGCATAAAAATTTGAAGTCCTCGATCCAAACTCAGCAATTTGAAGTCAAAATGCCATTAATATTGGGATCTTATACTCTACAATACCGTACAAAATGCTTCGTGGGTTATTAACACACTAATCATCTCTATCGCAACTAGAGGTGTTAGAATTGGAAAATTGAACCATATCGAATTTTTATGCATTTTCTACTCAGTTTGAATTTCGGTTCAGATAATGAAATAATAATCGTTTCTAGTTCAGATAGTGTCGGCTCAATTCAATTAATTGAATCGGAGTGAAAATTGCCCTTCTTCTTAACATATAATTCACACAATATTTCTCTTTTTTTCCTAAACTCCTTTTTAATATTTCAAGAAAGAAAATCAAAAAACCGAACCAATCAGAAGTGAGCTTAGTTCAGGTTCTATTTGGTTGGGGATGCGGTTTGGTTCAAATTTGATGCACACTCAAACGGTTCAGTTAAACACTCTTGATCGCAACCTCTCCATTTATAAATAATAGTTATTTTCTTTCGATATACTCAATTAGTTTTGAAAAACAAAGACAAAGCAAAAAAGAAAAAGAAAAAAGGACGATGTCTCCTATTAGAATTGGTAATATGACGGGCCCATTAATTAAAGAAAATGTAATTTTAAAATCACACCCGTAATCTCTCGATGAATTAAGATTGACAACGTGCATAAATTTAGTTAGGAAGCCCCGTC